>JBBBDQ010000428.1:2257500-2337500 GCA_037127315.1 Ascarosepion bandense | reverse complement strand
CTGGACATTCTCCTCACAGATGAACAAACTAGAGAGTTTCAAGTGAAAGATGCTGGAAATATCGTTCATGAAACACGCGAGTAGCAAGGATGTTTTAAAGGGAATGGAAACAAATATATATATATAAATTGAATGAGAGTAAGACTTTTCAAATCTCTAAGAGAATGAAGAAATATGCCTAATTTGACATCCATATATATATATATATATATATATATAGATAGATGAGTGAGTTTTGTTTAATGGCATATCAACTTCTGTGGGTTATTTAAAATGTGAGATTTTAAGGTATTCGGTTATAGTGAGAAAGTTGATTTTGTCCGATTTCGAAAAATTTTATGTTTTTATTCTTTCTAATAGAAAGCTGAAAATGAATTGTATTCGAAAAAGTTTTGCTTAGAATTTTTCCCCTTCAAAAATGTATATTTTTCTATAAAAGTATTTTATATGTATATATATTTTTTATATAAGTCTATTTTTATTTTTTCATAATGTTTTGACTCCAGTTTGGGGGTTAATTTTTCCATAGCTGAGACCCTAACAAGTGCTACCACTCCGAGTCAGGGTGGAACTGAGAACAGCAATGAAGAGGTGGTTTCATGCTCCTCACAACCTTCCAATCAGTGGCCTTGCTGCCGGATGCAGTTTACAGTCATGCTCAAGACAATATATATATATATATATATATATATATATATATATGTGTGTGTGTGTGATTGAATTGTATTGTGTATGCCTACATTGATTCTTTTCCAGTTATCAAGTCAATTCCTTGATGTTAAGGTGAACTTTAAGGAAGCGACCTTCCGTGTACAATACCACCTACAATTCCAGCCCACATTAATCGTAAAAGGATATTGGTGTCTCGCCTGTATTGTGCCACTGGGATCACAATACTTCCACAAATGTTGGTTGTGTAAATTTGTTACCTCTCTTATATCTTATCTGCCTCATTCGTAAACAAGACTGACGAGACAAAAGAGAAAAAAAAAACCCGATTGGCATTTTCTGCATCATCGGCTAAAGTTCTTCAGTGGTAATTGATCAGGGCGAAAGACCCGGCACCCGTTGCAAATGTTACGGATAGACGAGCTGCATTTAATTACCCCAAGTGCAGTATTATTAGATGTATGACATCTAGAATCCCTCGTGTTGACACCGGAATCGGCTCCAACACATTCTAGGATGTTTTCTCAATAGTCAAGCGTACGAGCATATCCCAGTCTTCCTCGATTCATAATTTGTGGTGCAACGGATCCTTTCTTAACAACAAGACGATAAGCAGCAGCAAATATCCGATTTTTTTTCTACAAATTCGACCTAGTGCCATATATGTATTCTTTATACTCCTAAGGTACGTTTTAATTTTACTATAATCTTTTTCATATTTCTAAATGTAATAACGTCAATTACATTAGCGAATGAGAAATCATACAAAATAAAATATGCTAACCGACAGGACTCTCTAGTGAATTTCTTCAGGGAAACTGTTTTCCGGTCAAATATCATAAGCAATTACAAGAATGTATTAAAAAGATCGAGGCTAGATTACCTTATTCATGAAAGTAAACCACTCGTTAGGATATTTTTAACACTATCCGAACGAGTGATTTTACGTTCATGAATAAGGTAATCTAGCCTCGATTTTTCTAAACTTTCCACCGTAATTGAAATTCGTTGACAGATGCACGGCTATCACAAGTGACAATTATGCAAATTTTTTTTCCGGTAAGAGGAAGAAATACTGAAACACACGACCTTTTAATGTAGACATAAAAATTACCATAAAAAATAGAAAATTATTTTCAAATGCGATGGTTAGATGATTTGCATTACACTTTTAATTTAGTAAATATAGTATTCACAATATAACCAGCCTGAAATATACGAGTCATGGAAATGTCTTAATATTTTTGCAACTTTATAATTAAAAACAAATGAAATATTTAAATTTTCATTATTAATCGATATTTTTTCTTACAACTATAATGTCGGATATTTATATTACTTGTTAAAGCAATTAAAGGCTATCTAATTGAATAATGTCAGTTTTATTGCATTTTTTATTTTACTATTTGGAGTAGATTTTTGGTAAATGGGCAAAATGTTTTTTAAAAATGCATAATTTACATTCCCCAATGAGTCCTGCGTTTAACTAATGAAACAAATTCTGCCTACAAAATTTAATTTATTGAAATTTCATGAATTTACGTGGAGGTGGGGTAACATGTATAAAAAAATGATTTTTATTAATATTTTATGAAATGATTTTAAAAATAATTTCATTTCTTTATAAATATATACTAAAAGTTTCATTAAAATCTGACAAACATTCTATTTTTTGCAATATTTCCAAGGAATGTGTTTTTCACCGGAAAAGTGACTCGTGTTACATTACGTTTTCCATTGTAAACGCCAGTAACAATTTGGCTCCTGGCGGGAAAAAAAAAATATAAAATTTTTACAATTTAGAACGTGTTAAAAACGATTATAATTTTTTTTAAACATAATTAAAAAATACTTTGATCTTTTCTTTATTAATAAATATTTTGATGAAAAAAAAATTCGTTTTTAAGTTTTTGTTTTTTTTACATACAATGCTGTTTTTTTCAGCAATTTAGTGGAAGTGCCTAATTTAGACTAATAGATTGAGTTTGTTTATTCGCCTTGATGATACGTCGTACACTTTAAAGCTGATAATATCTGCGATCTCACTGTAAGCCTTGCCTGTCTGTTCTTGCAGCGTTAGAATTTTCGTACATTTCAATAGAGTAACGTCCATCGCAGATAATCACCGTGGGACAACTAATCAACAGTCCAGACAATAGTGTCTGGGCGTGATAAAGAACTGATGCAATCACGGATAACGCAATAATTGTTCATGATTAAACGAATTTTATAATACATCCCGAAAATAATTTCATGTTACTGCACACCGCTGCAAATTACCTAATCTTGGAAAAAATAAAATCGATTACACCCTGTCACTCCAGTGGGCCTCAAACTGACCATATGGTGAAAGAACGAAAGCTAAAGCAGCTGTTTCAATTTGCACAATAATGTCCCATTTACCATGAGGCCACATTCTTGTGTACCATTCTTTAGACATTCAAATATAACCCAATTTCTATAGGAATTCTCAACTAGTCTACATAGGTATAGTTTTTTATGTGGGGTTACGGCGTAAAAATGACAGTGCATTTACAATGTACAAAAGATTATATAGAAAAATTGTTAGTCTCCAAAATCACAAGCCGACCAGAGATTGTCAACTCATTTCTCTTCTAAACTACCTTAAGGGGAAAAACAGGCTCGTTACACAATGCCTCTTAAACGAAACTAATTACATTCCATCATCGTCAATCAAATTCTGAGCTATCAACTATCACGATAAGCAGAGGTCTCCTAATGAAGGATACGTGCTTTGATGGCTTCTCGAAACAAAATAAACCCAGATCGCTAGTGTAACTCTCACATATGATCCATTATTAAGAGACTGGAAAAATGGTCGTTTCTATGTACCACTCCAGTAAATACCTGATTTCTACTATCCTCTAACTTTACAAAAGCCAGATCATGCCGAAAATGAAGTATCGCTGCTATATATGGTCAGGAGCTCGAAAGTTTGTTTTTAGTCTCGATAGAGTTCGAAAGCGCACAGTGCTTACGGAGGACCCCTTGTTTTCCACCATACAACGTTTTTTAGACTCACTACACCATCGCTATTTCCATACAAGCTACATTCCCAAGATACACCAGTTCTAACCTTCACAGTAAAAACCCGCCATACGCACATTGTAACATGCCACCCTCATTTATTTTGTATTCGATTTGGGAAATGTAAGTTCCATTTGAGCAGCTTCTTCCTACAACAATCTTAATCTGCTCAAGACTTGGCTTAAACGTTCTTTCCCCACATATTTCCGCATCAATTGTGCCACTTACTCCGGGGTAGATATCATTGGAAAAAATATAAACCATCCATAATGCTAAAATTGCAACAGAGATAACAGTTAACCTGACGAAAATAACGGCGTATTGATTAAATTTAAATCCACACTACTAATCACGTGGACATCAAAGACTTTGTATACTAGATAGCACGCTGGTTTTGCTAGAACAAATACTGAGTAGTGCGTTCGAATCTTATTGTGTGTCCCATACTTTCGGCCTACCAGTTTTCTATATTTCTGTTTATATTGTTTGGACATGTTGATATATTCACGACGTTTCGATCATTGTATGCTCCGACCTTCTTCAGTTGATTGGAATTTTGAACTGAACCCTTTATTTATTCACCGGGGGTAGACTATTCTAATTCCATGAGTCATGTCTCTTCCAGGTGTCTCGGTATCAGTTATCTCTAAATCGACTCTCCGGCATTTTGTTTATCTCTGCTGTAGACATATTGAACCCACAACCAGTCAAATCACTGGATCAAACCAACGTCTAGTCTATTTGTCTTTGAATAATACTGTTGGTTAGATCCAGTGACTTAATTACTAGAAGTAGAAGAATCTATCCCAGTAAACGAAGTAACGAGTTTGTCTAAAATTCTAATTACAGAAGATGGTCGGAGCGTACAATGGCCGAAACGTCGATAAATACAACAAAGATGAATGGTTGGTTTGTTTTTATGGTATATCAACCACGGTGGGTCATTTATTGCCAACTAAATTTTTATTCATTGCTGGTAATACATTTTTTATCAACAATTTATTATTGTTTTTATATAAGTGTTGTGTCTAGTAATACTTTTTCTTTTCGAGTATCAAGATTCATTGGGATTTGTTTTTAAGGGCAGGGTCCCCAAGTCCTACGTTGTTATTTAACCCATAACTGGAGGGAAGGGACGGATTAATACCTTTCCCAAGGGTACCAGTGCTTAAGTGAATGAAGGGTATTCAACTGGAATTCGAACCCGGTTCACCGATTTCTCTTTCCGAGCCGATATCCACTGCACCACAACGCACATCCGTTTTTATACGCTTACTGCACCTGGTATTCCCAAACGGCCACCCATCTAAGTACTGACCGGTTCAACGTTGCTTAACTTCGGTGATCGAGCGAGAACCGGTGTATTCAACGTGATATGGCCGTAAGCCCAACAAAGATGAGGATAACAGTAAACAGTGTAACTTCTGTCGGCCTTTTGTCGGCTTAGAAAATTACCCCACTACCAACCGTGTTCATAAAACCAAAAAATCCGTAATACGACTATGATGCATACATAAATTGCAAAAATACTCCCACATCCAGAAGAGAACAGTCATGCCCATCACCTTACGGTAGTCGGGGAGGAATTAAATTAAAGAAAGATGGTAAAAATAAGGACCGATAAGCCTACACAATTTGTACATATCCTAAGTCGCATTGGCATGGCCAAGGACGCATTTCAAAAGCTGACCACAGTACTCAGACAGATCTCATTAGAAACAAAGAGAAGAGTCCTAGATTGCTACATCATATCTATCCTTCTATATGGCAGCGAAAGCTGGAGAAACTCTTGAGAGATGACGGAAATTTGGTTCGAGAGAAGTATGCTGAGGATTCCATAGACAAGGTGCTGGAGAGGGTGTAAACGAGAAGTAAACATACTTAGCACCAGAAAGAGACAACTGAGGTTTCTCGGATACGTAATGAGAAAAGAGGGTTTGAAGAATTCACACAGGTCGGATAGTGGAAGATAACAGGGGAAAGCAGAGCGAGACATATTTGACGGAGCAAATGGGTGGGAAAGCAGAGCGAGACATATTTGATGGGTAAATGGGTGGCGGAGCAGGATTTATTGAGATACCAAGAGGAAGAATATTAAAAGCAACAAGAGACAGGGGCAGGTGTAGGTCCATGATGGCCTACGTTCTGAAAGAACATCGCACATAACATGCGTAACCTAGTTAAGAACAATCTAAACTTATTTATAAATGGAAATTGTGTGTGTCTCCATTACCTATAGACTCCGAAACGGCTGAACCGATTTTCTTGAGAATTTACACACTTGTACTGTAAGCGTCTGCGAGTGATCTTAGCTAGGTTTTGTGTCGAGGTACACACGATAAATATCGATAATCGAAAAAAATCAGGTTATAGAAGAAGTGGTCCGATTTTAATCAAATTTGATACACTCATAGACAAAGACATAAGAAACGATATTCAGATGTTTCAAGATTGCAGTTCTTACAATAGTGCAGAAACTCGATTATATATTTATATATATAAAAGGCAAGATACCGGGTCTGATCAAAATCAGTTTTTCAGCCCTTTCATTTTAGTTTTTGCTTCGGGTTTGGCTCTAAGTAGGTATAATTGTAGTTCTTAGCCTCAGCCATGATACCACTTACTCAGAGGACTTATTTAGCCTTCTAAATTCAGTTTACGACGAAAACACTTATATGATATCGATACCAGGAAATCAAAATTTGACTTACATACATTCATTTTTATTTCAGTCTACAGTTTCGCTTTAACTGGAAACAACTATTACTTTTTAGTCTTTTGTGCCAATGTCCAAAGAGTCTGAGCTCCAGGACCATGGATTAGTTTTAAAGCGTTCATTACACCCGAGCAGCGCCGGGCTATACTGCTAGTAATATATAATCTTGCTTAAGAGTGGCTTACCATTGTTTAACAGGTACAGTCTCACTTTAGATCAGGATCTAACAGTGATTTATAGAATCTGGTTGATCTAGATTGCATTAAGAAACTATTAGTAATTTGTTCTCATTCATTCACTTTGCTTAGTTGTGACTTGGCTATAATTTATGATCAGTTGGTCGCTTGTTACGTGACATTCAGCCTCCTCGTTTACTGTTTTATACTCGCTTTTTTTCCCCTGCTGACATTTTTTGATCGGAATATTATTTTCACTGTTACATAAAGTGATATTGTATGTATTTCTTGTCATGTGAATGTTAAAAGTTTTGTTGGTTTTGTGCGTATTTTGGGGGTAAAGTTGCGTATTCACTATATAAACAAAGTGCAGAAGAAACAGACAAAAATACTTTAAAGTTTGGTAAATTATCGTTTTATCGACAGCTTTTCCCCCTTTATCCAAAATAGCATTATTTCTGTGCAAATGTATATGCTGAACTCAAATCAACAATTAGTTATTGAAGAAACTTACCTTTTTTTTATATAAATGTCCATAAAAAACGAACTATATATCGCACTTTTTCTCTCTCGGCGATGTTCTTCCTGTTATGAAAGTAATGCGTTATTGTATTTCTACGCTTATTACTTTAATCGCCGGAAGTTTCAGTAAAGGAAGAAAATCGACCAAAAATCCACTGAAATTTGTTATCCTACGCAGTACGTCATTCTGCAGTTAATTACATTACTTCATGTGAGTTACGAAAGAGAAAAATGCGAGATATAGGTCGTTTTTTTATAGATATTTAGATAAAACAAAAAGGTAAGTTTCTTCAATAACTAATTGTTGATTTGAGTTCCACATATGCATTTGTACAGAGATAAATCTATTTTAGATAAATTTGAAGGAGGAAAAGCCGTCCTGAGCTAAAATAAACATTTACCGGAAGTTGTTTTATACACTTCTTAGATGAGGTATTATTTACATTGTTCGGAATTGTCATATTTACGACCTTTTGGTTCTTGTACGATCCGGTTTTCTTCAGGTGCTAGGAATTTCCTACCAAACCATTTTTGATCACTGGTGTATATAAATTTCACTCCATTGTCTAAGGTTACATGTCCCCGCGGATTAAAGCGTTGTTAAGTCAATGATTTGACCCTTAGCGTTTTGAGTTCAATACCTGGTTATAGCAATGGAGCACAACTTATAAATTTGAAAAATTGAGATAACTGCATAACATCCGAAAGTGGCATGAAATAAAATGTTGAGTTCGAAACTTCCAGAATCTGAAGAAGTCGGAAGCACACAACGGCCGGAACATCGTGAATATAGCAATATAAATGAGAACAGAAGAACGAACAATACAAATAATTAAAAACAAAAAAAAAAACTTATCTGCTACTGACGTTTATTCTTTTTATGTTGATTGTAATATAACAGTTAAAAGGTTTCTTGATTCTGCTCCGATGAACTTAGATCACTGGTGCCCCCTAAATACGAATTTGCACGAGATACTAGATTAGCAACTAGATCCCACCCTTTTACAGTGAAATCGATAAAATGCAGCCGTAACTTCTACTCCAACAGTTTCTTTCCTCGCACTTCCCGACTGTGGAATTCTCTTCCAAACGATTGCTTCCCCGACAGCTACAATCTCCAGGAGTTTAAATGTAAGGTCAATAGACACCTCCTAACACACTAACCTGCTCCCATTCTATCAAACACTCTTCCCATCTGCCCGACCCTCATCCTCGCTATCCTTACTCATCTATCACCTTTCTCCTGACATTCCCTATGTCTATCCACTCCTTCTCTTTACCTTCCCCTATGTAGCCCCATGCACAATAGTGGCAGTGGAATGCCTTGCTTGGGGTGAGATGATTAAAAAAAAAAAAAAAAAAAATGTCCATTTTTCTTTGAGGTTCTGAAATTATTTATGGAAATAAGGGTATCAATTGGTAAATCTGGTTGAGCTCAAGTCATTGATGCGATGATTTGGGAAGAACGAATATGTACTTCTTGAGTAGGGATGCTGAAGTTACGCCCGAACAATCTCGTTGGAAAGAAGAAAGAGGTCAGTCGTCAGTGAACCGTAGAAAGTAATATTCCCCGGCGGGAACGTGATTACCACGTGGTTCACATTTTGAAGCCAAGAGAAGAAAGATAAAGATTCTGTTCCTTGCGAGAAAAAAAAAATGGGGTCATAAAATCACATACGTGACTAGAAAAGATTTGTTTCATTCTAGCATGCATCATGGAGAAATTAATTTATTTTTTATTCATTATTTCATTTAGTGGTTTCATTTTATTTCCCCCGCAGTAACCCGAAGGGTTTCCTACTAATTGCTACCGAGAGTAGTTCTTGCTGAGATCTTTTTCGCCTAAATATGTCAGTGTGTGTGTGTGTGTGTGTATATATATATATATATATATATATATATATACACTGACATATTTATTTCCCACATATTCTCCAAAGTAAAAGTTGCTTTACTCTGATTGGTCCACATTGTACATCCAATAATGCCTCCCTGATGAAAGAGGTCTTGCTTGTTCTTAACCTTTTAAAGCCATTCATTTTGAAATAATCACATCACTTGATAAGACACAAAAGTGTCGAAACAAAATAGCTACTTTTGTAGTGATATTCTAACATATCAATGTCATAATTTAATAAATATTATTTATATATATATATATATATATTATATATATATATATATATATATCTCAACCATTTCTTTGCTATTGTTTTTTTTTTTCATGAATATTAGTTAATCTATATACACTGTACTACTTTCCAATAATAACCTGAAAGTTTGTTTCTTTTTAGTAAAAATACGATCCAAAAATGACAATTGCAAATCGGAGATACTGAAAGCAACCAGGTACTGAAATTTAAATAGCTTGGAAGAGTTTTAACAGAAGATGGAATGCTCGATACAGAGATCTGAAGGCGTATTAGCGCGGCCAAGGTTACTTTCCAAATGCTGAGTAAAGTATTGAAAAATAGAAGTATTTTGTTAGAAAGAAAGTGCTGAATTTTTATGTGAAGTCTTTTAATATGGCAACGATTGCTGGACCAATTCATCAGACATGAAAGACTGTAGGCAACCGAACTTTAGTCTAAGATCCAGAGGATATTGTAGACAGAACATGGAAACAACGACGAAGAGAGTTGAAAATATTGAGACACATAAGGAAATATGGTTTCGAAATTCTTATACTTGCAGGAGAGAATGAAGACAAGAGGAACGGAAGAAACAACGCATAGACTACTTAGTGATCTTGAATAAATAGATGACAAGTTTTAGAAGAAATGAGAAATTAAGAGCTTCAAATGATAGGGATTTACTATGATTGTTTACGTCTTGAAAATTAAATGGCATATGAAGAACAAGACCGCTTGCCAAGATATGGATCTTTTTACACAAGGTAAGGAAAATTAATGGCCTTAATTTTTTTTCCTTTAAGATCGACACAATTTCACTGTTATGCTTTCTTCTTTAAATAACTCTCATAGTAATACAAAAAATGACATTGAAGTTAGTAAATCCATAAGTTACTTAAACGTACTTTGTTCACAGTTGATCTAAGAAAATACTGTTACATAAAATTCGTTATGTTAGATGTATTGGTATTTGGGAAAAATACTAAAGCCTAACAGATCACATGTATACACATAAATGCAAAAATATTTTAAGTTCCACACACACAGGTATAGCTATAGTAACTGACTGAAAGACAATGTAATCAATTTTGTATCAACAGATCGATCGATAGAGAGACAGGCACGTGTGTTTGTGTTTTGAAGTTGAGGCAGAAGACATTTTCTTTTTAAAGTTAATTCACTTGATTTCCAATCTCTTACCTCGATCGCGAGCACCTGATACCGGATGTTCGCTTCGATTTCTTTCACTTCCTTTAGTCAATAAATAAAAAATGAGTTACTTGGAATTTAAAATCTTGAGATCGCTTAGTAAATACACTGATCTTTATCAATCATTATCTTTTGTTTCTTTTATATTTTTTTTTAAGGCTGAAACGTCTTGTGAGCAATGATGTTTACATTCTAGGTACGAACACTAAGTTAAATAGGTTTCCTTTTATTTATTCGAAGATTATACATATATATTTTAACTGATGAAAAAGGAAAAACCAAAAAACTCAGAAATGTTATCTTACCAAGAGATTAGAGGTAAATGGAAAAAAAAGTTAAATTTTCAACATTTGGTGGTGTTTAAATTCTAATTAGAACCAAACAAATTTAACAGATTTATTAAATTACATTCTTCACACTGCGATTCCTACGTTTTCCATTTATGGAGATATTTCTAGTCGGAATGTCTTCGTTTTCATAGACATTATGGAGATTTTCACTGTATTTTATTAAACCGGTTACTTTTCCTCCACTTTCGCTACAAATTCTCTATCTTAAGAGATTTTTTTTTGTTCGTACCAAGGGGGACAACGTCTGATGCTCACAGGAAACGAATTCCTTGCAATAACTACTACGTCTTTTCATTAAATCTTTTTTCTTGTTTTGTAAATTTTATTTGGAACAAGATCAACCATATTTATACACATAACATCAATATATTTTCTTTGTTATATTTTCTACCAGTTCCCCACCACCAAACCAGCAATTACAATTACCATTGACTAATAGTCAACTTAGCAATGACTATGATTAATCATGGGTATGATGTTAAGACAGACAAGTGTTATTGTAAAAACAAAACCTTTTTGTTATAAACAATTAAAAAATCATTCAGATAGAAAACAAATATAATTGCGTTTATAAAGAAAGGAATTGAAATCTTAATTTGGCAAGACTTTTTGAACTGCTGTCTTAAAAAATGTATCGGAAAAACTTCCCAATGAACTAAACATTTAATGACAGGTATGGTTGAAAAAATGAAAACAATATCAAATGCTTAAAGTTGAAAAATGGTTATTCTTATTAGGTTAATAAAGATGGATTTCATTGTAAAAACAAAACATTTCGCCACTAAATTAAAAATTCTTTTGATAGAAATATAATTGAATTTATTAAGTAGGCTGCAATCAATTAAAGTCTTACTAAATTTTGTTCGATGTTTTGAACTGCTTTAACAAAAAGTCTCGGAAAAGGCTCCCGATAACCCAAACCAAAAAAGACATTGTTGAAAATAACAGTTCTATAGTAAATGCCTAATGTTGCAAAAATGATCAAGCGTATTGGATAAATAAAAGACGCGTGTCTTTGTAAAAGAAGAACACTTTCTGCTACAAACTATAGAAAAACGTTCTGATACTAAAGTAATATTGAGTATATATTGAGATGGCAGTAATTAAAATCTTTAAAAAAATTTGGTTTGATGTTCTGAACTGTGGTGGTAAAAATCTCGGGAAAATGCTCCCAAATCAGCCAAATGAACAAACCGGTATGGTTGGGAAAATAAGAGAATGGGGAAGAATACATCATAAATTACGGCTTTTCTTCGGCGTATAACAGTCCATTAACATGGTAACATGGAATAAGAAGAAAAAGATTTCCTCTCATTTAATATTCAGTTATAAAGATCACGTGACCAATCATTATAAACAATAGTAAAAATAATTGCAAACTTTCTGTTTAGTATATATTTCGACATCATACTTACACTGCCCCCTTTCCCGCCTGAATAGCCAATTTCTTCAAATTTTAGCGATACAAATTCTCTAACAAAAAAAAAAAATTAACCAATCTGAAAATAGAAAACTTAATTCTAAATTAAAGACATAATTGATATACAAGCATTTTTTATTAATGTTTATAAAATATTAAATACGCTGAATAAGGGTAGTCGAGAGAGTTTATGTAAGAAATTACGAATCGAGTGTCATACATTAACAATTACAAAATGGAAACGTAAAAATCATTGAATATTTTTTGCATATCACCATTACGTTTAGGCAAAAATAGCCTAAAGATTGGTAATCTTGTATAAATGTTGTTAATAACGTGTGCAAAAGAACGAAGAAAAATCATAGACAAGTGACTTACCTGTATTCACCTGAAAACAAAATACACAAAAACGGCACAAGAATAAAAATAAGGTGATTCTTGTTTTTCAAAACTTATCGCATTCACAAGCATATTTTTTTTCACCAGAATACTGGATTTGTCAAAATCCTTTCGTCCAACTAATCACCAGAACAGCGCATGTTCTAAATCGGATTATATCACAAATTTGCAATTTACTATCACATTCAGGATTTAAATAAAGTTGGCGGTACATAATCATAAAATATGAAATAGAAAATATTCAATATAAATTTAATAACGTCTGAAAACTTTGATGAAATCTGATAAGTCCATGCTTTTTTTTTTTGGTAAATCTTAATACCTGTATATTTTTTGTCACGTAAAGATAGTAAATTCTTTTGAATGTAATAATTAATATTAAGTTATATAATCATTGTTATCAACGAGCTTAATTTAAAAAATATGAAAAATCAAGTAAAAAGCCGACTTACCTGCCAAATGTGTGTAGCTCTAAAAATAAAATGAAATAAATTATTGATACACTTTGAAAAGTGAAAAATAGATTATAATTTTTAATTTTTATAACTTCTCACATTCAAAACCATATTCTCCATTTCCCATATTTTCTAATTTTGTCCAATAACGTTCATGCAACAACCACCAAAACAAAGCATGTTCTCAATGGGACTCAAAGAAATATTTTACAATCAATATATTATCCACTGTCTACGTGAAGTAGGCAGTATCTCCCTACTAAAAACAAAATAGAAAAGTTTCAATATAAACTTATTTTTCTAAGGAAGAAGAGCTGAAATCTTCCATAAATTGCTAATTTCCTGATGTTTTTTATGAAGATTTCAATACATGGATATAGCTTGTTGTTACGTGTCGAAATGGCGTGTCATTTTAGTGATACATGATTAACATTAATGTAGATAATCATTAAAATTCATATTTGCAATCAAGAGAAAGAAAGAATTAAGAAGTTCATAATTTAAAGGAAAATTTTTGCGACTCAGGAAAATTCTAACTTACATGCCAAGTTGAAGAAATTGCAAAAAACGTAAAACCATTTTTCTATGGCGAAATTCCTTAAAGGAACAAACCATTTTACGCTACGAGTAAATTTCGAAGATAAATATAAAAATTATTAATCTAAAATTTCCAAGTATGGATTATCCATAATATATTCAAATAATTTTCTTTTATCCTTTTGCATACTTTCCATGACTATATACAAAAATGAGCAAAATAATACACGTTCTCAATTAGATTCTAACTAATATATAACATTTACACTTTGTATTTGCAATTAAGTGGTAAAGAAAAACCCGTGATTTATACAAAGTTCAAAAGAAAATTTATGTGAATTGACATAAAAAAATCTATTTTATCTGTCTAGTGCAGAAAAAAAATATCGCGAAACATTCCACTGCCTTAGTCAGGGATAACCGTTAATCTAAAACTAATTTTCATTGGCTGAAATCCAAAAAGAATCAACCAATAAATACTCAGGCCAAATTTTGCGTTTGTTTTTAACCAAAAAGGCCGGGTTGAGTTGTTTTATTTTACTTTCCATTTGTAAATATACATTGAGAAATAACAAAGTCTTATACGCACCCCCCCCAAAAAAAAAATCATATGAAGGATAAGCAAGAGAGATTAGCCTCTCTGCGTGATGACTGGCGATGCTAAGGTTAAAAAGGGCTGGACATGTGAGTCACGACGAAGTTTTGGAGAGAATGTAAACGAATGCAAACTGATACTTAATATCAGGCAACGGTAGCTGAAGTTTCTGGGATATATAATGGCGGGAGAAAGCTTGGAGAATCTCCAAAGTACGTGAGTGATAGAGTAAAAAGAGACGGGGGGGGATTAATGAGATTAAGCAAGGTTTGGGAGCAGAAAACAAAAAAAAAAGCTGCTATAATCTACAAGTGATAGGAAGATGTGAAAAGCCACGATCGCCTACGCCATGAAGAGACAGCACATCCAAGAGGAATGTAAAATGATAGGGTCAGTGATTGTGGTGAGCTCGATTAAAAGTTAGTGATGAACGATTATCATTGTGGTTTGAGTCACGTCGGAGAGTTGATGTGATATTTTAGAAACTCGACATTTTCCAGTAAAACAAGAGATATCATTGACTAAGCTCGCTTGCGTAAAGGCACACACACATTTGTGTGTGTTTACTTTCACTTATTCGACGATGATTTATACAAAATATTTTTTAAATGACGAAAAAAGCAACTGAAACGTTAACTTAAGAGATAAAAGGTAGTTTGAAAGAAAAGTGGGGTAAATTTTCGACTGTTTGTGATGTTTAGATTCTGATGAGAATGAAAGAAATTTTCACACACAAAATTCCAGTCACCTGAGATGACTTTTTCATATTCCTGGTCGGATTGTTACTTCTGTTTTCTAAAATATTACAGAGTATTTCACTATTTTATTAAACTGCTTATTTTTCTTCCTCTCTTGCTACAAATTCTCTATTGTAGAAGTCAAATATTTACTTTTCAGCATGGCTGTCTCTTTTTGTCTCCCTGCAGGAAGGTGCCTATTCAAGAGTGTGGATATTGTGCTCAATATAAACACTGAAATTATCAGCCAATCAATACTTATAGAATGGACTTACCTGTAACAGAATGGAATCTCCCAGGTTATTTAAACCACCTACCAATTTGCCCTGAGTGGTTTTGGTCAGTCAAATCCAACTTCTATTCTAGTTGACTACTGGCTGGTTGTTCTAGAAGACTTTTACATCTATCATAAGCGATTTTTTTTTTATTTCGGACTGAGGGAGATAATCTTCGATGGTCACAGGAGATGAACTTCTTGCAATAACTATTATGTCTTAAGATTTTTCCTTTTTCTAGTTTTAATTTTGTTTTAGAACTAAACATTTTTCTTTGTATTATTTCATTATACCAGTTTCACACACCTGCAAATTACAATTACCACTGACTCGTAGTCAACATAGCAATGACGATGATTTAAGGTCAATAAGACAAGCGTCAGTGAAAAAAGACGCTCTCTTCGCCATTATCTATAAGCAAATCCTTTAGATAGAAAACAAATATAGAGTTTATTAAATCAGCAATTGAAGTCTTAATTTGGCACGATTTTTTTAACTGCTCTGGTAAAAAGCGCCGGGAAAGGCTTCCGATGAACTAAAACAAAGGATGGTATGGTTGGAAAAATAGAATCAATATAAAACTAAAACAAAGGATGGTATGGTTGGAAAAATAGAATCAATATAAAGTACCTAAAGTTGCAAAATAAACATGCGTAGTAGGTTAATAAGACGTGTGACATTGTAAAAGCAAACACTTTTACTCAGTAAATATAAGAAAATACCTGCTAGAAAAGAAATATTATTGAATTTATATAGAATGCTGCAATTAAAACCTTAATAAATTTTATTCGGTCTTTTAATGTTATAAAAAGCCTCCTATTAACCAACACCCGTGAAAATTGTATTGTTGAAAAATATAATATATAGTAAATATCTTATATCGCAAGACGTTCAATAAAAAGACGGGTGTCTGTAAAAACGAAACATCCTTTGTGCCACAATCTAAAAAAAAAAATCTTTCTGATAGTAAAGAAAGAGTTTAAGATGGCTGTAATTAAAACCTTCGTTGATTTGGTTTGATGTTTTGAAATGTGGTGGTACAAATATCGGGTAAAGTCCACCGATGAGCCAAATTAATAAGGATAGGTATGGTTGCGAAAATACGAATATTAAATGCCAAAATTTACAAAGTAAATTACGGTTTTCTGCGACGTAAAACTTTCCCACAACTTGCTAGCAATGAAGGTAATTTTAAAAACAAAAAAAGATTTACTCTCATGTTCTATTCAGCTACAGAGATAATGTGACCACCGTCACTATAAACGACTCATAAAAATAATAGCAAACTTTTAGTAAATATTTCGACGGACCTTTACGACCTCTGTCATTTTTTTTTTTGCTTTATATATCTTTTTAATTTTTCAGAGCATTCTTATCGTTTAGATTCTAAACTTTCAGATTAGCCAAAAATTCGGAAAAAAATTCAATATATAAAAGATTTTTGGGGTGCTCAGTTTCTCATACAACGTTCTAATAAATCGATCCCCCATATTAAAAATACTCGCTTTGGGGCCGAGTAAAAGCAATTCTTAGGGTTTATGAAGAAGTCGCCATTGTAAGAACTTAAGTTTTTGAAAAAAAAAAAAAAAAGGAAAGAAAAATGAAAGGCAAAAATATTACAGTGGGGGTGCCGGTCGTGAAGGTCCGCCAAATCTTTAAACGAAAAATATTGAACACTTTGAAAATGGAAAATTATTAATTATACATTAAAGACCTAATTGGCATCCAAAAAATTTTAATATTTATAAAAAAAATAAAATATAATGAATGAAACCTTAGTCGAGAGCGCTTATGTAAAAAGTTATGAATCAGTCGATACATTATCAACAATTACAAAATGGAAAATAAGTTGTCATTGAATTTTATTTTTTTGCATATCACCGTTACTTTTGGGTATAAATAGGGCTAAAGATTGTTCTTGTAACTAGCAAAGTCTTAAAGAAAAGAACGAAGAAAAAACAATCAAGGAAAGACAACTTATCAGAAAACAAAATCTAGGTACCTCCAGTTTTGCACGGAAAAACAGCAATAGCGTAATGCAAAACGCCACAAACTTCACTAAAATAAAGTTTTATCGTCAAAATGTTTAAATTATTATTAAGAAGAAAGATCAAAGTAGTTTTTAATTAATTTTTAAAATTTTTTAATCCTTTCTAACATTTTCGAAATATTGTCAAAGTTTTGTTTCAATTGATTTTAGCGGCTAAGAAACGTTTACTACTGTTTTACAATAGACGCCAATTTTTTGCATTTGCCACTTTTTTAGGTTGAAAACACATTAATTTGGAAATTCTCTCAAAAATCAAATAATTGTCGGATTTTAATGAAACTTTCAGTATTCATTCACAAATGAATGAAATTATTTCTGAAATTTTTATTTTTTTAAAATCTTGGTAATAATATATTTTTTACCTCTGTTAACCCCACTTCACGTAAATCCCTGACTGTTAAAAAGTTTTAAATAGTGGCAAACTTTTGTTTAATTACTTCAACGCAGGACTCATTGGGAAATATAAATCACCCATTTCTTTTATCTTAAGTTTGCAATCACGACCGAAAACCTTCTCCGAAGAGTAAAATAAAAAATGCAATAAAACTCCGACATAATTTTGATAATCTTTTTAATTACTGGAATAAGTCACAACTACTGAGGACATTATACTCTGAAGAAGAAAATTTTTTCCGATTAATATTAAAATTTTAAAATAAGTTTTATTTTTGTTATTTTTTTTACATTAAAATAATTTAATTTAAAAACTTTTAAAAATATGTTTTAAATCTCCAAAGACTTGATTGCGAGTTTTCTTTATAGTTAATAGCTGAGTATCATATTGCCTATCTAAAATTGAAAAGTATAATAAAAATCGTTAAGACATTTTTTTAATTTAAAAAAAAAAATTTTCTGTGTAAATATGTTCATTTACGTTCCCCTTTTTGAGTAAGTACGGTGTTCCATAAGAGTCATATCATGTTTACATAATTCTAACATCTGCAGTAATTCAGAAAGCATATTCAAATGTCTGGCTATAAATGTTAACTAAAATTCTATTAAATATTATAAAATTGCTGAAATTATTATTTTAAATTTTACTATTTAGTTAAAAACCAAAAAAAAAGAAATTAAAATTTTGTTTTTTGGCGCGTATGGTCGCAATACTTTCCGTCTGACAACTTCCGGAGCTCGTAAATCTTTTAACACCCTGCCATTGCGTCATCGAGGTGATGGCAGGTAGGGCTACCGCAGTTAAAAAGTTGTCGTTTTTTCTAAATTTCTGGCAGTAAGGAATTATTACTTGATTGAAATCAGATAAAAGTAAGTTTCAACTTTAAAAATTGACTTCAATGACGTGTTAGCAAAGTATATTTTATTTTTGCAAGATTTTTAAAACAGAAATTGGGCTACTGTTGACAGTGTTGACAGAATTTGTCAATCAATCAAAAATGGTGGGAAATTTTAACTTTTTTCTTTCGATTTCAAAAAAAAAAATTAGATTAAAATCAATATAATTTCGGGTTAAATAATACCAGTGTATTTTTCTTTGGGGAATTAAAATTTAATCTTATGGCTTTCAATTAAAGCTAATTTTAAAGTTGAAGATTACTTATTTTTAAAATTTCAATTTAAATTTAGGTATCGAAAAATCAGTGGAGGTACCTATGTAACACCCCAACGGTCCCGTTCGAACAATTTTTCCGGCGGCCGTTCTCGACGCTGTGATGTTTGCCGGAAGTTTATTGAAAATGTCGGAGCCTCAAGCTGGGGGTACAAGATTAAACTATTAGGAACACAATTCCACAACTTGGATGAGTTGAAAGGATGCTTTATTTTGTTTAGAGTTAGCCTTTTTGGTTGGGGCAGGCGAATGTGACACACAGCTCTAACTCTAATTAATGGAGATCAACATATCCAAACTGAACGAAACAAGACGAACGGAGACTTTCTTCAAGCACACGCCCGACGGAACTCACTTTAAACTCACTAACTTCTATTTATTTAAAATGAATCCGGAAATGCTTTAGACCACCGATGATAAATATTGGCGACTGTAAGTCTGAAATTTCAGTTATCTTTTTTTTATCTTAATAAAGTTTCCAACGGAAAATTCTTAATGTGTGGTCAAGATACAGTAAAAGACAGCCCACCTCCTGAACTTTATCTCCTGAACTTATCTCTTTATCACATTAAATCACTGAGTCAAATATTTACCGGAAGAGTGGTAGGATTTAAAACAGTAATCGGATACCCTTGGTCTCTTCCACAATTTTCCTCATAAAAGAAAAAAGCGTTTATTTATTTGTTCACTTTTGTTAAAACAAAACATGTTTTAATCTATTTTCTATTCTTAACCATTTTCTATTTTAATCTATTATAATAAAATACATATTTTACAAAGCACCTTAATATACGCCTAGTTATCGTGTCACAAATACAAAAATGGCACGCGACTAAAAATTGGATAAATGCGATCCTAGTTTTTCACCATAACTTTTAGTATTCACAAGTATATTTTTTTTTCAACATAATTTCGGATTTGTCAGAAAATGTTCCGGTAGACATCACCAGAACAACGAATATTCTCTTTGAGATTAAAAATATAGAATATTTACAGTTTATATTTACAATCAAATTATTATCCACTATCTAAGTAGGCGGTATCTCCCCACACAAAGCAAAATAGAAAAGCTTCAATATAAACTTATTTCCCTAAGGAATAAATTCTGAATCTTCGATAAAATCTGATAATTCAATGATTATTTTATAAAATCGTGAATACATAGGTCTTTTTTTTGTGTCGAAAACTTAATTTTGGCGGTACATGATTAACATTAATATAGATAATTGTTAAAGTTCATGCTTACAATCACGTGGATAGAGAATGAATTAAAAAGAGCAAGATTTTCATCAAATTTTTTCAACACATCATGAATTAAAAATTCTAACTTACCTGCCACGTTGGAGAGACTGCAAGAAATTTAAAACCATTTTTCCTTGGCTAAATTCTTGAAAAATCGAAACCGTTTTTATGTTAACTCCAAACTGCAAAGAAAATGTTAATTAGTAATCCAAATTTCAGCTCCAGTATAACTCATGGAACAAATAGACATACATTAGATACTTGTACTGAAGAGAAAGACCTTGGTGTAATTTTTGACATCAAATTAAATTTTGATATGCATATAAATAAGGCCATAAAAGCAAACAAAATGCTAGGTTTAATTAAACGGTGCTTTTCTGGGTTAAACTGTCCAACTTTATCAAAATTGTACAAGAGCTTAGTTAGACCACATTTAGAATACGGCAACCAAATCTGGAGTCCTCTACTAAAAAGACAGTCAGTAGCAATTGAAAGAGTTCAAAGAAGAGCAACAAGATTGTTGACGTCGTTAAAATTTATTAAATATGAGGATAGGTTAGGAAAATTGAAATTACCATCACTGAAATATAGAAGACTGAGGGGGGGGGGACTTGATAAATGTTTTCAAGATATTCCATTCTACTGACCACACTAATAAGAATTTATTCACTGACTATTCTAGAACACGTAACAACGAATTAAAAATAATAACCCAGCACAGTAGAACTAATACTAGACAAAAAAATTTTGTAACAGAGTCACAAAGTATTGGAATGCACTACCATCACACAAAATTGGCAAAAACTCTTACGGAATTTAAAAGCCTTATTGAAAAGGATACGACACTACTAAAATTAAAATATGAGTTTGATTAGAGATGAAAATAATTTTCTCTCCATCTCGGCCATGCCACAACGCTAAGAGAACGGAGAGGGGATTTAAGAAGGGACACACGAGAGGCTGCGAGGAAGTCGGAGAATTAGCTTTCGTTTACAATCGATGAAAAATGGCGAAAAATTTGAAATTTTAAAAAAACTTTAACCTAATTTTTTTTTATTCTCATCAATATTATTTCAGTTTAAAATACACCAAGATATTTTGCTTACTGGAATTACTAAATTTAATCCATTGGTTTTCAGCTGTAGCTAATTTTAAAGCTTTAGATTTATGTATAGAAAAATGACTGAAGGTAAATTAATTGAGTTTTTTAGAAGACAGCTATTAAAATCTTAAAAATTGGGCCTAAAGATTGCTAATGTTACATAATTGTTGTTGCCAACAACGAGTTAAGTAAAACAACGAAGAAAAATCAAAAACAAGCCACTTATCTGTATTTATCTGAAGACAAAATACAAAAAAAGAAGCGATTCTGATTTTTCACAATAAAATTTTGAATACATGGGTAACGGGTTTTTGTCATGTATCGAAAGGCTACCTCTTTTTGTAGGCAGATGATCAACATTAATGTACATAATCATTTTTAAAATTCATATTTCAATAAAATGGAAAGAAAAAGAATTCAAATGAGTATGCTTTAAATGTAAATATTTGCAACCTAACATAAACAGAAAATTCTTACTTACCTTCCAATTGAAGAGATTGCAGAAACTATAAAACCATTTTTCCTTGGCTAAATATCCGAAAGAGTCAAACAATTTTATGCGAAGGCCAAATTTCACAGTAAAATTTAAAGATTAGCAATCCCTAAAATCTAGAAGTATGGATTAGCCATGATATATCAAACTAATTTTCCTTCACCATAATTTTTCATTTCTTCGATGGCTTTTATACAGCAATCACCAAAGAAATGCACGCTTTCATTTAGATTCTAACTTACAATTTGTATTTACAATTAAGTGGCGGAGAAAATTAAAAATCAGTGATTTATATTGATAGATCAAAGGAAAATATATGTGAAATCACAAGGAGGAAAATTCTAATTCACCAGTCAAGTGCAGGCAAAAGTTAGCGCCAAAACTTCAACTGTCTTAAATAGTCAGACATAGACAGCAGTGAATGTAAAATCAATTTTCATTGGCTGAAATCTCATAAACATCAAACTGCTAAATATTCAGGTCAAATTTCACGTTTTTAACCAAAACAAAAAAAAATAAAATAAAATAAGAAAGGCCGGGTTGATTTGTTTTATTTTTCTTTCCATCTGTACGAATTGAACTTGAGGCTGTCGCACATCGTTGTACCGATTTTGACCGTGGTCTACAACAACTGGTTCAGGCAGGGTTTCGTTGGCCGATCGTATTTCCAGGGGTGTGATCACGCTGTTGAAAGAGGTAAAGAGTGTTGGTGGTTTAGATAATTACAGGCCCATAACTTTGCTAAATACAGAGTTAAAGATTTTGGCCAAGATCCTGACGGAGCGCTTGCTGACAGTTGCTGAGCTTCTATTGAGACCCCAGCAGACTTGTGCTGGGAAAGGCCGAAAAATTAAGAGCAACCTGCACTTGATCCGCACGATCGTAGAGGGTGTAGAATACGACGAACAAGCCGCGCTGATCAATTTAGATCAGTCCAAGGTATTTGATAGGGTTGACCATCAGTATCTAACAGCTGTCCTGCAGGCCGCTGGATTCAAAACCGACTTCTGCTGCTGGATCCGCCTACTGTATCAATCCGACGCGGCTGTGGTACAAGTGAAGGGGAAGCTGTAGGGCGCTTTTGTGCTGTCTTGGACGGTCCGACAGGGTTGTCCAGTGTCGCCTTTATTTTATGCTTTGTCGTTGCCGGCTAACGGACAGTTCGGCCCATCGTATAATCGCTGTTCCTGGTGGTGCTCGATCTAGGGTTTCAGCGTACGCTGATGACATCACCACTTTCGTGCCCCACCCCCCTCGGAGTGACATTGAGGTGGAGCAGAAGGCGCTTGAACGGTAAGAAAAGTTCACAGAGGCCAAGATTGACTTCAACAAGTCGTCCGGCTTGCGGTTAGGTGCCTGGAAGAGTGCTAACCACTCGGGGCCCTTCGATGGAAGGCCCTGTCCGTATTCTTGAAGTGTGGTTTCGGCTCGACCTCCAGTTGAAAAAATGGTCAGAAGTACTGGCAAAGGTCGGTGCATCGGTCGAGATTTGGCGTCGAAGGAATTTTTCCGTAAAGGGTTTGGTTGAGGCGTGTGCTACATACGTCTTTCCCATTATCATTTACCGGTTGTCGGTACTTCCATTTTGTAAAATACGTAGGAAGGTGATTGAACATTTGCTATTCTTCTTTCTGTGCAGAGGACGCAAACATTACGTCTACAAAGATGTTTGTGCCCAACGCCCGTGTCATGGGGGTCTGGGAATGCCGCACTTGATGAGCCACATCTCGCCTCAGGAGAGGTCTTTCTCAGACGTACGTTGTTGGAAAACTCATTGCTGGCGGTGATAGTGAGGGATACGTTCCCTTTCCTTATTACCACTTCCCTCTTCTCAAGGCGGTACTTTAAGCCTCGACGGCGATCGAGTTTTCTCCTTGAATGTTGGGCGGCCTTGAGGGCCATTCCTCGGTTCAGTGACCTTTCACAGCCTAGGAAAGTCTTTTATCGTAAGTTAGTAGAGGGCGTCGCGAAAGATTCATTACGTAGTGTTCTCCGCTTGTCGGGGGATGAATTTAGCTCCTCCTGGTCTTTGGCGCCAGGTGTCGATTATCTCAGCAACTCTGTGTTTTCGCTTAGCTTACGATTGGCTCAGAATCGGTTGTCTCTCAATGACAAGCTTTTCATATGGTGCCTGGCGGATTTGCCAGATTTTGAACGCTGCAACCTTGGTTTGGAAGAAACGGCTTCTCACGACTTCTACAATTGTTCGCGGGTTCGCCCTCTATGGGATCGCGTCGGCGATTTGACTGCTCGTATCGCGCCGCGTGAGCTCGTGATCATTGATCGTGCATTCGCCTATGATGATGTTTCGCCTCCGTTCTCTGGGATGAAGCGGTGGTAAAATGAGAAATTATTAAGAATGATTGGGTCGTAAATGTGATTAGTTGAGCATAGGATAGAGACTGAAGACCACACTTTAACCGTCCGCCTCTTTGGCCTTGTGCTGCATTTCATGCATAAAAAAAATGAATAAATATTCTTCTACCATTGTCAAGTTTTGCTTCTTGATTTCACCTTTTGGCGAAATACAGCAGCCACTCTAATTTTTTGGGCTGGACGTGTCTTACTAACATTTCTTTATTTTAGTTTGAATATTAGTCTTCAGTCTCTATCCTATGCTTAACTAATCACATTTACGACCCAAACATTCTTAACAATTTCTTTTTTTACCACAAGAACTCGTTTATCTTCATACAATCCTACAAACACCATAATACCACAAATTAACAGGGGAGCCTAAAAACGGGGTAACACTCGTGAGATAAAAATTTATTTACAAATAATTGTTTTATAAAATCAATATAAAAATATAATGATACGAAAATCTGAAGATGGAAGTGTATACCTAAAAACAAACGAAATATTTTAGTTAGTTTTAGGTAAATCATCGCCCTCCCATTTTTCATTTCATTATCATTAAATCTTTTAAATATCTTTTTGTACTATTGTATATATTAGCATTTTTACCTCTTCGGTTTGTTTCCCTATTTTAGATGCTCCTTGTAAATATGTGGTATTGTGGTGCGTAAAGGATTGGGATGTGATGGATGTGTTCTTGTGGTGAATGTGCAAATTGTTAATGAGTTATAGTGTCGTGAAAGTGCTTAGGTAGGTATAGGATTTTAAAAAAAAAGACCACCCTCTTCTTATTCGCCTTTTCGGCCTTGTGCCATATTTTTTTGTATTCATTACAAAAATAAATATCTTCTTTCCTATTTATAAATGTTCAGTGAGAAATATCAAACGCCTTGATCGCCCCCACCACACACACAAAAAAAAGGAAAAATAAATATAGTGCACTTGAAGGATAAGCAAGAGAGATTGAGGCATTAACGTGTCTGTAATATGACTGGCGATGCTAAGGATAACATGAACCCGACATTTGAGCAACGATGGGATTTTGAGGGGAAGTAAACGAGAAGGAAATTGATACTTAGCATCAGGCAAAAACAGCTGAAGTTTCTGGGATATATAATGAAGGAAGGTTTAAAGAATCTGTTACGTACATGACTGATAGATGAAAAGAGAGACAAGGGAAAGTAATACCTGTATCGCCCGGTTCACACTCCACCCATGTCTATTGAACAGGTTAAGAGGCTCATCCCTTGTTCCCTGTTTAGGATGTGGTTTCCGGCTTTCTCTTTGCCAATCTTTTCACTATTATGTAGCCCCCTGCACATCAGCGGCGTTACCGCCTTGCTCGGGGTGATACGATTAAAATAAAAATATATTTCATGGACTTGAGGAAACGGGTGTCAGAATAGGGTTTGGGAGGAGAAAAGAAAAATAGAAAGACTGTTACGATCTGCTAAGGATAGAAAGATGTAGAAAGACATGATCGCCTACGTCTTGAAAGGTCACTGCACATAGAAGAAGAAGAAGAATGTAAACGATATGCATAAATGCAAAAAATGATATGGTCAGTGATTGTGGTGAGCGTGGTTAAAAGTTGGGAAAGTGATGAACAATCATTATCTTTGATGTTTTTGTGGTTTGAGTCACGTCGGAGAGTGGGTGTGATATTTTAGAAACTCGACATTTTCCATTAAAAACAGGAATAAACATTATTGACGAAGCTCGGTTACGTAACAAACATCCCAATTGAATGATGTCCACATCAAGCCCTCGCTGATTTCTAGCATAATCTCAAAACTGGACCCTCACAAAGCGAGTGATGGGGATGGAATCCCAATCATAGTTTTGAAGAATTGTGTCCCTAAACTCTCCTCTATCCTTTCTAAGCTCTACAACATCTGCCTATCTTCCTCCTGCTTTCCTGCCTGTTGGAAGTCTTCTTCTGTGGTTCCAATATTCAAGAACACTGGTGAAACATCGGACCCCGAAAATTACCGCCCCATCAGCCTTCTTCCGATCTTCGACAAAGTGTTCGAAGCCATTATCAATGCTGAGGTCGTTCAGCATCTCACAGCCCACGGGCTCCTATCGGACAAACAGTATGGCTTCCGCTTCACCAGGTATACTGCTGATATGCTAACGACCATCACCAATTATATACAGCAGGCTCTCGACAAGAGTGGTGAAGCCCGAACCGTCGCCTTGGATATTTCTAAAGTATTCGACAGAGTATGGCATGCCGGCCTTCTACGGAAACTGCGAAGCTATGGCATAACTGGACTTTTGTTGGACTTAATCCGGTCATTCCTCTCTAACCGCACACCGAAGTTGGTATTAAACGGACATGCCTCCCAGAACTACCCTATAAACGCGGGTGTACCCCAACGCTCTCTCCTAGGTCCTACGCTCTTTCTAATCTATATAAATGATCTCCGCGATGCCATAAGATCACAAGTAGGCATGTACGCCGATGATACCACAGTTTACTCTCGCCTCGATCAAAAAACTGGTGTTGGTGACAAGGCGAACCTTGCTGCCGAGCTTGAGAAGGACCTCCAATCCGTGATGGATTGGGGTAAGAAATGGCTCGTGAAATTAATTTCTTTCAAAACGAAACTGCTGTCAAGTAACCACCATAGACAACCGCACCCTCCTCCCATTAGCATAGAACAGGCTTGCCTCCCAGAGAGTAAATCACTACGCCTGCTTGGCCTGACACTCTCAGCGGACCTCAATTGGAATGACTACGTCGAATCCATTGCAAAATCAGCAGCTATGAAAGTCGGCTCTCTGAGCAAGGCCCGGAAATTCTTTCCGCTTGAATCTATCCTGCAATTATATAAATCCACCATCCGCCCGTGTATTGAGTACTGCCCCTTCTATTCTCCTCGGGGTTCTTGACAAAATACAGCGAAGAATCTGTAATGTGATTGATACCGACTTGGCTGACCACCTGCAGTATCTCTCTCACCGGCGTGATGTGGCTTCCCTGTGCCTCTTCTATAAATACTTTCATGGCTTCTGCTCTGACGAATTTAAATAACTGGTGCCCCCTAGATTTGAATTTGCACGAGATATTAGATTGGCAACTAGGTCCCAGCCTTTTACAGTGAAACCGATGAAATGTAACCGCAATTTCTACTCCAACAGCTTCTTTCCTCGCACTTCCCGCCTGTGGAATTCCCTACCGCATGCTTGCTTCCCCGACGGCTACAATCTCCAGGAGTTTAAATATAAGGTCAATAGACACCTTCTAACACACTAACTTACACCCACTCTCTCCAATTCTCTCCCTATGTACATCCTAAGTCGTCTATCACCCTACTTCTGACATTTCCTATACCCAATCCCTCTATGTAACCCGCTGCGCTTTAGTGACAGTGGAATGCCTTGCTTGGGGTGACACGGTTAAAAAAAATGTTTATTACGCAAGCGAGCTTCGTCAATTTGTTTATTATATAAAAAAATAAAAAAATATATATATATATATGTATGTATGTGTGTATATATGTATATTTATATTTATGTATGTGTATGTGTGCATGTATGTATATTTATATATATGTATATGTTTATATATATATATATGTATGTGTTTATACATGTATATATATATATATATATATATATATATATGTATGTATGTGTGTATACATGTATATATATATATATATATATATATACATATATATATATATGTATCAGAAACTTAGGTGGGTGACCACTTGGGAATACCAGGTGCTGTTAGTGTTCACGGATGTGCGTTGTGGTGCGGTGGATATCGGCTTGGAGGGGGAAATCGGTGAGCCGAGTTCCAATTCCAGTCGAGCACACTGCATTCACCTGCGCCCTAGTACCCTTGAGAAAGGTATTAATCCGTCCGTTCCCTCCAATTATGGGTTAAATAATTGAGGTCTGCTGTACATGCGATCTGTGGCAGATTTCTGCACCGATTGTTTGTTATCAGCAGTTCCAAAAAGTGTGGATGGTACTACACAATGCCTTCACCACTATAAACAAATCTTTGTGTGGATGTCTTACTAAGGTTAGACCCTCATACATCGAAATCGATGGGAGAGTCCATAATATCTCTATATATATAATGGATAAAGAAATAGGTTTGTTCCAACGAGAGATATTGGTATAGAATAAAAAGTGTGAGATGCCGTGAACGTTTTCTTTAAAGTGTATACTTATTGTTTTTGTAATTATACATGTTATGATACATCATGTGTCCATAATGGTATTTGTGACGTTACACGTGTTTTGAGTTTAAAATTGGCTCTCTTCAGGCGAATATGTGGTTTTTCGTTTGAGTTCCTTTTATTTCTGGTCGCGCGTCTGTTGTTTTATAAATAAGTAGAAAATTAGGAAAATAAAATCAGTAAAACAAAATAAAATAAGATCAAATAAGGTAAAATAAATAAAATGTTGGCACGTTGAATGGTCTGTTTTTTCCGCATCAATTCGTGTCAAAATGGATAAACAGATAAATAAACAGATGAAAGAATCAAGTGTTTATCCCAATTTGAAGTGGTTTTGGCCTGGGCTGACTTTTTTGTTTGTAAAAATTATCCTCTAGTCGCCTTTGCTTATCTTATAATCGGTCATTTGGTTGTTCTTTATTACTTTGACGGTGTTTTGAGTTTGGTGAGTGTGTGTGTGTGTGAGAGAGTTTTTTATTTATTTCGTCTGTATGTTTTGGATTTGTTTTTATGGGTCGTCTGGTTCTCTGTTATTGTTTGGGGTTATCTTTTGAGTTTGGTGTGTGAGTGTATATGTATGTAGGTTGTGTATGTGTGTATGTACACGTGTTTCTGTATGTTTTTCTGTGTGTTTGTTTTTCATGTTGTTTTGTTGAGCGAAGGCTTGTATTTTTTTATGAATCTTTCTTCCTGCATTATTAATATTTCATAATCTGTGTTTTGATATAATGGTACGACACTAGATTTTCCATCACTACATTCATGCAAATGTTGGGAAACATAATTTCCTGTTACGTAATAGTTTTATATTGTTTTTATGAAGCGAAATCCTATTATTCAAGTATTGTGTCACTCCCACGTATATCTTTGCGCTTTTGTCGCATTTTAGAGCGTAAACTACATTTTTCGAGTAGCAGCTCAGATCCGATTTTATTTCAAATGTAGTTGCGTTTTCGAACTGGAAGTGTTTTTCTTCTATTATTATGTTGCATACTCCACATCTTTTTTGTTGCATTTTGTGACCCCCTGTGTTGTGTGTTTTTTTCGAACTTCGATGAGGTTAGGATGTCTTTTAAATTTTGTGGCTGGCGTTTGCTGTTGCTTATTTTGGTTGTCTTTAAGATTCCTTTTATTTTTCATTATTGTTGAGCAATTCCATGTGGGTTTTGATCTTTGTGTATAATTCTGGATTGTTTTTGTTGTGAGTGGAAACGTATGCTAGAATGTTTTCATCTTTTTCGTGTTTTTCATTTTGTTTTTTTGGATTCCGGAGGGATTCTAATGGTATTTTTTCTGCTAGTTGAAAACCCTTGTCTATTAGTGAGGTGGGGTATTCTCTTATTTGTAATGTTTTTCGTAATTCTTCTAGGCGTATTTTACGGAGGGTTTTGTCAGTTACTATCCTGTAAATTTGTCGTGCTAGGGAATAGGGGATGGATTTTAAACGGCTTTTTGGATGGTGACTCTTGAAGTGGAGGTATTATTGGGTGTTTTAGTTTTTGTGTTAATGTCTGTGATGATGTGGTTGTTTTCGTTTTTTTATGAGTATGTCTAGAAATGGTAATTCTTCATAACTATATTCTAGTGTGAACTTGATTTTGGGATGCAGGTGTTGTAGTATGTATGTCGTATATATATACAATGTATATATATATATATATATATATATATATATATGTGTGTGTGTGTGTGTGTGTATGTGTGTGTGCGTGTGTGTGCGCGCGCGTGTGTGTGTGTGTGTGTGCGTGTGTGTGTGTGTGTTTAATCGTATCACCCAGAGCAAGGCGGTAACGCCACTGATGTGGAGGGGGCTACGTAAGAGTGAAAAGATTGGAAAAGAGAAAGCCGGAAACCACATCCTAAACAGGGAACAAGGGATGAGCCTCTTAATCTGTTAAATAGACGTGGGTGGAGTGTGAACCGGGCGATAGTTTAGTCTATCTACTCCAATTGAAAAAAAAAAACAAAGTGAGAAGATTTGAAAAGAGAAAGCCGTAAACCACATCCTAAACAGGGAACAAGGGATGAGCCTCTACACCTGTTCAATAGACGTGGGTGAAGTGAGAACCGGACGATAGATAGATCTATCTACTCCAATTAAAGTATGGTATAAGATGTAGTATATATATTTATATATAATGTATACATACAGGTAGCGGTAGAAAAATTTTCAACTAATTGAATAAAAAAATGAAAATAACATTATTAATCAAAAGTATTATTAAATATTGAGGTGTAAATTTATTCAATCATATTACCATTGATTCCAACTTCGGCTATTATACGATTTCAGAATTTCCTATAACTCTTCTGTGGTAGGGTACCTCCTTGTTTAATCTGTTGAATGCTGCCATAATCCTTGACTTCAGTTCATATTTGGTGCTACAAAGAATTTTGTTGGTTTCTTGCTAAACTGCGCACCACACAAAACAATTAAGATAAGTTGTTGGCTAAAGTGTTAAGTGGACAGATTGAAAAGATAATGTAAATTGTCTATCAGCTATGACTGGGTTCTCCTGCTTGCATGGCAGAGGGCAAAGTCCTATTGACCATTTTTGTGACCCAGGCCAACACACACACACACACGCACACTTATATGTTTAAATGAATGTACATTGGTAATCACTGATTAGGTTTTGTAATGAATGTACAGTGGTAATCACTGATAAGGATTTTTAATGAAGACATACTGGTAATCAGTGATTAGGCTTTCTAATAAGTGTACATTGGTAAACACCGATTAGGCTTCCTAATGAATGTATATTGGTAAACACTGATTAGGTTTTCTAATAAATAAACATTAGTTTTCACTGATTAGGCGCCTTATTAAATGGACATTAGTTATCAATAATTAGGCTGTCTAATGAATGCACACTGGTAATCACTGATTAAGCTTTTTAATGAATGCACATTGGAAATCATTGATTAGGCTTCTTAATGAATGGAAAGTGGTAATAACGTATTATGCTTCCTAATGAATGCACATTAGTTTTCACAGATTATGCTTTCTATAAAGTGCACATTGGTAATCACTGATTAGGCTTTTTACTGAATGCACAGTGGTAATCACTGATCAGACTCTTTAATATATGCACATATAAAATCCCTAATTACGCTTTTTAATGAATGCAAATTGGTAATCACTGATTGACTTTCTAATGAATGGACATTAGTAATTACTGATTACGCTTTCTAATAAATGCACAATGGTAAAATCTACTAAGGCATTCTAATGAATGCACATTGGTAATCACTGACTGGCTTTCTAATAAATGCACATTTGTAAACACTGATTAGGTTTTCTCATGAATGCACATTGGTAATCTCTGATTAGGCTTTTGAATGAATGCGCATTGGTATTCACCAATGAGGCTTTTTAATGAATGCCCCTTGGTAATCATGGATTAGCATTTTTAATAAATGCACCTTGGTAATCACTAATTTGGCTTTTCAATTAATGCACATTGGTAATCACTGATTACGCTTTTTAATGTATGCAAATTCGTAATCAATGATTAGCCTTTTTAATGAATGCACATAGGTATTCACTGATTAGGTTTTTAATAAACGCACATTCATAATCAATGATTAGGCTTTTAATGAATTCTCATTGGTAATCACTGATTAGGCTTTTAATAAATGCGCATTCGTAATCAATGATGAGGATTTTAATGAATTCTCATTGGTAATCACTGATTAGGCTGTTCTCATCCAAGCACCATGTTAGTCAGCTGTTTATCTTTCTTCCACTATTTTACACAGACAACTGCTTAACGCTGTCGTACTGTATTTTCTAGGTTCTGTCAAGATTTTGGAATAGACATGATAAAAGACTGTCTCCACATATCTAGGAATTGGCCACTGGTCCATATATTATTAAACCTTTTCAGCAGCAGTTTCAATGATTTATTTGGCCGCTGCTTTAGGAATTGATAATGAACATTGTCTAGTCCCACAGTTGTATAGTGGGATTATTTTTTGAAATTCGTTCAATTCCTTTCTTGTAAATGGATGTTTCTTGCTCTTAGAATTATTGGATTTGAATTTCAGTTTTTGTTCTTCGACTTTTTGTTTGAACTCATTGAATTGTTGATTGCCATTCTCAGCTGATAAATTTTTCTGATGATTTTTGCTAATTCGTCAGCGATATAATTTTTGCTTGCTTTTTCTTATTATTTTATTGAATTAGTATGGGATTTACTATCAATTTTTTATCCTATCCCAAACATCCCAAGATTTTGTAGATGACGTAATTTTTCCAGCATTCCTCTCTGTTAACTTTGATTATTTTCCGATCTTTTGCTCAAAGTTACTTAAATTCCAGCGAATTATCTGTAGTGGGATTTTTGTTAAAAACTCTTAATATCCCTCTTCTGAGTCAGATAGCTTTTTTGTATTCATCATTAAACCAAGGGCTATTACATTTTTTTTCTTAATTTTATGCTTAGGGATATATTTCTTTGCAATAGTGACCAGGGTTTCTGTCAACTGATTTATGACTTTTATAATAATACTTATTGTAGCTTTTTCAAAGCATAGTTTATGAAATTCCACCTAGTTTTTTTTTGTTTTTTGTTGTTTTTTTTTTTATAATCGTGTCACCTCAAGCAAGGCATTTTTCTGACCCTGTTGTGCAGTGGTTTACATAGGAGAAATGTTATGAGGAGTGAAAGGTTGCGGAGGTATCAGAAAGAGAGTAGGAGAAGGAAAAGAATACTGATGAGAGTGTGTTGAACGAAGAAAAAGCATGAGAGAGAGAGAGAGAGGGAGAGAGAGAGAGAGGATGTAAGTTAGTGAGACAGGAAATGACTATTGACTTTACATTTGAATTCTTGGAGATTGTCGGGAAAGCAAGTATGCGGAAGAGAATTCCACAGGCGGGAAGTTCGAGAAAAGAAGCTGTGGAGTAGAATTTGCGTTTACAATTTATTAGTTTCACAGTAAAAGGGTGGGACCTAGTTGCTAATCTTGTGGCTCGAGGAATTTCATAAATAGGAGTTACCAGTGAGTTCCAACATTGGTTGTTTTCGTATTTTGCTAGGAATAATGCATGCAATTTGGAAAATGATCGCTAATATATGTGCCTATCAATATCTTCTTGGAAAATCGCACAAAAATAAATCAATTTCGGAATAGCTGTCAAATAACAGACGTATACAATTCGTGATTATTTTGCTATATAAACACGAATCGTAGTTACTTATAAGCGATCCCGTAACTCAATCTTTGTACCAGCGCACGTCACCACAGTCCCAACGGCACTCCCAGCCATTGTCTCACACCCTTTTATGGACAAAAACCATTGCCGACGTACCAGTCATCGTCCTCGTTCTCATTCAGAGTCCCCGGCATGTGTCAATTAGCATGATCATCAGAGGATCATGGCCGATTTGTTAGAACCTTATATTTGGCTCGCACAAAAATAAATCAATTTCGGAATAGCAGTCAAAGAAATGACGTATACAATTCGTGATTTTTTGCTATATAAAAACGAATCGTAGTTATATAAGCGATCCCATATTCTTTCCTTTCTGCCTTGTATCTTTACAGCCCCATAAGAGGCTGTGAAAGTTTGTTGTTAAACAGTAGATTTCTGTCACGTTTCGGTCATACCGATCGTTCCACTCGTAGGTTTCAAGCTAGCGTCCAGCTCCCAGACAAAAATAAACAGAGTCGTAACTGAATACGAATCTCTATACCAACGCACGTCACCACAGTATTAACGACACTCACAGCCATTTCTCAGACCCTTTTTATGGACAAAAACCATACCCGACGCACCAGTCATCGACCTCATTCTCACTCAGTCCCCGGCTCGTGCCAATTAGCATGATCATCAGAGGATTTTTATATCATGGCCGATTTGTTAGAACCTTAGCGTTGCGACTATAAAGTTGAGATTCGAATCTCACAATGAGCACGACAAATACCTGATAATTTGTCAAGAAGTTGACGTCTTCACAGTATCTGCCTAGAGAGAGGATCATAGTGTGCGACACTAGTTGACTCAGTCCACTTTAATTAGCAGCAGGAAATTATTTGTATGCCGTCACAAGTCCTCGTGATTTAGGCTTCGATCGTATTTGTCGTGTTTAAGTATCAAGATAAAGAATATACCAAAAGTGGACTCTCTATTTCGGCAGAAGATACTGTCTCACCAGACACTGGGAACTTTGCTGATGCCGAAAAAGCTTGTAATTAAACAGTGAATTTCTGTCACGTTTCGGTTATACTGCTTACTCCACTCGTAGGTCTGAAGCTATCGTCCAGCTTCCAGACTAAAATAAACAGAGTCGTAACTCAATACGAATATCTATACCAGCGGAGGTCACCACAGTCCCCCACGGCACTCGCAGCCATTGTATCATACCCTTTTTATGGACAAAAACAACTGCCGACGCACCAATCATCGCCGTCGGCCTCGTTCTTACCCAGAGTCCCCGGCTCATGCCAATTAGCATAAAATGACAGAGGTCGAAGTATATTCCTTTCTTTGACCAAACTTTCGAGAGAAGAGGAAGCAGCTAACGAAACGAGGAACTGTCTGGCGTGGGTTTAAGCACGCATCCATCACAACATTTGCCCGACAAGCAAAACACCTTGGACGCTTTGGCTCTGGCAAATGTGAAAGTTAAAATCCTCTAATGAAATAAAGGTAGCAGAGAGTTTCTTTATAATGTCTTGCAATTAATTTTCATTTATTCTTCATTTGCTGGAATGTACACTGAGTAGATGTTGATTGGTCTGTGCAGCGTCACTTTTACAGTTAACGCCTGTAAATTAGTTCACAAGTTTTTTGTGGAACGTAATTTCAGGTTTAGATGTATACTAGCAGTATAGCCCGGCGTTGCTCGGATGTAATGAAAGCTTTAAAACTAATCCATCGTCCTGGAGCTCAGACTCTTTGGACGTTGGTACAAAAGACAAAAAAGCAATAGTTGTTTCCAGTTAAAGCGAAACCGTAGACTGAAAGAAAAATGAATGGATGTAAGTCAAATTTTGATTTCCTGGTATCGATATCATATTATCGATTTTCTGCACTATTGTAAGAACTACAATCTTGAAACTTCTGAATGTCGTTTCTTATGTCTTTGTCTATGAGTGTATCAATTTTGATTAAAATCGAGCCACTCCTTCTATAACCCGATTTTTTCGATTATCGACTTTCGATATTTGTCGGGACTACCTAGACACAAAACCTAGATAAGAACACTCGCAGACGCTTATAGTACAACTGTGTAAATTTTGAAAAGTTTCGGACTCTATAGATAACGGATACACACACACAGACAAAGTTCCATTTATAAATAAGTTTAGATAAATACTACCTGATTCCTGAAGATCAGTGTTTAATATATAATTGTATTGCTAAAAATCTCTTATATTAATTTTGTCATCCATCTTAAAGAAAGTTTCCTGACGGTAGATAACTGTCGGATTCAGTTCTGTTATCAACAGAAGCAGCTCGTTAATGATTGCTTTCGCTCCACAGCAGTTCCATAGCCACATTTAATACATATTTGTAGTTTCTTATTTACTTTTGGTTTGTTTGTTTGTTTTAATTTGTTTTAGTTTAGAAACTTTAGCCATAATTGGTGTTTGACTATCTACTTCCGTCTCATTTAAATTTTCAAAGCGATTTTCAGTACAGTCAGTTAAGTGCCATACGTGATACACGCTTGGGCGATCTTGTCTCGAAAGAGACATGACTGACTGGGCAGAAGATTATCACGCAGTAGATTGCCATTGCTTTCTGCGGTAGACTGGTTGCCAACCAAGGCTATAAAACCCAATCTGTCCAGTTATTTGACTCATAGCTGGAGGGGGAAGAGATGTATTATAGTATTAAATAGTAATAAGTGGGGGATTAGTTTTATATTGTTATGAAGTAATAAACTGATCCCCCACTTTATGCCCAGTAGAAGCCTTAATCATGTTTCCAGTTATTATATTCAGTCAGTCATTTAAGTGCCATACGTGATACACGCTTGGGCGATCATGTCTTGAAAGAGACATGACTGACTGGGCAGAAGATTTTCCCGCAGTAATTTGCCATTGCTTTCTGCGGTAGACAGGTTGCCAGCTAAGGCTATAGAACCCAATCTGTCCTGTTATTTAACCCATAACTGGAAGGAAGAGCTGGATTAATACCTTTCCCAATGGTATTTGTGCGTAAGTGAATGCAATGAATTCAACTGGAATTTAAACTCGGCACCCCGATTTTTCGTTCCGAGCCGATATCCACTGCACCACAACGCACATCTTCAGGACACACTCTGAAATTATACTTAGTTGTTTTCATTTTCTTTGGTGATATACTTATTTACTGTTTACAGGCTTTGGTGGACGCATAGGTGATCTCTGGAATTTTTGTTTTGCAGATAGCGTAACATATCTGGGAGTAGAAATATACGTCTGAGATGATGTTATCCGCTTATTGCCATTTTTTGTTCAATTTTGGCCTGTTCCAATTCTTTGCAATATAATTCTTTTAAGTTTATTTTTAATTGGGTCAATCATTCGGCCCTAAGTGTAAATATGGTGCTTATACCTGGTACTTGTCAGTGAAATTGGAGTTATTCGGATTTGTTCCATCAACCATTCTTGCATAGGAATGGTCTCATGTACCCTTCAATTATATTTTTGCCTCCCAAAAAGAAATATTTATTTTTTATTTAACTACAACAATTTTTTTTCTTTTTTCCAGAACTCACAAATACGAGAGTAAGTTGGATTATTCTCCTGCCAATTTACTCATCCAATCTGATCCTGGCGCTCATCCTTATCATGATTCTTTTTGCGCATATACGTAGGCTCCTACAGCTATCTCTACGATTTCCAAATTTTTGACACCTAAAAATCTCAAAGAGACTTGGGATATGTAGCTCAAGTGGCTTTACATTATAGCTTACTTTTATTTTAGGAAGAATTTTTGGTGAATTTAATGTGCGATTGAATGTATTTGAAAAAAAAAAGTTTCGCCGTCATTTCTAATGATGACCCTTCGGTATTCGGAGAGTTCCTTGTTACCCAAGGCAGATGAGGCCATTTCTAGTGTGAGAGGAGAGTATTCTATTCTAATAACTCCCTTCGATGTCTTGTATTAGGCAAAGTCTTAATACTCACGTTTTGGAAACTCTTTATGTTCATTAAAGATTCCCCTGTTTTCAAGTTTCAACCTCCACCATTAAATTGCCGCCTATCATCTTTCCGACTGATTTTGGATCCATCCGACTATATATTACTTTTTCAATAAATAAAGAGGGCATTTTGACAAAGGAGTTTCTCCACTTTAATACGAAAACAATCTTAGAAAGTGTGTGCTATTTTTTTCGAAATCTGACTCCGAAAGATTACGCTTGAGATTTTTTTTATATATATACGTAATTTTTAAATTTAAATTTTACTGTCTGTGCTCTCAACCCACTTCAGAGACCACCAGTGGGATCTGTCAATGGGAAAACCCAATTGCCTTGACTGGTCAGGGCTACACAGTCCCGTATACTCGCACTCGGGAGAGACCCAGAGCACCAGTCATCACATCTACTCAATCAGTTAATTACCATACGTGATACACGTAGGGGCGATCATGTCTCGAAAGAGACATGGCTGACTGGGCAGAAGATTATCCCGCAGTAGATTGCCATTGCTTTCTGCGGTAGACTGTTTGCCGACCAAGGCTATAGGACCCAATCTGTCCTGTTATTTACCCCATAACTGGAAGGAATAAAATAATATAATAACTTTCCCAAGGGTATTTGTGTGTAAGTGAATGCAATGAATTCAGCTGGAATTCGAACTCGCCCCCCCCCCCCCGATTTCTCGTTCCACTAGGATGTGCGTTGTGGCGCAGTGGATATAGACTCGAAACGAGAAATCGGGGAGACGAGTTCGAATTCAAGTTGAATTCTTTGCATTCACTTACGCGCAGATACCCTTGAGAAAGGTATTAATCCGTCTCTCCCCTCCAGTTATGGGTTAAATAACAGGACAGATTGAGTTCTCTAGACTTGGCTGTCAACGAATCTACCGCAGAAAGCAATGGCAACCTACTGCGGGATAATCTTCTGCCCAGTCAGTCATGTCTCTTTCGAGACATGATCGCCCAAGCGTGTATCACGTATGGCTCATTACCCAAAATTTTAGTGAAAAATCTGAATGATGAGCAGCCATAATCAGGTCTACGAGCCGGTTAACCTTCAGCCAGCGCCTTCTAACACCTATTAATTAGGTTGAGTTGTCAGTCATCCACGAGTTCTTTTACGTATTGTTTCTTAAAGTATTATATTTGTTATTTTTATAATTAGGGTTTGTGTTGACTAGCCGATTGATCGGGTCGACACTTTTCGACCGCCCTTGCAGTGGAAAGTTGGGAACAGAAAGTATTAACCTTGAACACCGAAACCTTCAACAATTATGATCTAGTCCCCAGACATCGCCGCTCACCGTCCACGGCAAAAAGGTGGCCACATTGGAGGTTTTATCTCCCTGCAGAGGCTCAGTCGGTGCATTCTGAAGCCCCAGCCAACAGGGTGGTATGTGTGTGTGTGTGTGTGTGTGTGTGGGGTGTATATATATATATATATATATATATATATATATATATATAATTAAATTTTTACTATTTAAAATTAATTTAATATACATTACGACACGGATATTTCTATTTTTCGAGATTTTACATTGTCATCAGGCAATGTTGACTCATTGTTGTGAAATATATATATATATAGTGCAAGATTGTGCTATATATATATACATATATATATATATATATATATATATATATATATATATATATATATACTGCAATATTGAGTTCATATAAAGCAAACTTCAATGTTAAAGCATTCGATGGATGCTTCTAGAATGATCTTCAAAACAATTTTAAACAACTTCAACCCGATGATCTCATGCATTACTCTGATGAAATAATATAATCTTGTCCAATAATTGATTTTTGAAAATAGTTGTTTATGGATGTTATGTAGTGAAACAGTCACTGGTCAAACGGCAAACCCAGCACATGGAATGTCATGAAGCTAATAATGAAAACCCAAGTTGCTTTGTTAGAAACTGGAATCTATGACCGTTTTTGGTCTGCTCCGTAGGCAATAACTGGGACTGAGATTTATCTTAGGCAGCTAAACATTGCAAGTCTGAACACACGATGCATTACCCTTGCCCTTATGCGTGCATATTGTCACGATCAGTGAACCGGTCAAAGATCTCAACCCCGTAGTCGACACAAATCATTTGAACATACCCACATACTCTAATGCAAGACCACCAACCCGCATGTTGCTTTCTTAGCGGCGAGAGACTGCGCCCTCTTGGTGTGTGTGTGTGTGTGTGTGTGTGTGTGTGTGTGTGTGTGTGTGTGTGTGTGTGTGTGTGTGTGTGTGTGGCGAGGTAAGGTCAAAATATCCAACCCTGTCAGATCCAAACCAGCTAAACCTTTACAGTCCTGCAGGTTCCATTTAGCGATTTGTTATGTCTGATGGGTCTTCTTCTCTCATATCCGCCTGTAAGCTAACCAAAGTTTTACTAACCTACTGAGTACGCACTTGGTATTTTTTTAATCGAGAATGCATAGCCTGTAAGCCTATGCCATAATGCAAACTATTCTAGACAAACGCCTTTGTTTACGACAATTAAAAACCTGTTGGTGGCCATGGTTCTTGACTGGGTGGACGATATTTCCTTCAAAACTGCCCCTGGTGCTCACTTTACGAACTGAAAATATGTCATAATAATTTAAGAAGTAGAATTTGTCATGCATCTGCTACGATGACCCTAACTACGATAATTTTTGTATACTAGTAATATATAACTTTTGGCACGTCAGTGTAGACAGTCTGAAAATACCCTCGAGGTACTAATATAAATCTATTAATTATTCACGTTCTATTATGGTGTAATAGTCTAGTTTTTGTTCAAAATAATTTGTTATCCATAAATTCGATCTTCAATCAGATTTCAATCGAGTGAAAATTGCCTGTTGGCTAATGCCTCTGAGGTGTTTTCATAAAATGAAGTCAGTTCCATACATATATACATGTACATATACATACATCAGTAAACATCGGAAACTGCCACATCAGCGCTTTGATCAAGCTGAGACCTGGTTTGTTACACGTATGTAGACACATGCATATAACTCTTCGTAAGTTTGTTTCAGGAATCCTTGCTCTTTTGCAGATTTCGATTCTTACAGAATGCTCATATCTTTCAGGTCTATATTAAACTTATTACAGTCGGTATGCAAAGAAATCCCTTACTCCTAGGCAATATTAATTAACCTTGTTTCACAAAAGTTTTATTTTAATTCTCAGTTGACGGTTGGTGTTTTAGGGCATAGTCTAGACAGAGTTAATTTCATTAATGAAATTAAAAGTTAAGGTTTCCTGACAATATAGTTTCCACTTCTGCGATATATGCGTGACTATTCTTGAGTTCTTTCGGTGACTGGCGTGTGAATACACTGCGTATATAGAACACGTTAAAAATTTCCCTTCCCTGATTCCAGGCGCCGACTCCGACTGACACCAAATCGGTCGAGTTTTGATCCCGGCCAGAAGCAAGTGGATGTGTCTAGCCATACTGATGAGCTAGAAAAAACAAAAACAGCAAAACAGGATTGTATGTGGATGACTAATATATTATGCTCTCATTACGATTGAGCTCTCTAGAGAAGAAAATTTAAAAAATAGTTTTTACTTCTGCGATATATGCGTGACTCTTCAGAAATGATTCCAGGCACCTATGGCTTAGCGGGTAGCAACTCCGACTGACACCTTATATATATGTATATATATATATATATATATATATATATATATATATATATATATATATATATGTGTGTGTGTGTGTGTGTGTGTGTGTGTGTAAACATATTTATAAATGAAACTTTGTGTGTGTCTGTGTGTGTATCCGTTACCTATAGACTCCGAAATGGCTGAACCGATTTTCTTGAAAATTTGCACAGTTAATGTATAAGCGTCTGCGAGTGTTCTTAGCTAGGTTTTGTGTCGAGGTACCCACGATAAATACCGAAAATTGATAAACGAAAAAATCGGGTTATAGAAGCAGGAGTCCGATTTTAATAAAATTTGGTACACTCATAGACAAAGACGTAACAAACGATATTCAGAGGTTTAAAGGTTGCAGTTCTTACAATAGTGCAGAAAATCGATAATATATATATATAAGTGTGTGTGTCTGTTTATCTGCCTGTATGTCTGTATTTTTTCAGCTCTTTTATTTTAGTTTTTGTTTCGGGTTTGGCTCTAAGTAGGTATAATTGTAGTTCATAGTCTCAGGCATGATACCATTTACTCAGAGGATTTATTTAGCCTTCAAAATTCAGTTTACGACGAAAAAAACTTATTAGATATCGATACCAGGAAATCAAAATTTGACTTACATCCATTCATTTTTCTTTCGGTCTACGGTTTTGCTTTAACTGGAAACAACTTTTTTTTTTTAATCATTTCACCCCAAGCAAGGCGGAAACGCCACTGATGTGCAGGGGGTTACATAAATGTAAAAAAGATTAATTAGAAAAGAGTGAGGAGCACAAACTAGTTAGAAAGGAACAATAGAAAGCAGGTGCGATGACAGATACATAGGTGGAGAGAATGGGAAGATTATACAGGGGTGGGCAGAGAGCTAGGGTCCAGTGGTTAGTAGATGAGTATTGCTTTTTAGTTTTTCTTGCTAACGTCCAAAGAGTCGGAGCTCCAGGACCATGGATTAGTTTTAAAGCTTTTATTACACCCGGCGTTTGTCGGGCTATACTGCTAGTATATATATATATATATATATATATATATATATATATAGCTCTAACATATTCTGATAACAAGATTTCATATCTAAAAACGTGTAGCGATTTCCCTCCTCACTGACTCTGTTAGTATTCTGCCTATTTCCCCGACTAAAGTGTTCTCTGACTAAAGTGTGCTTTCAGTGGAGGATGCTATTCTCACGGAATATAATTACATTAATCTTTTCGATACTGAAACGTTTTCTTCCAGTTATATTTGAGTCGGTGGTGAATGACTCCTAAATTCTTCCCTCGAAAGGTACATACATATACTTATATTTAAATATTCACAGATATTTTGTTTTTCGGAACAGATTATGACTAAAAGAACGAGACAAGAGGAAAACTATATTTAGTTTCCGCCGACGCGTATTGTCCACTGACGAAGTTTATCAAGGAAAAAGACGAAATGATTTTATTTGAAAGAAAGTATTTATAAAAAAATCAAAAGGTTGTATGTTACTAGAAAATTATAAAACGCTCATAAATATTCATTAGACAAACGGAAAACAATTAGACATGTAATTCTGTCATTTTTCATAATCTAAAATAATTTTTTTATTGAGTGGAATTGGGGCTGGTGCTTTGTTTTGCAGTTGTGACGCAGTGGATACAGGCTCGGAAGGACAAATCGAGGAGCTGAGTTCGAATTCCAGTCGAATTCCTTGCATTCACTTACGCAAAAATACCCTTGGGAAAGGTATTAATCTGTCTCTTCCTTCCAGTTATGGGTTAAATAACAGGACAGATTGGGTTCTATAGCCTTGGCTGGCCACCAGTCTATCGCAGAAAGCAATGTCAACATACTTCGGGATAGTCTTCTGCCCAATCAGTCATGTCTCAAAGGAGATATGATCGCCCAAGCGTGTATCACGTATGGTACTTAAATGACTGAATATCATAGTTGGAAACATAATTAAAACTTCTCCTGGGCATTAATTGGGGGATCGGTTTTCTATTATTATGAATTTATAAACTAATCCCCCACTAATTATACTTGATGTAATAATGTAATATAATCTATCTATTCTTCTTACAGCGGTGAGTTAAATGGCAGGACAGATTGGGTTCTATAGCCTTGGTCAGCAACCAGTCCACCGTTGAAAGCAATGGCAACCTACTGCGGGATAATCTTCTGCCCAGTCATTCATGTCTCTTTCGAGACATGATCGCCCATACGTGTATCACGTATGGCACTTAACTGACATCTAGAAAATGACAGAAAATGTGTATTAAAAAAATGAATACATGGCTCTAACAACATGATACATACGAACATGCAAATTAGACAACGGAGATACCAAAATATAGCTAACTTAAAGATCTAGTGTGGAATTTAACACATTTAACAATGCGCGGATAGTGTGACACGTACATTTGAAGGAGCTTTCTATTAGCGAAATATGCTTTCCAAAACCTAAGTAAAGTATTAGAAAACAGAAAAATATTCGTTAAAAGCAATGTCTTAGTATATGGCAGTGAAGGCTGGACAATCTACTCAAAGAGAAGCAACTGAAATGATAAGAATACTGAGGAAAATATGAAATAAACATGTGGGAATGACAAAGTTTTAAAGAAGATTTAGACAAAGAGGTCACTTTACTTAACTTCAGAAAGAGGCTGTTGAAATTTCTGTAGAACATAATAAGGAAAGACGGCTTAGAAAACTTGACACTCAGGTCATATCGAAGGCAAAGAAAACAAAGGGTAACAACGTATAATCTACCTAAGTATCTTGCATCAATGGTTTGCAGAATAAGTAAAGTTAGCCAAAAGACGAAATTTACAGAGCTCTACAAAGGAAAGTGCTGTGGAGCCCGGGAATGGGGCCCGCAAAAATAAATATATAACGACCAATAATTGAGATACAAAATAAGTGTATTAACGTAGGGATAAACACTTGAATGCAGATTAGTATTCCAGGAATGCGGGTTAGTAAAAATATATATACAAGTCTCTGGAAATGAAGCCGTAGTATATTGAGTATGTCCGCGTTGGTAAGCTGACGGGTACGGCGTAATAATCCTCTCGATGAGTGAAGCACAGAGCTACTATGAACTACTAGGTAATGACTACTAATCTCTCTCTGGACTCTCGTATTCTCCAGTTAAATCTCTGTGAAAATGCGGTATTCTCCCGTCTATGCTTCTATAGCAGTAGTATAAGTATACTCTGGACGAGTCCATCTTTATGAAAAGGGTGAAATCCACAACAGAAAGGATGTTGTGGACAGCCCTGATCGACAAAAGTATGAGGCTATTAAAAATATTCTTACCAACGAGAAGCGTGTTTATTAAAGTAATGTAGAAGTGGAGAAACCGCTTTAGATTGTTGTCTTACTTTTTTTTTTCACTGTTCCTGTTGAATTTTCTGCTTTATTCTTGTTTGTTCAAGTGTACATACTCAATACATGCCACATAAGGACGCCTATCTTATAACCTAATTAAGCTTATCGATCACTATGGGAATTAACTTAACTCAGAGGGATTCCTTTCATTTGATATTGTTAAAAGCGCATTAGAATTGCTAAGGTTGCCTAGAATGTTGGAACTAGATTTTGAAATACGATCTAATTACACAACTGTATCTTCCAAATTGTGTAAGGCAACGCTGCTGTCTTAATAATGATTTTCATCCGAGAAAGAACACTCCCGGTAGTTTGTTAGATTTTCCAGAGCTCACAAAGACTTAAAGAATTTAGGAAGTTGTTAGGAGTAACTATCATACATACAGTCATCCGCAGACAGCTCTGTTTCGCTGTATCGCAGCTCATCAGTACGGTTAGACATCCGATTGCTTTTAACCCAGAATTGAAACGCGACCAAATTTGCGTCAGTCAGGGATTCTGCCTCTTAGCTATGGGCGCTCGGTAGAAGGAAGAAGATTTTAGCGTATATATTTTTAAACATATACTGTTAAATATAAGAGACAATGAATGTCTATTATGTTTAATCATGAGTCGTTCTAAACATCGTATTTGTGGCTTTAATTTAAGGTGAAAATAAACACAAAAATTCTCCAACGTTTGGATAATTTTTTATCAAGTTAGTTCTAAGCTTTCTGCTCACATGAGCCATCTTCAGAGAGGTTACAAGAACGTTAACATAAAAACATCCACTATCAGCGAAGATTTCATCTGGTGTTGACAAAACTTTGCTAAGCATGGATAACAATTACCAAAAATAGCAAACGCAGTTCGTAAATTTGTAATGCAGTTCTATGACGTCACACCGCGCGAGAGCTCGAAATGATAACATAACCATATATTCAAATACAATGTAATGTGCTATGACCAGATTTAAACATGATTTTATTAAGTGTCGGTTGTTTGGATTTATTGTATATGGACTCCAATAACTGAAGTTTCTTTTTACTGTATTTATGAGTGAGGATTATTGTATTATTGACTAAAATTATATTTAACAGTATATAAAAATTATATTTAACAGTATATGTTTAGAAAATTATCTTCTGCCTCGATACACGATATATATATATATATATATATATATATATATATATATATATATATATATATATATAAGGTAAGCAAACAATCATTCGCACTTTCACCGTCAAATATCTTTTGGTTTCTCACACCACCTTCTGCTCATTCGTTCTTATAGTTGGTACTATTGTGGTCACGGGATCGAAGTTTTAGCTTCACCACTCCAGTTTTCTAGCGGCTCTTATCATCAGTGAACTTGCTACATCATCGATGATAACTCACCGGCTCCTCATTACCATCTTTCGTGCTTGTTTAAATCTTTTCGCCAGTGGAAGAAGTTGACGGGTGCCTTGTTATTTTTGTGATTCACGCTTCTCCAGACAATTCTACATATAACGACCGACTCATACACATCTTCCTCGCTTTGTTAAAAAAAAAAACTTCGAAAAATTTCAGTCCCTGATAATTTCAGACCAGAGAAATTGGATCGCAGTACTTTGTTTCACCATGATGTGCACTGCTGGCGGAACAGCCATGTTTACACTGTAACAACAAGAAAAGTGACAAAATTCACGCTGACATTTCGATCTCTTGACCAGAATATTACCAATTATAAACACGCATGAGCAGAAAGCAGTGCGACAAACCTAAAAATATGTTATGGGAAAAGTGACTTACACACATATGTGAAACACTTAGAATAATTATGTATTTGGGCCTCACAGTTCAATAATACGCGAAGTTTCATGAATATAATATGTATTCAGGTTTATATATTCAGGTTTATATATTTCGAAAATGCATATTTTACATCGAAAGCAACTGTAATATTAATTCCGACACTAACTCTCTTTCTTTATCTCTCTTCCTCTCTCTTTCACACACACACACACTCTCTCTCTCTCTCTCTCGCTCTACATATATATATATATATATATATGACATCACTTGATATGTCCCAAGCCTGACACATAGATGGCACCACTAACAAAAAATCCATATAATATTTACGAAGTACTAACCTTCAAATGACATGTAACACAATTTGGGCCCAATCGGATTTTTAGTTTACAAACCATAAGATCCCAAGTAGGTATGTACGCCGATGATACCACAGTTTATTCTCGCCTCGACCAAAAATCTGGTGCGGGCGACAAAGCTAACCTTGCAGCCGAGCTTGAAAACGACCTCAAATCTGTAGTGGACTGGGGTAAGAAATGGCTCGTAAATTTTAATGCTTCTAAAACGAAGCTACTACCAATTAATCATCATAGACAATCGCACCTACCTCCTATTAGCATAGACCAGGCTTGCCTCCCAGAGAGTAAAACACTACGCCTTCTTGGTCTCACACTTTCAGCGGACCTCAAGTGGAATGACTATATGGAATCCATTGCTAAATCCGCTGCTATGAAAGTCGATTCTCTGTGCAGGGCCCGGAGTTTTTTTCCGTCTGAATCTATCCTGCACATTTATAAATCCACCATCCGCCCGTGCATTGAATACTGTTGCCATATCTGGTCGGGTGCCCCTGCTATTCTCCTTGGGCTTCTAGACAAGGTACAGTGGAGGGTCTGTAATGTGATCGATAACGACTTAGCAGACCGCCTGTAGTCTCTCTCTCACCGGCGTGACGTGGTTTCCCTGCGTCTCTTCTATAAATATTTTCACGGCTTCTGCTCCGATGAACTTAGATCACTGGTGCCCCCTAGATACGAATTTGCACGAGAAACTAGATTAACAACTAGATCCCACCGTTTTATAGTGAAACCGATAAAATGCAACCGCAACTTCTATTCCAATAGTTTCTTTTCTCGCACTTCCCGACTGTGGAATTCTCTTCCACATGACTGCTTCCCCGACGGCTACAATCTCCAGGAGTTTAAATGTAAGGTCAATAGACACCTCCTAACAAACTAACATCCATTCTTTCAAACACTCTTCCCACCCACCCAACTATCTATCACCTCACTTCTGACATTTCCTATATCTAACCACTCTTCCTATTTACCTCCCCCTATGTAGCCCCAAGTGCAATCGTGGCAGTGGAATGCCTTGCTTGGGGTGAAATGATTAAAAAAAAATTCAGTTGTGCAAATGAAGCTATTGTTGCATATTTTCAAAACAATAGAAAAATCTGAATTTCGTGTGTTGATAAAGCAGTGTTTTCTGATGGGAGAAATACTGTTCAAGCAAAGCAGATGCTTGATGAGTGTTATTCAACTCTGCTCCGTAAGAAACTGGTTGTGAGGTGGAATGATGATTTTAAACATGGTCGTACAGATACAAATGATGCTGAACGCTCAGGTTGCCAAAAATCGGTAGTTGTCTTGGAAAGCACTAAAAAAATTCACAAACTCGTTTTGGCCAATCGCAAATTGAAGTTGCGTGAGATAGCAGAGAATTCGGATATATCAGAAAGCAGTTTATGCGCCATTTCACATGAACATTTATCAACAAAGCATCGGTGATCAAAGTGGGTGCTATGTTTACTCACAGTCGAATAAAAACCACAATGTATCGACGATTCAGAGAGTTGTTCGCAACTGTTTCAACGCAACAAGAAGAAGTGTTTGCATCAATATTTGACAATGCATGAAACATGGATCCACTAATTTATTTCAAAGTCAGCCGAGAGGACAGCTGCAGGTGAAAGCCGTCCAAAGCAAACAATGGCGCAAACATTAGCTGGCAAGTTTTTCGCCGCCGTATTTTAGGATGCGCAAGGTATATTGTTCATCTATTACCTTAAGTAATGAAGAGCCATCAATAGCGAATATTATATAGCGTTGTTGTTGCTTTTGAAGAAAGAAATCACCAAAAATCGACATAAATGAGGAGAAGAAATAATCTTTCCCCAGTACAACGCACAGTGTCACAAGTCCATCGATGGCAAAACTACATGAATTGCGCTTCGAATTGGATCCCCATTCACTCTATTCTCCAGATCTGGTCCCCAGTGACGACTGATTGTTCGCAGATCCCAAAAGAATGCTCCGGGGAAAGAGATTTGGCTCTAGTGAAGAAGTGATTTCGGAAACTGAGGCGTATTTTCAGGCCAAAGACAATCGTTCTACAAAAAAGCATCGAATTGTTCGAGAAGCGTTAGAATCAGTGTATCATCCTAGAAGGCGACTATGTTGATGAATAAAGTCAAATTTTGCCTAAAAGTTGTTGTTTTATTACTTAGGCCCGGTATTTATTGAAGATGTGTTATATGTATATGATGGAATAGAACAGGTAGGAAAAGTGTCTTTAATCTAAAATATTTCACTTTAAAATATTTCTTCCGTAATTTGTTAATAATACACGGATTTAAAAATTTAAAATATACAAAGAGACAGAAAACTGATGAATAAAATCAAGCCTTGATCAACAGTATGCTGTTTATTTGTTTAAGAAACTAAGTCCGTGTCTTATTAACAAATCTCTGAAGAAACTTAATAATGTGAAACATGTCAGATTAAAGAGAGTTTTCTTACCTGTTCTTTAATTATGTCATCATCTTGTCGGATTTCAATGCATATATTTAAGACACACATATACATGCGTGTGTGCGTGTGTGTGTGTGTAGGTGGGTGTTTGTCTCGATTACAAAGAAATAAGTTCAACTATAACTTCGATTCAAATAATGTCATACATTTTAAAATAGAATGTAACATGAAAAATTGTGGTAAGTGCCGCTTTCTAATCATACCAAAGTATTAATCTGCACCCTATTTTTTTTCAATTATTTCTTTGCCTAAAATATGCTACTTTTTCAACCCGACATATATGACCATACTTTCTTAATTAAAAATAAATGTTAAAAATTACATTATTTAAACCAATTAGTACCAAATATAAGTCAACACCAAGAGGTAACAGTTTGTTTTTTTTTTCATGCTAAACACAAACATCATAAGTTTATTGTACAAAGTACAACTTCTCCACGAGGGTAAAATGGGGATTCGGGAGGCTGGTTTTTATTTGTATTATCTAAAAATTAACTAGCCTCAATCTCTGACTCTGTCATTCCTATATTCATCCTTTCACCAAACCATCACATCTAAACAAAACGCTTTAAGCAGTCACTATAGTACCAGATTAATTAGTTTCTCAAAGCAAAGTGAAAAAAAAAAAATAATAATTAGATAAAAAAATACAACGTCAACAATAAGATACTTTTATTCACTTTTGTTTGTCAGGCATTAAAATTACATTACGTAGCATCCTCCATACATTTCCTGTATTTTACTGTTAGCTTAAAGAATCATGAGCATTCTTAAATTCGAACACATTTTAAAAACCTAACGACTCTTCATTCTGTTTATGAATACTTGTTTCAAAATAAAATCTATGCATTTGCATTGATTAAGTCAGAGAAAAAAATTTTGTCTATATTCACACACAATCAGATAAACATAAACACGCGAGCACACACATATGCACATATATCTAAACTTATTTATAAATGGAACTTTGTGTGTGTGTGCCTCTGTGTGTCCGTTACCTATAGACTCCGAAACAGCTGAACCGATTTTCTTGAAAATTTACACAGTTGTACTATAAGCGTCTGCGAGTGTTCTTAGCTTGGTTTTGTGTCGAGGTAACCCCGATAAATATCAAAAATCGATAATCGAAAAAATCGAGTTATAGAAGAAGTGGTCCGATTTTAATCAAATTTGATACACTGATAGACAAAGACATAAGAAACGATACTCAGAAGTGTCAAGGTTTCAGTTCTTACAATACTGCAGAAAATCGATAATATCTGTATATAAAAGGCAAGATGTTTGTGCGTGTGTCTGTTTATCTGTCTGTATATCCTTTATACAAATCCACAATTTTTATCCGATTCTCACCAAATTTCACGCAAATATTTTTTAGGCGGAATATGAGCTCCAGGCCTATGGATTAGTTTTAAAACTTTCATTACACCCGAGCAACGCCGCGCTACACTGCTAGTATATATATATATATATATATATATATATATATATATATATATATATATATGGCAAAATATATTTTTAAGATATTCTGTCTGTTCACTTATATAGCACCAAATGCTGGACAATCTCGTCAAAGATAAAGAATACAAACAACAGAAATCTGGTTCTACAGAAGGATGCTGAGGATACCGTATGACGAACACGTGAGCAACGACGAGATGTTGAAGGGAATTGAAACAAAAAACAAAACAAAAAACTTATACTTAACACCTGGAAGAGAGAGCCGAATTCTCTAGTAGACGTAATGAGGAAAAATGCTGGGAGAATCTGATACACATAGGGCGGTAGAGAGAAAGAGAAACAGAGGAAACAGCGCTTGACCTACTTGATGGGCTTAATCGAATAGATGAAAGAGATGGTTATGTGAGAAATACTAAGAAAAAAGTTATTAAGAGCTGCAGTAAATAGGATGATGTGGAGGTTTTTATCGCTTATGTCCTGAAGAGATACAGCAAATAAATGAAGAGAAATATTTATGGGTTAAAGTGTTCGATATCAGGGAGAGATCGTATGTAAATAAAAAAGAGGAAATCGAAGTCAACACCAAAAAGTGATAGTTTGTTTTTTTTTTCATGCTAAACTCAGTCGTCAGATCATACGTTTATCTACAAGTACGCTACGAGTGTAAGATCGGAATGCAAGGGGCTGGTCTTCATCAGTCCTATCTATAAATTAACTAACCCAGTCATCAATCACTCAATCACTGACCCAGTCATCCGTATATTCATCCTTTCAACAAAATATCTCATCTGCACAAAACAGCCTCATACAGACACCATTATGCCATTTTGGCTCTAAGTATTTCCACCTAATCCCATATTTACTGTCTTTTCGGATGGCTGAGTTGATAAAAATGTAAACAAAATACTTCCATCATGTTCATGATATGAAAACAAATCAAGTTTTAACAATGGGCACTCTCACAGTCTTATGATGGCAAATAAAACAGTTAACTGGACGAAAAATCCTGTGAGATTTATAAAACCAATTTCATGCCCACCTATAATCAAACACAATTATTAACACATTTAGACACAATAACAATTGCAAAGACACACATTCTAAATGACCTACAGTTAACTGTTACCAGTGAGCGGCAATCCATTTTACCTAAATGGCGAGGTGAATGAGAATAAGCCAAAGATAAAATGGGGTGGAGTAAAAAAAATGATGATGCCGATGATCCTTCGTACACTGGCTTATTAAATGCCACCGGATTAAAGAAAAAAAAACGACATACGCTAAACCTAGCACTAGACTGGATAGACCAAATAACTAATCAGACGACCAATATCTTTAAACCTAGCTTACCTAGGATGTGGTCTAGTGGATATCGGCTCAGAACGAGAAATCGGGTAACCGAGTTCGAATTCCAGCTGAATTCATTGCATTCACTTACGCGCAAATACCCTTGGGAAAGGTATTAATCCGTCTCCTCCCTCCAGTTGTGGATTAAATAAAAGAACAGATTGGGTTCTATAGCCTTGGTCGGCAACCAGTCTACTGCAGAAAGCAATGGCAACCTCCTGCAGGATAGTCATCTGCCCAGTCACTCATGTCTCTTTGGAGACATGATCGCCCAAGCGTGTATCACGTATGGCACTTAACTGACTGACTACCTCCAGGTGCCATTCTAAATTAGCCATTTTCAAGCGAACTAAACGCGAAACATTGCCCTACCATTCACCAAATTCTTGAAGAGAGTCTTTTCCGCTCTAATTTTAACTGACCTGGTAGTTTAAGAACAAAATTAGTTTGAAAGAGAAAAACATATCAACTTCATAGAACTCATTCTGTCGGGTCGTCCAAATCATGACTGCCATACTGCCAGGTAAATACGAAAACACATAACAGGCTTGCCTCCCAGAGAGTAAAACACTACCCCTCTTTGGCCTCACACTCTCAGCGGACCTCAAGTGGAAAGACTATATCGAATCCATTGCTAAATCAGCTACTATGAAAGTCGGTTCTCTGTGCAAGGCCCGGAAGTTTTACCCGTCTGAATCTATCCTGCACATATATAAATCTACCATCCGCCCGTGTATTGAATAATGCTGCCACATCTGGTCAGGTGCCTCTGCTATTCTCCTCGGGGTTCTTTACAAAGTACAACGGAGAATCTGTAATGTGATCAATACCGACTTGGCAGACCGCCTGTAGTCACTCTCTCACCGGCGTGACGTGGCTTCCTCTTTCCTCTTCTATAAATACTTTCACGGCTTCTGCTCCAATGAACTTCTTTTCTAGCACTTTCCGCCTGTGGAATTCTCTTCCTCGTACTAGCTTCCATACAGCTACAATCTCCAGGAGTTTAAATGTAAGGTCAATAGACACCTCCTAACACTCACATCCATTCTCTAAAACACTCTTCCCATCTACTACCTTACTCGTCTATCACCCTCCTTGTGACATTTCCTATATCTAACCACTCTTTCTCATCACCTTCCCCTATGTAACCCCCTGCGCAATAGTGGCAGTGTAATGCCTTGCTCGGGGTGAATTCTGTTGAATTCCTCTTCAGCTGTGACATCACATTGTTATAGACGGAAATGGACTTCAGGACAAAAAACTTTCCACACAGAATGTGAATCATGTAACCTTCAATCAGCTCGCACAACGGCCGTATGACGCTACAGTGAAAGTTATGCTAAGTATCCACATTACCAGTCCCGCTACACAGAGATTTTTGCCGACCAAAAGGTCATTTCTTTAGCATTAGCTAGGTGAGTGATGTCTCGTCGTTTCTGAGACACCTCTACCTGAATGTTCAAGGTTTTATAGAGTGTATCACCCCATTTGTCAAACCGATCTCATTAATTAAAGTCTCTCAAGCGGCCCTCGCACAGTCACAAGATGTATTGACTTAGGATAAAACAGTCGGAATTCTGAGAGGCCTTTTTTGACCCGCCTGAAGGTTTTTAGTGCAAGTCGACACACATGATAAAAGGAGCATTCGGCTCGAGGAAAACCTCCTCCTCGCCATCATGCCAACTTCTCATTTTAGGAAACACTTTCTTCAAATGTTCCTTTCAGTAGAGACCGTTAGCATCATATTGCAGGCACATTCGATGTAGGATCTTGAGCTGCGGCATCAGTTAAAGAATGTCAACGCTGTGTATTTCTAGACCACACTAAAACGGGTGAAGGCAGCAGAACTCACGATGCATCTTAGGAAACTTTTGGCGCCACAAAAATTGAGACAAGTCTCGAACCAATAAAGTGAATTCGATTTATGAAAGAGTAAGTACCAGGAGTAACTAAAGAATGATGGGATAGATTGTGTGAAGCACTAACTTCTGCTATCACCTTTAAGGAACGCCTTCTCCGAGAAAACAGAAGAATTGTTGCTTCGGCCCTTTTCTTCGAGTACATTCGTGACTCTGATCCCACCGCCAAAAGACTTTAACCAGCTATAGACAGCAAGTACTGGCTTAGCGTCGCGAAACTTCCATGGATCATTGGCATCATTGTAACCAAACATCTGGGTTGAAAGAAAGTACTTCAAGGCCTTTAATTGGTTATCTTTTTAAATCGCTCTCGCTAACCGTAACCGTAATCATAACCCTAACCATTCTCCTATATTCCTATATTCCTATATTCCTATATTATACAGCAACCATTATACAGGGCGCGAGAACCATTTCAAAGGGGAAATTCATATGGGCTAACGATCATTGACCGAATAACTGAAGAAGAGTCGGATAATTTGTTGTGTGATGGCTACGCCGAGACAGATGTTATGTGTGTGTCATCCCCACTGGCTCATATTGACATGTTTCTTTGGCCTGCATTAGAGCAGGGGATTTTGTGCACTTGGTGTGGGTATCTTTTTAAGAGGAGCCACATTTGGAGGGGTTAGCTTCAGTAACCTAGGCACTGGGGAATTACATTGATTTTTTAGGGTTAGGAGGGATGGGGCATAGACTGATGTACGCGGTACCACCACTGGCCCAGGTTACATTTTAGTCTTGAACTGCCTCTCTAATTGTTTTATTTTTTCAAACATCTCATAAGAGGTGTCATCATTTTTACTCAACCCGTCTAACTTGAAGGCTTCATGATTCAAAATCAATTCACTGACCCATCTCATATTCTGGAGTAGCACTCACGAACTGGCCGTACTGCATAAGATATGTACCTAAGTGTTCTACAAGAGTATAGTAAGAAATCTCGTTCACTAACACTTGGTTGTCGGTACTCTGTGGAAATGATATAATCTTTTGTGATTAAATAACGAGAGGTCCCATTCACACAGTAATCTAGCGTAGGCAACAGTATTGTCCACATGAAAAGACTGAACCTTTAATTATTTGTTGATGTTAATCTCTAAGTGATTTCATCACTGTGCCTTTTGTCCATCGAGAAATTCACTTTAGCTTGTCAAGCACGGAGAATGACATTCTTCTTTCAACAATGCACATTTGGCCATCGATGTTTAGCAAATGCACGGTAATCAGGTGAGCGTACTTTTTGGTTCGCTGAACAAACTCTGCCACATTGACTATGCATTTCGTAGAAACTCCTAATAAAAGGTGATTCCCTAGCCGCTACACTGTTGACTTCATCGGCCACCATACTTGTCTCTGGATCTTTCACACTTCCATTATTTTCTTCACTGTCTGCCCATACTTTCACTTTTATGCCACAATTAATCTACGCTAAGTAAGTCACCATTAGTCCCTGTCGTTTCAGTTTAACAAAAGACAGTGAATGCTGCAAAATCTTCTCCCAGATAAAGAAAAGGTATGAAGCAAAAGAAATGCGGTGTTAGAAAAGAATGCTGGTAATACCATGGAGAGAACATGAACGTGACCAGGAAGGTTTGACAAAATTCGGAAGGAAAAAAGGCATATAGACTTAGAATCAGAAAGATGTACACTATTTATGTTATTCTGACTATCGTCACCATCTTGGTTACCATTTGTACGGCGTTGCAGCCGTTGTACGCTCCGGTCTTATTCAGGTGATAAGAATTTCGGACCGAACCCTTTATTACGATCACTAAGGTATATCATTCTCATTCCTTTTGGTAGCCATGAGTTATCTCCCTTATTCACTACAGATATATCCTGGTATTGAACTCACAACACTTTGGTTAAAGTCACTGGAACTAACCAACGTCTCTATCCACTTGTCCTTAAGAACAACCACAACAACAAATTTTTTGAGAAATACAAGCCTAATGTTCAGTAACCATTTTTTACCAGAGTTCATATTGCAATATTTTATCTTACTGATTTTCTCAAGTAATTTTTGATGTTAATGGGTTTTCTCTAGTTAGAAAAAGAGAACACTCATGATTACCAAAAAAGGCTTTGCACAAGGATTGAAGATTATATACCCCAATGATCGTAATAAAGGTTTCGGTTAAACATTCCTAGCACCTGAAAAAGGCAGGAGCGTACAACGACCGAAACGTCATACAAATGGCAACAAAGATGAGGACAATAGTCCGAATAATGTAAATAGTGTAAATACTACTTCATCTCAGAAATATAGACAAATAGAATGATCTATTATTAAACGTCGTACAAATGGCAACAACGATGAAGACAATAGTCCGAATAATGTAAATACTGTACATACTAACTCATCTTAGAAAAAAGACAAATACAAGAAAAGCTAGTTGATATTTCTAATGAGGGAAGAGGGCTTGTAGAATTTGACAATTAAAAGACATACTGTACCAAAAATGACAGGGAAACTATGAGTAACCTACTAGACAAATATGTCATTAAATAAATGAGGAAAAGAAGAATAACGAATAGCGAAAACTTAGAGCTTAGAAGAAACGGAGAACCATGAACATTCTCACACTAAAGTGACACTGTACTCAGAATAAGAACCGAAGTATTTGGTTTATAAGGAATAAAATTGTATTTCAAATTAGTTTACTATAAGTTTTTCTAACAATTGGGTTGTGCCACGCTTATGTCTTCGATTTTTCTTCGTATGTACGATCTGACTCATTTGTAGCTCGAATTACCTCAAGAAAAGAAATGTCTACTTTGTAATTTAAGTTTGTTTTCTTTGGAAAGAACCTTATACCTGACATCAAAGTAGAAAAGATTGAATTTCAAGATCCTTGTTTTTTTAATAAAATGACGTAACACTATTAGAATTTCACAAAGAAAGTGGATTTCCAAATTTTCTCGACACTCGAAAGCTGATTGTTGCGCGAAGTGTTCTTATTTTGATACAAAAAATGCATTATGATTCTCGAATCTTTGAAAAGTAGCTTCTAATGTTAGTCTATTGATAACTGAAAAGATATATCCAATTAGGACGTGAAATCGAATACCCGGAAATGAATAAAAGAATAAAATAAATAAATAAATTAGAAATATTTTTAAAAAATACATAAAATAGCTAAACATAGTGAATAAATATTCTATTTGATCAGCTATTTGGTCGTTGTAAATATCTATTCTACAGACTTGTAGAAAATTTGAAGAATCTTTAGTCGTTCGATATATTAGGGAAAATTTATTTTCAGATCCATATTGCTTGATACGGTAAGACATCGATTTAATGACCTTTGATTTAAGAAATACCGAATATAAGGAATTACTCTTGAACATCATTGTCCCAACGGACTTGCTGTGTTTAGTTTTACTAACCGAAGCTGGATAAATAGTAGAACATAGTATGAATGGAGTCCGTGTTAAGTTACTATTTCAAAAGTGCTTGTTATAAATTACTGAAAATGAAAATATTATTTGACAACAATAAATGGTGAAAATGATTCATTTTGAAAATGTAAGATGCATTCATGATTATTTAGAAAATTAAGTAGTGGCAGTTGAGAAAAAATGACTGTCCTCTTACCCATATTTGTGAAGAGAGAGAGAGAGAGAGAGAGAGAGAGAGAGAGAGAGAGAGAGAGAGAGAGATGGGGGGAGAGTCACGCAGAGTAGACCGAAGCAAAATAAATTAAATTCCTTCTCTGTAAATTTCACTCTCCTCTACTCAGTAGGGTCACTGAAATTTGAAGCAGGATGTCCTGCATGGAAGTACATATGCAGACTTATACTAAGTTGTAACTTTATAATACATTATTTTCCTAATAACATGGCCCGTAAATATATACAATGTAATTCGTTATGTCGAATCCTCCTCATCGACAGAGATATGTACAACAAAAAATTTTTTCTCGGTCAAAATGCTGGTAACTAAACCAGCTAACGCACTACACTTTATTGTGAGGGAGACGAAAGGTTACTAACCAGATGTGGACGTAAAACAAGACCTACATAAAAGGCCGATAAACTTTGAACTAGTCAACGGCCAGCTAACTAGAATTGGTGTCTCGATAAATCACTGTGCTGAAGGTAATGAGATAACACTCCACTATCTTTTTGAGAACAATCATCGCCTTTAAAAATATACATATAAAACCCGATGGTGTGAAGAGGGTCACTTCCTGACGAAGTAATTCCTCACCCGATAAGGACTGAAATGTGCAACAAGTGTCACATGACAGTCATCCTGCGACTGTTAGCACCAACGGTATAAAGATGGCGCAATTCTTTGGAGCATGTTCCTCGTTTGGGAAGTAACGACATGAGCAGCAGTTGTCTGTAGACCATCACCTTACAACTGTGTATAACAAATAATGAATTACCTTGGGGACATGGAAATTAGGTTGCTCTAAATCTATGGTTACCTCGAGAATGTCAAGCAGGAAATGAACAGACTGAACACCAATATTCTGGTAATATGAAAAACTAGATGGCCTAACAATGGAGACTTCAGCAGCAACAACCACAGGATAATATATGCTGGAGACAAAAATAATGTAAAAAGAATCGGTTTAATAATGGACGAAGAAATGAAGAAATGCATTCTATGATACTGTCAGCTTTCCTAGAGAGTTCCCTGGGTCAAACAAAGAGGAAGACCTTTCAACATCTACTATAATAAGCAGATTACGCATCAATAACGCTGGTCCTGGGCATGATGGTAAACTGCATCCGGCAGCCAGGCCTCTGATTGAGAAGTGGTAAGGGGCATGGAACCACCTCTTAATTGCTGTTGTTCTCAGATCCACCCTAACTCACACTGGTAGCACCTGTTAGGGTCCCAGCTATGGGCAAATACTTAACCTCCAAACTGGGGTCAAAAACTACGAAAGTATAAAAATAGACTTTTATATAAATATATACATAAAAATATACTTTTTATAGAAAAATATCCCTTTTGAAGGAAAAATATTATTAACAATACAGTTTTAAAGAATACTTTTCAAGGAAAAATTTATTCTCAGTAGAATATTTTTAATACAAAACTAGTAGACAGTTTCAGTTTTCTAAAATAAAAATAATAAAAACAAAAAAGATTTCTTCAAAATCTGACTAAATCAACCTTCTAATTATAACCAAACATTAAAAAAATACTTTAAAACCCCACTTTTTGGCATTAAACAACCCACAGAATTGCTGATATGCCGTTAAAAAACTCAGACTAAAACCAATAATGTAAAACAGTGAGGAAGCAATACAATCATTTTACTCCATACTGGTCACTGCCAACGCTCAGTGCAAAAGTCAAAAAATTAGAATCAATGATGGGTGGCTTGAATGCCAAAGTTGATATAGAGAGGGACGGGAAGACGACTGGCAACATTATATTAGGAATCCTAAATGAATGAGGAGAAAAATGGATTCAGTGGTGCACAGCAAATGACCAGGTAATAACTAACACCTGGTTTCAAGAACACACATGGTGTCTATGGACATGAAGAAGCCCAGGAAGTGACACAAAAAACAAATGGACTACATAACTATAAACGGGTGATTCAGAAATGCAGTGAGTCAATGCAAAATCTATCCTATTGCCAACTGTGGAAGCACCCACGTCCCAGTCATCTGCAAACTAAGGCTGAAACCCAAGAGAATGGAGAATCCTAGTGCAGCACCATAACTGCAATACAATATGCTCGTGAATTACCTCAACCTGCAGAAAAAATACACTAAGAGCATAAAAACCAAATATGAAGAACAAATTGGCAAAGGAAACTTGAAATGGGACTCGCAACAGGAAGCGCTTGTGATATCAGCAAACAACATTGTTCCTAAAGGAAATCAGACACAGAAGAAAAAATGACTGGATGACTGAAAAGATCGTCGATAGGATGCAAAGGAGACAGAAAATGATGCCAAGATATGGAATGGAATACAGGAAACTTCACAAGGAAATAAGAAACAAATGCAGACAGGCTAACAAGGAATGGCTCAACAACAAATGTGCAAAGGTAGAGAGACTGAGCAGGACTAATAAAACAGACATGCATAAAGAGATACGAGAACCGGCAGGACAAAACACTTGCTCCTCAACAGGATGTAAAAAATCCAAGGATAGAATGATCATGTTGGAGAAAGTGGAACTACTCCATCGATGGGATGGAATAGATAAAGATCTTTTCCATGAAAAGAGAGAGCAACCGATAATACACAAAGATGAGGATAGACCGGAAATATTAAAGTCTGAAGCGGAATCTGCAATGGCCAAACTGGATAAAAACAAAGCAGCTGGATCAGGTAGTATTGTAATAAAATTGCTGACAGCCCTGGTAGAATTCGGCATGAAGAAAATTACAGAAATTATAAATGAATTTTGCAACAGAGTTGAAGCAAGTTGATTTTCTTAGCAGTGCCTAAGAAACCAGGTGCAAATGAGTACAAACCCCATCAAACACTTAGTATAATAAACCATGTTACAAAACTGATCGTCTGAATCCTGATAAATAAAACAAAAAGCAGAATCAGGCCAGAGATAGGACAAGAACAGTGCAGGTTTGTCAAAGACACTGGAACAAAGAACTCCATATTTATGATTACGATGCCATCTGAACGGCCAATACAAATGGGAAAGTACGTATACCTATGTTTTATCGATTATACAAAGGCGTTCAACAAAGTATGCCACAAAGAATTGATAGAAACGCTCAGCAACCACGACATGTTTGGAAAAGATATAAGAGTAATCAAGAATCTACACTGGCAGCAAACTACCTGCATACGAACAGGTAACAAATCTCGGCAAATATACAAAGATAGAAAGGGGCGTAAGACTTTTCACTGAATGTATTCAACTTGTACAGCAAGTCTATTGAGGACTCTAGATGTTATGTCAGGATTTGTCAGCAGAGGCCACAATTTGAACAACACAAGTTACTCAGATGATATAGTACTGATAGCAGACACGGAAAGCAAGCTACAAAACATTCTACAGATGTTAACTGAAGAGAATGACAAGAAAAGACTAGTCTATATCCACTGGACCACAACGCACATCCATGGACTGTACATGTGAGTAAGTATGTTTTCAAGAAAAACAGAAAAAGTCCCTTTTTTCTTTGTAATATAAATAGACAGTTGAAATTTCGATGGCTCAAAATGAGGATAGAAGTTTTAAAGAACTTGTTACATACATGACAAATTGAAAACAATAGGTATAGAGTGAAAATAGCGAATACCATACCTAACAATTTTTTTAAATGAATGTCAGAACAAGAACTGGGAGGAAAACAAAAGACTTACTAGAAGCTGAAAGGATAAAAAGTCGTAGAAAGACAATGTCGTAGAAAGGCAATGTCGAAGAAAGGCAATGTCGTAGAAAGACAATGTCGTAGAAAGGCAATTTCGCAGACGTTGGTGAGAAAAAGGGTATATAGTAGAATCTAGAATATGCTTTGTTAGATCTTTTAGTTTTAACCAACGAATTTGAGCAAATATTTGGCACGTTGTCTTCTGATTTATAGAAATTGATTGACTGATTAATTTTATACAGCTTCCCAAACTCTTGAACGTTTTTTAAAACCTGAATATAATTCCAGATTTTGAGTAAAGTATTAAGAAACAGGACACTTTCACTAGAAACAAAGAAGAGAGTACTGGATTGCTATGTGTTGTCAGTTCTTCAATATGGCGTGTTAAGAGCCACCAGGGATAGAGAGACGTGGAAAGCCATGATCGCCTACGTCCTGAAAGGACAGTTCTTCTCATAGAAGAAGAAGAAGAAGAAGAAGTCGCGTTTAAATAAATTTCATGACCCTGACTAAACTTGGATATCTGCATTCCAATTTTCAGATACATTATTGCAAAATGTTTAGGATGTAAACATTTTTGAGGATTATAACGATTTTACTATACAAATACTACTGACTAATCCATATCTGAGAGTAACATAGGTGGGTCTTATCTTTTGTAATGTTTCTTGTGCGTAAATTAATATAATGGACCTGAGCCGTTATTACATTTGTTTTTATCGTTTCACCCCAAGCATGGCGGTACCGCCACTGATGCGCAGGGAGCTACATATAGTTAAAGTTTAGACAGGAGGAGAGTGAAGAGAAAGACGAACTAATTACAGGAGATGTCAGAGAAAGGACAAGAGAAAGATGGGAACACAGGTGAGAAAACAGTTGCGAAGTTAGAGAGAAAGGAAAAGAACAAGATACAAAAGGTGGTGTAGAAAGAACTGGAGTCAAGTTGATAAGAGATAGAAATTGACGATGCATTTAAATTCCTGCGGGTTGTAGTCGTCAGGAAAGCAAGCACACGGAAGGGAGTTCCACAGGCGGGAAGTGTGGGAAAAGAAGCTGCTGGAGTAGAATTGTCGACTGCATTTGGTAGATTTAACTTTTAATGGGTGGGACCTTGTTGTCACTCAGGTTGCACTAATAGATTTATGTGGCAGTGGCATCAGTGACTTAAGTTCGTCGGAGCAGGAGCTATGGAAATATTTGTAGAATAGACAGATGGAACCCACGTCCTACCGGTGAGAAAATGGCTGGAGTCGTGCTGCCAAATCGGGACCTATCACATTATAGATTCTCCTTTGGAGCTTGTCGAAAACCCTGAGATGAACAGCAGGGTGGTCTGGCCATGTATGACAGCAGTATTCTATGCATGGACGGATGGTTGATTTGTATAAGTGCATGATGGATTCAGGCATCACTTCCACATCCAAACTTAGAGCACATAGTATTCCTAAGCTGTCTACAATATAGATACTGACTAGCCTTAAAGTTGCTTAACGTCTATCATCCTCCGATAACCACTGTTAGAACGTGATATGTTCGTAAGCCTTCCGGGCATTTTAAATCGCATTGCGTATACTCATTGTAATCAAGTATTTCCGTAGTATAAATCATGAAACGTAAAGTTTTATTATTTCTCTGTGATTCCATATTATGTTCGTTCTCTATCCAAGCGGCCATTAAATGTTCTAAAAAGAAAGAATTAAATTCTGTTTTTACAGACTTATACTTATGTCAGGTAACTTTTGTAAAGGATGACTTAGAAAAGGTGCAAACTGTGTATTTATGTTCTTATTTTGTATTTCGAGTATTAAGAGACAGGAAAATTTCGCAAGAAACAAAGAAGAGAGTATTGGATTGCTATGTGATGTCTGTCCTTCAGTATGGCAGTGAATGCTGGACGATATCATCAAAAATGAAGGAAAAACTTAAAGCAACTGAAATGTAGTTCTACAGAAGGACGATTTGAATATAATGATCATGCTCTTCAAATGTCTTATCCGCTGCCTTTCTCTGTCTCTTTTTCCTTCTATCTGGCCTGTCAGTATCAGGTTCTCCAAGACCTCCTTCCTCATTGCATGTCACAGGAACTTCAGTTGTCCGTTTCTGATGCTCACTATTAATTTCATTTTCGTTTCCTTCCTTTCTAAAACCTCATCGTTGTTCGCATGCTCGATCCACGATATGAATCTTTAAGAACAAAAATGTAAACCACTTCATTATCATACGAGAACGGCTACGACGCACCAGCTACAATAAAAATGAAGTTATAATACAGATATCCTCTAGAATTAAATCTCAAATATTTTACTGGTTATCATGTTGATTTCTATTGATTTTGCTTGTTTTTGCTTTTTAACCTCGGAATACATTTTTGTATCTTTAGTTCATTGTGTATGTCGTTAAGATTACCGGTTTCTTTATGGTTCTAGTTTCAAAGACAGTAACTTCTGATAATTCGCCTCGGTTCTTTGACTATGACCCTTATTTATCGATTGCTTTCAATTTCTTTATCAATTCTGTCTTTTAAGAGGTAATCTTTTCCTATCAGCAGTTTTATAATCAATGCAACCAATAAAAAATAAAACGTTCCTGTTTTCAGTACCTTCCTATTATAACGTTCACGTGTTTTGTTTTGTTTTTGTAATCATCTCGCCCTAAGCAAGGCAGTAAGTCCACTAAGACGCGAGGAGTTACTGAGAGAGGTAAAAAAAGCAACTATTAAAGCGTAAAACTATAAAAGAACAGGAATTAAGAAGACAGAGGATAATGATAGGCATTGTATTTAAATTTTTGACAATTGAGTTTTCCTGAGAAGCCAGATGACGAAAGAGAGTGCCACATCTCGCGATTTCAAATTTAAAATGCTAAGATCTTACCGCCAAACTATTATCTTTGTTTTATTTTCTCTGATTTCTGGCGTATACTCATTTCTTTTCAGGTCCCAACGAGATACCTAAGGTCAGAAATAGCATCATGACATTTTCTACTAAGCATATTTTGAGAAGGAAAAAAATAAGATCACACACATTTTACATAAACATATCACGCTGTAAGATGTGGATTGCACTTATTAGTAAAATTTGTTGCATTACTTTAAGGCTTGGGCTACAAGAAATTCCGTCAATGAGTTCATCAAGAACTTTTTATTTCTATCCGGAAACTCTACCTACAGTTATCATTATTATTATTATTTTTAATCATTTCACCCCAAGCAAGGTATTCCACTGCCACTATTGCGCATGGGGCTACATAGGGGAAGGTAGAGAGAAGGAGTGGTTAGATGTAGGAAATGTCAGAAGGAAGGTGATTGATGGGTAAGGATACCGAGGATGAGGGTTGGGCAGATGGGAAGAGTGTTTGAAAAAATGGGAGCGAGTTAGTGTGTTAGGAGGTGTCTATTAACCTTACATTTAAACTCCTGGGGATTGTAGCCGTCGGGGAATCAATCATGTGGAAGGGAATTCCACAGTCGGGAAGTGCGAGAAAATAAACTGTTAGAGTAGAAGTTGAGGTTGCATTTTATCGGTTTCACTGTAAAAGGGTGGGATCTAGTTGTTAATCTAGTTTCGTATCTAGGGGGCACCAGTGATCTAAGTTCATCGGAGCAGAAGCCGTGAAAGTATTTATAGAAGAGACACAGGGAAGCCACGTCACGCCGGTGAGAGAGAGTCTACAGGCGGTCTGCCAAGTTGGTATCGGTCACATTACAGACTCTCCGCTGTACCTTGTCGAGAAGCCCGAGGAGAATAGCAAGGGCACCCGACCAGATATGGCAGCAGTATTGTCGTTGTTTTTGTTGTTTTGGTAACCGGAGAAATAGAGTGCTTAGCGGACTTTGACTGATTTGTGTCTTTGCTGTTTATCAACTTTTAGCTCTCTGGATTAATAAAAAGCAAAATGATATGTCGAATTTCATACATTAACCGGTATTCTGAAGAAGTCCTTCATCTAATAATTTCTAGAAATGTTTGCCGGGAAAATTTTAACACGTTATCAGCTCAAGCTCCTGGGAGCTATCCTCCCTGCAAGTAGCACCTCTCCATTGAGAAGGGTCTGGGTCATTATCAGGTTACTGAGGTTGTTGTATAATTTTTTTTTAATATTTGATATCTTGGTTGGTGAGGAAAAATGCTGAGGGTTGTTTACGATTGCCAGTGAAAATGATAGATTTTTGTCAAGAAGTGTGTTTTACACTGAGCGATGTTACTGAGGTGTTGGGCTGGCGAATTTTATTTTGACGGCAAGGGTCATGAATAAATCAGAATTGAGTACAACGAAACAACGTGTTTATGGAGACAATTATTTAGGTGACGACAGCTGTCAGAGAGAGTCAGTTTGGTCTTACAGTATAGAGAGTTGACTTTACCAGTTGCAGACAGCAGTCGAGTTGTCAATTCGTGCATGTGTCTATCGTCAACTAAACCCCGACTCCACCCCACACGTCACTGAAGAAAACAATATATTACCCCGACAATAGTATCCAGAGTAATTTCAAAACTCGACCCCCATAAGGCGTGTGGAGACGATGGAATCCCGGTGATAGTCCTTAAGAGTTGTGCCCCTGAACTTTCCCCTGTCCTCTCTAAACTGTTTAACTACTGCCTTTCTGCTTCCTGCTTTCCTGCATGCTGGAAATTCTCCTCAGTCGTTCCTGTCTTTAAGAACTGTGGTGAACCCTCGGACCCATCCAACTATCGCCTGATGAGTCTTCTACCAATATTCGGGAAAGTATTCGAGGCTATAATCAATGCTGAAATAGTTCATCATCTCACCGCCCACAAACTGTTCTCCGACAGGCAATATGGATTCCGATTTGACAGGTCCACAGCCGACCTGCTAACAACTGTAACGGAGTACATGCTACAGGCCCTTGATGAGTCTGACGAGGCTCGCGCGGTTGCTCTGGATATCTCCAAGGCTTTCGACAGGGTTTGGCACCCTGGCCTCCTATGCAAACTACGCGGTTATGGTATTACCGGTCGCCTGCTTGACCTAATCCAATCTTTCTTAAATAACCGCAAAATGAAGGTCGTTCTGAATGGGCGTGCCTCTTCGTCCTACAGCACGAATGCTGGTGTCCCACAAGGCTCTATCCTGGGCCCAACGCTCTTCCTTATTTTCATCAACGACCTCCCAGATGAGATCAAGTCCCAAGTAGGCATCTACGCAGATGACACTACAATATACTCCCGCTCCAGTAAGAAACCTGTCGTGGCGGACAGACATAATCTCGCTGCTGACCTTGAGCGGGATCTACACTCTGTGGTGAACTGGGGCAAGAAGTGGCTTGTCAAGTTCAATTCATCTAAGACCAAGCTGTTGTCTGTCAACCATTACAGGCAACCTCTTCTGCCTCCCATAAGCATGGACCAGATGATTCTCCCGGAGAGTAATACACTACGCCTCCTCGGACTTACCCTGTCCTCAGACCTCAAATGGAAGCACTATATTGAATCCATAGCAAAATCTACTGCTAAGAAGATTGGGTCACTATGTCGATCCAGGATGTTTTTTCCACCTGAATCCATCCTGCATATATACAAGTCAACCATCCGTCCGTGCATGGAGTACTGCTGCCATTTATGGTCAGGTGCCCCTGCCGTTCTCCTCAGTGTTCTTGACAAGCTCCAAAGGAGAGTCTGTAATGTGATAGGTACTGATCTGGCGACTCGTTTGCAGACACTTTCCCATCGTCGAAATGTGGCCTCCCTCTGTCTCTTCTATAAATACTTTCATGGCTTCTGCTCGGATGAGCTTAAGTCACTGATGCCTCCTCAACAGGTGTTTACCCGTGCAACCAGACTGGCAACTGGGTCCCACCCATTCACAGTCAGGTTAGCCAAACGCAGATGACAATTCTACTCCTGCAGCTTCCTCTCTCGCACTTCCCGCCTGTGGAACTCACTCCCGTATTCTTGCTTTCCTGACAGCTACGACCTCCAGAAATTTAAAAGCAAAGTTAATACTCACCTACTAACCACTGGACACTAGCTCTCTCCCCTCCCCTGTATAATCTTCACGTTCTCTCCGCCCATGTATCTGTCATTGCACCTGCTTTCTCAGCTTTCTATTGTTCCTTTCTAACTAGCTTGTACTCCTCACTCTTTTCTAATTAATCTTTTTACATTTATGTAACCCCCTGCACATCAGTGGCGTTTCTGCCTTGCTCGGGGTGAAATGATTAAAAAAAATAAAAATAAAAATAATAAAAATATTATGTCCATAAAGATCGTATGCACTTTAAAAAATTTATAACTTTATTTGTATTTGCGATAGAAATAATATGTAAAAAGGATTAAAAAGAAGTCAATATTTATGTTTTTAGGGTTTAAGTAAATTTTATTTAAGTTTCCACATGTCCTCTATCAATACAAAGTAATACGATTTTGAAGTTCACCGAAAAGATTTGCCAATAGATTCACAGTAATGCCTGAACTCACATTAGTTATTTTAACTTTCAAATCTTCTAATGAACTAGGTTTGGTTGCATACACAATTGTTTTCACATATTCCCATAACAAAACCTAATGGAGTCAAATCTGGTGAACTTAGAGAGTAAATAAAATGGTCCACTCCTTCCGATTCATTTGTTTACTTATCTTTATTTTGCAAAATTTGTGGTAAAGAATCATTCAATATGTATCATTAAAACTAGGTACATTAAACTTTATAATATTTTTACAGATTATTTCTTTCACAAATACAAATAAAGCTGTAATTTTTTTTAAGTGTACGTGGACTTTGTCCGTGAACTTTGTACGTGTACCCTGTATATATATATACATTGGTGTCGGTGTCTTTTTTATCAGCAGAGCCTAGATTTTCAACTTCCTTTCCAGACCATTCTTCCTTGAATCGATATACAACAAACCAAGAATTTACTGATACAAATACTTAACCGGAATACATATCTGAGTGCAGAAGGGGTGAAGTTTTATGTTTTTCAATGTTTCTTGTGTGCACATTAATATAACGAACTTGATCGGTTATCCATTACATCGCTCGCATGTCCAAACTTACAGTACATAGTGTTCTAAAGCAGTCACCCATATAGCTACTGACTGGTCTCAAAGTTGCTTAACGTCTATCATCCCACGAAAAACAGTGTTAGAACGTGATATGTTCGTAAGCCTTCCTGGCATTTTTAATCGCATTGAGTATACTCATTGAAATGAAGTATTACGGAAGCAGAGAATTGTAATAAATCGGGGAACGTAACGTCTTATCATTTCTTTATGCTTCCATAATATTTTCATTCCCTGTTCAACTCGCTATGAAATATCTAATCTAAACTTATTTATAAATGGGACTTTGTCTGTGTGTGCATGTGTGTGTGCCCGTTACTGATAGACTCCGAAACGGGTGAACCGATTTTCTTGAAAATTTAGACCGTTGTACTATAAGGGTCTGCGAGTATTCCTGGCTAAGGTTTGTGTCGAGGTATCCCCGATAAATATCGAAAATTGATAATCGAAAAAATCAGGTTATAGAAGAAGTGTTCCGATTTTAATCAAATTTTATACACTCATAGACAAAGACATAATAAATGATATTCAGAAGTTTCAAGGTTGCAGTTCTTACAATAGTGCAAAATATCGATAATATATATATATATATATATATATATATATATATATATATAAGGCAAGATGTTTGTGTGTGTGTCTGTTTATCTACCTGTGTGTCTGTATTTTTCTCAGCCCTTTTATTTTAGTTTTTGCAAGTATTCTTAGCTAGGTTTTGTGTCGAGGTACCACCGATAAATATCGAAAATCGATAATCGAAAAAATCGGGTTATAGGAGGAGTGGTCCGATTTTAATCAAATTTGATACACTCATAGACAAAGACATAATAAATGATATTCAGAAGTTTCAAGGTTGCAGTTCGTGCAGAAAATCGATAATATATATAGATATATAAAATCAAGATATTTGTGTGTGTGTCTATTTATCTGCCTGTATGTCTGTATTTTATTAAGCCCTTTTATTTTACTCTTTGCTTCGGGTTTGGCTCTAAGTAGGTATAATTGTAGTTCATAGTCTCAGGCATGATACCATTTACTCAGAGGACTTATATAGCCTTCAAAATTCAGTTTACGACGAAAAAAAACTTATTTGATACCAGGAAATCAAAATTTGACTTACATCCGCTCATTTTTCTTTCAGTCTACGGTTTCACGTTAACTGGAAACATTTTTTTTTTTAGTCTTTCGTGCCAACTTCCAAAGAGTCTGAGCTCCAGGACTATGGATTAGTTTTAAAGCATTCATTACACCCGAGCAACGCCGGGCTATACTGCTAGTTAAAAAAAGAAAGAATTTCTGTTCTTAAAGGCTCAATGACTAATACTTATTTCAACTGTCTTGTTTAAGTGATAATGCAAACTGTATTTATTATTTTTTATTTATGGTGCTATATAATAATACCTAGAATAACATGGACTGAATATGTGAGTAAATATATTTTTCAGAAGAAAACATTTATTCTTATTAACATAAATAGAGAGTTGAAATTGGTGGCTTGAGTTATTTTTCCGCAATATTACCGTTTAACCCACTTTAAGCTGATCTTTTGTCACATTCAGTAGCAACGTGGACGCACTGAAAAAAAATCAATAATGACAGGTTTTGACACTGCTGAACATCGATGGTCGGAATCGATTTGAACATAAGATTGTAGTTATTGAAATCTGTTACTTAATACCAGTCTTCTGTGCGCATATTGCCAACCCCACAAAAATTACATCATGTAACGATGTTGACAGCGCAGATCGTTAATAATAAAATATATCTCAGTAATGGAATCCCGCCTACTTTTCTTTTTTGCAGTGGTTCGAATAAACGTTGATATTATCGCGTGGGCTGCTCAAAACAGACTTGGCTATTCACTGCGCTCTAGTTCTGGCCATATGCAACTTGGATTTCCTTTCTCACCCTCTCGTCGGTGTTGTTTTTACAGAAAATTCACCTGTTCAATAGATGTGGGTGGAGTGTGAACCGGGCAATAATTTAGTCTATCTACTCCAATTGAAAAAAAAAAAAACAGAGTAGATAGACTAAAACTATCGACCGGTTCACACTCCACCCACGTCTATTGAACAGGTGAAGAGGCTCATCCCTTGCTTCCTGTTTAGGATGCTGTTTTCGGTTTTCTCTTTTCCAATCTTCTCACTTTTTTTCTTTCAATTGGAGTAGATAGACTAAACTATCGACCCGTTCACACTCAACCCACGTCTATTGAACAGGTGAAGAGGCTCATCCCTTGTTTCCTGTTTAGGATGCGGTTTCCGGTCTTCTCTTTTCTAATCTTTTCACTCTTATGTAGCCCCCTGCACATCAGTGGCGTTACCGCCTTGCTCGGGGTGATTTGATTTTAAAAAAAAAAGGACTGTGCCTCCCAGAGCCACGACTACTATCACCAAGCCGCTCACACTGGAGGATTAGAAGTCGGTTCAAGCAACGATATACAGATGAGAAACTGTAGGATGATTTGAAATATTAAGTAATTAATTCAACCTGAACAGCATTGGACGAAACCGCCGTCCAGTGCTTTCTGCATTCTGTTGAGGTTGAATAAAACTCGATGAATTACTTACTTAATATTTCAAATCGCCCTACAGTTTCGCATATATATATATATATATATATATATATATATATATATATATATAATCTAAAAATAGAAAAAATGTTTTTACCAAAATAACATTAGTATTTAAGCACTAGCTTATTAATAACCGTGCACAGACCTAAGCGTTCAATTGCCTGTGTACTGGTATTTATATTTGCAGGTGCGTATATCTATATATGTGCATGCATGCGTGTGTATGCCAAAGAGTATAAATACAAACATATGCACATGAATTCAATCATTAATAAATCACAATTTAATTATAAATCTAACCTTCTAGAATTTATAATCATAATACTTATGAAATCAGCTCCATAAGAAAACGAAGTAACTGCTAAGTGATATATGCGTGTGGTTATTTGACTGTGTCGAACCGTACTGAAGAGCTGTAATACAACAACACAGATCTGTCTGCGGATCCGATTGCTTTTAGCCAGGAGTGAAACCCGAACGAATTGACAGCAGTCGGCGATTCTACCAGTGAGATGTGGGCGCTCGGTAGATAACGTGGGGGACTTTTAGAGTGTTATATATACTGTATATATAACAGTACAGACAGACAGAATATTACGGCTACTTCCCGTACGATCACCGAAGTTAAGCAACATCGAACCTGTCAGTACTTAGAAGGGTGACCGGTTGTTGCTGTTGTGGTTAGCTTCAGGTCAAATCAGACTATGTCTGCTACTGGTACTACGTAATCCAGTATTACCTGCCATAATTTGGCGACTAATCCGGCGTCCCTGCGAGGAGGATCAAAAACAAGACAAGTCAAATGGCGGAAGATCTTCTATAAGCCAACGACCGCCTACACAAGCAAACCAGCTATGGTTTAAATAATTTCAGTCAAATCCCTTGAAATGTCAGGTAATTGCCATACGTGACACGCTTTGGGCAATCATGTCTCTTTCGAGACATGACTGACCGGGCTGAAGATTATCCCTCAGTAAGTTGCCATTGCTTTTTCCGGTAGATTTGTTGCCAACTAAGGCTATAGAACCCAATTTGTCCTATTATTTAACCCATAACTGGAGGGAAGAGACGGATTAATACTTTTCCTAAGGGTATTTGTGCGTAAGTAAATGCAAGGAATCAACTGGAATTCGAACTCGGCACCCAAATTTGTCGTTCCGAGTTCTGCACCACAAGGTACATCCAACAGTAGGTTAGGAATGTCCGTATATGTCGGTTGGCGTCTCGAGGACGGTAAGCTGACGCGAAACGGTGGTACGCTTCATGCTTTCACTACTGGGCGCGTCGTTTCTCTTTCTTTCTTTTTTAATTACTTGACATCGCAGTTGCTGTTAACATTCACTGACCGTTCGTCATTCGTCTCGTTCCTACTGCCAACGCCGCAGCGCACTGCCGTCTTTGCCACTTTCTTCGCCGTCGCCTCTCCGCCTCCGCCGCCACCTCCGCCACCACCTCCACCGCCTTCCACCGTCCCTTGAAATGACGGACACGAAAACAGTGCAAGTCATCCAATGAGGGTTTCTTCAAAACGAGAGTGAAAAACAACAAAAAAAAAATACAAAAAACAAAACACCTGCTACAGATACAGATAAACATTTAACATTTAACCGTTAATATCAAATATATCAAACAAATATTTATAACTTAAACATTAATATAAATGATTTTAGTAAAAAACAAAAACAAAATACTTTTACATTAGCAAAAAACGAACAAAAACCAAATTAGAACGCTTCATCATCATCCTTAGACCAACCGGCAGTCAGTCGGAAATTCATCGACAATCCCATCCCCACACAACAGTCAAGCATTGGTCTACTCAGATCCTGGTACTGAAACTAGACGTCATGGCCTTTTTTCGATGGCTGATATAGACGTGCATCGCAATCCCAACATCTGGGTGTTTTTATATACCATTTCAAGGACGGTTGCTAACCAAGGCTCAAGACTTCTTCTCAGTCATTATGTAAATGACCGATTTTCCTGTAGTAGGCAGCAAATTCTTACTGCAGTAGACTGGGTGCCAACTAAGGCTATACAAACACCATCTGTTCTGTGGCGAAGGAAGAAGAGATGGATTTTCATATTTTTCACAAAAGTATAAGCATGTAGGAGTAACAATTTCGACTGAAATTCGAACTCGGCTCTCCGATTCTTTATTTCGAAGCGCTACCCTTTACTCCACCGTGCCTCAAAAATTAATAACTGTGGCGTGTTTAGAAAATTTAATAATTCGATACTAAATGACAGTTATTGAAAGAAAAGAGAGAAATGAAGCACGTGTAAAGTGAAAAAAGAAAACGAAGAAAAGGACAAATGATCGTCGCACCCTACTGTACACACATCCGCGCCGACGGGAAAAAAGCTCGCTAACGTGTAAACCCCATAGACAAAAATAAAACAACACGGAGAAAATACATCAATGATAAATTCCTAAATAAATAAAGAAATGAAAAATACAAGGAGTAAATTGTTGATAACCCCTGAAGAGTTTATGGACCGGTCCGCTTACGAATCTCTGAAGTCAGTATGCTGAAGTAACACCAATCTGCTAAGTGAAAACTTTTGCTTGTTGTTATGTCGCCATGTATAAATGAATAACTCAACAACAGAATCAGAATATAAGTTGTATTCCGCGGAAAGACGGTTAGTATGTACAGAAGTGATTAGTAATATTTACAATAGAAAGATACAAGAGTCCAATTCGTCGTAAGACATGTGTATACCTGATTACTTCCGGTACGCCACCGGAAGTTTGACTAACTCTTCACTGACTCGCACGGACTCTTCAGTAACTCATTAGAGACTCTCAAGTGACTCTCTACGACTCATTATTTAGCTGTCCCTCCCAGCAAGGGCAACATATGACACATGGTCAGTTTATATCTGGGCTTTCCGGGCTATATGGCCCGGCCAAAAAATGTCTGTCTATTTTTGCCCAGTCGTGCTTCTACCCTTCAGCGGAACCACGACTGGGTTATTGCTCTCTGCTCGGAAGCAGAGAGCGCCCTCTACCCGAAGGCAGAGTGCTGACAGTGTCGTAGAGTCGTCAGTCAAGTGACTCTCTACGACTGTATTTACTAGCCTTCCCACGCAAGGCTAGATGTGACACACGGTCATTTTATAGTGGGTATTCCCGGCCATATAGCCGGGCCAAAAAATGTCTGTCTATTTTTGCCCAGTCGTGGTTCTACCCTTCGGCGGAACCACGACTGGGTTACTGCTCTCTGCTCGGAAGCAGAGAGCGCCCTCTACCAGAAGGCAGAGAGCTGACAGTGTCGTAGAGTCGTCAGTCTAGTGACTCGGTACGACTCCCTTTGTAGAGAATCCACCATTGCTATATATAGCAATGGGAACAGTCCATTTGTAGTCAAATAGGAGCGGCGCCCTAACACTTATATATATATATATACATATGATTTTAGTCAACAATACAATAATCCTAACTCATACACACAGTAAAAAGAACCTTCAGATATTGGAGGCCATCTACATTAAATCCAAACAATCCACACTTAATAAAATCACGTTTAAATCTGGTTATAGCACATTGCATTGCATTTAAATATATTTTTCTGTTATCAATTCGCGCTCTCACGCGGTGTGATGTCTTAGAACCGCATTACAAATTTGTGAACTGCGTTTGCTATTTTTGGTAAATGTTATCGATGCTTTTATGTCAAAACAAGCTAAAATCGTCACTGATGTAGGATGTTTTTATGTTAACATCCTTGTAACCTCTCTGAAGATGGCTCATGTGAGCCGAAAGCTTAGATCCAACTTGATAAAAAAATTATCCAATGTGGGAGAAATTTTGTCTTTATTTTCACCTGAAATTAAAGCCAAAATACAATGTTTAGATCTGCTCATGGTTAAACATAAAAGACATTCATTGTCTCTTATATTTAACAGTATATGTTTAGAAAATTATCTGCTGCCTCGATACACGATATATATATATATATATATATATATATATATATTCAGTTATGATCTGAGATTAGGGACAGGATGGTTAAATAAAATAAAGACAAGAGAAAAACTGTATTTTAAATCGCATACGCGTCTCGTCCTGTGATGGATTTTATTTTCGTCTTTTTACCTTGATAAAGTCCATTAAAGGACGAAAAGCGTAGGCGATTTAAAATACAGTTTTTATCTTGTCTTTATTTTATTTAACCATATATATATATATATATATATATATATATATATATATATATATATAAAACGACAAACTAATAACTCCTCGGATTTACGTGGAAGGATAATGGCTATAAAGAAGAAAGAGCTAAGCACATGAACACCAGTGAAATGGGTTGGGACCGAGTCAGCACGTAACCCAAAGAAAAAAAACCGAGACGATTAATCAACTAACAACAAAGCACTCAATACTTAGGTAGAGCAGAATAAATAAAGTATATCTAGTGAGCCAACAAACCTACCAAGGTTTCACCTAAGCGATCAGCTTAGGTGTAACCTCGGTAGGTTTGTTGGCTCACTAGGTATACTTTATATATATATATATATATATATATATATATAACGGAAATCAACGAATTTTAACGAAACTTGGTTATAAGCAACCGACAATTTGAAATGAATTGTTTAAACATTATTTTTTATCGATACTCATATGTAAGTAGATACTCTGTTTTTAATGAAACAGTATTATATATTTATATCTACCGGTCTGATTATTTACGATAAACTTTTATTACGAAAATGTGTGTCCTTCGGCAGGATTCGAACCTGCGACCCCTATCTATATAGGGGAAGCTACCATATGATCTGATAACGTCTTAGACCTCTCGACCATGAATAGCCTCCAGTCTAAATGAGGTTTTTATCAAGATTATATAACACAATTTTCGATCTATCGTAATCAAACATATCTGCTCTGAAATGTATCGCAATGTCGACAAATGTAAACATGTTACGGAAATCAACGAACTTTAATGAAACTTGGTTATAAGCAACCGACAACCGGTAGATATAAATATATAATACTGTTTCACTTAAATATGAGTATCGATAAAAAATAATGTTCGAACAATTCATTTCAAATTGTCGGTTGCTTATAACCAAGTTTCGTTAAAATTCGTTGATTTCCGTAATATATATATATATATATATATATATATATATATATATATATATATATATATATCGTGTGTGTGTGTATTTAGGCAGCATTTTTTCATTAGTGTATGTTTTATTAAATAATCGCTTGGTCATGTTTGACGTCATGAGCTGTGATGCTACATTTGGTTTCGGCGTCTTGACGAGTTTGTTGTTGCTTGGAAATCTTCCATGTAAACGAAAACAGTTGTCATTATAGTTTGTCCGTGTTTAAATATAAAATGTAATTTGACATTTTTGAAAATGGCTTATGTAAGCCGAAATTTCAGATTGGATGATTAAAATTATGTATCAATATTGTAATTTTTTTCTTCATTCAATGATAATGCTATTAAGCTTATCAGAGAATATGAAAAAAAACTACATAAAATAGGCACAACTTGTCCATATTATTTAATGAAACATGCATTAATATATATATACATACATATATATATATGTACATATATATATATATATATATATATATATAGAGAGAGAGAGAGAGAGAGAGGGGGAGAGAGAAATTGACAAACTTCGGCGAATTAAGATATTTGCTGACAGAATTATATGAAAAGCAACTGAACAGGTCTAGTTTTTAATTACAAATGAGATCGCATGTCTGTGTAAAATCTAACAAAATATAATGGCCAATGGAATTTAAAAAGCAAATACCAGAACCCATGCCAATACTGGTAAATACAAAGAAAATAAAGAAGGCTATTGAACAAGCGAAAAATGTGTAAGAGATTTACTGAAAAAAAATTTAGTAAAATATAACGATACAGAAAATACCGAAAAGAAAATGAAAAAAAAAGAAAAAAGAAAAAAAGAAAAGGACTGAAATTCAAGTCAAAAGATAAAGTCAGTTGTGTCGATACGAAAAGAGAGATAGCAAGCAACCACGAGAAAAAAAGTGATTCTAAGACAACAAGGAAAGATGCAGTCGGGAAGTATGTGAATCAGCCAATGGCAGTCGTGGAAACCAAATGAGAAGGACAAGAAAAGGTGATACTGTTATGCGCAGATTAGAAATATCCTTTTGGTTGGGACATAAAGCTTTTAATCTGCATCCGAGATAGGCATTTGCGGCTTCTGTGTTCCCCACTACCCGTGACTTGCTAGATGGCAGGTGCCGGATTTGAAAGGATTAAGACGTCAAACTGGGATAGGAAAGCAAGAGGTACGGCTTCGATCAGAAGGAGGACAGAAACCGTTCATGTGCGGTTTGGTTTGCTGCCTGTTTTTAATATGATGGCTGCGGAAGGTGATGGAATTTCTTTATGTGAAGAATACAAGTGTTATTATCATTTTAAATACACTGCAAATATAGTTTTCCCTTGTACACACACACACACACACACACACACACACACACACACACACACACACACATATATATATATATATATATATATATATATATAGATTATCATACGTCTAAAGCACGACTCGGAGTTGGATGCACTACGTGATCATCAGGTGATTATTATGAAGTGACCGATTTAGATTTGAATTTTGTTCTTTTATTAAATATATATTTTTGATTTGTTTTATATCGGAACATAAAAGTGAAAGTAAAGTCGTTAGAGTTAGAAAAATGTAAATATTAAAAATTTTCGGGGGGCATCTTAATATGTGATATAAGTGGGGGTAATTTAGTTTATTTAATGTATATTAATTTATTTTTCTGTTGGCGAAGGCAATGAAAAAGCGGCAGAAGAAAATATAGATACCTATATATATACATATATATATATATATATATATATATATGTATATATGTGTGTGTGTGTGTGTGTGTGTGTGTGTGTGTGTGTGTGTGTGTAAACATTGAAGCCAGCACTCATAGGCGACAGACTGTTTCATGCTATGCGCAAACATCAGGCCACATATGTTTGTGCTTTTTCTGGAAAATGGATTCTATTTCTAATATTAAGCACTTTATTCTATAAATATAACAACTTATATAAAAATATATTTCTTCACACACATAAAACTATATTTTTTCACACACACACACACACACACACACACACACACACACACACACACACATATATATATATATATATATATATATATATATATGCAAACGTTAACTCAGTTCTAATCTGAAATTAAGAAAAGTATGGTTAAATAAAGAAGTCAAAAAAATTATAGTTTTTTTGTCTTCTTTATTCAACCATAGAATTAATAAAGAACAAACTAGGAGATGTATCTTAATTTAAAGTGTTTCAGTTTTATCTAAGCTTCTACAGAGATCTGGTAAAAGACAAGAAAGAAAAATCTTTAAAAAAAAACAACGAGTCAGTACACTGGAATGTTGTTTGGAGTTTGATTCTTATTGTTTCAGATACAAAAAGGATACATATTTTTCAGTGTAGATGTCAGTGTCCATTATAACGTTACCATATCTTATAACGTTACCATATCTTTTGCAGATTTGTTTATAATGATAATTTGTTTTGTAATCACTGCATATATACCTTCTGGGTAATTTTATTGTTATTTGTGAGGGTTGCTACTAAGATGCCATATACGATATCTTTTATCCGTGGGATTGAAATTTTGTTCATATATATATATATATATATATATGGTTAAATAAAATAAAGACAAGAGGAAAACTGTATTTTAAATGGCCTACACGTTTCGTCCTGTGATGGACTTTGTCAAAACAAAAAGAATTGAGTTTTATTCTAAATTACGTATCTATAAACAAACAGTGTTGGTAACCACAAGAACGCTCACAAATCATTATTATGGTTGCTAACGGAATTAGATTTTAAACCGGTTAGCCAATTAAAAATTCAGTGCCATAATCCGTTACGCCATCTAAGCAAAGATGCATTGATAAACCCAAGCGGTCACAATTCTAGGTAGTGAATTTAGAATTTGAAAATAGATGACAATGAAAAGAAACTATAACGACCTCTACGGATGGTTGTAAAAAAGGCGTTAAAAAGGACTAGACTTCAGCTTCTACTACGGCAGCTTCTTTTCTCGCACATATACTACTGTTTAGACTATAATAAACGTTTTGGATATTATATTGCTGTGATTGTCACCACCACAAAGCAAGCACTCACGTATGCAAATTCCTTTATGGTCCACGACATTATGGGTGTTCACTGCTAACAAAAGAAATATCAGATACCCGTATATCATTCATGTAATAAGTCTATTTGGTACTTTATGCGATTTTTATCGTCCAATATTCTTGCAGATACACAAATTTTAACTTTAAATCTTACTAGCAGTATAGCCCGGCGTTGCTCGGGTGTAATGAATGCTTTAAAACTAATCCATGGTCCTGGAACTCAGACTCTTTCGACGTTGGCACGAAAGACAGCAATAGTTGTTTCCAGTTAAAGCGAAACCGTAGACTGAAAGAAAAATGAATGGATGTAAGTCAAATTTTGATTTCCTGGTATCGATATCAAATACGTTTTTTTCGTCGTAAACTGAATTTTGAAGGCTACATAAGTTCTCTGAGTAAATGGTATCATGGCTGAGACTAAGAACTACAATTATACCTACTTAGAGCTAAATCCGAAGCAAAAACTAAAATATAAGGGCTGAAAAAAAGATACAGATATACAGGCAGATAAACAGACACACACACAAACATCTTTCTTATATATATATATATATATATATATATATTATCGATTTTTTGCACTATTGTAAGAACTGCAACATTGAAACTTCTGAATATCGTTTCTTATGTCTTTGTCTATGAGTGTATCAAATTTGATTAAAATCGGACCATTCCTTCTGTAACCCGATTTTTTCGATTATCGATTTTCGATATGTATCAGGGGTACCTCGACACAAACCTAGCTAAGAACACTCGCAGACGCTTATAGTACAACTGGATACATCTTCAAGAAAATAGGTTCAGCTGTTTCGGAGTCTATAGATAACGGACACACACAAACACACACACACACAGATACACACACACGAAGTTCCATTTATAAATAAGTTCAAATTTTAGCGGATAATTCTATTTGGGTAGACGAATACTTATAACTGATTCAGTTAAGCACGTTAAATCTAAAGACGGTTCCATCTACTCGAGATACAGATTCAAATCTTGCCACAAAGCGCATATTTTCTTTTGATAAATTTCTTGAATATTCTGACCGGCAGATAAAAATAAATAAATATACTGTTTAATAAATAAACAGAGCGTCTACT
>JBBBDQ010000428.1:2205000-2252500 GCA_037127315.1 Ascarosepion bandense | reverse complement strand
AGGACACCACTGATAGGAGACCTCATGGGTAAGCCAAATTTTGTTTATAAAAACGGTTGTTAAAAGAGTAATAACAATGGTTAGTGATTAATGTTACTATTTTTATGATTTTCTGCATAGGTAGAGGGACCTTTGTTTAAAATTTCTTATGTAGTTTCTTAGAATTTTAAAACATTTTTAAAGAATATATCAGTATAGAGTGATTTAATAGCGAGCTAGCTAGCTAGCTCGCTAGATAGATAGATAGATAGATAGATAGATAGATAGATAGATGGATAGATAGATAGATAAACAAACATATATGTAGATATAAATATAGATATATTGATATATGGATACATTTTGAGATATATATCAATATTAAGAGAATTAGATGCTAAAGAGAATTAGATTAATACAGAAAGAAATATTAAGAGATATAGACATATATTAGGACATATATTTATTTAGAATTTGATAACACAACTATGTTACAATATCCCTACACAAGTAGCTATTTTGTTTTGACCCTACTTGTATCTTTTCAAGTGATGGTATTTGTATGTATGTATATATATATGTATATATATTCTTGTGTGTGTGTGCGTGTTTCTGTGTATTTGTGTGTGTATATGTTTGTATGCCCATGTTTGTTTAAGTGTGTATATATACATATATATATAGTCACTGCAGAAGGATCTGTTTCACTGTATCACAGCTCATCAGTACGGTTAGACATCCGATTGTTTTTTTTACCCAGGATTGAAACCCGACCGAATTAGCGTCAATCGGCGATTCTACCTTTGAGCTACGGGCGCTCGGTAGAAGGAGGCAGACACTTTAGCGTGTATATTATCATTATACACGCCCAATAGCTGAGAGTGTTCTAATTCATTGCTGAATGAACGATGCGTAGATGCCAGAGTAGCTACTGTTTTTTAAAGTCTGCCATTCTTTCAGAGTGCTCAATCAGGGTGTGAGAGCGTAAATATTCATCCGCAGACAGATCAGTTTCACTGTATCACAGCTCATCAGTACGGTTAGACAGCAGATTGCTTTTTACCCATGATTGAAACCCGACCGAATTAGCGTCAGTCGCTGATTCTACCTCTGAGCTACGGGCTCTCGGTAGAAGGAGGCACACTTTTTAGCGTGTATATTATCATTATACACGCCCAATATATATATATATATATATATATATATATATATATATATATATACACGTTTATGCACGTACATATGTGCGCACATGTTCTCTGTGAATGTTCTTGAATGTATTTGTGTGTATTTACGCCTATAGTTGTCTATAATTTGATCCATGGATATGGTTTTATTCTGTACATGAAGTTTCGTCGATTTTTAACTCCCGTATTCATTTTTTGTTTGTTAATTTACGTGCTTATTTAATTATATTCATTTTTTATGCACTGGAATATCACTGTGTTTGCCCTGACATTATTTTAACTTACCAGGTTTATGTCATCTTACGAATTCGGTCTTATATGATATGTTTTTAGCGACATGTCAATTTATCCATTAAATTTCGAGCCAAGTTTGGCAAACATCTGTGAACGCTACATATTGGATCATATGTAGTGTTCACAGATGTTTTCCAAACCTGGCGCGAAATTTAACGGATAAATTGTCATGTCGCTAAAAACAAGAGTTAAAAACTTTTGTGTATACACACACACACACACACACATATATATATATATATATATATATATGCGTATATGTGTCGGTGCATGTATATACACTATTACATTTATGCATGTGTGTATATAATTGTCTGTTTGTCCATATGTAGGTGTCTATATATTTGTATATGTGCATATATAGCTGTTTCCTCTGATTCATATTTGAAGAATTTTACAATAATCTAAATCTAATGCTTTGTTACATTAAAATTTAAAATTCGTTGTCTCTAACATTAATTTGTAATATATAAATATATATATATATATATATATATATATATATTTCTTCTCACCCATCTGCACATATTTTCGTGTTTGGTGACTTTAACGCCCACCACACTAATTGGCTCGAAAACTCTGTAATCGACACTGCTGGTGTCCACACCTTTAATTTTTCAATCTCCCAATCCCTCACGCAAGTGGTGGACTTCCCCACGCGTTTCTCCAATAGCCCTAACGGAAGGGACTCGCTACTAGACCTCTGCTTCACTTCCACCCCAAATTCTTGCACCACCAGACAGTTCTGCTCTCTCGGGAATTCTGACCACGCCGTAGTTTCTGTCAACATTTCGTTCCACTCCACCCCTACCCAAGAAACCCAGACCAGCAGAATATCCTACTGCTATCAAAGACTGTGACTTCCTCTGTGACGTCCCTTGGAACAATGTTTTTAGTCTTCCATCGAAGACTGTGCATCAGAGGTTTCCTCCTGGGTTAAGGCTGGTATCGATGCTTTCATCCCTGCCAGGAAATTTCAGCTGAAATTCAATTCGACTCCCTGGTTCTCGCCCGCTTGATCGACCGCCATTGCCCACCGGAATCACTTCTTGAGGCTTTACCGAAGCCACGCGTCGGAACAAAACAGGCGCCTTTTCACCTCAGCTCGTAATAAGTGTAAAATGATACTTAACGAAGCTAAGATGCTGTTTGCTGCCAGAATGAAGCAGCGCATAGCATCCTCTGAGTTCGGAGCCAAAGACTAATGACGCCTCTGTAAAAGCGTGCTCAACAAGAGTAAGTCCTCAATAACCTCACTAATCAACGAGTTTGAGGTTCTCACCTCCTCAGCGGACAAGGCTGAATGCTTTGCCCGTAGATTCTCGACCAATTCGTGTCTGGATTCGTCTGGAGTCCAGACACCCAATTTCCCATCTAGAACTAAGGCCCAATTGAATGACGTCCACATCACGCCCTCGCTGATTTCTAGCATAATATCAAAACTTGACGCTCACAAAGCGAGTGGTGGGGATGGAATCCCAATCGTAGTCTTGAAGAAATGTGCCCCTGAACTCTCTTCTGTCCTTTCTAAGCTCTACAACCTCTGCCTATCTTCCTTCTGCTTTCCTGCCTGTTGGAAGTTTTCTTCTATGGTTCCAATATTCAAGAACACTGGGGAACCATCGGACCCCGCAAATTACCGTCCTATCAGCCTTCTTCCGATCTTCGGCAAAGTGTTCGAAGCCATTATCAATGCCGAGGTCGTTCAGCATCTCACAGCCCACGGGCTCCTATCGGACAAACAGTATGGCTTCCGCTTCACCAGGTCTACTGCTGATATACTAACGACCATCACCGAGTATATATACCAGGCTCTCGACAAGAATGGTGAAGCCCGAACTGTCGCCAAAGCATTCGACAGAGTATGGCATGACGGCCTTCTACGGAAACTGCAGAGCTACGGCATTACTGGACTTTTGTTGGACTTAATCCAGTCATTCCTCTCCAACCGCACACTGAAGGTGGTTTTAAACGGACATGCCTCCCAAAACTACCCTACAAACGCGGGTGTCCCCCAAGGCTCTATCCTAGGTCCTACGCTCTTTTTAATCTACATCAATGATCTCCCCGATGACATATGATCACAAGTAGGCATGTACGCCGACGATACCACAGTATACGCTCGCCTCGATCAAAAATCTGATGTTGACGATAAGGCGAACCTCGCGGCTGAGCTTGAAAAGACCTCCAATCCGTGGTGGATTGGGGTAGGAAATGGCTCGTAAAATTCAATTATTCCAAAACGAAGTTGCTGTCAATTAACCACCACAGACGACCGCACCTCCCACCCATTAGCATGGAACAGGCATGCCTCCCAGAGAGTAAAACGCTACCCCTGCTTGGCCTGACAGTCTCAGCGGACCTCAAGTAGAATGACTACGTCGAATCCATTGCTAAATCCGCTGCCATGAAAGTTGGCTCTCTGTGCAGGGCCCGGAAATTCTCTTCGCCTGAAACTATCCTGCACTTATACAAATCTACCATCCGCCCGCGTTTTGAATACTGTTGCCACATCTGGTCGGTTGCTCCTGCTATTCTCCTCGGGCTTCTTGACAAAATACAGCGAAGAATCGGTAATGTGATTGATACCGACTTAGCTAACCGTCTGCAGTCACTCTCTCACCGGCGTGACGTGGCTTCCCTGTGCCTCTTCTACAAGTACTTTCATGGCTTCTGCTCTGATGAACTTAAATCACTGGTGCCCCCTAGGTGTGAGTTCGCACGAGATACTAGATTGGCAACTAGGTCCCACCCTTTTACAATGAAACCGATGAAATGTAACCGCAATTTCTACTCCAACAGCTTCTTTTCTCGCACTTCCCGCCTGTAGAATTCCCTTCCGCATGCTTGCTTCCCCGACGGCTAAAACCTCCTGGAATGTAAATGTAAGGTCAATAGACACCTCCTAACACACTAACCCTCCCATTCTCCCCAACTCTCCCCCTATGTACATCCTAACTCGTCTATCGCCCTGTGTAACCCCCTGCGCTATAGTGGCAGTGGAATGCCTTGCTTGAGGTGACTTGATTAAAGCAAAAAAAAAATATATGTATTAATATCTATCTTACCCGTAGACAGATCTGTTTCACTGTATCACAGCTCATCAGTACGGTTAGACTCCGATTGCTTTTAACCCAGGATTGAAACCCGACCGAATTGGCGTCAGTCGGCGATTCTACCTCTGGGCTATAGGCGATCGGTAGAAGACGGAAGACCTTTAGCGTATCATGTATCTTACGCCAATAGCTAGAGTGCTCTCATTCATTACTGAATGAGCGATGCGTAGATGCTAGAGTAGCTACTGTTTTTTCAAATTTTTATTTTTCAAATACATTTGAGTTTATTTGATCTTTTAACGAACTTGTACCGGTCTTTCAATTCCTGTTTGATCTATCAGCAAGAAGTTCTACCTAAATTTTTGCTAGAGATGTTTTTGCATGAAAACCCTAGGCATTCAGCACGTTTTAAAGAACTGATGTTTGTCCTGATGACACCAAAGACAATGCTACGTTCTGAGTCATCTAAATAAATTTATTTCTAATATAAATACATGAACGGAAATTCAGCAGGTTATCATGAACTTTTTTAAATTTTTAAATTCATATGAATGGATGATTTTACCTGTTTGGTTGGCATGAGAAAAAGCACGCGTTATATGTCACAGAAGACATTTTTTTCTCTTTGTGTTGTCGTTGGATATAGACTATTTTTCTTGTACTGAGTATTGAAATTAATAATAGATATTGTCATTTATTGATTAATGATTACAAGGTTTGCGATCTTCCTTTTTTGTTTGTAACATATTATATGTGTCATTTTTCTTTTGGATTAACGCTGAAATATTGTGTTATAGAGAGAGAAAGAGAGAGAGGGAGGGAGAGAGAGGGTTTATAAAGGAAAACTCAACACGTCATATTAGTTATATACTATAGTACATTTCAATGAGTTTAATTAGCTTTCAAGGCAGTCTGAACAACTTCAAACGCATACTACCCATATTTGGACTCTATTTCTTTCTTCCCTCTTCCCTCCCTCCCTCCTTTTCCTTTCTTTACTTTTCTTTCCTTCTCCTCTTTCCCCTTATATTTATTGTCGTTTATTTCTTTGTGTGTAATTTTATGCATATTATTATTATTTTTATTATTATCCCTCTCTTCATTGTAAGAAAAGATTCATTCCGGCAGAAATTTTGTACCAGATGGAGGATATATTTTAAAAGGGTCTGATAATGTGAGCTAATTAAACTCATTGAAATGAACTATAGTTTATAACTAATATGACGTGTTGTGTTTTCCTTTATAAACTTCATATCGCTCTGGTTAACAGCCATCGAGCACTCTATATGGATTTACCAATTAATATGTTATGTTAAGGTAATTTTGTTGGATTATCCTCACCGTTTACGGACTGACATCAATATATATATATATATATATATATATATATATATATATATATTAAAAAAGGATTAATTCAAGGATGTTGAATGGCCATTTCGATATGAAGATCCCCACGGGGGACGACACATCACCTCAGCAACAGAAAAAACCTTTCAGAAACTGGAGAAAAATTAGTCTACTTTTCCTTTTTAAATAGATTGCAAAGAAATTAAAAAATAAATAATAAAATAAAATAAAATAAAAATAAAAATAAAGGGAAAGAAAAAGAAAAAGAAAACGAAAAAGAAAAGGAAAAAGATAGAATAAAATCAAATAAATAAGAAAAGGAAAAAAAGGAAAAAAATTGACATCGTCTGGGTTCGCAAAAAAAAGGAAGAATGTAACTAAAAATTAACAGACAGCCGTGTTAAATCGACGTCAGTTTAAGCAACACGGAAAAAAGGTGGTAAGAGAGATAAAAGAAGGAAGGGAGGGAAAAAGAAAGAAACTAAAGAAAAAAAAATTTTTTTAAATATTACAGACGCTGGACAAATTCAAAAACCTAATTTCCCCAAAACGTTGAAGTATTAGAAAAAGGCCTTTACTTAAAAAGGCATAATTATTAATAAAAGGGAATTTTTTTTTTTTTAATCATTTCACCCCGAGCAAGGCAGAAACGCCACTGATGTGCAGGAGGTTACATAAATGTAAAAAGATTAATTAGAAAAGAGTGAGGAGTACAAGCTAGTTAGAAAGGAACAATAGAAAGCTGAGAAAGCAGGTGCAATGACAGATACATGGGCGGAGAGAACGTGAAGATTATACAGGGGAGGGGAGAGAGCTAGTGTCCAGTGGTTAGTAGGTGAGTATTAACTTTGCTTTTAAATTTCTGGAGGTCGTAGCTGTCAGGAAAGCAAGAATACGGGAGTGAGTTCCACAGGCGGGAAGTGCGAGAGAGGAAGCTGCAGGAGTAGAATTGCCGTCTGCGTTTGGCTAACCTGACTGTGAATGGGTGGGACCCAGTTGCCAGTCTGGTTGCACGGGTAAACACCTGTTGAGGAGGCATCAGTGACTTAAGCTCATCCGAGCAGAAGCCATGAAAGTATTTATAGAAGAGACAGAGGGAGGCCACATTTCGACGATGGGAAAGTGGCTGCAGACGAGTCGCCAGATCAGTACCTATCACATTACAGACTCTCCTTTGGAGCTTGTCAAGAACACTGAGGAGAACGGCAGGGGCACATGACCATAAATGGCAGCAGTAATCCATGCACGGACGGATGGTTGACTTGTATATATGCAGGATGGATTCAGGTGGAAAAAAACATCCTGGATCGACATAGTGACCCAATCTTCTTAGCAGTAGATTTTGCTATGGATTCAATATAGTGCTTCCATTTGAGGTCTGAGGACAGGGTAAGTCCGAGGAGGCGTAGTGTATTACTCTCCGGGAGAATCATCTGGTCCATGCTTATGGGAGGCAGAAGAGGTTACCTGTAATGGTTGACAGACAACAGCTTGGTCTTAGACGAATTGAAGTTGACAAGCCACTTCTTGCCCCAGTTCACCACAGAGTGTAGATCCCGCTCAAGGTCAGCAGCAAGATTATGTCTGTCCGCCACGACAGGTTTCTTACTGGATCGGGAGTATATTGTAGTGTCATCTGCGTAGATGCCTACTTGGGAAAAAAAAAGATATAGGATTTAAATTAAAATTATTTTTTTTTAAAATTAGGTCATTTGAAATTAAACTAAATAAAGACAAGACTAGGTAAAAAAATTAATTACAATTATTATATACATACCTATAGAAGTACACACATACACCCATATATATGCACACACAATACTACGAATAAGAATACATATCTACACACATACACACACATACATTCAATTTATTACACACTTACATACATATACATGCGCATACACACCCATATATGTGTGTACACACCTATATACAAAAAATTCATATACACACAATATACATGTGTACACATACATGCACACATATATACACACACACACACACACATATATATATATATATACATATTCCATATGCACTCACACACATACATATTAATGAATATTATGAAAAGGAGCATTTAAATAGCTAAAAAATTTTTTTCAAAATTACATATAGTCTACATACATAAATACATATATACATATACACATATATATACATACACACACACACACACACACACAGAGAGAGAGGAGCCGGGTGTTTTTCTGTCTATAAATACATACATAAATACATACATACATACATATATATATATTAAAAAAATTATTTATATAAATACATACATAAAAAAAAAAAATAGAAAAATTAAATTAAAATTAAAAAAATTTTTTTAAAATATTTAAAAAAAAAAAATACATGCAGTAGAATTTAAAAATAAAAATTAGAAGAACCGCCTCTATTTCGTTTATAAATTTTCAGTGCTCAAAAAGGTTCTGATGAGGATAATTTAAAATCAGAATCTCCAATAAACACAGACGACACCTATCACGAAAACTTTTAGGAGTACAAGCTGAGCCTATTAATTTCCAGCTGATTATAGGGTCCTGCCCTTCCTCCTTCATTTCCCAGAACCTACGTGATAGTGCCGTCTGGAATCTCTGTTTAGGGTTCGATAATCAGCTGGAAATTAATAGGCTCAGCTTGTACTCCTAAAAGTTTTCGTGATAGGTGTCGTCTGTGTTTATTGGAGAAGATTCTGATTTTGAAGTATCCTCATCAGGACTTACTTTTGAACTTTAGGAGGGAATTTATAAACAAGTGCCGACATAGGGCGGATTTTAACTTCTAATTTTTAATTTTTAAATTCTAAATTTTTCTATATTTTTTTATTTTATTTTTTTTTTAATATTTAAAAAAAAATTTTTTAATTTTAATTTTAATTTTTTCTATTTTTTTTTTATGTATATGTGTTTGTGTGTGGATGTGCATATTTGTATATATATGTATGTATATGTATATATGTATTTATGTATGTGGGCTATATGTAATTTTGAAAAAATTTTTTAGCTATTTAAATGCTCCTTTTTATAATATTCATTAATATGTATGTGTGTGAGTGCATATGGAATATGTATATATATATATATATATATATGTGTGTGTGTGTGTGTGTATATATGTGTGCATGTATGTGTACACATGTATATTGTGTGTATATGAATTTTTTGTATATAGGTGTGTACACACATATATGGGTGTGTATGCGCATGTATATGTATATAAGTGTGTAATAAATTGAATGTATGTGTGTGTATGTGTGTAGATATGTATTCTTATTCGTAGTATTGTGTGTGTATATATATGGGTGTATGTGTGTACTTCTATAGGTATGTATATAATAATTGTAATTAATTTTTTTACCTAGTGTTGTCTTTATTTAGTTTAATTTCAAATGACCTAATTTTTTAAAAAATAATTTTAATTTAAATCCTATATCTTTTTATTCCCTTTTATTAATAATTATGCCTTTTTAAGTAAAGGCCTTTTTCTAATACTTCAACGTTTTGGGGAAATTAGGTTTTTGAATTTGTCCAGCGTCTGTAATATTTAAAAAAAAAATTTTTTCTTTAGTTTCTTTCTTTTTCCCTCCCTTCCTTCTTTTATCTCTCTTACCACCTTTTTTCCGTGTTGCTTAAACTGACGTCGATTTAACACGGCTGTCTGTTAATTTTTAGTTACATTCTTCCTTTTTTTTGCGAACCCAGACGATGTCAATTTTTTTCCTTTTTTTCCTTTTCTTATTTATTTGATTTTATTCTATCTTTTTCCTTTTCTTTTTCGTTTTCTTTTTCTTTTTCTTTCCCTTTATTTTTATTTTTATTTTATTTTATTTTATTATTTATTTTTTAATTTCTTTGCAATCTATTTAAAAAGGAAAAGTAGACTAATTTTTCTCCAGTTTCTGAAAGGTTTTTTCTGTTGCTGAGGTGATGTGTCGTCCCCCGTGGGGATCTTCATATCGAAATGGCCATTCAACATCCTTGAATTAATCCTTTTTTAATATATATTTGCTCTGTAATATTTTATTACATGGAGCTCTCTTCCTGTATCTTTTTTTAATATTAAAATAAATTTTTAATATTAATTAGGATCGGGTTTTTTGGAATCTACCTTCCTGCTTTTTCCCCTTGGATTGAAGTATCTGAATTAAAATATATATATATATATATATGTGTGTGTGTGTGTGTGTGTGTGTGTGTGTAATAAGATTAAAACTGGAAAGCACACCATCAAATTGAATTTACTAGGGTGACTGAAGAAGTAGCTGGATTCGTCAACACGTATGTGCGGATCTGTTAATTGTTCAAAGTTTCACATGAAAAAGATAATCGCATGCGACAATTGATAAACCAAATAAAATGGCATAAGACAATTTCAGGATGAACAATAAACACGAACCGTTTCTCGGGTGTAGGCAGTTTTGTGCGTTTCTGAAGAACTGAACGAAAGAACACAAGAAGTAAACAAATAATACAGATTTGGAAAGACGTTTACACACTTCAACATAAAAATTTCTCATCTGAACTTACAATTGGCCAACCATAAGTGCCATTGAATATGTAGGCTGTAATTATGCAACGAGTATTACTTGAGTTTCGTGCTATAAACAATGTATTATCAAAAATCTCTCAAGAGAAAAAGTAACATATTGATGTAAAACAAGATTTTTTCTGTCTTATCCATTATTATATATTTATGTTAGTGTCGCATAGTGGTTATTGGTACGGAAAGCAAGAACATGCCTTCTAGTTCGAATTCTAAGCAGGACCGCTGCTTTCAATTTCGCGTCAATAATTTGGGGATTGTTATGAATATATTTTTCTCCAACTCATCTATGGATTAAACAGGAGAGTATACTAGGATCTGTAACACTGGGTGAAAAGCAGTCTAAATGTAATATTTATCTGAATTCAAAAATCTCCGTGAGAAGCCTACTTATTAGTGTAAATCTAGCCTTGGTGATACTGTCACCCTATTTTCTCAAAAGAGTGAGAAGGAATCTTCCCCAACTCTCTCTCTAGCACCCCACACACACGCACGCACCCCTCCACACACACGTATATATTAGCAACTAGGTTCCACCCTTTTACTGTCAAACAAATAAATTGTAAACGCAAATTTTACTCCAGCAGCTTGTTTCTCGCACTTCCCGCCTGTGGAATTCACTTCCATTTACTTGCTTTCCCGACAGCTACAATCTCCAAGAATTTAAATGTAAAGTCAATAGTCATCTCCTATCTCACTAACTTGCATCCTTTCACTCATGCTCCTTTCTCCGTCTACTCCACTCTCATCAGCATTCTCATCCTTCTCTTACTCACTTCCTCATACCCCCTATAACCTGTCACTGTTTCTCATACCTTTCCTTCTATGTAACCACCATCAAAACAGTGCCAGTAAAATGCCTTTCTTGGGGCGATACGATTATAAAAAAATATATGTATACTAATTTATTACTTGCATCATAATTTTTAAAAGATACTTGTGTATTCAAGTAGAGAGTATGTTTTTATAATAAAGTATATATATTCACTTGCTTGTCAACTTCAATTCATCTAAGACCAAGCTGTTGTCTGTCAACCATTACAGGCAACCTCTTCTGTCTCCCATAAGCATGGACCAAGTGATTCTCCCGGAGAGTAATACTCTACGCCTCCTCGGATTTACCCTGTCCTCAGACCTCAAATGGAACCACTATATTGAATCCATAGCAAAATCTACTGCTAAGAAGATTGGGTCACTATGTCGATCCAGGATGTTTTTTCCACCTGAATCCATCCTGCATATATACAAGTCAACCATCCGTCCGTGCATGGAGTACTGCTGCCATTTATGGTCAGGTGCCGTTCTCCTCAGTTTTCTTGACAAGCTCCAAAGTAGAGTCTGTAATGTGATAGGTAGTGATCTGGCGACTCGACTGCAGCCACTTCCCCATCATCGAAATGTGGCCTCCCTTTGTCTGTTCTATAAATACTTTCATGGCTTCTGCTCGGATGAGCTTAAGTCACTGATGCCTCCTCAACAAGTGTTTACTCGTGCAACCAGACTGGCAACTGGGTCCCACCCATTCACGTTCAGGTTAGCCAAATGCAGACGACAATTCTACTCCTGCAGCTTCCTCTCTCGCACTTCCCGCCTGTGGAACTCACTCCCGTATTCTTGCTTTCCTGCAACCTCCATAAATTTAAATGCAATGTCAATACTCATCTACGAACCACTGGACTCTAGCTCTCTCCCCTCCCCGGTATAACCTTCCCCTTCTCTCCACCTATGTATCTGTCATCGCACCTGCTTTCTCAGCTTTCTATTGTTCCTTTCTAACTAGCTTGTACTCCTCACTCTTTTCTAATTAATCTTTTTACATTGATGTAATCCCCTGCACATCAGTGGCGTTTCCGCCTTGCTCGGGGTGAAATGATTAAAATATATATATATATATATATATATATATATATATATATATAGGCGTTAATATTCGATAAATATTATTATGAAAATATGCGCCCCTGGCAGGTTTTTTCACAAGATTTCTCAAAGACTTATATATATATATATATATATATATATATATATATATATATATCCGGTAAAGTGGACCCAAGGTTTTACGATTTTGAGTTCTCTGGTATCTGCTCTTTAGGCGAGGTCACCGACCACTTATCTATATATATACACAGTATTTTTGGCTGTCAGAAAGACAATCTTGATATGTTAATTTCTTAGCCTGAAGAAGACACAACTTTGAACTCGAGACCCATGTAGCGACCTAAGTATTATTCCCTTTTTCTTCCCGCTACTTTTTTCGTTGTGTTGTGAGTGTTAATTTCTCTTGGCCGAAATAGTTCGTCAGGTATGCGTACCAGAAATTTGAACTGTCTGTTACTGATTGTCAGCATAGGTGATCTCGGAGTTTCACTTTTCCTTAAAGCGCTGATCAAAAGCCATGTCTTAGCATCCGTTACTAGATGCATAAATACTGAAAACTTTCCTTTTCATATACATGGAAAGTGCCTTATATTCACTGTCATATCGGTGGTTGGTTGTTTTTATAACATATCACCCTCGGCGGGTCATTTATTGCTAACTGAATTTTATTTGTTTATTGCTAGTAATACCTTTTTCTTTGAGGAGTTTATATATAAGTTTTGTGTCTAGTAATAGACAGCATTTTTCTTTTCGAGTACCAAGATTCATTGGGGTTTGTTTTTAAGGACAGGGTCCCCAAGTCCTACCCTCTTATTTAACCTATAACCTGGAGGGAATGGGACAGATTAATACCTTTCCCAAGGGTACCACTGCTTAAGTGAATAGAGGGTATTCAATTGGAATTCGAACTCGGCTTACCGATTTTTCTTTCCGAGCCGATATCCACTGTACCACAAAGCATATCCGTCACTAAACTCTTACAGCAAGTGGTATTCCCAAACAGTCACCCTTCTAAGTACTGACCAGGCTCAACGTTGCTTAACTTCGGTGATCGAGCGAGAACCGGTGTATTCAACGTGATATGGCCGTAAGCCACATGTCATATAGATTTCATATAGCAGTTCAGAAAAATTTTTTTATCTTAGAATATTTATCTCTTAATATTTGCTTAATTTCTTGAAGACCTGGTTCTTCATTTCTACGCGCATTCTAAAATCTTAGTTATAATTTCCGTCGTCTGTTATAACAGTTTACGGTACTTACGGGTTATCTCCCCGCCAATTTTGTACATAAAATTGAAGTACCAAAAACTTAAATAATTTTGTGAAGATTAAATATAAAACAATAAAACATGACATCACACAGTTTGGGTATTTGCAAGAATGTATCGTGAGACTAAAGAATGTTTCTTGTATGCAATACCAGACCGGAGTGCAGCAACACTGACGCCTATAATCAAGCAGTCGGTTTAGTCTGACTCCACAATTATCACAGACGAGTGGAAGAGATACAATCAAGAGAGGACTGATTTTGCCCAGTGAATCACATCTTGAATTTTATTGATCCAGAAACTGGCGCCCACACGTGACACACCGAACGAATGTAGAGGGCCGCCAAGATCAGGAATAAGCAACAGAACGGCACTCACCGAACAATGCTGTGAGTTTATGTGCCGGCAGAGGCTGCAAGGTGCTGAGCGGTTTCTTCGAATTCTTTCCGACATCGCTCAGTTTTGGCCTCCCAACTGACTGTTTTCGTTAAATGGACAGTTGTTAAACTGGCGGGTAGTTATCCCGGATGTACCTACTTTCCAAATCTAAGACAGAAATCAGGTTTTTTATCATCTCATCTTTAGGTTCTATATGTAGGATAGACAGGGTTTTAAAGCCTCAGTTCGGAGCCAGTTTAGAAGAAAGACAACTCTGAGATAAAATCAGTAGAGAAGGCAACCACAAATGAAAAGCATTTCCCTACCGCTCCGAAGTAGCAATGTCAATTCATAAAAAATAAATATCAGAATTTGTGGAGAGCCATAGTCGCATTAGTTTTAAAAGAATATGATATTTTAAAAATGCGTGTAACCAGTTGCTAGAAATTTTTAAATATATTTTACTTTACACTTATTAAAAATATTTTTGAGCACTACGACATTGTGTAATAGTTAGCAAGCTTTTTTCCTCTTTAGAACATATTAGTACTGATGTGCGTTGGGGTGCAAGGGATATCGGCTCCGAACAATAAATCGGCGAGCCGAGTTCGAAGTCCAGTTTAATTCGTTGCATTTATTTACGAACAAATACCCTTGGAAAAGGAATGAATCAATTTCTTTTCCTTTCAGCTATGAATTAAATAGTAGCATAGATTGGTTTCTATAGCCTTGGTTGTCAATTAGTCTACTGCAAAAATTAATAGCAATCTACTACAGGAAAATCTTCTGCCCAGTCTATCATGTCTTTTTCAAGACATGATCACCCAAGCGTGTATAACGTAAGGCATTTAACTGACCTGTTGTTTGTAAATAGTAATAGTGATATTTCGAGCACAAGAATGTCACACTTATTAAAAAAATTAAAGGGAACCTCGATCGGGTGTAAAGTTTAGAAAGCTAGATCAATTATAGCTGAATAGTGAGTTTGATATTGTAAGTGCGTTAAATGGGGGACTTAAATGCCAAGGTAGTTAAAGATATAGAAGGAGACACGAACGGCAACTTCGGACTAGGAGAGCGCAATGAAAGAGGAGAAAAATGGATCCAATGATGCTCAGCCAATGACCAGGTTAATACTAACACCTGGTTCCAAGAAGACCGACGACGTTTATGGACATGAGGAGTCCAGGAGGCGACACAAAAAACCAAATAGTTTATATAACTATAAACAAGAGGTTCAGGAACGCAGTAGTCTAATGCAAAACATACCAAGGTGCCGACTGCGGAAGTGACCAAGTCCCAGTCATCTGCAAACTAAAAGTGAAACTCCGAAGACTGAAGAAGCCCATCACATCACCAAGGTTGCAATACGACACACTAGAAGACGATCTCACCCTGCAGAAAGAATACAATAACATCCTGAGAAAGAAATATGAAGAACAAATTGGAAAAGGGTACTCAAAATGGGAGTCACTAAAAGAAGCGATGGTGACCTCACCAAACAACATAGCCCCAAAGCAAAATCAGACGCTGGAGAAAAACGAGTGGATGACCGAAGAGATCCTCTACATGATGCAAAAGAAACAAAAAATAACTCCACAGGAAGATAAGGATAAGGAACAAATGCAGACAAGCCAAAGAGGAATGGCTCAACAACAAATGCGCAAAAGTAGAGAGACTGAGCAGGACCAACAAAGCAGAGATGCATAAATAGATAAGAGAACTGACAGGACAAAAAACCTGCTCCTCAACAGGATGCATAAAATCCAATGAAGGAACAATCATATTAGAAAAAGAAAGAGGAAATACTCCAGCGATGGGAAGAATATATAAAAGGATCTCTTTTGCAACAAGAGAGAACAACCGAGAATACACAGGGAGATGGATGGACCGGAAATGCTAAAATCCGAAGTGGAAGCAGCAATGACCAAAATGAACAGAAACAAAGCACCTGATCCAGACGGCATAGTGATAGAGCTGCTGACAGCCTTAGAAGAATATGGCATAGCAACAATTACCCACATAAACGAAATTTATAGCAGCGGAATAATCCCAGACGACCTATGCAAGTCGATATTTGTAGCACTGCCGAAGAAACCTGGTGCAAACGAGTGCGAACTACAGAGAACTATCAGCTTAATGAGTCACATTACAAAACTGATTGTCAGAATCCTGATGAATAGAGCGAGAATCAGAATCAGGCCATAGATAGGGCAGGAACAGTGCGGGTTCGTCAAAGACACTGGAACAAGGAACACCATATTCATGAATTAGGATGCTCTCTGAAAGGGCATTACAAATGAAGAAAGACTTGTACCTATGCTTCATTGACTACGCAAAAGCATTCGACAAAATACGACACAAAGAATTGATGGAGAGGCTAGGCATCCTCGACATTTTCGGCAAAGACATAAGAATAATCAAGAATCTCTACTGGCAGAAAACGGCCTGCATACGGACAGGTAACGATCTCAGTAGATACACAAAGATAGAAAAAGGCGTAAGAGAAGGATGTGTCTTTTCACCGGATTTGTTCAACCTATACAGCGAGAATATTTTGAGGACCCTAGATGACACACCAGGATTTGATATTGGAGGCCACAACCTGAACAACATAAGGTATGCGGATGATACAGTGCTGATTGCAGACACGGAAAGGAAACTACAAGACGTCATACAGAAAGTAGCAGTGGAGAGTGACAAGAAGGGACTACAAATAAACTATAAGAAAACTGAGTGCATGGTCATCAGCAAAAGATACAACCCAAAATGCCAAATACAGGTGGCAGATAAGAGAATCAAGCAAGTACAAAACTTAAGTACCAAGGAAGTGTTCTCACTGAAGATGGAAAGTGCGACACAGAGATCCGAAGGCGAATTGGCATGGCAAAGAACGCGTTCCAGAAGGTGAGCAAAATACTAACACACAGGAAAATTTCAATAGTAACGAAGAAAAGAGTGCTAGACTGCTACGTGATGTCAGTTCTTCAATACGGCAGTGAATGCTGGACAATATCATCGAAAATGAGGACAAAACTGGAAGCGGCCGAAATATGGTTCTACAGAAGGATGCTACGGATATCGTGGACTGAGCATGCAAGCAACGATGAGGTGTTGGAAAGAATGGCAACGAAGAGGAAATTGATGCTGAGCATCAGGAAGAGACAATTGAAGTTCCTGGGACATGCAATGAGGAAAGGAGAGCCTGGAGAACCTGATACTGACTGGACAGATAGAAGGAAGGAGAGACAGAGGAAGGCAGCGGATAACATATTTGCAGGGTCTGATCAGGTGGATGACGGAACGGGGGTTGCCAGGAGCAACAGGAACAAACACACTAAGAGCCACAAGAGATAAAGAGACGTGGAGAACCATGATCGCCTACGTCCTGAAGGGACAGGGCACTGCGAAGAAGAAGAAGAAGAAGAAGAAGAAGAAGAAGAAGAAGAAGAAAAAGAAGAACAAAAAGAAGTGCGTTATGGTGCAGTGGATATCCACTCGGAACGACAAATCGGGGAGCCGAGTTCGAATTCCAGTTGAATTCGTTGCATTCACTTACGCTCAAATACCCTTGGAAGAAATATTAATCCGTCACTTTTTTCCAGTTATGGGTTAAATAATTGGACAGATTGGGTTTTACAGCCTTGGCTGGCTACCAGTCTACCGCAGAAAGGAAAATGGAAAACTAATATGGGATAATCTTCTGTCCAGCATGTCATGTCTTTTTCGGGACATGATCGCCCAAAGCGTGTATCACGTATGGCACTTAACTGACTGAAGCTCCGATTACAAAATCATTTTCGTGCACTTAGATGGGAATTAATGTTTAGTAAACTTGTGACGATAGAAAAAATACAGGTGAGTTCGATTCTTACTGGGTGTCTTCTTTGCTGGACTCTAGCTCTCTCCCCACCCCTGTATAAGCTTCCCTTTCTCTCCACCTATGTATCTGTCATCGCACCTGCTTTCTATTGTTCCTTTCTAACTAGTTTGTACTCCTCACTCTTTTCTAATTATTTTTTTTACATTTATGTAACCCCCTGCACATCAGTGGCGTTTCCGCCTTGCTCGGGATGAAATGATTAAAAAAAAAAGTTTATAAAAACACTATATGCTACACAGGATATGGCAAATGCGTTAATATTTCATCAATGAAAATCTATTTCTTCGAAATGTTTCAATACATTAACTCGAGCTGTTTTTTTTCTTTTTCTGAATTGCAAAATCACTGATTGCATCTTTTAATTTCACTATTTAGTGCTAATGTCATGGTGATTTCCATGTTCATATAAGTGCCGTGAATCGTATGCAGCTTGTATGATGGCCGTCATCCATTGATATTGTGCTATCCTCAATGACATTCTTGTGGTGGCATAAATTTACATGTTTCAGCTTCCAGGCACGACACTAACGATTATTTTGCATACGGTTCCCAGCAGAATATTGACAAATATGAAATTGCAATAATTTGCATGATAAATAGAACGACACAAAATAGAATTACAACACACAACGTGTTTGAATTGACTTGAGATTCAACACTCGGGTAGTCTCACAGAAAGGTTTGTAAAACCTAACTTGCACATGTCATATAGAAGGCAAGAGCTGTAAAAGCCGCGGATAAACTTATCTAACGACCTTAAATGAGTATATGGCAAAACCATGGACGGGAACATATAAAAGGAAGAACCCATGTAGACGAGAAATACGAATTTGTGGAGAGCAATGGTTGTAAACGTCTTGAAAAGAAACGACAGATAAAAGAAAAATCTAACAAGATTTCAGTAAATGAACAAATACCCCGATATTTGTCTATACTTACGGTAATATCACGTTGAATACACCGGTTCTCGCTCGATCACCGAAGTTAAGCAACGTTGAGCCTGGTCAGTACTTAGATAGGTAACCGCTTGGAAAAATATGGCAAAACGTTGGACGGGAAGATATAAAAGGAAGAACTAATGTAGACGAGAAATACTTATTTGTGGAGAGCAATGGTTGTAAACGTCTTGAAAAGAAACGACAGATAAAAGTAAAGCATGGTCATCAGCAAAAGATACAACCCAAAATGCCAAATACAGGTGGGGGATAACAGAATCAAACAAGTCTAAGAATTTAAGTACCTAGGAAGTGTTCTAACAGGAGATGGAAAGTGCGACACGGAGATCCGAAGGCGAATTGGCATGGCAAAGGACGCGTTCCAGAAGATGAGCAAAATACTAACACACAGGAAGATCTCAATAGAAACGAAGAAAAGAGTGCTAGACTGCTACGTGATGTCAGTTCTTCAGTACGGCTGTGAATGCTGGACAATATCATCGAAAATGAGGACAAAACTGGAAGCGGCCGAAATGTGGTTCTACAGAAGGATGCTACGGATATCGTGGACTGAGCATACAAGCAACGACGAAGTGTTAGAAAGAATGGCAACAAAAAGGAAATTGATGCTGAGCATCAGGAAGAGACAACTGAAGTTCCTGGGACATGCAATGAGGAAGGAGAGCCTGGAGAACCTGATACTGACTGGTCAGATAGAAGGAAGGAGAGACAGAGGAAGGCAGCGGATAACATATCTGCAGAGTCTGATCAGGTGGATGACGGAACGGGGGCTGCCAGGAGCAACAGGAGCAAACATACTAAGAGCCACAAGGGATAGGGAGACGTGGAGATCCATGATCGCCTACGTCCTGAAGGGACAGGGCACATAGAAGAAGAAGAACAAGATTTCAGTAAATGAACAAATACCCCGATATTTGTCTATACTTACGGTAATATCACGTTGAATACACCGGTTCTCGCTCGATCACCGAAGTTAAGCAACGTTGAGCCTGGTCAGTACTTAGATAGGTGACCGCTTGGAAAAATATGGCAAAACGTTGGACGGGAAGATATAAAAGGAAGAACTCATGTAGACGAGAAATACGAATTTGTGGAGAACAATGGTTGTGAACGTCTTGAGAAGAAACGACAGATAACAGAAAAATCTAACAAGATGTCAGTAAATCAGCATTTACCCAGATATTTGTTTATGCTTCTGGAATTGGGTAGAATTTACATTATTTCCGGCGTACGGCAATATCACGTTGAATACACTGGTTCTCGCTCGATCACCGAAGTTAAGCAACTTTGAGCCTGGTCAGTACTTAGATGGGTGACCGCTTGGGATTACCAGGTGCTGTAAGCGTTTAGTGACAGATGTGCGTTGTGGTGCAGTGGATATCGACTGGGAAAGAGAAATCGGTGAGCCGAACCGCATTCCAGTTGAATACCCTGCATTCATTTAAGCACTGGTACCCTTGGGAAACATTCCAGTTGAATACCCTGCATTCATTTAAGCACTGTTACCCTTGGGAAAGGTATTAATCCTCCAGTTATGGGTTAAATTACAGAGTAGGACTTGGGGACCCTGCCCTTAAAAACAAATCCCAATGAATCTTGATGTTAAAAAGAAAAGTATTAATAGACACAAAATTTGTATAAAAATAAAACAACAATAAATTGTTGAAAGAAAAAGGTATTACCAGCAATAAATAAATAAAATCTAGTTGGCAATAAATGACCCGCCGAGATTGATATGCCAAAAAACAAAACAACCAACCAACCAACATTATTTTCACTGTTCGGACTGCTATATTCCCATGTTGATGGCGTTACATTACTTGCCTTCTTCAGGTTCTATGAATTTTGAACTGAACCCTTTATTTCCATTTTATTACGGAACTAGAACTTGAAGAAGGCTGGAGCGTGCAACGGCCGAAACGCCAGAAATATAGCAGTAAAGATAAAAACAACGGTCCGAACAGTGTAACTAATGTATATGCGCAGGTATATTAATCTCGTCTTTTTTTGTGTAATAACAGTAGTTGCAGAAAGTCGAGTTGAGTATAGCTCAGAAATGGGCAGGGTGAGGACGTGGCTGCTAATTTAATGCTCGTGTGCTGATAACCAAGACCCGACTAAACCTCTCACTCCACGGCCGAAAAAACGAATAAAAATAATGAATGTTTTTATTCATATATGAGATATTGCAATTCGTCAATTTTTTAACCGTGAAACTTTGGGTTCAATTTATTTTCCGATTTTAATCAACAATTGGTTCGAGTATATTCTCGTCGAATTGGTTGAAGCTTATGTATCGTCATCTTATGAGTGAAAAATGCCGCCGAATGGGTTGCAGATTTTTCCCGTCGACGAAGCGGAAGTTTATCCCGATCATTATGATTCAAGTATATATTCGAAGTGGCTATATTAAAACTGTTAGAAGGCACATCTTTGTCTTGGGCCGCTTTCTATTTTTCTGTAAGCATGGGGTTTGCTTCTAACGTGATTGTGTGAATATAATTCTAAAATAAACCAGTACAATTAAAATGTATTTAATTATTTTTATTGTCCTTTTTTATTTATTTTTTATTTTTTTTGCAATGAATTGTTGCAATTTATCCGATAGTTCTTTGATATTTTTGAGTAAAATTTCGCAAGTCACTTTATCAAACTCTTGAAAGTGGTTTTAATTAGAGAATGTTTCCCCTTCAATGCTGTGTGTGGTGATCAAAAATAATCTGTTGGTTCATGATTAACGTGAATAAGGCGGGCAGAGTGAAACGGACCAGCCACATGTTATTCATACTGTACGTCTCCCTGTATTATCAAGTAACAATTTGGGCTTATTGATGTTCGCTGTGTACTTTTGGTCATCAACTTCATTGTACACTTTGCGGATGCTTGATGCATAAGTGTACATTTAATTTTTCGTTGCACTTTCAGTCAGTTAAGTGCCATACGTGATACACGCTTTGGGCGATCATGTCTCGAAAGAGACATGACTAACTGGGCAGAATATTATTCCGCAGTAGGTTGCCATTATTTTCTGCAGTAGATCGGTTACCAGTCAAGACTATACAACCCAATCTGTCCTGCTATTTAACACATAACTGGAGAGGGAAGAGATGTATTATACTATTAAGTAGTAATTAGTGGAGGGGGGTCAGTTTATTACTTTATAACAATAGTAAACTAATCCCCCACTTTATGCCCAGGAGAATCCTTAATCATGTTTTCAACTATTATATTCAGTCAGTTAAGTGCCATTACGCGATACACGCTTGGGCGATCATGTCTCGAAAGAGACATGACTAACTGGGCAGAATATTATTCCGCAGTAGGTTGCCATTATTTTCTGCAGTAGATTGGTTACCAGTCAAGGCTATAGAACCCAATCTGTCCTGTTATTTAACACATAACTGGAGGGAAGTAACGGATTCATATCTTTCCCAAAGGTATTTGTGCGTAAGTGAATGTAGGGAATTCGACTGAAATTCGAACTCGGATCCCTGATTTCTCGTTCCGAGCCGATATCTACTGCACCGCAACGCACATCTTCATTGCACTTTAAGACGCTAAATTAAAAATTACTCGCCGATCTCACCACACTCACTTTATCATTATTTTATTAAGTACATTTTTGGGGTCAGTTGTAAATATTTTATGACCACCTCACATACACACAGACGGCAACGCTGGGAACAATATTTTCATACACCAGATGATATTGGGTGAGTGGATGGTATTACGGATAACGATAATCAGATAATTGAGTTCCAGTTTATGTTGTGCTCATTATATTCACATACGAGCCAGTAATCTCAGGAAACCTATGAATGCACCTCTTTTGCCTATTCAGGTATTAATAAAGTTTGAGTCACTAAACTAATATTATCTCCCTCTAACATAAAGCCCAAAAATATATTCCGGCCTTAAATAATCTGCAATTGGTTGATAAATCGCATGAAAAACGAATCAAACAACATTTATGCGGGCCGCGTAGAACAGCAAGACCACAACTAGTGAACCGCAGCCAAGCAAAAGGGCTTCTTTGTACTGGAGAAACAATAAAAAATAAATTCTATTTTATTGACTCCCACGGTTTTCTTATGCTTGTGACAACCCCCAGTGGAAAAATCGTCTTGTATGACACCAGAATGTGGTACCATATGTTTGGATAGCGCTGTTATAGATAATATTATATTCAACAAAATATCAATAGCAAAATATTCTGCCTTTTATATTCTATTTCTGTGTTAAATAAAAAACATGCGTTCTTATCGACTTTAATAGCAATAATTGTATTATCTCATAATATAAAAAATACTTCTTTTTTGCAAACGTGAATTCCTACATTGATATAACGGTTATATATCTTTTAGAAATAATAATTAATTATCAAGACTAAATTAATTTATTTCTCCAAACAAGTCAATACGTAACAAATTTCTAAGTAACATAAAAAAAACCTTCATTTTCTAATTATATTATCGGCGGCAAATAAAAATTTTATAGATATTTATTATGCGTAGCTTAAATACGGTAAAAAGCCTAAAGTATGGAACATCCAGTAAGGATCAAACTGAGTCATAATTGATATAGCGATACAAATTTGCTAACCATTACACTACACCAAAGTATCTAAAGAAAGGTTGTTTTTTTTTTTCAATCAATTTCATGCAAGGCAGTAAAGCCGCTAAGACAAAAGGTGTTACTTCATATGAAAAAGTTGGTAACAAAAACAGGAAGAATATAGACAGTGATTGACATTGCATTTAAATTTTTGCAGATTAAATTTGGCTGGAATGCCTGGAGCAGAAAAAAAATCCACAAGGGAGAATTGCGAGAAAAACCGTTAGCATAGAATTTACGGTTACATTTAGCGAACTCAACAGTACATTTTTGAGATCTTGATCTCAGTTTGGTACTGCGCTTAAATTTGAACAGTTTAGACACCATAGCGAATAGCTCATTCGAAGAAAAACCATGAAAGTATGTGTAGAAAAGTTAAAGCGGTGAGAAAATGACTGAAGTCCAGACACTAGACCGTGGAAAATTATAATCTTCTTCGGATTTTTTCAAGAATCTCAAGGTAGTTGACAGTGGCATCCGACCATATGTGACAGCAATATTCAAATAATGGATTAATAGTATATTTATAGATAAGTAAAATAGATGATGAAGAGAAAGATTATATCGCACGACATAGTGAATCAATTTACTTAGTAGCAGCCAAAGCAATGGATTCAACATAGTATTCATAGCAACTGAGAACTGTAACCCGAGAAGACGCAACAAGTCACTTTCCTAGTCACCCTGATGGAAGGTAGAGAGGTGTCTCTTGAATGATTAATGGAGAGAAAAGAATATTAATGCGTACAAAAGAACCGAACGAGGAATTAAAATAGAATAAATAGTATTTTTCATGTTATTCAAATGCTCTTAAACTAAAAACAAAAACGAATTCTTACAAACATAAAACTCGCACATATATACGAAGGTGTATGTTTGCGTGTGTACGTGTTTGATTTGTGCAGAAGATTGAAGATCGGTTTGAAAACAGTTTAAATATACGCAAATTAATTCATTGCTATATAAACAATGAATTGGCAAGAAAGAACTTTTATTGAAATTAAATGTGTTGTGAATATGTATAAGCAAATTAAAGAGACACCGTGATATATATATATATATATTTATATATATATATATATATATATATATATATATATATATATATATATATATATTCAATTTGGAATATTTCATTATGAAATAAGAATTCGAGTGATGTATAAAAATATAATTTCTTTTTCTTTTTTTTTCTTCTTTTTTTCTTCTTCTTCTTTGTAAGCAAATTAATTCTTTGCTATATAAACACTGAATTAGCAGGAATGAACTTTTATTGAAATTAAATGTATTGAGAAAATGTTTAAGCAAATTAAAAGGATACCATCATATACACACACATATATATATATATATATATATAAAATATGGAAAATTTAATTATGAAATAGAAATTCTGAGAGAGATATAAAAATACAACTTCTTCTTCTTCTTCTTCCTCTTCTTCTTCTTCTTCTTCCTCTTCTTCTTCTTCTTCCTCTTCTTCTTCTTCTTCTTCCTCTTCTTCTTCTTCTTCCTCTTCTTCTTCTTCTTCTTCTTCCTCTTCTTCCTCTTCTTCTTCCTCTTCTTCTTCTTCTTCTTCTTCTTCTTCTTCTTATTTTTATTATTATTATTATTTATCGTCAATTTCGTAAACTCTTTAAGTAAGTTTTTTGCTGTTTTCAAAGGTTTCTTTTGTATTCATACGTGATACACGCTTCGGCGATCATGTCTCTTTCAAGACATGACTGACTGGGCAGAAGGTTATCCCGCAGTAGGTTGCCATTGCTTTCTGCGGTAGACTGGTTGCCGACCAAGGCTATAGAACCCAGTCTGTCCTGCTATTTAACCCATAACTGGAAGGAAGAGACGCATTAATACCTTTCCCAAGGGTATTTGTATTCAGTACATCACGTGAATATTAATTTCTCATGAAATACCTGATCTATAAACTGTCCCTTTCTGATCGTGAAAACAAGGATGAAGTTGAAATAATAGTTAATGAATACCACTGGAAAATATGAAAACTTAAGGAATCAGTGAATATGCTAGACCACAAATATCTCCTAAGCACACCAAGCATAGAATTGAATACAATATGCGAACCAGTAATATGGAGTGCTAGAGAAAAGCCAACACCATGAAGATTATATGAGGTCTAGTATAAAACAGTTACTGAGACATTAGTTTTATAAATACCAAAGATTCATACACTGATGTCCTCAACGCCAGTAGATAAAAGCGTTGGTTAGTTCCAGTGACCTGACCCAAAGAGTTGAGAGTGCAATACCTGGCTGTTGTAATAGAGAATTAAAAACTTAGAGAGTTGAGGAGATTGCTAAGACACCCGGAAGTATCATGGCTTATAGAACGAGAACAATCTACTCCAGTGATCGAAATAAAGGATTCAGTTAAAAATTTTAACCACCTGAACAATGGCCGAAAGTTACTGTATAAGTTAAAGGTGAGGTAAACAGTTCGAACAATGTAAATAATTACAGTACCTCATTTTAGAAATATAGACAAATATTAAGCGTATTTTTGTTCTCATTACCTTAAAATGTTTCATCAATAGTAATTTAATATCTTCTTTTAGAACAACTCTAAGCCTTCAAGTAATTTTTCCAACCGAGACTGAATTGTCGGTCATTCACTGCCATAGAGGAATATTCATATAAAACTGCATTTCTGCTTTTTTCTTTCTAATAAAATGTTGCTTTCTTACAAAATTCAAAAGACATACCCTACCTCATATATTATACAAATGCTCCTCTGTTTTGTAAATTCAGAATCAATGGGACCTAATGTTTTGATTACAGAATCATGGCCCCATATATCTGCACACTTAAAACTAATGCGTATTTCTTTTACACTAATGAAAACGAAAATATTTTGAAACTGTGAGAAACATATTTTGTAAAAGAATAATATTGAAAACAATATTGAAACTTCCAAAATAAATTGTAATTACCGAAAAATACTTTCGTTGATGATATGAACATCTTTATTGCTGATCCAGATATGTAAGTTCCGGATCAACAGAAATAATATGCCATATTCAAACCAAAATTATTTCAGACATTTTTCAGCAACATAAGTTCCATAATCAAGTAAAAAGCTCGTGAAATCAGTTTAATGCACAACCTGAAAAAAAAGCATCGTTAAGAGATATATTTATTGCTATATACATATATATATATATATATATATATATATATATATATATATATATATATAACACAAGGTTAGTTATTTAACGTGGGAACCCGGGCGCGTACACTCGGTCTAAGAGCGAAAAATTATCCAACCCAATCATACGTAAAGATTGGTCTGTGTCGTGGGTAAAATCTGAAGGATATAAGATTTTAAATTATTACATATTACTTCTTTTCTCTTTTTTCCTTTTTCTTTTTCTCCTTTTTTCATCAGGCTTTTTTTTCTCTTCTTTACATTAATCAATCGTCTATCTTTCCTTTATACTTTTTTGCGGAGGTTATTTTGAGGACCAACTTTTGTACCATTTGGGTCTGACGAGCCGCGATAACAACATCAGGACGCGGTGAAATATGTATTACCCATTGTAATAATCTAAAATCTTCTATCAATTATATTCTTCTTCTTTGATGTACCTTGTCTTTTCAGCTCGTAGGCGATTATGGCCTTCCTCCCTATCCCTGGTGGCTCTTAGTACGCTTTCTCATGTAACGACTCACAGCCCCGTTCTGTCATCCACCTGCTCAGGCCTTTTAAATATGTTATCCGCTGCTTTCCTGTCTCTTTTACTCTGTTAAATTAAAAAAAGGAATTGAACACTGAGTTCTCTTGAGTTCATCGCTATCGAAATTTACCTGGATTGTGTACCAAGTGTACTATGTTATATATATATATATATATATATATATATACCTAACAGGTCAGACAGACCTACCTAGGTTTCATCTAAACGGATCTTCAAGGAAAGAGCCAGCTTTCCCTGACGATCCGTTTATGTGAAACCTAGGTAGGTCTGCCCTGCTCACTAGGTATTTTTTACTTATTTCGCTCTACCTAAGTATTGAGCGCTTTTTGTTAGCTGATTACTCGTATCGGTTTTTTTTCTTTGGGCTACGTGTTGACTCGGTCCGGACCCTTTTGAGTGAGGTTCATGTACTTATCTCTTTCTTTTTTAAAACCGTTTTTCCTTTCTTCGTAGATTCGTGGAAGGTTTTTAGACAAGAGTATAGTTATAATCTCATTTATATATATATATATATATATATATATATATATATATATATGTGTGTGTGTGTATGTGTGCTGTTAAATATAAGAAACAATGAATGTCTATTATGTTTAATCCTGAGCCGTTCTAAACGTCGGATTTTGGCTTTAATTTCAGTTGAAAATAAAAACAAAAATTCTCGAACATTTGGATAATTATTATTTGATTTGCTTCTAAGCTTTCGGCTCACATGAGCCATCTTCAGAGAGGTTATTTAGACTGAAATATAATAACATCTACCATCACCGACGATTTTATTTTGTGTTGAGATAAAGCTGCGCTTGGCAACGGCAACAATTACCAAAAATTGATAAACGCAGTTCTCAACACAAAATAAAATCGTCGGTGATGGTAGATGTTATTATATTTCAGTCTAAATAACCTCTCTGAAGATGGCTCATGTGAGCCGAAAGCTTAGAAGAAAACCAATAAATAATTATCCAAATGTTCGAGAATTTTTATCTTTATTTTCAACTGAAATTAAAGCAAAAATACGACGTTTAGAACGGCTCATGATTAAACATAATAGACATTCATTATTTGCTGCCTCGATACACTATATATATGTGTGTGTGTGTGTGTGTGTGTGTGTGTGTGTGTGTGTGTGGGTGTGTGTGTGTCCAGTTTGATAAAGGGAGATAAATTTATATCTGACGGCTTCGTAAACAGACACGCACAAGCGTAAAAATTATTTATAAATAACAACTACATTCAATACACCATTTACATTATTCGGTCTATTGTTCTCATCTTTGTTGCCATTTGTAAGACGCTTCGGCCTTCTTCAATGTCGAACCGAACCCTTTATTCTAATCACTGGGTTTATATCATCCTCATTTCTTGCGTAGTAGTCGTAGTAATGCCTTGTTTGTAAGTCAATAGTTATCTTCCTCTAACCCTGCAAGTTACTTTTTCACCACTGCAGTAGCCTGGTATTGAACTCACAATTCTTTAGGCTCAAATCACAGGAACTAACCAACGTTTATATCCCCTGGGCCATGTGTCCTTACGGAATGTTTGGGACTTATAAACCTAATTTCCTGTAACCAGAATTTATATTGCAATATGAAGAAAGCCGGAGCGTACAATGGTCGAAACGTTGTACAATTGGCCACAAAGATGAGGACAATAGTCCGAATAATGTAAATACTGTAAATACTACCTCATCTCAGAAATATAGATAAATAGAATGATCTATTATTAAACATCGTACAAATGGCCACAAAGATGCGGACAATAGTCCGAATAATGTAAATACTGTAAATACTACCTCATCTCAGAAATATAGATAAATAGAATGATCTATTATTAAACATCGTACAAATGGCCACAAAGATGAGGGCAATAGTCCGAATAATGTAAATACTGTAAATACTACCTCATCTCAGAAATATAGATAAATAGAATGATCTATTATTAAACATCGTACAAATGGCCACAAAGATGCGGACAATAGTCCGAATAATGTAAATACTGTAAATACTACCACATCTCAGAAATATAGATAAATAGAATGATCTATTATTAAACATCGTACAAATGGCCACAAAAATAAGGACAATAGTCCGAATAATGTAAATACTGTAAATTCTATCTCATCTCAGAAAAAATACTTTCAAACAAATATACCAGGAATTTTTATTAACATAGTCGCCAAAATTTGAATCCGTCTCTACAAATTTTATATGAATCAGGAGATGATAGGATTAAATATCAATATTGTAGGAAGATGCAAAACTAGGTGGACAAACAACAGAGATTTCTTCAGTGACGACTATTGGATTATATTCGCAGGTGGTAAAAATAATGAAAATGAAGTCGGCTTGATACTGGACCAAAACCTGTAGAATTGCCATGGAGATGGCACGGGAAACCGAATAGCCTTTGTATCTGTTAGAGATTAGACTAATCAACAACGTTTATTGGGAGCAAACTGCTTGCATACGAACAGGAAAAGAATTCAGAAGCTATCTTCTTTTTCTATATACCACGGCTTACGGGACGTAGACGATCATGGCCTTCCTCGTCTCCCTATCCCTGGTGGCTCTTCACATGCTTTCTCCTGTTACCCTACCCAAACCTCGTTCTGCTATCTATCTGCTCATGCAAATGAAGTAAGTTACACACTACTTTCCCCTGTCTCACTTTTCCTCTATGTTACAGGTAACATTATATAGATTCTGCATGCCTTCCTTCCTCATTACTTGACCCAGAAATTTTAGCTGTCTATTCCTCATACTCAGTATTAATTTCCTTTCCGTTTCCTTTCTTTCCAAAACCTCACATTGCTCATATCCTCGATCCATATCTACAGCGTTCTTTTGTAGAACATTTCAATTACTTCAAGTGTTTCCTTAATATTTGAGGAGATTGTCTGGCATTCACTGTGATATTGAAGAACAGACATTACCTCGCAATCCAATACACTATTCTTTGATTTCTATCGAATTTTTTTCTATCTATTAATGCTATATTCAGCTTCTGGAATGCGTCCTTCGCCATACCAATTCGCCTTTGGATTTTAGTGTTGCACTTTCCATCTTCTGTTAGAACACTTCCCAGGTAATGAAATTTTTGTACCTACATAAATTCGTTATTCCCCATTATGCAGTTGGCCTATTGGTGCCTCTTTTTGGACATGCCTTTTTCTTGTAGTTTATTTGTAGTCCTTTATTTCCAGTTTCTTTAGCTAACTTCTGTAGGAAGTCTTGCAGTTTCCTTTCCGTGTCTGCTATCAGCGCTGTAACATATGCGTGTCTTACATTGTTCAGATGGTCGCCAACGATGACAAATCATTGTTTTACTTCTAGGGTCCTCAGAATAGTCTCGATGTACAAGTTGAATAGATCCGGTGAAAACACACGCCCTTTCGCTTTTTTCTATCTTTGTATATCTGCTGAATTCGTTTCTTTTCCGTATGCAGGCAGTTTGCTGTCAGTAGAGGTTTTGCATTACTCTAAAGTAAAGACTTTTAAAGTAATGAAAAACCTCTACTGGCAGCAAACCGCCACCATACAAAAAAAAAAAAACAAATTCAGCAGATATACAAAGATATAAGCATGTCGAAGTTGCTGAGCATTTCTATCAATTCTTCACTTATTCGTCCAGCCGACTCTCTTTACTTTATTTGTATGCCCTGCGTATATTATCCTGTGCTTGTCTCTGCTAAAGTCTTCATTGTTTGACTACCTAGTTTCACATATTCCTAGAATATTGATATTCAATCTGCTCATCTACGGCTTGACATACTCAAGTTGATCACAATAGTTCAACGTCCCGACGTTACATGTTTCTAGGGTAAAATTTCGTTTGTTGCGCACAGTCGCGGAATAACGGTTCAAGGACACCTGTCGTTTCTTTCTGGATAAGGGGCAAACTTCGAAGAAATGTGTCCCCTTCACGCTGTTGGTGCTAACAGTTGCAGAATGACGGTCAGGTTACACCTGAAGCCCATGTCAGTTCTTACCGGGTGAAGAGTTACTACTTTTGGACGTAACCCCTTTACGCTGTGAGGTTTCATATACAGAAAAGAACAAGTCACGATCTTCCGTTGGAATATTAATTCTGGCATGTTAAACAGAGACCTGAATTATTAATCTTGTCTAAATTGCTGGTTTTGTATGTCCTCGTCATTATATTTCTGTAATCAATAGAAGTTAAAAAGCAGATATATACACCATAGAAATGAGTAGGAATCCCTGCTCGTAATAATGACTTCGGAAATCACTGTAACACAACCTTCATTTGGTTACTCTGTAGCCCTCGACATGTATATCTAGGGAAGTAACATCAACACCACTATAATATTTGCTAGAGTTCGCATTTTATATTACTGAATGGTTCTCGATTTTTATATATTTTTGGCGGCTATCAAACTGTATTATTTAAGAGTAAATATTTTTATACTCCTTATAAAATGTATTGCTGGTAATTATGTTTAAACATGTATTGTTGGTACTTTGACTATGCATATGTATTGTGAGTACTTTTATATGTAAAAATTATTGGTAGTTTTTACAGTACTTTATATACCCTCATTGTGTTTCGATTTTTATTTGGGGATTCAGTATTTGCCCATAGCTCGGACCCTATCTGGTGCTACCACGCCGGAGGATGGTAGAACTTTGAACAACAGCAATTAAGAGGTGATTTTATGCTTCTCAAAACCGCCAATCTTCCATTCAGACGCCTTGATGCTGGATTTTGTTCATTGTCACACACATGATTAAAAGTTTCACTAGGAATTTCTACAAAGACATTAGAATAGTCAGCAGAACCATAACTAAGAATGAACTTTAAAACATACTTTTTATAATCAGTTCACCCCAAGCAAAGTTGGCCCGCCAGTGGTGCACAGGGGAATACAGTGTCAGAAAATCTAGGTACAGGGGATGTCAAAGAAAGGATTAGAGAAAGAGGGGAGCCAGAGATATGGAAGATAGCAATTGATGTTGCATTTAAATCTTTGGAGATTGTAGCTATCAGAGATGCAAGTAAACAGAAGGGAGTTCCACAGACAGGAAGCACGAGTAAATAAAAGATTAAAGTAGGCGGTTATATTTATATTGAGAAATATAACAGTTTATTTCATTCTTTATGGTTTATCAACCCGTTCTAGCTTATTTTAAGTCAGAACACATTTCGGATAGTAAGAATACGTGATTTTCACATTAAGCTATTTTGAAAATAATGTTGTTTTATTTTTTCAGATACAAGACATACTATCTAAACTTATTTATAAATGGAACTTTGTCTGTGTGTGTATGGGTGTGTGCGTGTGTGTGTGTGTGTGTGTGTGTGTGTGTGTGTGTGTGTGTGTGTCTGTTACCTATAGTCTCCGAAACGGCTGAACCGATTTTCTTGAAAATTTACACAGTTGTACTATAAGCGTCTGCGAGTGTTCTTAGCTAGGTTTTTGTAGAGGTACCCCCGATATATATCAAAAATCGATAATTGAAAAAAACGGGTTATAGAAGGAGTGGTCCGATTTTAATCAAATTTGATACACTCATAGACAAAGACATAAGAAACGATATTCAGAACGTTGCAGTTCTTACAATAGTGCAGAAAATCGATAATATATATATATATATATATAAAAGGAAATATATTTGTGTGTGGGTCTGTTTATCTGTCTGTATGTCCTTTATACAAATCCACAATTTTTATCCGATTCTCACCAAACTTCACACAAATATTCTTTAGGCTGAGTCTGAGCTCCAGGACCATGGATTAGAGTTTAAGCTTTCACTACATCCGAGCAACGTCGGGCTATACTGCTAGTTTTATTTATAATTAAATGAGTGGTAATTCCATACCGTTCCCAAGAGTATTTGTCGGTTTGACCAATTAAAACCAGCGTAGACACATTAATACGATATCACCATCCAGAAATTCTGTTAATTGTTATCACTTCCAGAAAAAGGTTTTAGAATTAATTCCTGTAATTGTAAGGAATCTTTCTCTTAGACTGGTTGACGTCGGCCTCCTAGAGTTCATTTCACTTTGTTACTGAAACCATAGATGTCGGACTCACTAATCTCCGCATCATTATTTCAATATATTCTAAAAGAGCCCGTTTGAATTATTCTTCTGCGATCATTTTTGAATAACATTAATTATTCACACGCATCTAAATCTTCACTCTATTTATGTATTTGCGTTATATTTCGATGACAGACGTCGGCAGACATATTTCTTTTGTTGCTGTTTTCGTAGACAGGTTACAATCGTTCATATTGCAAATGGCAAGTGAACAATATATGTGAGTGACGGATTAGCAGACACTGTAAATTGTGAATTAACTTATCGCCTACGAATATATAGAAAAAGACCTGTTTTTAGGTGTGATATTTTGTTGCGTATTGCCTTTCTTTTGTGTCAATTTGTTTGGTATTGATGTTCTCTACTTGCCACAATGTTAATAGTGTAGAAGTCCTTCTTGGTGTTGCCATTGAAATGTTGTAGAAATATGCTCCATTTTAATATTTTCTTTTTCTTTGCCGAGAATTCTTAGTATCTTGAAATTTCTCGCATAGAAGCAACATTAACTGTAAGTAAAAAAGGAAAAACAAATAGTTCACGTTACGCAAGAAATCAGACATTATTAAAAAGCTAGGCGAAACTATTAATTCGTTGAAATTGTAAATTAACAATGACTGAGAACTAGCAGTATAGCTTTTTTCGTCGTAAACTGAATTTTGAAGTCTAAATTCAGTCCTCTGAGTAAATGGCATCATGGTTGAGACTAAGAACTACGATTATACCTACTTAGAGCCAAACCCGAAGCAAAAACTAAAATAAAAGGGCTGAAAAAAAAAACAGATACAGGCAGATAAACAGACACATACACAAACATCTTGCCTTTTAGATATATATTTATCGATTTTCTGTACTATTGTAAGAACTGCAACTTTGAAATTTCTGAATATAGTTTCTTATGTCTTTGTCTATGAGTGTATCAAATTTGATTAAAATCGGATCACTCCTTCTATAACCCGATTTTTTCGATTATCGATTTTCGATATTTATCAGGGGTACCTCTACACAAAACGTAGCTAAGTACACCCCCAGCGCTTATAGTACAACTGTGTAGATTTACAAGAAAATCGGTTCAGCCGTTTCGGGGTCTACAGGTAACGGACACGGACACACACACACACACACACACACACACACACACACACACACACACAGACAAAGTTCCATTTATAAATAAGTTTAGATTACTGAGTCTGTACGAAAATCTAAAACTTGCATTTGAAGATGACCCACTCATTTCAGATGAATAAAAAAAAATGAATAAATGAAGACGCTAATATGTTCCAAATTAATTCAAAGGTAGAATTGCCTCAAAATGATTTGGATTGTCAAGAAATAAAGGCAGAATCAAATTATTAGGATAATGGTAAAAACATGAATGACGATTAAGAGGAATAGGTTTTAGTACAGAAGGCAGTTGATGAGGTCATCAAGTTCAGGGAGAAAAAACTTAGTTCAGTAGTACAGAATGTAAAAGTCTACGTAATCTGTGAAAATGCCTTACTCAAAAATTAGCAAAATGTGAAAAATAAAAAAAACACAATTGAAAATAAAACTTCTTGAGCATAAAGCATTGCAACTTAATATTTACTCTCGCCAGACACTTAATTTTTCAAATACTGCGACAGTTCTTGTATTTTAAGTTTTAACTATACTATACATGCCACATTATATCCGAATCCTCCCTCTTTTCTCTGAAGTTCGGATTTGAGGATTTCTACTATATAAAACCTTGTATAATTCTCGATCCAACGATCACAGTTTTTCAGTTAGCAAAATCAAAAATCAGGAATATAGTGGCAACTTATACTTCAGTCAGTTAAGTGCCATACGTTAAGCACGCTTGGGCGTTCATGTCTCGAAAGAGACATGACTGACTGGGCAGAAGATTATTCCGCAGTAGGTTGCCATTGCTTTCCGCGGTAGACTGGTTGCCAGCCAAGGCTATAGAACCCAATCTGTCCTGTTATTTAACCCATAACTGGAGAGGGAAGAGACGGATTAATACCTTTCCCAAGGGTATTTGCGCGTAAGTGAATGCAATGAATTCAACTGGAATTCGAACTCGGCTCTCCGATTTCTCGTTCCGAACCGATATCCGCAGGACCACCACATTGAATTAATGCATTGGTCTCTCAGGATTCTATCAATGAACTTACGTTGTTTCTTAACTTCATCAAAGATTTTCTCGAAATAATTAGATCAGAATTAGACATGTATATTGATGATACATCTATTTACTTCTGTCTTTGTAGCAAGTCCGACAGATCTGACAAAATAAAACTGGCAACTGCTTTCGAAGAGAACCTTCTGTCAGTGGTTAACTAGGGCAATAAATGGCTTGTAAATATAAAGGCATCCAATTCAAAGTAGTTTACATTTGATCAACAAAGAGAATCTTCTCTTTCAGCTTGTAACGTGACGAATGTTAAGCCCTAGGAAATAAATTATTTGGGCTTTCTTGCGCTGAACGATTATATCGAATCAGTTCCTAGGACTCATGCTTTGAAATTTGATTCATTTGATTAGACAGTTCCTTTTAAAATTCATTGTACCAGACAATTCTTGATAAAATTCAAAGACGGGTGTTTAATGTAAACGTTTCTAGCTTAGCATCTTGACTTCAGTCTCCTTATCACCAACGGGGTGTACTTTGACGTAGTGTCCTGGTTAATTTGTCTCCTTAGAACAATGATGACTGAGTAGTGAGTGAGATGTGCGTTATGGTGCAGTGAATATTGGCTCGGAATGACAAATCGGGAAGCCGAGTTCGAATTCCAGTTGAAAATCTTTCCATTCATTTTCTCACAAATAACTTTGGGAAATGTATTAATCCGTGTCTTCCCTTCAGTTATTGGTTAAATAATAGGACAGATTAGGTTCTATAGCCTTGGCTGGCAACCAGTCTACCGCGGAAAGCAATGGCAACCTACTGCGGAATAATCTTCTGCCCAGTCAGTCATGTCTCTTTTGAGACATGATCGCCTAAAGCGTGTATCACGTATGTTAATTTAGTGACTGAATGAGTGAGTTCGGTTCTTCCTGGGCTCCTCTTTTGCCACTTCTGGACTAAGCTGGGAAATTCAACACATTATCACTGACGTGACGTGGTTTCATTCTGCCTTTATGCAAATATTTTATGGCAGTTTTTCTAATGAGTTTTCCTCGACTGCATGAATTTAAGCATGCTAATAGATTGTCAAGTAAAAGTTGATTGTGTTCCTCTTAAAATAACTTGCCTTCTGATATTTCTATGTGTCTTGTTCTTTGAGAACGTAGGCGATCATGGCTTTCCACGTCTTCCTATCCCTGGTGGCTCTTAGCACGCTTTCTTCTGTCACATCACGCAACTTTCGTTCTGTCTTCCACCTACTCAGGCCTTTCAAATATGTCATCCGCTGCTTTCCCCTGTCTCTTTTCCCCTCTATCCGGCCTGTTAGTATCAGGTTCTCCAAGCCCTTCTTCCTCATTGCATGTCCCAGGATCTTTAGTTGTCTCTTCCTGATGCTCAGTATTAAATTCCCTTTCATTTCCATCCTTTACAAAACATCATCATTACTCATCTGCTCGATCCATGATATACGCAGCATCCTTCTGTAGAACCACATTTCAGTTTTTCCTTAATCTTCGTGGATATTGTCCAACATTCATTGCCATATTGAAGAACTGACAACACATAGCAATCCAGTACTCTCTTCTTTGTTTCTTGTGAAAATTTCCTGTCTCTTAATACTCCACTCAGATTTTGAATGCGTCCTTCGTCATGCCAATTCGCCTTCGGATCTCTGTGTCGGACTTTCGTCTTCTGTCAAAACACTTCCCAGGTTTTTAAATTTTTGTTCCATGCCTGATTTTAGTATCCCTCACCTGTATTTGGCATTTTGGGCCGCCCTTTTTGCTGATGACTATGCATTTGGTTTTCTTGCAATTTATTTGTAGTCCATTCTTGTACACTCTCTTCAGCTACCTTAGTAGGTCTTGTAGTTTCCTTTCCGTGTCTGCTATCAATACTGTATCCTCTCCGTATCTTATGTTGTTAAATTTTTGGGGGCCTCCGATGACAAATCCTGGTACAATATCTAGTGACCTCAGAATAGTCTCACTGTACAAGTTGAACAGATCCCTTAAAAAGACACATCCTTGTCTTACGCATCTTTTTATCTTTGTATATTTGCTGAATTCGTTACCTCTCCGTATGCAGGCGGTTTGCTGCCATCACTGGTGCCCCCTAGGTTCGATTTTGCACAAGATACTGAGATGAGATAGTATTTACAGTATTTACATTATTCGGACTATTGTCCTCATCTTTGTGGCCATTTGTACGATGTTTCGACCGTTGTACGCTCCGGCTTTCTTCATATTGCAATATAAATTCTGGTTACAGGAAATTAGGTTTATAAGTCCCAAACATTCCGTAAGGACACATGGCCCAGGGGATATAAACGTTGGTTAGTTCCTGTGATTTGAGCCAAAGAATTGTGAGTTCAATACCAGGCTACTGCAGTGGTGAAAAAGTAACTTGCAGGGTTAGAGGAAGATAACTATTGACTTACAAACAAGGCATTACTACGACTACTACGCAAGAAATGAGGATGATATAAACCCAGTGATTAGAATAAAGGGTTCGGTTCGACATTGAAGAAGGCCGAAGCGTCTTACAAATGGCAACAAAGATGAGAACAATAAACCGAATAATGTAAATGGTGTATTGAATGTAGTTGTTATTTATAAATAATTTTTACGCTTGTGCGTGCCTGCTTAGGAAGCCGTCAACTAGATCCCACCCTTTTACAGTGAAACCGATAAAATGTAACCGCAACTTCTACTCCAACAGTTTCTTTTCTCGCACTTCCCAACTGTGGAATTCCCTTCCACATGACAGCTTCCCCGACGGCTACAATCTCCAGGAATTTAAATGTAAGGTCAATAGACACCTCCTAACACACTAACTCGCTCCCATTCTTTCAAACACTCTTCCCATCCTCCAAACTATCTATCACCCCCCTTCTGACATTTCCCATATCTAACCACTCTTTCTATTTACCTTCCCCTGTGTAGCCCCAAGCGCAATATTTGCAGTGGGATGCCTTGCTTGGGATGAAATGATTAAAAATAATATCTTTCCCAAATATGTCGAGGCTGCTGGGCATCTTCATCAATTTTTTGTGGCGTTTTTTGTCGAACGCTTTTGCATAATAGATAAAACATAGATACAATTCGTAACTTGATTTAATTTTAATATCTTCTGGAATATTTTATTTTCTCGTATACTATTAATATACGTACTACTGTCTTCGGCTTTTTCTCTTATTATCACAAGCTATCGGCCATTGTGCTTTCCAGACACGTGTGCCATTTAATTGTAATTCTTGCTTCTCCACCATTTGTAATCTTCAAAATTTTAAATTTCTGAAGTTGATTAAGTATTATTATCTACACTATTGACTTCTATATTATTATCTCAAGGTTTACGCCGTCGCATCCCTCATGTTTTTTTATCATATGCTTATTGCACCGGGTTACCTTTATAGACTTTTGAAATAAATTCTTTATTTAATCCACTGGGATAGTTTTTTTCCCCTTCCACTGATCATATCCGGGCATATCTCGTCTAGTTCTTTTTAATACTGCTCAATGTAGCGTGACATGCAGCAGTAAAAGAGGTCGTCGGTTAATTGAGATTAAGTTTTCAAATTCTATACACGAGATTTTCTGAGAAAATAGACTAGTTGATTAAAGCGTTGAAACGAAATTTTGGCTAAATTGTGAGTTCCATGTCGAAATCAGTAATTGGTTTAACAATTACGACCTAAACTAGATATTCACAAGACCTGTCCAGCGAAAGGAAAATATTCTAACCCAATAGATTAAATAACGTTTACTCGGATAGAAAAGAAAATCGACAATATTAAATGGCACACGTGTCTGTAAAGCACAATGGCCGATAGCTTGTGATAATAAGAGAAAAAACCGAAGACAGTAGTACGTATATTAATTAATCATTCTTTTCTACTTACTGTTTACATTTTCGGACTGTTTTCCTCATGTTTGTTTTCATATTCACGACGTTTCGGTCGTTATACGCTTCGACCTTTTTCAGGTGATTGGAAATTCGAAATGAACCCGTTATTTATTCCAGCAAGGTAGACTGTTCTAGTTTCATATGTTTTGCAACTTCCGGACATCTGAATTTAATTTATTTCCCTTTAGTAACTCATCTCTGTATAAGACTTTTTCCACATCTGCCGTGGCCAGGTATTGAACTGTCAACATATTTAGTCAAGTCACTGGCTTATTTCAACAAACGATTTATCCACACGGTAGACGAAATACAAGGTTAGGTATGAAATTCCATTCACCTGATGAAGGCTGAGTAAACAACGACCGAAACGTTGTGGATGTGACCACAAAGTTGATGGCAACAGTCCGAACTATTTAAATAGTTACAATAGCTTATCACAGAAATATAAACATTCTATTTTTGTTCAGAGATTTTCATCTGGTGATCTCTCTCCTCTTTTGTATAAAAAATTCGGAGTTTTAATATGAGTTTTCAGCTTGATCATTTTGACCGATATAGACTCAAAACAATAGTTTGGTCAATATATTGTATCTCCTTATCGGTGATTTTCTCCAAGTATTTGCAGTCATAACCGGATTTCAAACATGAAGTAATTTACTGGCCACACTTTGGCCAGCAAGAGTCATGGATTTGAAGAACGTTTTCTCAAATACTAGCATCCCGATAAAGATGGTAACTGGTGTGGGGAAGCATCTATCTCTTCTGATCTAGTTCTGAGTTTGTTTTGAAATCATAGATGGTCTTGTTACCTTGTATGCAGAGAAAACTGTCTACTAGCGCAAACGGATTATACAGATAACAGCTCTTATGTGACCTTTCCAATATGACTGCCTTAGTCCAGTTCACGTATCAAGTATTTCTTAAGAGATTGACGCAGTGTAGTTTTTTGCAGCATCACCGAAATGCTTCTGGACTTGCCTTGGTAAATTCAAAGAAGACCACGCTGAAAAAGAAAATACAAAGTTAACATTATTAGTATCTTACTATTTTGAGCAAAAATTGATATTTTTACTGATGATTAAAAAAAATCATTAATATGTCAATCAAGGTAAATCAGATTAGATTAAAACCTCAAACATGAGACCAAATTTCAATGCACATTGAATATTATAATAGAATCGAACATCCTTTTTCATTTTGCTGTATGTTCTCTCGGGGACAGTGGGCCAAGTGTCACCCAATGTCAATAGGTTTTGAATGAGATTGTTGTGTGAACGCAAAATCAGGTATATTTTGGTAGATTCATTTAACGGCATAGTAACACCTTAGGAAGTGTTCTAACAGGAGATAGAAAGTTCAACACCGAGATCCGAAGGCGAATTGGCAAGGCAAAGGACGCGTTCCAGAAGCTCAGTAATGTACTAATACACAGGAAAATTTCACTAGAAACAAAGAAAATAGTGCTGGATTGCTATGTGATGTCAGTTCTTCAATACGGCACTGAATGCTGGACGATATCATCGAAAATGAGGACAAAACTGGAAGCAGCGGAAATTTGGTTTTACAGAAAGATACTGCGGATATCGTGGACTGAGCAAGCAAGCAACGATGAGGTGTTGGAAAGAATGGCAACAAAAAGGAAATTAATAGTGAGCATCAGGAAGAGACAACTGAAGTTTCTGGGACATGCAATGAGGAAGGAGAGCCTGGAGAACCTGATACTGACTGGCCAGATAGAAGGAAATAGAGACAGAGGAAGGCAGCGGATAACATATTGGCAGGGCCTGATCAAGTGGATGACGGAACGAGGGTTGCCAGGAGTAACAGGAGCAAACATACTAAGAGCCACAAAGGATAGAGAGACGTGGAGAACCATGATCGCCTACGCCCTGAAGGGACAAGGCACATAGCAGAAGAAGAAGAACACCTTATGTGTTTTTAATATTGAAATTTAACTGGGACTCTCATGATCTTCTCTTATGGTTGATGATACATTTGAGCATATACATGCTTGTGAGGACAAAATAACTAGAGCTGATATGAGCGTTATTTTGTTGTTCTTTTGTTGAAGAGAAATTTTAGAATACAGTGTGATATATTTATGAAATTGTAAAAAATGATGTCGATTAATGGCTTGGAAGAGTTCATTCGCGCTGGTTCTTTGGTTAATTTCTTTTAGTGGCGTATCAACCTCTACGGCATATTTAATGCCGTGTTTTTAACACAGTCTTATGGCTTTAACTAGGAGTATAGCCCGGCGTTGCTCGGGTGTAATCCATGTTCCTGGATTCTTTGAACGTTGCCACGAAAGACTAAAAAAAGCAATAGTTGTTTCCAGTTAAAACGAAACTGTAGACTGAAAGAAAAATGAATGGATGTAAGTCAAATTTTGATTTGCTGGTATCGATATCAAATAAGTTTTTTTCGTCGGAAACTGAATTTTGAAAGCTAAATAAGTCCTCTGAGTAAATGGTATCATAGCTGAGACTAAGAACTACAATTATACCGACTTAGAGCCAAACCCGAAGCAAAAACTAAAATAAGAGGGCTGAAAAAATGCAGACATACAGACAGATCAGACAGATAAACAGACACAGACATAGACATACAAACATCTTGATATATATATATATATATATATATATATATATATATATATATATTATCAATTTTCTGCACTATTGTAAGAACTGCAACCTTGAAACTTGAAATTTCGATATTTATCGGTGATACCTCGAAACAAAACCTAGCTAAGAACACTCGCAGACGCTTATAGTACAACTGTGTCAATTTTCAAGAAAATCGGTTCAGCCATTTCGTAGTCTATACGTAACGGACACACACAAAGTTCTATCAAAACTTATTTATAAATGGAACTTTGTGTGTGTGTGTGTGTGTGTGTGTGTGTCTGTCTGTCTGTCTGTCTGTCTGTCTGTGTGTGTGTGTATCCGTTACCTATAGACTCCGAAACTGCTGAACTGATTTCCTTGAAAATTTACACAGTTGTACTATAAGCGTCTGTGAGTGTTCTTAGCTGGGTTTTGTGTCGCGAAAATCGATAATCGAAAAAAGTCGGGTTATAGAAGGAGTTGTCCGATTTTAATCAAATTCGATACACTCATAGACAAAGACATAAGAAACGATATTCAGATGTTTCAAGTTTGCAGTTCTTACAATGGTGCAGAAATTCGATAATATATATATATATATATATATATAAATCGATACCAGAAAATCAAAATTTGACTTACATCCATTTCTTTCAGTCTACGGTTTCGCTTTAACTGGAAACTTTTTTAGTCTTTCGTGCCAACGTCCAAAGAGTCTGAGCTCCAGGACCATGGATTAGTTTTAAAGTTTTCATTACACCCAAGCAACGCCGGGCTATAATGCTAGTTTATAAATGAGTTTAGATTTTTTGAATGCAATCGTATGCCTTCAACTCCAGGTATAAGATATTTTTGTTCATTTTACTACAAATATGTATTGCTGGCATTTTTGTTATAAAAATGTATTTTTTATAATTTCATTTGCTTGGGTGTAAATTATTTTCTCATTGATAGAACTTGAACAGGTGCTATTATCCCGGGTCAGGTTAGATCTGGCAACAGCAATTAAGATGTGTTTCCACGCTCCTCAAAAGCTCCAATATCCTGATCAGCGGCCTCGATGTAGATAGTCGTCACACACAGGGTTAATATAAACAAGAAGACGAAGTAAGTGAAGATTGTTTGCATGATCCGAATATTTATCTATTGACGCTAAATATAATGAATATTAGTTTGTAGTGATCAGTAACACATTTTTGAAAGTTTGTTCAATAATAGTTTTGTAATTTTAGACTAACAGAACAAGAATTGAATAAGGATGATTCTACCCTTGTGCACGATCACCAATGTTAAGCAATCTCGAGCCTCGTCAGTACTAATCTACGTGACTGTTTGAAAATACCAAGTATTATAAGCTTGAATGTGTGCGTGGGGTAATGGCTCCGAACTGTTGATAAGAGAATCTCTTTCCATTTCCAGTAAAGGTATGAATCCATCTCTTCAAACCCCAGCTATGGGTTAATCAATTAGACTTGTATCACTGAAACCATTAGGATCTAAATATAAAAATAAAAAAAATACAACAAAATAAAATAAATACAAAAAATATATATATAGTGGGGACTACAAATGGAATCATCCACTCCTTTAATATATGGATACCAACTTTGAGTGGAGGTCGCTGAGTAGTAGACTTGCCTGTGCTACTATTGACACTGTCAGCTCTCTGACTTTGGGTAGAGAGCACTAACCCAGTCTTGCTTCCGCCGAAGGATAGAATCACGACTGGGGAAAGATAGACAAATATTTTTGGTCGAACTATGTGGCCCGGAAGACCCACATTAAAAAGACCTTGTGTCACATTTTTCCTTAAGTGGGGAGGTGACTAAATAATGTCACTGAGTAGTAGACTTGCCTCTGCTACTATTGACACTGTCAGCTTTTGTGTGGAGAGCGATCTCTGCCTTTGGGCAGGGAGCACTAACTCAGTTGTGGTTCCGCCGAACAGGGGGATACATAGAGTGGTGAAAGGATGATTAAATTTAGGAAATGTCAGAGAGTGGGTGATAGGCGGGTAAGGATACAGAAAATGAGGGTTGGGTAGATGAGAGTGTTCTGAGATTAATTGGGAGTTAGTGTAATAGGAGGTGTCTATTGGCCCTACATTTAAACACCTGGAGATTGTAGCTGTCGGGAAAACAGACTTGTGGAAGGGAGTTCCACAGGCGGGAAGCGCGAGAAAAGAAGCTGTTGGAGTAGAATTTACGGTTACATCTTATTTGTTTAACTGTAAAAGGGTGGGACCTAGTTGCTAATCTAGTATCTCTTGTAAATAAATTCGTGCTTAGGTGGCACCAGTGATTTAAGCTCATCGGAGCAGAAGCCATGAAAGTACTTGTAGTTCTCACTTGAGAAAGGTATTAATATTTAATGATTGTTCAATTCTGTATATTTCAATCAACCAGCGTGACAGGGCAGATCATAGAGGTGAAGATCTGCACTGTAAGAATTATTAAATGTAAATCCTCTGAAAATTTGTCATGGAAATAGCTATAAACTTATGAAGCTTCACGTATTAGAAAAGGGTCTTAGGGTTAAAAATAATTAATCTCCCAAGAATCGTGTAATCTTTAACCATGTCAACTGTGCCTCTTCTATAAATACTTTCACGGCTTCTGCTCCAATGAACTCAGATCACTGGTGTCCCCCAGTTATGAATTTACACGAGCTACTAAATTAGCAACTAGGTCCCACCCTTTTACAGTGAAACCGATTAAATGTAACCGCACTTTCTACTCTAAAAGCTTCTTTTCACGCACTTCCCACCTGTGAAATTCCCTTCCATATACTTGCTTCCTCGATAGCTACAATCTCCAGGAATTTAAATATTAAATGTAGGATCAATAGACACCTCCTATCACACTAACTCGCAACTATTCTCAGAACACTCTCATCTACCCAACCCTCATTCTCTGTATCCTTACCCGCCTATCACCTACCCTCTGACATTTCCTATATTTAATCATCCTTTCTCCACTCTACGTAGCCCCCTGCGCAGTAGTGGCAGTGACATGCCTTGCTCGGGGTGAAACGCTTATAAAAAAAAAAAGGTCAATAGACATCTCCTATCACACTAACTCGCATTCAATCTTACAAGCTTTTTTCTATCTACTCTACCCTCATCCTAGCTATCCTCATCTGTCTATTACCCTCCTCCTGACATTTCATTTAACTAATCCCTCTTTCTCATCACTTTCCCCTATGTAAACTCCTGTGCAACAGTGGCAGGAGAAAGCCTTGCTTGGGGTGAGATGATAAAAAAAATATTGGTGAGTAAATATTGCTTGCGCCTGCCCAGGTATTTTTTTGGTATGATCTGATTCTTGCCTAGTTAGAGCAGCTTTCGTGGAATTGATATTGTATTATTACTGTAAGACCATAATTTAATCCTCGTACGGCTTCACTATGTTACGAGATAAGAGGATTGAAACTTACTTAGAAATCTCTTTTGTACTTTGTAATTTCCGGATGTTATGCTGCTTATCTCTCTTTTTTCTCTCTGTTTTATCAGTGTATAATTTTATTTACTTGTAAAAGTAAATGTGAGATTGATACAATTATTGACCGTTCGTTACCTTTCCATATATTTCTATTAGGCCAAAAATTAACTCACACCGATAATCCAAAACTAACCACAAAGAATTTAATATCACGTTGTCGTCTTTCTTCTCGACGCAAAGAAAATCTTTGCTGAACCAATGAAACATATTATTGGAAGACTTCTAGAGAGTTTATGCGAGTTCATTTCCTGAACTTGGTAGTGAGTAATTGGACTCAGTGAAAACGTGTCGAGCACTAACTGATAAATGAAAATGAGACGAAACATTACCAGGAACAGCAGAACCAGAACACTCTAGAACACTCTAGTCTCGTAGATTGCATAAAGTGTTCAGTTGACAGTTATCCTGATGAATACCGGATGGTATAACAGCCGAAACGTTGTGATACCAATAACAAAGACAAAGACATTTGTCCACGTAAAAATATTCCTAATTTCAGAAATTCGGTTGTAAATTCTCTCGATGATGTTGAGCAGAAAGATTACGTGAGCTGTACATAGCTTTTTTTTATTTTTCTATGCTAACTGAACTCTTCACCACGTTCAATAACAAATAAATGATATATATATATAAGGCGAAGTTAGTGATAACACTTTTTGTTGGACGTATAGTAACTTAATTATTTCGGCATCTTGATAAAAACACACTTGCCACGTTAATTAAATGTGCTTCTTGACATCGGACCGGCATACATCCCATATTAGTTTCCCGTTGCTAAGGTAGCTCTGTATGGAACATTGTTTTGCTAGTGACTCTTCTTTGATAAAAACATCAAATATCAAGAAATGTATTTATGTAAGGAAATGTTTTTCATTGATTACCATTTATGTGTAAATTTAATCTCAGCAATGTTTATGGTTCTGTAGTTGACAAAACAATTGATCACTCAAAATTAAATTTTCTCGGAAAGATTTCAGGGAAATTAATGTACACTTTACGCATTTTTATGTTAATTATTTGGCAATTATATCGCAGACTGTGTTAGTGTATATTTCATTTTATCAAGTACAAATGATCTATTAAAAATGACGCTGAAAGATTATATCATTCAGCAAAGCTGCTTGTTTTACGTATATAGCAATAGTGATACTTCGACCGAAATAATGCCACACTTGCCTCGCTAGAACAATTACAACTGATTAGTGAATACAATCGTCACGGGGCGCCCTGCTCATTTGGCCTTGCGTTACATCAAAACTTCTCTTAGAAGATCATTTTTGGACACTTCGACGTGGCTTAGTAGTGAGAAAGAGTGCCTCACTATATCAATTACAGCTGAATAGTGAGTTCAATCCTCACTTGGTGCTTCATACTTTCTGTGTTGTGGTGAAACTGAGCTACGTTTTTCAGTTGAGGTATGCTTTTATTATAGCAATAATAAAAATAACTGTATATCTATAGATGCACTATATGGGTATCCAAAACATCTCATATGAAGTAAAGATTAAACAGTGGAATATATATCCATTAGTTTACACCTATTATATATATATATATATATATATACACCTATTATATATATATATATATATATATATATATATATATATATATATATATATATATATATATATATATATGTGCATGCCTTCTTCCACCGACGACCCGTGGCCCAGGAGTAGAGTCGCCGACTGACGCCAGTTCGGTCGGGTTTCGAACCTGGGTTAAAAGCAATCAGAGTCTAACCGTACTGATGAGATGCGAAACAGATCTGTCTGCGGATGACTATATATATAGTGGATTCACTCACACACACATATATATATGTGTGCTTGCGTATATATATAAAGATTTTCTAAACAGATACTGTAAGATATAACAGACAATGAATGTCTAATATGTTTAATCATAAGCTTTTCTAAATATCGTATTTTGGGTTTAATTTCAGGTTAAAATAAAGACAAAAATTGTCCAACATTTGGATATATTTATTATTCTGGTTCTAAGCTTTTGGCTCACATGAGCCATCTTCAGACGTTAACATAAATAAATCCAACATCAAAGATTATTTTTTTTTAATCATTTCACCCCGAGCAAGGCAGAAATGCCACTGATGTGCAGGGGGCTACATAACTGCAAAAAGATTAATTAGAAAAGAGTGAGGACTACAATCTAGTTAGAAAGGAGCA
>JBBBDQ010000428.1:2025000-2200000 GCA_037127315.1 Ascarosepion bandense | reverse complement strand
GCTGAAGACATCTCAGAGGCTTATGAGGCGATATTTCATTAAAACATACATGATACTTTCCCAGGTCTTGAATACATTTCTTCTTAAGCCAGCTACGTGTTAAATAGATTTGACAAGTGTGGAGATAGTTCTGAACCATGGTTCTAGAAAATAACTGCAAATGTTTTATCCGGACCAGCAGGCTTCGTATGTAATCCTGACTCTTATGAATTTGGAAACCTTCTTTCCGTACTAGATCAATATATGGGTGTGGCTATGAAGTTATATGTTGTTTTTTTTTTAAGGTCAGCTTTCATGAGAATGGAGCACGTAAATATGTTTCTGTAATAGCTCTTTGAAGATTTTTATTAGAGTAAAAACAATTGCATTTTTTATGTCAACTTGGTTAGTTCCGAATATCGTCTATCGAACCAAAAATGACTTCTCTGATGGCTCTTAGTTGATTTTTAATTTCCATTGTGTCAGAATTGATTTCTACTTTTATTTTATTTTTTACAGGAGAAAGACATTTGGTCAGATTTAGATAAAACTGAAGGTAGATCTAAGGACATTTTCAAGAAGCAGCTTCCCAAAAAACCTCGGATATCTGTGCCTTTTCAATTTCTTATTTTCATTTTAAATTCATTTCACCCCAAACAAGGCAATACTAGTGTGCATTTTGTTGCAGTGAGAAAAATGAGAAAAATTAACACGGTATTAAAAATTTTGAAGAAAGGATAAAAGAAAGATGGGAATCAAAGAGATAGAAGAGAAAAATTGATGCTGCACTTTTGGACATTGTACCTATCAAGGAAGCAATTACAGGGAAGGGATTACCAAATGTGCGGAGTGCGAGAAAAGAAACTGTGGAAGTAGAAGTTGAACTTATATTTGACTATTTTGACGATAAAAGTGTGGGACTAGGTTCCCAATCTAGTACTTTGAGTTAATTTATGTGATCAGGAAAAGAACTCGTCAGAGCAGAAACCGTGCAAGTATTTGTATAGTTTTTCTTTGATTAAAAATCAGGTTAAGAGGCTCATCCCTTGTTCCCTGTTTAGGATGTGGCTTCCGGCTTTCTCTTTTCAAATCATCTCAGTTTGTTTTTTGTTTTTTTTCAATTGGAGTAGATAGATCTATCTATCGCCCGGTTCACACTCCACCTACATCTATTGAACAGGTTAAGAGGCTCATGACTTATTCCCTGTTTAGGATGTGGTTTTCGGCTTTCTCTTTTCCAATCTTTTCACTATTACGTAGCCCCCTGCACCCCGGTGCGTTACCGCCTTGCTCGGGGTGATACTATTAAAAAAAAACAAAAAAAAAACAGTTCAATGCTTGCCTTTATTATTGAGGGTAACCTGATATTGAATACATTGCTCAGATTTAATTTTCTAAATAACCATAATTTCATCTTATATTTTAATAATAAATCATTTTCCCCATTTATTTAACATATCACCTGAAGAGAACAGTATTGTTTTGAAACATAAAATTTCTTTGTGTAGTGATATTATGATTTTATAAACCATTGTAATAACAATTACAATATTAAACTCCATTTTGTATTGAGCACTCTTTATAAAAGTAAATGCTTGAATAGTGGGTTTTAATCTACATGTTCTTTCACACTTTTGTAATAGAATTCAAGTAGATAGACTAAACTATCGCCAGGTTAACACTCCACACACGTCTATTGATCAGGTTAAGAGGCTCATCCCTTGTTTCCTGTTTAGTATGTGGTTTCCGTTTTTCTGTTTTCCAATCTTTTCACTCTGTTTTCTTTTTTGTTTTTTTCAATTGCAGTAGATAGACTAAACTATCGCCCATTTCACACTCCACCCATGTCTATTGAACAGGTTAAGAGGCTCATCCCTTATTCCTTGTTAGGGTGTGGTTTCCGGCTTTCTCTTTTCCAATCTTTTGACTCCTTTTTTTTTTCAATTGGAGTAGATAGACTAAACTATCGCCCATTTCACACTCCACCCATGTCTATTGGACAGGTGAAGAGGCTCATCCCTTGTTCCCTGTTTAGGATGTGGCTTCAGGTTTTCTCTTTTCCAATCTTTTCACTCCTTTTTTTTTCAATTGGAGTAGATAGACTAAACTATCGTCCATTTCACACTCCACCCACGTCTATTGGACAGGTGAAGAGGCTCATCCCTTGTTCCTTGTTTAGGATGTGGTTTCCGGTTTTCTCTTTTCCAATATTTTCACTCTTTTTTTTAAAATTGGAATAGATAGACTAAACTATCGCCCGTTTCACACTTCACCCACGTCTATTAAACAGGTGAAGAAGCTCATCCCTTGTTCCTTGTTTAGGATGTGGTTTCCGGTTTTCTCTTTTCCAATCTTTTCACTCCTACATAGCCCCCTGCACATCAGTGGCGTTACCGCCTTGCTCGGGGTGATATGATTAATATATATATATATATATATATATATATATATATATATATAATTTGTATATATACATACTTGTAAATATATATAATGAGACAAAGGTGGAGCACCGTATGGTTAATTAATTAACCGACTTTTACATTTTTTCTGTGTGACCATTTTGAAAAATGTAGTTATATACGCGCCCAAAATATAATGTGGAATTTTAAGAAAGAATTAAATTTGAATGCAGAAAATGACAGAGGAACGTATCCGATGTGTTAATGAACTATGGAAGCACAACACTGAAATGTACTTTCAAAAACAAAGAGAATATTTTGAAAAGCACATATAACAAATAACTAGTATATAAAATTTTCATGTTCAATTATATGTTTCATAAATTATCCCTATGATAGGCTGCTTTTTTGTCCCTACATACGAGTGAACAGACAGTCAGACAAACAGATGAAGATTATTAAAGTTTTAGCCAGAGGTATTGATAAGTAAACTTGAGATCACATGTCATTTCACTTGAACAAAATTTAGCTTTTAATAAGAAATGCGCCTGCCATTTTAAAGGGTTTGGGTATTTTCCTTTTATCAGATGTGCACTTAGATTAATTCGAATGTTATTTATACTGTGTTTCCCTGACATGCTATCATTTGTATTGTAACTTTCTTGAAAGTGTAAATCCTATATCATCTAACAGTTAACTAAAACAAACAAAGTAAAATTGCACACCCACAAAATCAGATTCAAACGACACATTCGCAAACTTGGATTCAACGACTAAAATTATTTTGGAAATACCCAACTAAGGCAAATTTCACAAGTCCCTGTGAAAAGCAAATTTCTGGATCCTAATTCATATTACAACGTCAGTCAAACGTTTTTTCACACCTAAAGTGAAAATGCTCGCTGGAGCTTGTCACATGATCAGATTGACTACTTAAGGACATTCCGTCCAAGGGAAGTAAGCACTGAGAGCGGTTAGGTGATCCACCTCGTGGCAATGTAACAAAAGAAATTTTAACAAAGTCAGAATGGGAACGGTATCTAATAGCATCTCGCCACAATGTAAGGAGGAAATTTCGAGCTTACTCACCTTTGATGCCAATTTTCTTTTTTTTTTTTCACTCTACGCCACCCGGACGTAAGTGCGCGTCACGTACCCCTTCTACCTCTTCATTTCACTCTACGCCGCCAAAGAGAACAACATGGATACTCTAACTGCGCTAAGTACAATTTCTTTATATTTTAACCTTCTCTCTCACTCTATCGCCGACCTACCAAAAAAAGGAAGGAACGTAAGAAGATTTTCTATTCTGCTACTATCCAACCAAGAACTCTAAACATCTGTGGATATTTTAAATACTTACAATTCTCTTTGAACAATTTTAACTACAAAGCTGCATGCATTTTTCAACCAACATTTTTCTTCTCGCAAACAATATATAGTATCCGGTACAACAACCTGATAATTTCCTTAAATGCTAGGATTGTCGGCTATGTTTGGAAGCGGCCTTGTATCAGCAAAACCGGCGCATTCCTACCCGAGCAACACCGGGTTATACTGCTAGTTACATAATAATATTACATCATAAAATACTTAAATAGTACAGTACAATTTTTCTTTAAAGTAAATGAAGGTCTTATATAATATGTATGGATCATGTATCTTGTCAATATACAATTTTTAAAGCTTAAATAAATTATGAATTTTATAAGGCTATATTGTATGACCTTTGCTGATTCAGTCAGTTAAGTGCCATAAGTGATACACGCTTGGGCGATCATGTCTCAAAAGAGACATGACTGACTGGGCAGAAAATTATCTTGCAATAGGTTGCCATTGATTTCTGCGGTAGAGTGGTTGCCGACCAAGGCTATAGAACCCAATCTGTTCTGTTTTTTAACCCATAACTGGAAGGAATAGATGGATTAATACCTTTCCCAAGGGTATTTGTGCATAAGTGAATACAATGAATTCAGCTGGAATTCGAACTCGGCTCCCCGATTTCTCGTTCCAAGTCGATATCCAATGCACCACTAGTAGAATTAATTTGCAACGTGAAGATTTTTTAACAAAACGTAATCTTTAAACTTCCTTTCCTCAGACAACCCCAACGAGTTGGAAATACAAATTTTGTGTCATTATTTAATATGTCAAGCCCAAACATGCAAATTGAGTCGTTATCGATTACCCACACCGCTATTTACTGTGAGAGAAATTCTAAACTCAAACCGCATTTAAATATATTGAAAACTGTCCGCCGAATTCAATTCCTCGTACATCTTGACTTCACTATTTTAGTCTGTTTTCCAAGAAACTCGTTTTTTCTCATTTAAGTGCCGCGACTGTGTAAATAGAACCACTAAAAACCGCATCTCAGTTTAGATTAGAAAAATAATGAGCATGGCTTGCCGCGAACCTGCTCAGGAAAAGCAACAATGCCGCTTTGTCTGACAGGAGCTGGTCGAAGATATACTTGCAATTGTCAAATCACACTAACGCGGATTTTATTAATAGAAATAAGTGGATTAGAATTTGTGTAATAAGATAATGCCGGAGCCAGACATCTCATATTTCAAACGGAAGTCACAGAAAGTAATGCCTTCTATTTTATGATATCGGATTCGGACGCCTGTTGCGGTGTTAGCAGTATTGTAGTAGAAGTTGAACATTCCTGCCAATAACATAGTTTTTCGGTCTTGTTACGGGGAGCATATAAGAAAATTTTCCACATACGCATCAAACAACAACCAAAAAAAAGAATTAAAGAAAAGCGCGTACAATGATATGTGATGAGAATATTTCATGTCTTCTTTTCAAAGAACTGATGTGCGTTGTGTTGCAGTGGATATCGTCTCGGAACTAGAAATCGGGGAGCCGAGTTCGAATTCCAGTTGAGTTCGCTGCATTCACTTACGCACAAATACCCTTGGAAAATGTATTAATCCGTCTCTTACCTCCAGTTATGGGTTAAGTAACAGGACATATTGGGTTCTATAGACTTAGCTGGCAACCAGTCTACCGCAGAAAGCTATGACAACCTACTAGGGATAATTTTCTGTTAGTCAGTCATGTCTCGAAAGAGACATGGTCGCTCAATCGTGCATCACGTATGGCACTTAACTGACTGGTTTCGTTCCCAAATCTATATAAACGACTACATTTTTTTTTAAAATTAATAGAAAACGGTTAGCACAAGTTATTTTATCCTTTAAAATGAATGCCATATTTTTCCGGCTTACAAGATGCAGAGGTTGTTTGTCTGGTAATAACATGCCAGTTGGTGGTTAGTAAATCTGATTTACATCTTTCATTGTTCAAGGGTGGGTTTAGTTTCATAAAAAGGAATTTAAAATGAAAAAGAATAATGCTTGTAAAAATATCAAACAATCAAAGATATTTTTTTCCTCGTCAGATCTCAAAAATTCATCACTGTTGGATTCAGGTAAAAGCTGCTCAGGAAAAGGAACAACTACTCTCTACTGTCAGTCATGTACAATAAATGATCTTTATGATATGAAGAAACACGGCACATAGAAGATTATTATTCCCCAGACGAGACTCTGCCCTTCGACGGAGTAATAGGCGCGCCTATTTAAGCAGGACACATACGTGTTGAACTCCAGTTTAGGTACACTTAGGCTCCAGCTCAAGGTAGCTGAGTGACATGCGTATAGTTCTCACTCATACACACCGCACACGATGGCAGGTAGCAATCGGTGGCATGAATTTATTTCTTACAAATACATTCATATAAACTCAGTCAGTCAGTTAAGTGCCATACGTGATACACGCTTGGGCGATCATGTCTCAAAAGAGACATGACTGACTGGGCAGAAGATTTTCCTGTAGTAGATTGCTATTAATTTTTGCGGTAGACTAATTGACAACCAAGGCTATAGAAACCAATCTATGCTACCAATCTATGCTACTCGCCGATTAATTGTTCGGAGCCGATATCCCTTGCACTCCAACGCACATCAGTAGGTTTCCATTGCTTTCTGCGGTGGACTGGTTGCCGACCAAGGCTATAGAACCCAATCTGTCCTGCTATTTAACCCATAACTGGAAGGAAGAGACGGATTTATACCTTTCCCAAGGGTATTTGCGCGTAAATGAATACAATGGATTCAACAGGAATTCGAACTCGGCTCTCCGGATTCTCGTTCCGAGCCGATATCCCCTGTACCACAATGCACATATAAACTCACATTTCCCAATATAAACTTGAACGGGAACTCAACGGCAAGAGGCCATTAACAGTACGTACATTATTCTTTTTCCAGAACAAACTTTATTCCAAATTAACCTTTCTCCAAAGAATATTTGACTTTCTTAACAGTCTAAGGGAGAAAACTCTTTCTCTTTCTATTTACTTTCACAGTAATTTTATGCTTCTCTTTATCTATTGTATCATTGTTAATACATGTTTTTTCTGGTTACATTGCAGTCATTGTTATCTTATTCCTTATTTCTTGAGACTTGAATTGCCTTATTGTTGTTGAACCGTATTAATATAAATATTGCGGAGTAATCGTAAATAATTTAGAGGCCAAATTGACGTAACAGTTACATGCATCATCCTTGTGGCAGACGCGATCGTAATTATTAAAAAAAAAGTTCCCTACAATACCATTAAGGGTTCAAACTTTTAAATTTAAGAACGCTTTAAAATATTCTTAAGTCTGCTTGTTCAAGTAAAAACAAATTATGGAGGAAGCTAATTGGTGTGTGTTAATGGCTAATGAACGCTATTTATCTACCTTCCCACCGAGACGGAATGTGGCACAAGACCTTTTTAATGTCGGGTATCCAGGCCCTAAAGCCCGCGAAAACATTTATTGTCTAATATTCCCTAGACGATTCTACCCTTCGGCGGAATCTCGACTGGGTTACTCTCAGCTCGAAGGCAGAGAGTCCGACAAGAAAAGTGCTCGTGCCGATGCATAAACACCGAACGATGGCTAATGAATGAATGTAAGCAAATATTTTGGCTGAAGGAGATAAGCGATCATGGCTCTACACATCTTCCTGTCTCTTGTAGCTTCTTACACATTTTTTTTATATCTATCTAAAACCCTGTTTTTACATCCATTTGCTTATGGTCATCAAGTATGTTACTTGTTGTTTTTCCCTGTCATTCTTTCTCTCTATTCGTTTTGTGAGTACCAGATTCTCTAAGCCTGCTTTCCTCATGACGTGTCCCAGAAACTTCTGCTGTCTCTTCGTCATGTTATGTTTCCTTTGCTTTTCTATTCTCTCCAAAACCTCGCATTAAGTCCATCGTATCATCACCATCTTTCCGTATTAACACATTTCTGTTGCTTACCAATTTCAAATCTTTTTACTTGTACTTCCTTACTTCTTAAAATAAGAACCAGCGTTCATATTTGCTATTGTTATTGCAATATTTTGTTGAAGTTGTTCAGATCAAAATATTAAACGACGCAATAAGGAAATTTTTACAAATATTTTATTGTCTTAGAATTTTCCATGAACTTACTCAACCATTAACTTAAACATTAAGATTTATCAAAATTTTACAATATAAAAACCGTAAAATATTCACCGGTTGAAACTAATAAATGATTATTAGTTTAAAAAATTAAACATATGCAGGTGAAAATAAAGAAAAACATTGTCCAACTGTACCACCCCAACGGTCCGTCCTAACAATTTTCTCCGGCGGCCGTTCTCCACGCTGTGATGTTACCGGAAATTTGTAGAAAATGTCGGCCGGACAGCTGGGGGTACAAGATTGACTATAAGGAACGAACTTCCACAACTTGGATGAGTTGAAAGGATGCTTTATTCGTTTAGAGTTAGCCTTTTCGGTTGGGGCAGGCGAATGTGACACACAGCTCTAACTCTAATTAATGGAGATTAACAAATCCGAACTGGACGAAACAAGACGAACGGAGATCTTTACTTCAAGCTCGCACCCGGCTGACTCCCTTCACTTTCTCTTCTTAACTTAACTGTCTGACTCGGAAAAAATACCTGAATTTATCCAAAATTGACCGGAAATCCGGAAATGCTTTAGACCACCGGTGACAAACACCGGCGACTGTAAGTCTGAAATTTCAGTTATCTTTTTTGTTTATCTTAATAAGGCTTCCGCCGGAAAAGGCTTAATGTGTGGTCAAGATACAGTAAAGGACAGCCTTTGACCGGGTCATCGAAAAATGCACCTAGTGAAATTTTCTGAACTTTATCTCTTTATCACTGAGTCAAACATTTACCGGAGGACAATTTTCCTCATAAAAGAAAAAGTGTTTATTTATTTTTTCCTCTTCTTTTTCACTTTTGTTAAATATGTTTTTAAACTATTTTCTATTCTAATCTATTTTCTATTTTAATCTATTATAATAAAATACATATATGCCTAGTTATCGTGTCAAACAACTTTCGGATATTTTTTTATTATAAAATCATTTTTGATGGTGGATGTCTTTATGTTAACGTCCCTGCAACCTCTCTGAAGATGGTTCAGGTTAGACGAAACTTAGAACCATCATGATAAAAAAAAAATTAAAATGTTGGACGATTTTTGTCTTTATTTTCACCTGAAATTAATGCCAAAATACGATGTTTAAAATGGCAGATGATTAAACATAATAGACATTCATTGACTCTTGTATTTAGCAGTATATGTTTAGAAAATTATCTGCTGCCTCGATACATTATATATATATATATATATATATATATATATATATATATATATATATATATATATATCGTGTGCGCGTGTCATTGTGTGTAGCTATGCTTAAACATTCTTCTTCCCAGTTCAAAATATAGGAGAAACCTTCTCTAAAATCAGTCAAAAATTAAAAAATCCCACACTTGGCTGGGAACCAGTATCGTAGTGATAATGACGTCAAATTCTGCCCCTGATGACTTTTTTGGCCAGCGGGATGAACAGTTTTCTGTGAACATTCAAACATCCGTTTACATAAAAAGACAAAATGCGGTTATTAAGGAAAATATTTCAAATGAATTCATGCGTTAATTATCATTTAGCTTCAGGAATCCCATTCATTTTTAATCTTTTCTCCAATACCCCTGTACCCAATTTTTTCTCTCATCCCTGAACACTAGACGCGGTCCTACTTTGCTAGGGTAAAATGATTAAATACAAATTTTAAAAATGAAATATTTCACAGCTTTAGTAGCACTATTTCGAAGTCACACAAACGCCTATCACCGTATTTCGGGAGAAAAAAAACAATTAGCATAGATCTTATATTTACTGTTAGCATTTTAGACATTACAATCATGAGACCTAACCGCCAATTTAGTACAGCTCTCAAATTCATGAAGTCGAGGTATCAAAGAGGATGTCACCTCAGAACAAATACCACAAATGTATTTATAGAAAATGCAGAGTGAATCTAATCTAGAGCGATGGGAAACCGAAATGCCTGGTGGAGGCTGGTGAAATTGCAGATTCTTCTTTGGGTTATATTACAAATCTGTAGATACACAACAGTTTTGTATTAATTTCATCTTATTTATTCATTTTATCATCTTTATTTTTCATCAATGCTTTTCTTCTTTCTGCACTTGTTTTCTTTTCTTTTCAATTTATCATCACTTTCGCACGCTGTTATTGCCTTTTGTCGTTCAGTCTTGCTGATAACGCTTCTATTGATACGCTTATCAGTGGCATATGCGCAAATTTCTTAAAGGGAACACAACGGAAATGGAAGTATGTTTTATGTTTGTATAAGTGAATCAGTATTGGTAATATTGTTTGAGCTGAGATAAGACAGAAGAAAAAAAATTATGATTTAATTAAGTACATTAATTTACAAGATTGTACGTTGAGACATTCAAAGAAGAAAGGTTTTTGTTCACCTCGGTGGTGTTGACGGCTAGTTATGCTTAAACGCTTCCAGGTTAAAATAAAAAAAATCAGAAAAAAATTATTCAAATGCAAATATATATATATATATATATATATATATATATATATATATATATATATATATATATATTGGTTGTTTAATACTTAGTTTTTGGTCCTAATAGGGTTAGGACCAGTACACATTTGTATTAAAAAGTGTTCTATAAAATTGTATTGTAGAACTTTTGAATATTTTTTCATTTATAAACGAGTTATTTCGCTACCTTGGTTTCCACCACGAGTGATTTCTTTATGTGAACGTTAAAATAAAACATCGTTACAAGAGCGTTGCTAAAAAGAAAAACGGTAAAAGATAAAATCAGATATTAAAAATTGCCTGAAGAAACCACTCGTGGTGGAAACCAAGGTAGCGAAATAACTCGTTTATAAATGGAATATATATATATATATATATATATATATATATATATATATATATATATATATATATATATTAAAAAAGGATTAATTCAATGATGTTGAATGACCATTTCGATATGAAGATCCCCACGGGGGATAACACATCACGTCAACAACAGAAAAATCCTTTCAGAAATCCTTTCTATATATATATATATATATATATATATAGAGAGAGAGAGAGAGAGAGGGGGGGGGAGAGTAGTAACCTTGATAAGATGTAAGGTTAATTCCACGGATGATTGTAATCCAATGAGAACTCAATGTTAAAATTAAACAGAGTATTATAATGAAAATAATTTGGACGAATTTACAAAGTAATTAGTGATAATTTATTTCTGGGATATTTTATAAAAAAATATATCCAGCTCTACTGACCAAAAAATTTTTTCAAAAATTAATGGGTTATATTTATCCAGACGAAATGAACTGTAGAGGCAAAAGGGAATAAGGAAAACATTTTATCGATGTGAGAGGGAGTTAAATATAAAGTGTTACTGTATGAGCGCGTATATTCCACCTAGAATGCTGCATAACTATCCCTGGCAATAAGATGCCCTTACATTGAACATTCAGTTGGTCATTGTCAAATACACGACTGTAAATTTAGGGGCCTTATTTTCGCCAGAAGAATTGAATTGTTAGATTTTTATATTAATTCCGACGGTAATAATCATATCTTCATCTTAAAATAACAATATTTTGAATGTGATCGATACTGACTTGGCAGCCCGGCTGCAGTCACTCTCTCACCAGCGTGATGTGGCTTCCCTGTGCTTCTTCTATAAATACATTCACTGCTTCTGCTCCGATGAACTTAGTTCACTGGTGCCCCTTAGGTATGAATTTGCACGAGATACTAGATTAGCAACTAGGTCCCACTCTTTTACTGTGAAGCAGATAAGATGTAACCACAATTTCTACGCTAACAGCTTCTTTTTCTCGCACTTCCCGCCTGTGAAATTCCCTTCCATATACTTGCTTCCCTGACAGCTACAATCTCCAGGAATTTAAATATAAGGTCAATAGACACCTCTTATCACTCGCATCCATCCTCTCAAACACTCTTCCCATCTACTCAACCCTCATCCTCGGTATCCCCATCCGTCTCCTTCCGACATCTCCTATAACTAACCACTCTTTCTCATCACCTTCCCCTATGTAACCCCCTGCGCAATAGTGGCAGTGGAATGCCTTTGCTTGGGGTGAAACGATTAAAAAAATGTCAATATTACTCTCAAGTATAACAATGTTAAAAATTATATATATATATATATATATAATCTTTTGACCTTCGATTGAGCTCTCTGGAGAATTAGTAGACATTAAAAAGACTAGCTACTCATATCTATTTACGTATCATTCATTTTGCAATGAATTTGAACATTCTCGGCTACAATGTGTTTACATTGTGTCTATAAAACGCAAAATTCTGTCTTCTTCCACCGAGCACCGATAACTAAAAGTAGAATCTCTGACTGATATCAAATCGTAACTTGTGTGCGGGGGTGCCTAAAAGTAGGCTGACAGTAGGTAGAATTATTTTCTGTGTCGGTTGTATGTCCAAGTAGACGGGGTATCTCCACATTTTACAAGAGCTATTCGTGGGTATCTTGAAACATTTCCTGTGAAATGGCTTGGCCGAAGAAGTCAAATTGATTGGTCAGCAGATTCACCTGACATGACGCCAATGGATTTATTTGGGGTGGGGGGGATCTCAAGGACAAAGCGTGCAGTCGAGAACCTGGAAGTGTTGATGAATTTTAAGAGACGCCTTTCAAGAAATTAATACACAATGAGACTAGTTCAAAAATGTTTGCCAAAGCGTAAAGTGTAGATTACAAACTGTGTAAATTTTTCCAGTGGCCACCCTCTTGATCTAGGACAGTTCTATCGCTTCATATATAAGCTTCCGTGTTGAGTCTGAGGCCCTCACCATCAAATTTGGGAATTGTTTTCTTATCAGAACGGTCAGAGTTAGTTTCCTGGAATACTTTACCATCGCAATTACTCATCCAACTCTTTCCGAATCCTCTGCACTGTGTTCAGATTAACAACCCAAACACTCTAAAATGATCAAATTATAGCTTCCGGCGCGAGTGTCAAGAAGTACATCATACCTTTTCCAAATTTCTGGTGGAGTGAATTGTGTTTTCTCAAAAACAGTGATTAACTGCCCTTACCATAGCGTTCAGTCAAAAAAATCAAAAACAAAACAAAAATGAAAATACAAAACGGCGACAATTTACCCATCTCACAATGTACTTGGACACACTTATATATATGTCATTAAAGTAAACGGACATTTTTGTTGACTAATGTTGTTGATCAACTACTTTTCCTAATTACTATAAAGAAATACCGTCAGAAATTGTCTTTTATTTATTTCGGAAGAAATATGATTCAACCTTTCGACTTCCTTAATTCATTATCAGGGCAAGTAGAGAGATATTGAGTTTTCGTTGATTTTCTCAGAAGTTGTTAGATTACTTTGTGTACAAAGATGCGGTAAAATTATTGCAGTTATAGTCACTGATAATGTCGAGTAATGGATTTCTTTTTAACAACGTTTAGTTCATAAACGAAATTTAAAAGGTAGTTTGTTTCATTTTGTTTAAGTCTATAATGTCGTTATCGGATTTCATTTGGATTAATTTTCTATCGATACATCTGGCATAAATGGCGGGTTTATCAATTGTATTAAATATTTTGTTGTCTATGTTAGCACTATGAAAAGAAAGTCAAAAGCTTCGACAGCATTAACTCCTAAATGACATTTAGACTTTTCCTGAGAGAATTTCCTCTTTATCTGAGAAGGATTATTTGTAATTTGGAAAAGTCAATCAATAAAATTAATTGTCACAAAATAGCTGTCTTTAATATGATTTGTTTTAAAGGACATTTGCTACCTAAATAAACACAAAATACGCACACAGACACATATCTGTGTGTTTGTGTAGTATGTGTGAAAATTCAAGTATAAATCATCAAATTAGAATATTAGAAATGATAAATTCCCATTCAAATAATTAAATTTAAAAACCTTAGTGATGATGTCCTTTAAACTTAATTCTTTGTATAAATACTTTGTTAATGCTACTCGTGGGTTGTTTTTCTTTATTCTTTAATATATATATATATATATATATATATATATATATATATTAAAAAAGTTCATCGATTTTATTTCTTTATCTTACATATTGCATTAAATATTATTTTTGTGAATAAACATTTTTGCATAAGCGTTCGGTTCATTTTAAACGTAATTTTATTTCGTCTTGCCGTCTGAATAACTAAGAAATTGCGGTAAGATTTACAGTAAGATTTACAGGAGAAACCGTCGTTTTATCTGACATGCTCCGAATAATCGGCTACCAAGAGGTTCATAACCAATCAAGATTTAACTTGTCTTTAAGGGACATTTTTACGTTCATCGTACTTCTTCTTATTTTATATACAGTTTCTCTTCAGGATGCAAGCGATTTTTGTCCTCCACATCTTTCTGACTGTTACTGCACATAATATGTTTTGTCGTGTTATTTCTACCTAACCCTCTCCTGCCATCTATTTGTTTAAATCTATCAAATATGTCAAAAACTATTTTCCACTCACTCTTTCCTTCTATCCGCCTCGTGAGTATCAGATTCTCTAAGCCCTACTTCTTCATTACGTGTCCCAAAAACTTCAGCTGTCTTTTTTAGATGTTAAGTTTAAATTTCTTTTTCGGTCACATTCTCTCCAAAACCTCATCGTTGCTCATATGTTCGGTCCATGATATCCTCAGCATCCTCCGGTAGAATCACATTTCTGTTATTTTGTGTATTTCGTTCATCTTTCAATAAATTTTACCGCACACGCTGGACACTTATCACATAACAGTCCAGCACTCTTTTTTGTTAAGTTTCCAGCGAAATGTTCCTGTTTTTTAATTTTCTATCCAGCTTTTAGAATACGCTCTTGGCTATGTCAATAGGCATTCGGATCTCACTGTCACACTTTCCGTCCTCTGTTAGAACACCTCTCACGAACGACATATCAATTTAAAAAAAAAAACGAATCTAACGACGGTGAAAAGGGAGGTGTAGGATCGAAACCTAGCAGAGTTGCATCGATTTTTCAGGTCTGTAGACGAAATAAAATACTGATTAAAATAAACAGATCGTCTACTTAAATACGAACATCCACTAAAATAATGTTTAAACTAATAAAACTATCTTGTATTAGAAAATAAAAACACATTAGTTCTCTAGAAATTTCTTTGTTCGGGTTTCGGATACGAAACTGAGCCGTCATAAATTTCAAAGAAATCAGAAAGTGTTGGTCAAAAGGCATAAGGAGGATTGCTTATTTATGACGTTCTTCGAAGCCGAGTGGTCAAAAAACGTCGAATCAAACAACGGTTCGAATTCTGCCGAAGGTGAACTTTCTTTAATAAATTATCGCAATTGTTCAGCCCGGAAGACGATTCAGAAAACTGTTTAAACAGGGCATCTACACAAATATAAGTATACGCTTAAATAACGTTTAAAATAATAATAATAATAATAATAATAATAATAATAATAATAATAATAATATGGAAAAGCTGTAAACAAACACTGGTATGAACATCACCCAGCACCGGTTATAAAAATAGAAGATGTAACCATTCTATGGGATTACACCATCTACACAGACAGAAAAATTGAAGCAAACAGGCCAGACATTATTGCTAAAAACCAGAAGGAGAAAACTTGTCTATTAATTGATATGGCTTGTCCAGCGGATTATAACATAGCAATCAAGGAATTTGAAAAACTGTCAAAATATAAAGACCTGGAAATTGAAATAGAAAAAATGTGGAAATTGAAAACAAGAGTTGTGCCAGTGATAGTAGGTGCACTTGGAATGATAAAAAATGGAATAAAACAACACATTGAAAGAATCCCTGGAAACCCCAGCTTAAGAGATATACAAAAAATTGTCTTATTAAGTACAGCCCACACACTAAGGAAAACTTTATCTATGTAATGCTGGGGATGATAGGGAAGATAGAAAAACATGAAATGGAGCCATAACAACACGCCACTACCTGCCTTAGGTCTCCCCGCAGACTTGGTTGGTAGTGAGACCAAAGCAGAAATCGAAATATGATGAAAAATGACATAATAATAATAGCCCACACACCAAGGAGAACTTTGTCTATGTAACGCTAGGGATGTTAGAGGAGATAGGAGAAAACATATCATGAAGCCATAACAACACACCACGACTTACCTTAGGTCTTCCCGCAGTCTTGGTTGGTAAAGCGACCATAGCAGAAGTCGAAATATAATGAAAAATGACACAATAATAATAATAATAATAATGGGCATTTTTATAAACATGGCAGTCGTTCGTAGATTGTAATATATCTTTGAATATCTTCAAAATCTATCAGAATAGAAGTAACTTGAAGAAATCTAAAACAATGTGCTCACAATTACAGCTCATATATTACGAACAGCTTTACCTATGTAAAATGTGTGTGATTTTATTTTTTCTTACAAGAAAAATTAATGGAACATCTCATGAAACAATTTCTGAACTTAGGATATGACTGGGACCCGGAAGGAAATGCGTATACAACAGAAATCCAATGAAATATAATATTAAGAATAATATTAATAATATTAATAATAATCATAAATAAGGAAATAAGAAATAAGAAATAATAATAATAATAATAATAAGAAGAAGAAGAAGAAGAAAAAGAAGAAGAAGAAGAAGAAAAAATTCAATAATAAAAGAAGGCAGTAAATACAAACAAGATTTACAGTTAGTAGATTCTGTAGAAAATCAAAACAGAAGCCAAGAACCAACTATTGCGGCAAAAAATACGAAAATGAAAGCCAAAGATAAAGCTCTTGAACAGATGAAACAACGCTGGCAAGACAAACCTCTGCATGGCCAATATCCAGAACGTGCCAATAAATTTAATGTTGATAAAGTTAATACTCATCGATGGTTACGTGCAACTGGATTAACGTCTGAAACTGAAGGCGTTATTCTTGCTGCGCAAGACCAATATCTTTTCAATAGGAACTTTCAGGCAAATATTATACATAATAATATGGATCCAAAATGCAGGTTCTGTAATAAATACGAAGAAACAATAGACCATCTAATCTCAGGATGTTCTGTAGTTGCCCCAAATGAATATAAATATCATCACGATAGAGTGGGGCAATCTTTACATTAGGCAATGTGAAAACACTATGGAAAATCTGTAAACAAACACTGGTATGAACATCACCCAGCACTTGTTGCAGAAATAGAAGATGTTACCATTCTATGGGATTACACCATCTACACAGACAGAAAAATTGAAGCAAATAGGCAGGACGTTATTGTTAAAAACCAGAAGGAGAAAACTTGTCTATAAATTGATATGGCTTGTCCAGCGGATTGTAACATAGCAACCAAGGAATTTGAAAAACTGTCAAAATATAAAGACCTGGAATTTGAAATAGAAAACATTTTTTCAAGTCCAGTATCTGTTATTTCTCTTTCCAGTATTGAAGTCAAACCACAAATCAGTCGGATTTCTCTCTATCAACAACATCTAAATTTATTTATAAATGGAACTTTGTGTGTGTATGTGTGTGTATCGGTTACCTATAGCCTCCGAAACGGCTGAACCGATTTTCTTGAAAATTTACACAGTTGTACTATAAGCGTCTGTGAGTGTTCTTAGCTAGGTGTTGTGACGACGTACCCCTGATAAATATCGAAAATCGATAATCGAAACAATCGGGTTATAGAAGGAGTGGTCCGATTTTAATCAAGTTTGATACACTCATAGAAAAAAGACATAAGAAACGATATTCAGAAGTTTCAAGGTTTCAGTTCTTACAATAGTGCAGAAAATCGATAATATATATATAAAAGGCAAGATGTTTGTGTGTGTGTGTCTGTTTATCTGCCTGTATGTCTGTATTTTTTTCAGCCCTTTTATTTTACTCTTTGCTTCGTGTTTGGCTCTAAGTAGGTATAACTGTAGTTCTTAGTCTCAGCGATGATAGCATTTACTCAGAAGACTTAATTAGTCTTCAAAATTCATTTTACGCCCAAAAAAATACTTATTTGATATCGATACGAGGAAATAAAAATTTGACTTACATCCATTCATTTTTCTTTCAGTCTACGGTTTCGATTTAACTGAAAACAACTATTACTTTTTAGCCTTTCGTGCAAAGTCCAAAGAGTCTGAGCTCCAGGACCATGGATTAGTTTTAAAGCTTTCAATACACCCGAGCAACGCCGGGCTATACTGCTAGTTGTAAATAAACCTCATCAGACCTCTCCATACCCTCTGACTTTGGATAAAACTATTCTCGATTTTCCGTGTGGAATGATGGAATTTTATTAACCCGAGAACACTGACCATGGTACACAGCGCAAATGACAACATTTTAATTACAATTTAATTATAATTTGCTTTACCTGATTTTCTTTCCTAAATAATGTTTTTCAGTTTTTATTAATACAAAGTACAAATTTTTTTGAATGCAAAATATTTCAAATTAATTTTATATTTTCAAATCAGGTATGATATACCCATGGTTAGTAGTGGTGTAACTTTAATCGATGGCTAGTGTTCTAGGGTTAAAACACTTCCATATCGTTTATTCAATGCGTATCCCACTGCGTATCTGTGACAAAACCATTCTCATAATTCTTCTTCTTCTTCATGGACGTAGGCGATCATGGACTTCTGTTTGTCACACTAAACATCCTTCCTCTTGATATCTCTCTTGAACTCCGCTAGGTCATCCATCCTATCAAATATGTCTCGCGCCGACATTCCCTGTTTCTTTTCCCTTCTATCCGTCTAGTGAACGCCAGACGCTCAAGACCCTCGTTTCTCATTACTTGTCCCAGGGACCTCAGCTGTCTCTCCTCGATTTTAACTTTGAATTTCCTTCTCGTTTGCCGTCTCACCAAACCTCGTTAATGCTCATGCGCTCGGCCCATGTAATCCTCAGCATTCTTCTGTAGAACCATATTTCTGCTGCTTCGAGCCTCTCGTTTCTTCTTAAAGAGATTGTCCAACATTTGCATGTTTTCAATGAGTTTCCCGTCTTTCATTACTGTGGTTAGGTTTTGAAATGCATCATTGGCCATGCCAATCTCAGTGTCGCACATTCCTCCTCAGAAAGGCTCCCACTTACTCTTTCAAAATCTATTATTAACTATACATTATACCAATAAACATGAGATTCAGAAATGAAGTTTGAATTGAAAAACTTATCAAAGAGCCGACTGTGGAAGTGACCACCTCTGGGTTATATGTAAACTAAGGTTGAAACGACGGAGAAAGAATAAGCCTAATGCAGCACCCAGACTTCAATATACACACTCGTGACTTACTTCAACCTACAGAAAAGGTATCAGAATAGGGTGACGAAATACACCAGAAACAAATTGGAAAAGGAAATTCAAAACGAAACAGTTAAAACATCATTAGTGACATCGGTCAATGACATAGTACCGAATGAAAACAGGCAGAAAAGAAAAATGAGTGGATTACAGATGAGATTCTGAAAATTATGAAAAAGAAAAGGGAAAATAATGCCTAAACCTGAGGCCACACGAGGAAATAAAGAGAAAATGCAGACAGACGAAAGAGGAATGACCCAACGACAACTGAGCAGAAATAGAGGGATTGAGCACAAACAATAAAAGAGAGAGGTATAAAAGATAAGGGATCTAACAGGACAAAAACACATGATTCTCAACGGAATGCACAAAATACAAGGATGGAGCACTAGAGAAAGAGAAAATTCTTCAGTAGTGGGAAGAATAAATAAGAGATCTTTTCCAGGACACAAGAGAGCGACCGACAACACACAGGAATACCGAATGACAAGAAATATTAAAATCTGAGGTGAAAGTTGCACTTGACAAACAGAATAGAAACAAATCAGCTGAAGCAGACGGCATTGTAATAAAAATGTTGGAAGCCTTAGATGACTTCGACATAGACAAAATTACAGAAATTATAAATGAAATCAACAACAGTGGTGAAATCCCGGAAGACCTAAACAAATCGATTTTCATAGCACTGCTTAAGAAGCTAGATGCAAATGTATGTGAACTCCACCCAACGATCAGCTTAATGAGTCACATAAAAAAACTCCTCATCAGGATTCTGGTGAACAGAGCATGCAGTACTATCAGACCGGAAAAGAGACAACAACAGTGCGGTTTCATCAAGGACACTAGAACAAAAAACGAGAGTGTTATTAGAAATGGCAATAGAAATGGAAAAGAACGTGTAACTCTGTTTCATAGACTACGTAAAGGCATTCAACAAATTACACCACAAAGATTAGATAGAGAGGACTGGAAATTTTGTCTATTTGGGAAACGACTTAGAGTAATCAAGAATATTTCCTGGCAGCAAACTGCCTGCATACGGACAGAAAAGCTAGGTGTACAAAGATTGAAAAGGGTCTAAGAAAAAGATGTGTATTCTCACCAGATCTATTCAACCTATACAGCGAGATAAGAGCTCAAGAAATCCTACCAGGACTTGTCATTAGTGGCAGCAACCTGAACAATCTATATATATAAATGGCAATCTGTGAGTCTGTGTGTGACTACTCCCCATGCACACCTACATTTTTTAAGCTGCGCCATTCAAACTTTCTAGGGATAAGTATCTACAGGGAAGCCAGTTCAAAACATACTTTTTGAGTTTAAGTTCAGCAAATTTTCCCTTTCGCACTTTTTGGCAAATGGAGCCGATTGTTTACATTCGTAAAACATCTAAGATCTAAGATGGTTGCTAAATTACGTCACAGAAATCAAATCACACGTGTCAAACGCGACTAAAATATTTTCTTATTACAAAAAAATGAGCCTTTTTATTTAATTTTTATTCCGACGTTTTAAAAATGAATCTGGTCAACAAAGAAATGTGAATATACTTCCCTGTCATTTTAAAAGAAAAGACATATTTTTAAAAAAACTGCTTTTTTTAAACAAAAACAAAATATTTTTTAAAAAGTGGCAATGGGTAATTTAATTATTTAAGTCTTTATTTTATTTTCAGATTTAATATTTCATACTTCAGAAAATAAAATTAAAAAAACATAAAGTTGTTTTTTGCTAAATATTTCATGCAGAAAATCAACTGTCTGTACTTCGTGTAGCATTAATGTAACTTTTTCTTCTAAATTTAAATGTCCACATTTTTAAATATTCTTCATAAATCTTTGAACTGAGAGCGTAATAGTTTTTATATCTCTAATTTCAATAAAATAAATACTTTTTATTTCTATGTTAAATTCATTTAGTCAACAAAAAATGTAAATATTTTGCCCCGTAATTTTGAAACAAAAACCAACTTAATGGTGTTTACAATGTCACACGAAATATCAAACCACGTTTACGAAAAACAAAAGAAATATAGATTTTTTAATGGAATTTTGAGGAATTTTGAAACAAAATTTTTTTATATAATTAATTATTTATATGACCGAGTTTTAAAGTAATTGTTTTCAATTTCCACATTTTTTCTATTTCATTTTCCAGGTCTTTATATTTTGACAGTTTTTCAAATTCCTTGATTGCTATGTTAAAATCCGCTGGACAAGCCATATCAATTAATAGACAAGTTTTCTCCTCCTGGTTTTTAACAATAATGTCTGTTTGCTACAATTTTTCTGTCTGTGTAGATGGTGTAATCCCATAGAATGGTTACATCTTCTATTTCTGTAACCGGTGCTGGATGATGTTCATACCAGTGTTTGTTTACAGATTTTCCCTAATTTTTGCACATTGTCCAATGTAAATATTGCCCAACTCTATCGTGGCGATTTTTATATTCATTTGGGGCAAGCACAGAACAGCCTGAGATTAGGTGGTCTATTGTTTCTTGGTGTTTATCACAAAACCTGCATTGTGGATCCATATTATTATGCATAATATTCGCCTGAAAGTTTCTCGTGAAAAGACTTTGGTCTTGTGCTGCAAGAATAAAGCCTTCAGTTTCAGACTTTAATCCAGATGCACGTAACCATCGATGAGTATTAACTTTGTCAACACTGGATTTATTGGCACGTTCTGGATATTGGCCATGCAGAGGTTTGTCTTTTCAGCGCTGTTTCATCTGTTCGAGAGGTTTATCTTTGGCTTTTATTTTCATATTTGTTGCTGCAATAGTTGGTTCTTGGCTTCTGTTTTGCTTTCCTACAGAATCTACTAACTGTAAATCTTGTTTGAATTTACTGCCTTCTTTTATTATTGAATATTTTTTCTTTCTTTCTTCATGTTGCCTTACTAATTGTATCATCCAATCCTTTGTTGTTTCTATGTATGTTAGTAAGCCAATAGTTGTTGTCTTGTATGACAATTCCAGCTGAATAAGACCTCTTCCACCTTCTTTACGGGGTATGTATAGACGGTCTACATCAGCCTTTGGATGATGCATCTTATGCTTAGAAAGAAGCTTTCTTGTTTTAGCATCCATTTGCCTGATGTCGTTTAGAGTCCAGTTTAAGATGTTAAAGCTTTATTGGACAACTGGGATTGCAAGGCTATTAATGGCCATAACTCTGTTCTGTGAATTTAATTCAGTTTTTAATATCATTCGTAGCCTTCTATAGTACTCTTTACGCACTATTTCTTTCATTTTTTTATGGTGAATGTTTTCGCTCTCATTTACACCTAGGTATTTATAAGCTTCTTCTGGTTTCAATTCTTTTATTGTTACAGCAGGGTCTAAGCTAATTGAGGATGTTTCTTGTATTGATCCACGTAAAACTGTAGCTTTAGCACATTTTTTTCAAATTAAATTTCATTCCAATGTCTTCGCTGAAGCATTTTACATTTTGCAGAAGACCTTCCAGCTCATTATCATTCTTAGCATATAACTTCAAGTCATCCATGTAAAATAGATGGCTTATTTTCTTTTGGCCTATTTTATAACCACATTCTGTCTTATTAAGTTGACTGGTTAGTGCTATTAATGATATGCAGAATTTATTATTATTATTATTATTATTATTATTATTATTATTATTATTATAACTCCTATATTGATATAAGATCATCAGAAATAACATCTTTATATCAAACAATATTATTCGCCACATCCGTTGAGACAATTAGACTTTAACATTAATTCAAAAGAATAAACTAAATCACGAAATTATTAAGATAAACAACACAAATTTGTTTCGTTTAATGTCTTCATTGTATAATGTTTCTATTACGTTTTCTGTTGCAATTTTAATTAATAACTTGAAACGTTCGCTGCTTGTCTCCTATATATTTTTATTTTGTTGTAACATTTATTCTAATTTAGGTTTAATTAGAATTATTCAACTTTCCCTATCATCTGCGTACAATATATTGGAGTTTTATTTTAACATGATTAACGTCATTTTTTCGTGTTTTACTAAGCAGAAGTCTTTGTTATCTATTGTCATTCGCGCCATGTTTACTTAGTGAAGCAAATTAACTTTCAATGTTGCAGCTTCTAGTGTCTCGGACCGAAGATATTAATGACGACAAATTTACATTTTTCAGTATTGTTCTCGCATTTCTTGTCGATATGAACAATGCACATTTTCAATAGGTTCTCCTTGCATTTAAATCACTATTGTTATCATAAGCATCGGGGCCCTTTTTCAACCACACTTTCGTCAATGATCTGCGCGATTATCCTAAGTGTTCCAATCATTGCACATCCGAAAATTCAGTTTATCTCACGCTTTAATGTTACTCAATCCGACAATAAATTAAAGTATATAATCGTGGAATAAAATTATTCCACAATTCAGTCAGTTACATGCCATACGTGATACACGATTGGGCGATCATGTCCCAAAAGAGACATGACTGACTGGACGATTATCAGACGATTGTCATTGCTTTCTGCAGTAGACTGATTTCCAAGGCTATGGAACCCAATCTGCGCTATTATTTAACCCATATCTAAAGGGAAGAGACGAATTAATACATTTCCCAAGGTATTTGTGCATAGGTGAATGCAAGGAATTCAACTGTAGTTTGAACTCGGCTCCCCGATTTCTCGTTCAGAGTTGACATCCACTGCATTACAACGCACATCCCATCTATTAACGATCCGAGAATGCACGGTGGAGAAATGAAGCGAAGCTCGGAAAGAGAAATCGAAGAGCCGTGTTCCAATTCCAGTCAATTCATTACACTGACTTACTTGTTAATACCCTTCGGGAGTGTATAAATCCGTCTCTCTCCAGCTATGGACTCTGTAGCCTTGACTGGAAACGAGTCTAGGAGAGGGAAAACTCTGACTTAAAATCTGCCTGGAGATGGTTGCGTTCTCTTACCCATGAATCCCCACTGCTACTATGATTACAATAGAGGCGGTGCCTCTATGATCCTAAGAGATACGGGATTTGTGATCGTGAATGATGCAATGTGGTATAAGTAAAATATAGCTATAAAATAAACAAGAAATAAAAAGCAGTATAAGTTCATCGTCATCATCATCATCATGAGAACAGTTTCGGCTTGAATGACAATATTAGCTTTTTCTTATAAAGAAACTTTCGGCATTTATTAACCAACAGCAAGTACAGTTGTCGCTTGTAATTTATAAAAAAAATATTTTAAAAATGTTTTTCAGGAAAATAAATTTCTCAAGGCCAGTAACTGTTATTGTTCTTTCACACCACGAAGTGAATTCATACCACAAATCAGTCTGATTTGTTTTTCACTGGGAAATGTTTGAATTCTATTGATAGCATTTTTATATCCTTTCTCCAAAACGTCGTATCCCACTGCGTATAGATCACAAAAGCATTGTCATAATTCACGTTTCCAAAGCTATTTACTTGTGCCTTATAACTCCGATACTAATATAAAATCTTTCGTTGATTTCAGTTTCATGGAGACAACATATATCAGTCTTATACGTATCCATTTTTGTAATCATTTCAAACAAAGCAAGGCGTTAATACCACTGATGGCAGAGGGTTACATAAGAGAGTTGAAGTATTAGGCAAAAAGAGAGTGAAAAGAAAGACAAACCAGTTACAGGAGGTGAAAGAGAAAGGGCAAGAGAAGGGTGTGAACACAGGAGTGAAGACAGCTGCGAAGGTAGAGAGAAAGAAAAAGAACAAGATATACAGGGTGATGTAAAAGGAACTGGAGTCAAGTGGATAAAAGATGGGAATTAGACAGAAGGAGAGTGAAGAGAAAGACAAACCAGTTACAGAGGGTGTCAGAGAAAGGGCAAGAGAAGGATGGGAACACAGTAGTGAAGACAGCTGTGAAGTTAGAGAGAAAGAAAAAGAACAAGATATACAGGGTGATGTAGAAAGAACTGGAGTCAAGTGCATAAAAGATGGGAATTAGACAGGAGGAGAGTGAAAAGAAAGACGAACCAGTTACAGGAGGTGAAAGAGAAAGGGCAAGAGAAGGGTGTGAATACAGGAGTGAAGTCAGTCGTGAAGGTAATGAGAAAGAAAAAGAACAAGATACACGAGGTGATGTAGAAAGGGCTGGAGTTAAATGGATAAAAGAATTTGGTTGAAAATCCCTAGGCAACAGCTCCTGCTTTGTTAACGTTTCACAATTCCACTAATACTAAAATTACTGATGATAAAATTCTTAAAACCAACTGGATATATTTATAAAGTTTTAAATTAAAAAGTGCCAAATTTTAACATCCATCAACAAGAAAAGTAATTTACTTATCTGTGCAAAAATATGATCGACTAAGTCAACCACTGAATTACACGAGATGTCAAAATCCAAACTATAAGTTGAGTATCCCTGTATTTTAACGTTATCTATGTAACGTTATCTATGTAACTATTGCTACAAGTGTTTGTTGTATATCGGAACTTAATTGTATTCATAACACATATTCCATCGATAAAAGCATTATTATTCTAATAAATAGATAGATAGATAGATAGATAGATATTAAATAACTGATATATATATATATATATATATATATATATATATATATATATATATCCGAGTGAATAAGGAATGAAGAAAAAATGTTTTACAACGTCTAAAACATTAATTTAAAACAGTACTCCATATATAATATATAGAGCTCTGAATATTTATTATAAATTATATTTTAGAACATGTACAAAATTTTATATATCCACTAGAAATCGTACATTTGTTTCGACATTGAAATTTCTGTCCAAACCACCTGAGGAGACATTGTAGTTTCAATGTCGAAACAAATGTACGATTTGTAGTGGATATATAAAATTTTGTACATGTTATAAAATATAATTTATAATATATATATATAGTGTGTGTGAAAGAGAGAAACAGATAGAAAAAACTAGATTGATATCTACTGACACAAAGATATCAAATCACACACATAGATAGATAGATAGATAGATAGATAGATAGATAGATAGATAGATAGATAGATAGATTCCCTTCACTATCAATCACCCCAACCAACCCGACAACAACAATGAACCAAATATAAACAGCGGATGATTCCAGTTTTGCTTATTCCTCCTGAAGAAACGTTGGACACCCAACGATGAAACAAACATATGATTGTAGAGGACATATACAGAAAAAATTATGTACATGTTCTAAAACAAAAATTATAATAAATCTCTCTCTCTCTCTATATATATATATATATAGAGAGAGAGAGAGAGAAGGAGAGAAAGAGAGGGGGAGAGACACAGTGTGTGTGTGTGTGTGTGTGTGTGAAAGAGAGAAACATAGAAAAACTAGATTGATATCAACTGACACAAAGATATCAAATCACACACATAGATAGATAGATAGATAGATAGATAGAAAGAAAGAAATATAAAAGTGAAACCACAAAGTATCTTGAAACTAACAAGATAAGAATAAAGAAATAATGAGAAAATGTTTTACATTTTTTAAAGAATTCTACAACAATAGCATTGCAGATTTTTTGGTTTGAAACAAGAAAACTGCATATATAACCTAATTATATATAAGAGGCTTGTCTTCGAACAAAGCATATTTTCTACACTAGAAGCAGTTTAGGATTTCAATGATAAGAATGGATTTGACTGGAAACCTTTTTTGGCTTCATAAAGTGTAATCCAAATTTCGAAATTTTCCTCAGATATAAATATTTATTCAGTTAATTAACTTGTCTCAGCGTCCATCACATCTTTATCGCCCACGCTGTTCCATCACTCAGGTACACATATTATTTATTTGGTGACATATACGTGTTTGGCAGGTGATGTTTCTTGCTGACACAGCATTGAGTGCACGAAAGGAAAAGCTACGTTTCCTAGCTTAATAAAATTATAAATACGCTGGTGCTGAAAAATATGAAAAGAAGTGTTTCTTAACTGATTATTTTAATCTCCAATTACTTATTTTTTGTAAGAGGTAAGTCAAAGTTTATTCGCACGTTTGACTTGTGATATCTTTAGGTCTGTTACACTGCCTTCTGCTCATGTTCGCTTATAGTTCGTAATGTTATGGTGGAGTGATCAAAGTTTGAGCTTGAGCTTTTTCTTGCTGCTGTTACAGTGTACACATGGCCGCTTCGCTAGCAGTCTTTACAAAGAAACAAATATCAGTTATCCTAATCTACAGAGAACCTTCTGTCTCACAGCTGATAACTCACTACTTTGCCATCATGATCTCTCGAGCTTGCTTAATCTTACCGCCATTGATGGAGGTTGACAGGCGTTTTGCTTCTTCTTCGTTCGTAACAATTGTCCGGTCAATTTTAAACTTCTTGATCCACTCATGCACAGTCCTAGCCGAAATGCACTGTCGTTGTATTGTGTTAAAAGCCTCCGATAAATTTCAAACCTGACACACGTTACCACTGGTTAAATCCGATCACTGCTCTTTACTTATCCTTTATGCGCACTCGTAGTGGAGCGTCCATGTATACACTGTAACACCAGCAAGATAAAAAATGTGTTTGCCAAAATATATTCTATCAATGAAGCCACCGTAAGCAAAACAATATTGGAGTCAAATATTAACATAAACAAACAATACACACACACACACACACACACACACACACACACACACACACATATATATATATATATATATATATATATATATATATATAATGTAGTACACTTGGTATGTAATCCGGGTACATTCCAAAGGAGACGATCTGAAGAGCTGCGCCAAGAACACAAGAGCGGCGAAATGTGAATAATCCCAACTAATAATTAAATATCCTTTATGTAAAGTATTATATATATATATATATATATATATATATATATATATATATATATATATATTGACTGTTTAATTACTTTGTTTTTGGTCATAATAAAACGAGACCAGTGCAAATTTGTATGAAAAAGTGCTCAATACAGTCATATTGTAGAACTTTTGAATATTTTCTATTTGTAAACGAGTTAAAACGCGACTTAGGAAGTTACAGCCTTTTCATCCATGAGTGGTATCTAAATGAAAATTATGCTATAAATATTATGCTATTCCCAAACAAAAACGAACTATTGAATGAAAGAACGGAAATTATGACTAAGTGTAACCATACTAAAAAATACCTTTTAGATTCATACAACCATAGATGAAAACGTTATAATTTCTTGTAATTTCAAAAATTGCGCGTTCAAAAATTCTCTACCACGTGAGCATTAAAAAAAAAGCGTTACATGTGGGTTCTTAAAAAAAAACGGTAAACGCTAAAATAAGTTATTGAAATTTCGTCTGAAGACACCACTCATGGTTAAAACATAGGTCGTGTAATAACTCGTTTACAAATGGAATATATATATATATATATATATATATATATATATATATATATATATATATATATATATACAATTAAATTTGAATTTAATTAAAAAATACATTGCATCACGGAAATTTATATTTTCCAGATTTCTATCTCCTCATCTGGCAATGTTAGATCAAAGTTTTGAAATTTTTCCCAAATATGACCTAATGATGACGAAATAGAAAACTGAAAACAGAAATTTCCGTGTCGCAGTGTATTTTTAATTAAAAAACAAATTTAATTATATGATTATATTATGCTCTACAATATTTATTTTATTGATCCCTTTTAAAAAAAAAAGTAAATGCCAGAGATCTTGGAATTTTAAAAATGTTACTTCTCTTTACCTGGATTTACAGACACACACACACACACACACACATATATATATATATATATATATATATATATATGAGAAAGTTATAGATTTTGTCAATAAATTATTAATTCTACAGATTTTTATCACGTTAAACGTTATATTTAGTACACATTTTTATTTTCTTTTAATAAGGAATATTATGAATGAAAACTCCTTAAAGATTCTTTCTTGATCTCTCAGAACAGTCAGTTAAGTGTCATATGCGATACACGTTTTGGCGATCATGTCTCGAAAGAAACACGACTGACTGGGCAGAAGATTATCCCGCAGTAATTTGTCATTACTTTCTACAGTAGACTAGTTGCCAGCCAGATCTATAGAACCCAATCCGTTCTTTTATTTAACCCATATCTGGAGGAAAAAGACGGATTATTACCTTTCTCAAGGGTATTTGAGCGTAAGTGAATGCAAGGAATTCAACTAGGATTTGAACGCGGCTCCCCGATATACTCGTTTCGAGCCGATATCCACTGCACCACAACACAGATCCTTCAGAACAGTGGATTAAAGTAATTAAATATACTGTATAACAGATAGTCAGAGCGTCTACTCAAATACTAGTATCCGCTAAAAGTAACATTTATGTGATAACATGTTTGTCGGATTAATAAAAATCGATTTTCTAAAAAATTCGCTTTGCTTACGTATAAATACTAGACTGCAGAAATTAAAAAAATGTAGGAAATCTATGACGAAGTATGCTTCTCTTAAAGATATAATTTTGGCCTTTCCTCTTTAATTGTTTTTCTCTAGTACAGTTGGTCAGTGTGTATCGGATTTAACATTAGCTGTTTTTACTCAGAGGGGACGATGGTTCGTATCCTGCTTTCTGGCGTAAAGTTTTATTTTTATATGATTTCTCGAACAATCAAGCTGGTAGATAAAACTAAATAAATATGCTGCTTAAAAAACATACGAACCAAAAAGATGTTCCTTTAAGTTCATTGAAATCTTCACCATGCCCAATAAGTGATAAGTTACTTATGTAAATCCTTTCTTTTGACATGTACAGAATAATATCCTACTATTTCGATGACCTGAGATAACATATAACGTTTCGATATTTAGATGTTTCTTCATCTCTTCATAGAATGTTTACGTTCTGAAAAGCAATGTTTGCTATTTTTATGCGCTTACCGATATTCGTGTTGTCTGCTATTACCTGTCAAATCTATCTATATAACATCAAATATGAGTATCCACAAAAAATAACGTTTATTTTTTTATTTAATCTTTCAAATTTTCGAATTAGTTGTTTTGTCTTATCAGTAAATTGACAAAGTTCATATTTATTTTTATCCTTGTATTATTTTCTTTCCGAGTACTTTCGAATCTTGTCCCATTCAAGTTCATAATTATTTTTATTTTTGTATTATTTTCTTCCCGAGTATTTTCGGATCTTGTCCCATTCAATTTCATATTTATTTTTATTTTTCTATTATTTTCTTTCAAAGTAATTTCGAATCTTGTCCCATTCAAGTTCATATTTATTTTTATTTTTCTATTATTTTCTTACCGAGTACTTTCGAAACTTGTCCCATTCAAGTTCATATTTATTTTTATTTTTGAAATGTTTTCTTCGCAAGTACTTTCGAATCTTGTCCAATTAAAGTCCATATTTATTTTTATATTTGTATTAATTTCTTTCCGAGTACTTTCAAATCTTGTCACATTCAAGTTCATATTTATTTTAATTTTTGTATTATTTTCTTCCCAAGTACTTTCGAATCTTATCCCATTCAAGTCCATGTTTGTTTTTATTTTTGTATTATTTTCTTCCCGAGTACTTTCGAATATTGTCCCATTCAAGTTCATATTTAATTTTATTTTTGTATTATTTTCTTCCCGAGTATTACGAATCTTGTCCCATTCAAGTTCATTTTTCTATTATTTTCTTTACGAGTGTTTTCAAAACTTGTCCCATTCAAGTTCATATTTATTTTTATTTTATTTTCTTCTCGAGTACATAAGAATCTTGTCCCATTCAAGTTCATATTTATTTTCATTTTTCTATTATTTTCTTTCCGAGTGTTTTCGAATCTTGTCCCATTGAAGATCATATTTATTTTTATTTTTGTATTATTTTCTTTCCGAGTATTTTCGAATTTTCTCCCATTCAAGTTCATATTCATTTATATATTTGTATTATTTCCTTCTCGAATACTTTGGAATCTTGCCCCCTTAAATTTCATTTTTATTTTTATTTTTCTATTATTTTCTACCCGAGGACTTTCAAATCTTGACGCATTCAAGTTCATATTTATTTTTATTTTTCTATTATTTTCTACCCGAGGACTTTCAAATCTTGACCCATTCAAGTTCATATTTATTTTTATTTTTCTATTATTTTCTACCCGAGGACTTTCAAATCTTGACCCATTCAAGTTCATATTTATTTTTATTTTTCTATTATTTTCTACCCGAGTACTTTCGTATCTTGTCCCATTTAACTTCTTATTTAATTTTATTTTTATATTATATTCTCCCCAATTATTTTCGAATCTGGTCCCATTCAAATTCATATTTATTTCTATTTTTGTATGATTTTCTTCCCGAGTACTTTCGAATCTTGTTCCATTCACGTTCATATTTATTTATATTTTTCTATCATTTACTTCCAGAGTACTTTCGAAACTTGTTCCATTCTAGTTCATATTTATTTTGATTTTTCTATTATTTTCTCCCCGAGTATTTTCGAATCTTGTCCCATTCAAGTTCATATTTATATTTATTTTTCTATTTTTTTCTTCCAGAGTACTTTCGAATCTTGTCCCATTCACGTTCATATTTATTTTTAATTTTTGTTTTATATTCTTCAGGAATATTCTCGAATCTTGTCCCATTCAGGTTCATATTCATTTTTATTTTACTATTATTTTCTTCCCGAACATTTTCGAATCTTGTCCCATTCAAGTTCATAATTATTTTTATTTTTGTATTATTTTCTTCCTGAGTAATTTTGAATATTATCCCATTCAAGTTCATATTTATTTTTATTTTTGTATTATTTTCTACCCGAGTACTTTCGAATCTTGCCCCATTCTAGTTCATATTTATTTTTATTTTTGTATAATTTTCTTTCCGAGTACTTTCGAATCTTGTCCAATTCAAGATCATATTTATTTTTATTTTTGTATAATTTTCTTCCGGAGTACTTTCGAATATTATCCCATTCAATTTCATATTTATTTTTATTTTTGTATCATTTACTTTCCGAATACTTTCGAATCTTGTCCCATTCAAGTTCATATTTATTTATATTTTGGCATTATTTTTTCCCGAGTACTTTCGAAGCATGTCCCATTCAACTTCATATTTAATTTTATTTTTGTATTTTCTCCCCCGAGTATTTTCGAATCTGGTACCATTCATGTTCATATTTATCTATAATTTTTTATTATTTTCTTCCCGAGTACTTTCGAAACTTGTCCCATTCAAGTTCATATTTATTTTTATTTTTGTATTTTTTCTTTCCGAGTACTTTCGTATCTTGTCCCATTCAAGTTCATATATATATATATATTTTTGTATTATTTTCTTCTCGAGTACTTTCGAATCATATCACTTTCAAGTTCATATTTATATTTATTTTTGTAATATTTTCTTCTCGAGTATTTTCCAATCTTGTCCCATTCAAGTTCATATTTATTTATATATCTCTATTATTTTCTTCTCGAATACTTTCGAATCTTATCCTATTCACGTTCATATTTATTTATATTTTTGTATTATTTACTTCTCGAGTACTTTCAAATGTTATCCCATTCAAGATCATATTTCGTTTTATTTTTGTATTATTTTCTTCCCAAGTATTTTCGAATCCTGTCCCATTCAAGTTCATATTTATTCATATTTTTTATTATTTTCTTCCCGAGTACTGTCGAATCTTATCCCATTTAAGTTCATATTTATTTTTATTTTTCTATTATTTTCTTTCCGAGTATTTTCGAATGTTGTCGCATTCAATTCATATTTATTTTTATTTTTGTATTATTTTCTTCCCGAGTACTTTCCAATCTTGTCCCATTCATGTTCATATTTATTTTTATTTTTCTATTATTTTCTTTCCGAGTATTTTCGAATGTTGTCCCATTCAGTTCATATTTATTTTTATTTTTCTTTCTATTATTTTCTTCCCGAGTACTTTCGAATCTTGTCCCATTCAATTCATATTTATTTATATTTTTCCATTATTTTCTTCCCGGGTACTTTCGAATTTCGTCCCATTCAAATTCATATTTATTTTTATTTTTCTATTATTTTCTTCCCGAGTACTTTCGAATCTTGTCCCATTCAATTCATATTTATTTTTATTTTTCTATTATTTTCTTCCCGAGTACTTTCGAATTTCGTCCCATTCACGTTCATATTTATTGATATTTTTCTATTATTTTCTTCCCGAGTACTTTCGTATCTTGTTCCTTTCAAGTTCATATTTATTTATATTTTTGTATTATTTTCTTCTCGAGTGCTTTCGAATCTTATCCCATTCAATTCATATTTATTTTTATTTTTCTATTATTTTCTTTCCGAGTATTTTCGAATCTTGTCTCATTGAAGTTCATATTTATTTTTATTTTTGTATCATTTCCTTCCCGAGTACTTTCCAATCTTGTCCCATTCAAGTTCATAGATTGGTTTGTGTCTATTTATGCAAATATTTGTTTGTTTGTTTTTTCTTCAAGCGTTTACACCTTTGCTGCAACGAATTTCTAGTCACTTAAGTTGACGTCATAAAAACGGCAAAGGCAAATTCCTGTGTTCTCGAAATTATTCTTGAAGAAAATAATCTAAAACAAACAAGACAAACTTTGGAAAATTTACCAATAACGCAAACCACCTTATTTAGAAATTTGCAAAATTAAATATGAATATTGATATACAGAAATTCTTCCTATTATTTTTATTTTCTTATAATCGTTTCACTGAAGCAAGGCAGGACTGACACTGGTGTGCAATGGGGTTTCGGCAAGGAAAAACAGGGTACAAGAAAAACAGAAAAAAAAACCGATAAGGTTTAGGGAGGTGGATGGGATTTGGATGGGTATGTGATGGCAATTGAGGTTGCGTTTAAAATCTTGGTTATTGTAGTGTTCAAGAAAGCAAGTATACAATAGGGAGTTCCACAGACGGAATGTGTGAGAAAAGAAACTGTTTTAGTAGAAGTGACGCTTACGTTTTACAATGTTAACGATAACCAAATGTGACCTTCATGCTAATCTAGTACTATATGTAAATTAATGTCGGTGCACCATGAAAAGAAACCCGTGAAATATTTGTAGAATAGACAGAAGGAAGACTTTTCCTGTCTATGATACAGACTGAAGGCGAGCTGCTAGGTTAGGAACTATTATATTGCTGATATTCCTTTGGATTTTGTCGAGAAATTCGAGATTAATAGCTAGAGCCCCTGACCATAAAGAGCAACAGTATTCAATGCACGGACGAATGATAAATTCATAAATGTGCAAAATGAATTCTGGCGGAGACACATTCTGGCTTACGAATGACCCAACATTCCGAGCGTTAGATGCAGCTATAGATTTGATGTAGTCTTTTCACTTGAGATTGGTTGAGAGACTGGGGCCAAGGTGTGTTGCTATCTAGGAGACTAGAACCATTAAAATTGATGGATGGTGCTTAAAGGAGAGCAGCTTTGTTTTGTAAGCATTAAAATTTACGAGCCAATTCCTACATCATTTCATTACATACTGGATGTATTTTTCAAAAACATCAGCCTTAACAGAATTTATATTGAGATTGGAGTAAGTGTTGGTGTAATATTTAGAGATGTTAATAACCAAACATGATTGAGAGAATTGATGCTACCGAAATACACAACACCCGAACCTTTCTGACTCATCATGTAACCCCCTAACCGTTCTTTCTCATCACTTTCCCCTGCGTAACCCCCTAACCACTCTTTCTCATCACTTTCCCCTATGTAACCCCCAACCACTCTTTCTCATCACTTTCCCCTATGTAACCCTCTGCGCAACAGTGGCAGTGAAATGCCTTGCTTGGGGTGAAATGATTATATATATATTTAATCGTGTCACCCCAAGCAAGGCATTCCACTGCCACTATAGCGCAGGGGGTTACATAGAGGGATTGGGAATAGGAAATGTCAGAAGGAGGGTAATAGACGACTTAGGATGTACATAGGGAGAGAGTTGGAGAGAGTGGGTGTGAGTTAGTGTGTTAGGAGGTGTCTATTGACCTTACATTTAAACTCCTGGAGGTTGTAGCCGTCGGGGAAGGAAGTATGCGGTAGGGAATTCCACAGGCGGGAAGTGCGAGGAAAGAAGCTGTTCGAGTAGAAATTGTGGTTACGTTTCATCTGTTTCACTGTAAAAGGGTGGGACCTAGTTGCCAATCTAGTATATCGTGCAAATTCAAATCTAGGGGGCACCAGTGATTTAAGTTCGTCAGAGCAGAAGCCATGAAAGTATTTATAGAAGAGGCACAGGGAAGCCACGTCACGCCGGTTAGAGAGACACTGCAGGCGGTCAGCCAAGTCGGTATCAATCACATTACAGATTCTTCGCTGTATTTTGTCAAGAACCCCGAGGAGAATAGAAGGGGCAGCCGACCAGATGTGGCAGCAGTACTCAATACACGGGCGGATGGTGGATTTATATAATTGCAGGATAGATTCAGGCGGAAAGAATTTCCGGGCCCTGCACAGAGAGACGACTTTCATAGCTACGGATTTAGCAATTGGTTCGACGTAGTCATTCCACTTGAGGTCCGCTAAGCGTGTCAGGCCAAGCAGGCGTAGTGATTTACTCACTGGGAGGCAAGCCTGTTCCATGCTGATAGGAGGGAGGTGCGGTTGTCTGTGGTGGTTGATTGACAGCAGCTTCGTTTTGATATATATATATATATATATATATATATATATATATATATATATATGAAATGATTTGTTTGAACATTATTTTTGATCGATACTCATATTTAAGTAGATATTCTGTTTATAATTAAACAGTATTATATATTTATGTCTACTGGCCTGATTATTTACGAGTTACCAACTGTTTAAACGAAGTCAAATCAAGCCTATATAACACAATTTTCGATTCATCGTCATAACCATATCTGCTCTGAAATGTATGGTAATGTCAACAAATGTAATCATGTTACGGAAATTAACAAAGATTAACGAAATGATCTTTAAACCACCGACAATTTGAAATATATATCAATGTATGTATGTTTTATTAAATAAACTGCAATCATTGTGTCTGCTTATGTTTAATAAAATCCGTTTATACTCACGGATAATCTTTTTCGTTCTATAATAGAAAGATGTAAAAAATGAGCTGTAAGTTTGACAGATGATTTTAGTATTCCTTTCTCGATGCTACTAAGTACTTTCAATCTCCTTCCGAGATGATCTTCAGGAGTGTGAGTTTTGCTAGCAAAAAATAACTGAAGAACTGTTTTGATAAAAGTTAATGTAAATTTTCTTTTTGCTTCAAATATAATCGTTTACAAATTGCTTAGCGTTCATTAGAACGTGAACATTCTCCAAAAATATCAGAGCTAAGATAAAATATAACGTCTTAGTACCTAGATACTTGTCCATCTCTTAATCATATGTTTACGTTCTGAAAAGCAACGTTTGCTATTTCTAAGCAGACACAATGTTTTCAATTTATTTAATCTAACATATCTAAAAGAAAATTTGCTGCAAAAATATACAAATACACACACACACACACACACACACACACACACACATATATATATATATATATATATATATATATATCAGTAAGTAGCTAACCTAAAGCCAACAGACCTACCAAGGTTTCACCAAATTGATCGTCAGGGCAAATTGGCCAACTTGGCAACAGGATTCAAACATACTACGCAAGGCGGAAACCTCAGGTATGGCTGTCAGACAATTTCTGCGACCACAGCACCCTTTATATCTGGCCACCTAACTCCCGTGAGTGCAAAACTCATTGATTATAATATGGGGACGCAGCTGAGCGAGAGGCTAATAAAACTGCTTGTAACACCAAAGATGATTTGAAGGCAAAGATTATGGCAGCATTCATCAACTTAAACAGGGAGACCGCCCAGAAAAGTTGCATGAGATTCCAAGGTCGTCTATGGCTGAGTCGTAGGTGGATTCAATAGCAATTTTGTTGAATAAATTGACCCTTTAGTATTTAAAAATATTTTTGTGACATTTGGGTAAATATATCTTAAAATGAGATAGTAGTGTCATTTTCATTTTTTGCATAATTTAGACGATAGTTTATCCATATACACATCTATATTCATGCATTATATATTTGTCGAGCAGTTTATATATTAATATATTCAAGGGATTTTATATAAAACTCGGAATTTTTTATTATTATCGTTTCTTATCACCATGGCGTCAGCGAATGAAGAATCTTCAGTTGCGTCTTCCAGAACGTAACAGTGTGACCAAATTGCTGCTATTTGTCGGTAGTAAATAGACTACGTCCGCTTCATTAATTCGCCTCAAGCTTTCGGATATGCAAGGCGCCAGAAAGTCTGAAAGTGTGCAACTTGTATCTGCTGCTATAGAGAGTGTAGCCACACGAACGATAATATTTATGTTTGATGTGAACCACATTATTCATTTATCAAAGTCTATTTCAATCAATTTTTATCAAATTAAGGCAAGAATTCCAACAAATAAATACGATACATATTTCTGATTACTATCTATCTATCTATCTATCTATCTATCTATCTATCTATCTATCTGATCACCTTGTTATCTATCTATCTATCTATCTATCTATCTATCTATCTATCTATCTATCTATCTATCTATCTATCTGATCCCCTTGTTCATCTATCTATCTATCTATCTATCTATCTATCTATCTATCTATCTATCTATCTATCTATCTATCTATCTGATCCCCTTGTTATCTATCTATCTATCTATCTATCTATCTATCTATCTATCTATCAATCAGACCATTTGTTATCTATCTATCTATCTATCTATCTATCTATCTATCTATCTATCATGTGTGTTCATTATCTATCTATCTATCTATCTATCTATCTATCTATCTATCTATCTATCTATCTATCTATCTTGGGAACCTTGGCGTTGTTTAATAGTTAGCAAACATTTCTTGCTAGACCCTAGATAACTATTACAACTAAACTAAAATTTAATGTTACTCTATCAAAAGATACTCTGATATTGAGCACAATTCTCCTTTTAACAATATCTATCTATCTATCTATCTATCTATCTATCTATCTATCTATCTATCTATCTATCTATCTATCTATCTGATTCCCTTGTTATCTATCTATCTATCTATCTATCTATCTATCTATCTATCTATCTATCTATCTCAGTCTCTTCATTATCTATCTCTCTATCTATCTATCTATCTATCTATCTATCTATCTATCTCAGTCTCTTCATTATCTATCTATCTATCTATCTATCTATCTATCTATCTATCTATCTATCTATCTGATCCCCTTGTTATTTTTTTTTTTTGATGATATCACCCCGAGCAAGGCGATAACGCCACTGATGTGCAGGGGGCTACGTAAGAGTGAAAAGATTAGAAGAGAGAAAGCCGGAAACCACATCCTAAACAGGGAACAAGGGATGAGCCTCTACACCTGTTCAATAGACGTGAGTGGAGTGTGAACCGGGCGATAGTCTAGTCTATCTACTCCAATTGTTGGACTGCGAATTGTGAGAGATGCCGATTTTTAATGTTTGTAATTTCCGTTTTCCGTCAAACATTTTTCTCTATTGTTTTCCTTTAAAGAAACATTGTCGTAACTGCAGTCATTCAGCCTTTAGCTAGCTGAGCGATGTCTGTTTCAGTGAAGTAACTCTATCTATCTATCTATCTATCTATCTATCTATCTATCTATCTATCTATCTACCTGACCACTTGCTATCTATCTATCTATCTATCTATCTATCTATCTATCTATCTATCTATCTATCTCATTCTCTTCTTATCTATCACAGCGTTTTGCTATATATCTATGTACCAAGGCAAAACTGCAGGTTGAGGAAAAAATAATGTTCACATCGTCATTCTTAGGTCAGGCATATATTTTGGAGTCTAAAATTCACTAACATCCACACTGACTAGCCTATGAAGATGATATCATAAAAGCAAACATTATAGATTGATTATTATTTTAGTGGCATTGAGTTTTATCAAACAAACCTACAGATACAATTCTTCCTCGCTTTCCTGTCTTCTTTATTTTCAACTCATATTAACATATATATATATATATATATATATATATATGTATATATATATATATATATATATAGTTATTATTATTTAAATGTAAGTTATTTTAATATGTTTTTTTATTTTTTATCATTATCCTCTCTTTGTTATTCATAGATGAACGCTTGCCGTCTCGTGGATTTTTTTTTTGTTGATTGTTACAAAATTCTCTCGCATTAAGGACTAAATTCTGTTATTATTTTTTCTTTATTTTCTCTTTCGGTGAGTGATCTTAGTAAACAGTAAGTTTTTCTTTCTTCTAATTGGAGTAGATAGACTCAACTATCGATCAGTTCACACTCCTCATACTTTTATTGAACAGAAAACGAAGCTCATAACGTGTTCCCTGTTTAGGAAGTGGTTTCCGGCTTTCTTCCTCTCCTCACATCTCACTATTAGTTCTTCTGCAATTTTTTTGTGATATGTGTGGTCGGTTGCAACGTCTCTTCACTGTGAGGGGTGCAGGTTGGCAAAGCTATAATCTCCAGGAGTTTAAACGCAATGACATCTCTTATCGCCCTGCCTCCCATCCTTCTCTTATCCTTTCCTCAACACTTCCTGTATCTTGTTGTTCTCCCTTTTCCCTTTATTCTCGCAACTCTCTTCACACCAGTATTCCCATCGTTCTCTGGCACTCTCTCTGACATCCCCTGTAACCGGTTCATCTTACTCTTTACTCTCCTCCTATGTAACCTTTAACAATGTTCTTACGTAGTCCCCTACGAACTAGCGGTATATATTGCTTGGGGTGAAACAGTTAAAAAAATTGAGCATATCTCTGAAAAATATCTATATTTTCTCTTTGAAATTAACTTACAAACAACTATGCATTTTTGTTCGAACTCACCATATACACTAGCGGCCATAATTTTTAGGCAACCGCAGTTTTTTTTGTTTTCGATGTATTTCTTACTATTTTTAGTATTTATCGCCACGTGGATAATTCTAAATGAAAATAGAATGGTTCTTTTGTTATTATTACTTTGCAATATTTTACAAGGCAGCCAGGAAGCCTTTGCTTCGGCCAGTCAATAAGAAGAGACTAGCATGGGGAAGAGAGGACAAAAACTGGACACCTGAACAGTTCATTTGATGCACATGTTATTGCGCAGTATCAAAAAAAGAACCATTCTATTTTTATTTAGAATTATCCATTTGACATTAAATACTAAAAACAGTATGAAATACATCATTTCTTTTAAAAAGCTGGGGTGGCCTAATAATTATGGCCAGTAGTGTACACAGACACACACACAGACACACACACAGACACACAGACACACACTTATATATATATATATATATATATATATATATATATATATATATATAATCTACAGGCTGCGATTGGTAAATTGTTGCTCTCTGCCTCAGCGAACATGTATTTTTTCGTTCTCTTTTTCAGAAATAAACAGGTTGCAAATAGTGACAATCCAACTAACTTTTTTTATAATCTTGTCCTCCTAAGCAATGCAGCTGTCAGTGTTGAGCAGGGAGTTGCATAGTAAGAAAGTTATGAGAAAAAGTAACAGGTTATAGGGGGTGTCATGAAGTGGGTAAGAGAAGAATGAGAAGATTGATGAAGTGGAGTAGACGGAGAAAGGAGCATGAGAGAGAGGATGCAGGTTAGTGTGATAGGAGATGACTATTAACTTTACATTTAAATTCTTGGAGTGTGTAGCTGTCGGGAAAGCAAGTAAATGGAAGGGAATTCCACAGGCGGGAAGTGCGAGAAAAGAAGCTGGTGGAGTAGAACTTACGTTTACAATTTACCGGTTTCACCATAAAAATGTGGGACCTATCTGCTAATCTGATGGCTCGAATAAATTCACATACAGGGGGCACTACTGAGCTAAGTTCATCCGAGCAGAAGCCGTGAAAGTATTCGTACAAAAGACGCACGGAAGCCACATTGCGCCAGTGAGAATGTGACTGTATCTGAGCTGCCAAGTCGGGATCGATCACATTACAGATTCTCCGTTGGATTTTGTCAAGAACACCTAGGTTGATAGCAGGAGCACCCGACCATATATGGAAGCATTATTCAATGCACGTAGATTTATATATGTGCAGGATTGTTTCAGACGTGAAAACTTCCTGACCCTGCACAGAGAACCGACCTTCTTAGCAGTGAATTTAGCTATGAATTCAATACAGCCATTCCACTTGAGGTCTGTTGTGAGAATTAACCGGAGGAATTCATTTTTACTTTTAACGTAAAAAGATTTAAAATTTGTAATTCAAACACAGAAATCGTATGAAAACATATTAAGTAGTACGCTTACAATTTAATATAGAACATATTAAGATTTAAGCATATTAGGCTGAAAGCTTAAAAGATATAAAACATATTAAAATGGAAGTTTTACAAGCCTACAAAATATTATAGAATGTATAAAAATCTAAGGTTACAAGAAATAAAAATATATTAAGATGGAAAATGACAAGAGATTATAGAATATATTAAGATGAATGCTTGCAAGATATTACATGACATATTACAAAGTAAGCTTACAAGATGTTATATGACATATTAGGATGAAAGCTTACAACATATTATAGAATATATATTGATTACTGCTTACAATATATTATAAAAATATTAAGAATAAGCTTACAAATATTATAGAAATATATATTGTTGAAAGACTACAGGATCTGGTAGAATATATTAAGATAAAAGCTTACATGATATTATAGACACATGTTAAGATGAAAGCTTGCAAGTTAGAATATGTTAAGATAAATGCTTACAAGATATTGTAGAACATATTAAGTAGTTAGTTGACAAGGTATTATAGCAATACATTACGATGAAAATCTACAAGACCTTATAGAATATATTGAAATGTAAGCTTACAATATATCATAGAATATGTGAGGATGGAAGATTACAAGATATTACAGAGTAAGTAGGAAGGTTACAAAATATTATAGAACATTGATATGAAAGCTTAGAAAATATTATAGAAACATACTAAGATGAAAGGCTAGAAGATATTATTAATCATATTAAGATATATAATTACAAGATATTATAGAATGCATTAAAAATGAATGCTTACAAGATAGTAGAGAACATAGTTTATTGATAGAAATGCTTATAAGATATAGAGCATATTAAGTGAGACCTTAAAAGGTATTACATAATATCGTAAGAAGCTTACAATATATTATACAGTATATTTTTTTTAATCATTTCACCCCGAGCAAGGCAGAAACGCAACTGATGTGCAGGGGGTTACATAAATGTAGAAAGATTAATTAGAAAAGAGTGAGGAGTAAAAGCTAGTTAGAAAGGAACAATAGAAAGCTGAGAAAGCAGGTGCAATGACAGATACATGGGCGGAGAGAACGTGAAGATTATACAAGGGAGGGGAGAGAGCTAGAGTCCAGTGGTTAGTAGGTGAGTATTAACTTTGCTTTTAAATTTCTGGAGGTTGTAGCCGTCAGGAAAGCAAGAATACGGGAGTGAGTTCCACAGGCGGGAAGTGCGAGAGAGGAAGCTGCAGGAGTAGAATTGTCGTCTGCGTTTGGCTAACCTGACTGTGAATGGGTGGGACCCAGTTGCCAGTCTGGTTGCACGGGTAAACACCTGTTGAGGAGGCATCAGTGACTTAAGCTCATCCGAGCAGAAGCCATGAAAGTATTTATAGAAGAGACAGAGGGAGGCCACATTTCGACGATGGGAAAGTGGCTGCAGACGAGTCGCCAGATCAGTACCTATCACATTACAGACTCTCCTTTGGAGCTTGTCAAGAACACTGAGGAGAACGGCAGGGGCACCTGACCATAAATGGCAGCAGTACTCCATGCACGGACGGATGGTTGACTTGTATATATGCAGGATGGATTCAGGTGGAAAAAACATCCTGGATCGACATAGTGACCCAATCTTCTTAGCAGTAGATTTTGCTATGGATTCAAGATGAAAGCCTACAGGATATTATGGTAAGATATTAAAATGTAAGCTTACAAGATGTTACAACATATTAAGTAATAAACATACAAGATATTATAGAAGTATATTAAGAAGTAAGCATGCAAGATATTATTGAAACTTATTTAGTAGTAAGCTTACAAGATATTATATGACATATTAGGAAAGAAGTATACATGATATTATAAAACATATTAAAATATAAAATTACAGTATATAATAGTATATATTAAGATGAAAGCTTATAAGATATAGAAACAACTTAACAAGTAAGCTTATAGTTATTATAGTAACGTTAAAAAGTTAACTTATACGATATCATAGAAACATATTCAGAGGTATACTTACAAGACATTGTAGAATATTAAAAAAAACAACCACCCTTGTAATAACCAATAAAATGTCTATCAAATCCATAATCAAGACCACGAATACTACTTACCACGTTCTTTGCCCTATGTTAAGTGTTATACCGTGATTTTTGTAACACACAAAAGAGAACACCAACACCAAGTTCACAGGAGAAAACGAGGATTCCATTAACTCATATACTGAAAACTACTTAAAAGATCTTAGTTTAATTAGAAAGCAATTAAATATCTGCGGTTCCAAATGATGAGAAGGGGGTGGGCTTTGAAGAACCTGGTACTGACAGGCCAGATAGAAGGAAAAAGAGACAGAGGAAGAAATCGGATAACATATTTGAAGGGCCAGATCATGTGGATGACGGAACGGGGGTTTCGAGGTTTAACTGGAGAAAACATACTAAAAGCCACCAGGAATAAGGAGACGTGGAAAGCCATGATCACCTAAGTCCTGAATGGACAGAACACACAGAAGACAAAAAAGTTTCCAAATGAAAGATCATTGTGGATAGCGCTCTCATTTTAGAAATATCTTCTTGTAAAAGACGTTAAAAGATAATTGAAGAACAATAAAGCAAAGCGTTAATCTGATCTCCTTTGAACTGTTTGAACTGTTTGAACTGTTTTGGAGGTGTTTTAAAGCCGTCCCAAGATGAAATAATACGAATCTGGTCCAACACATCTTAGGATAACTACTACGTCTGCACAATTGTAATTGGAAAAAGAATTACAATTGGCAGAAAAAATCTATAAGAACACCAGAAAAACAGGATAAAAAGGTGTCCGTTACATTCAGTAAAACATTTTAATATGCATAAAATATTACTTACTGCCTAATATCAATCACACACAAACGCACACACACACACACACACACACACACACACATATATATATATATATATATATATATATATAGGGTGTTCGAAAAATTTATACTGTCACTACAAGAGTCTTTCACTCCAACATTTTTTTTTTTAATCATTTCACCCCGAGCAAGGCAGAAACGCCACTGATGTGCAGGGGGTTACATAAATGTAGAAAGATTAATTAGAAAAGAGTGAGGAGTACAAGCTAGTTAGAAAGGAACAATAGAAAGCTGAGAAAGCAGGTGCAATGACAGATACATGGGCGGAGAGAAAGTGAAGATTATACAGGGGAGGGGAGAGAGCTAGAGTGCAGTGGTTAGTAGGTGAGTATTCGAGAGAACTTTATAAATGAGGAAGTTTATTTTCTGCCAGCAAGATGGGGCACCACTACACAACAATCGCGATGTTGGATCTAGCAAACTTCATGAATGAGGTGAAGCGGTTTCGAAGAATATGCCTCTGCGTTCATCAGTCCTCACATAACTATATATTTTTATGGGTCTACGCTAGCAAACTTTCAACAGTGGCTGAAATAAGAGCAGCTATTGTATGAGAAATACTAAATGAATTAATTTCCTGAGATTTGCGATTCCAATGCTCGGCGTTGTCAGCAGTGCCCTGGAACGCCAGTTTCTAAACAAGCGTTGACAGAACAATGAGATAAAGTCTGTTGATTCTATTTTGTTTTTAAAAAAATCATGTATATTTTAATAAACAGTAAATTTCCATTCGTCTAAAGCGTGTATACATTTTTAGGACACCCCGCATATACATATATATATATATATATATATATATATATATATATATATATATAATTTTAAAACAGGGAATAACATATTACATTGCATTTGACTACATGGTTTTGTTGTCATTTCGTGCTATCCCGCGGTGTGACGTCAGAAAACCGCTTCGCAAACTTAAGAACTGCGTTTATTATTTTTGGTAACTATTGCCGTTGCCAAGCGGAGTTTTATGTCAACACAAAATAAAATCGTCGGTGATGGTGGATTTTATAATATTTCAGTTTAAACAACCTCTCTGAAGATGGCCCATGTGAGCCGAAAGCTTAGAAGAAAACCAATAAATAATTATCCAAATGTTGGAGAATTTTTGTCTTTATTTTCAACTGAAATTAAAGCAAACATACGACATTTAGAATGGCTCATGATTAAGCATAATACACATTCATTGTCTCTTATATTTAACAGTATATGTTTAGAAAATTACTTGCTGCCTCGATATACTATATATAATATATATATATATATATATATATACATATATATATATATTATAAATTGTTTTAGAACATGTTCATAATTTCATCTATATGTGTCTTCTTGCCTACAATCATGTTTGTTTCAGTGTTTGAATTTAAACACTTCTTCAGGGGAAATAAATGTTTGGAATCATTCTCTGTTTATATTTGGTTCGTTGTTGTCGTGGGGGCTGGTTGGCGTTATTGGTAATTAAGTGAATGTCTCGTTTTGATCGTTAGACTTTTGAGGAATTTGGTGTGTAAGTGTGAAATTGTTGATTAATTGTATTATCTGTTGGAATGTATGTTTTATCTTTTTATCGGTTGGGTATATCTTTTGGTTAGGATTTCTAAGAGGACACTGTTGAGTGGTCATTTTTATGGTTGGCTATCATTTAATTGGTTAATGCTGCTGTTAATGGACCTAATTCATGTATTTACTTTGATTCTGTGTCTAGGTTTTCATAGACGTGATAGGGGTGGGGTGTTTTTTCTTTCCAATTTAGATTTTTTTTCGGTAATATATATATATATATATATATATATATATATATATATATACCCTCTTCTCCTCTTTCTTCCTTCTTTTTCTTTCTCTTCTCCTTCTTTTCCTCTTTTTTCTTCTTTTTCCTTTTATTCAAGTTTGGAGTACAATTGTATTTATGCGAAATTATTTCAAGAAATCTAAATTTGTATTTTTTGGGAAGTAAATGCGAATTAGCGTTTTACCAGTTTTTTGTATAAAGTTGTATGTTTAATCTTATTTTTAAGTTTAGACGGTCGGTTTTTTCTTTTAATTTTTTTTTTCTATAAATTATCGTTTGGAATCTTATTTATTTCTTTTAATTTTTTATATATTTTATTTATTTAGATATTTTTGCGGGCATTAGATCTTATTTTAAGGATTTATTACATCGATTTGTCTGTAGCATTTTTATCTTTTATAATAATAAAAATATTTATTCAAATTCCCAGTATTTTTTGTGGGGGGTGATTGTAGGGATAGATCTTACGTGTGCTTACAGTTTATTTTTGTGTATGATATAATTATTCTGAAGTAGTATATTTAATCTTGATTTTGAATATATGAATTTTGATTCTTTTTCAAGTTTGGGAGCCATTTATTTAATTTTGATTTTTCTAGTACGGAATATTTTTGTATTTAAGAAAGGTTATTGTGTTAAGTAAGGTTATTGGTGTAGGCTTTAGTGATAGACCTTCCTTTAAGGATTTATTGGATCGATTTTTTTTATAGCATTTTTATCTTTTATAATGAGGATATCAATCGAACTCTTTGTATTTCATAGCATGATTGTAGGGTTAACTCCCTAATGTGCTTGCAGTTTACTGTGGTTTCGTGTCTCTGATTTAAGAGTTTGTTACTATTTATATATTTAAGGATCTCTATTTTTCTTGAAGGCAAATAAAGCATGGTTCTTTTATAGATTTTGCTGTTCTTGCTTTTTTGAGAATTTTCCATTTGACCTTAGGTGTTTTATTTTCGTTTTTTAATTTCCAAAAGTGTTTGGAGAGAGATGTCATGTTTTGTTTTTCTTTGTTATTGAAGGATGCGAGGTGATTGTAAAAGTGCTTTTTAAATACGTTCATAGTATTCCCAATATATATTTTTTCATCCTTAGGATTTTCTAAGGATGAAATCGAACACATATATATCAGAAATTTCGTCAGACATTTATTGGCCATCGGCATTGGTTGGGGTTTCTACAGTTACAGAGGTTGCTGTCATGGGACGGACTTGTATTAGTGTTGGATTTATTTTTGCTGTGTATTTTTAATATTTTTGTGTCATGCATTTTGATTATTTTTTCTAGATTGTATGTTGTTGACTATTGTGTCTAAGTGTTTCTGGAATTTATTTTTGTGTTTGTGGAAAGTTGTGGAAACACAAAAATAAATTCCAGAAACACTTATACACAATAGTCAACAACATACCCAAATCTGATAAAATATTTGTTAAATCAGACAAAACATCGAACTTTTATAAGATGGACCCAAATGAACTCCCCCATATATATATATATATATATATATATATATATATATGTGTGTGTGTGTGTGTGTGTGTGTATATATATATATATATATATATATATATATATAATTAAATTTGTTTGTTAATTAAAAATACATTGCGACACGGAAATTTCTGTTTTGTAGTTTCTAGCTCGTCATCAGGCAATGTTAGATTATAGCTGTGAAAAATGATTGTCATTTCAATATAAGGAACAATACGATTGTTATTCATAGATATGAAAAAACATTAGAATGTATGTCAATTTAACTAATCATAATAGAGATTCACCTTAAATTTGAAAAAAGTTTATATTTTGGGTGAATACTTGATTACTTCATTCAATCTTAACGGCCAAAGTGTCGACCTAATTTTAAAAAAAACCTAGTCTAGACCCTATTTCCGTTGATGTATCCATTATTTTTATGAATATCTTTCTTTCAACTTTCTCCACATCCTGACATTTTCTAAAACAAAAAAAGAAAAACGAAAAAAGAAAAGTGATGAAAAAGAAAGGAAACATTTTATATTTTTCATCTAACTTAAAGGGACCTTTGAATAAATATACTAGTTATATTACAATTCAGAATGCATTTTATTCTAATTTTTCAAAACTTTTAATTTATAAATAACATTTTTTAATTTTTAGTATCAATTTATTTTTTGAACAATTTTTAAAATCTATTTCATTCTTTTTATATAACGTCTATTTTTCATTATTATATTCAAAATACATTTCTTAATATCATAATACAATCTTTTAAATACCTTTTTAATTAGTAACAATTTTTTTTATATCAATTCAGTTATTTTAATATCTATTTAATTATAATCCTTCTGAAACAAATTATTGGATATATGCAAGTCAATAGACATACAGTTCTTTTTTGTTTTTGTTTTTTTGCAATGTTTACATCGGACATTTAATTCATTAAGTTTATTAAATAGATTTTTATTCTTAAGAAATTTAATAATATATAGTTTTTCTTATAAACACAAAGAGCATTGGTCGTTTAAAGACTTACATATTCTAGCTTTTTTAAAAAATGTTTCATTTTAATGTGTGTTTTATTTTTTCCTTTCGATACCAATAATATTTCAATAGGGATGCTTTATTTCTGTAGTTAATATTATTAAATGAAGACGTGTGTTGATAAAATCGTTTTTTCAGAGAATTCTTAGTACTTCCTATATATATCTTTACATTACTAGGGTTTTCCACAAAGGAAATTATGCACTGATAGACAAGTGATTTTGTAAGACACCTGTTTTCAAAAGGACAATCTATAGAGATTCTACATGTACATTTATTTTTGTCCAAATTGTTGATTTTAGTTATTAGATATTTTTTTTATTTTCAGTTATGTTTAAATTATTTAAAATAATGTTTTTATGACTTTTATATTTTTTTCCAGATTAATCATACATCTATAACTGAATGTAAGGGAATTTTTATTGAAGATCTTACTTAATAGATTATTATTCGAAAAGTGTTTCTTAATCAAAAGAGGATTTTTTCCTAATTTGCTACAAATTATTTGATTGAAAGGGGTGTATACCAAATAATATTTTTATTCCTATTTTTTCTATGAATAGAATGAGATAGATAGATAGATATATAGATAGATAGATAGATAGAGAGAGAGAGATTTACATTTGTAGTAAACGAAATGTTAAGATTAAAGTTGTATTTCGCTATCATTTTACTGTCTCTCCTCATGCTCTCTGTAGCATTAACAATTGGATTGTTTTTATTTGTATAATAACTGCCTGTAGTGCATGTACAAACATTCGTAATCAAAGGCAAAGAACGAAATCAATGATGCAGCCATCTGATCTTTTAGACTAAATGAAACACATATATTTTATTTGATGTTTTTTTTTAAAAAGGACATTCGAGTTTATACTTATTCGACTGTGAATAACACTATTAGCAATTTTGCAGTCCACTCATCAACACAGTACACTGAATAATTACTGAACGCCTGTGAAATAATGCAACATCTAAGATTAATGAAATAATAGAATTTTACAAATGAATTTGGCTATTCAAGTAATTTTCCAAAATATACCGGATGATTGAAAAGTAACAGCCCATTTTAAAATACGTATAATTTAATTATTAACTACAATTTTTACAAGAAATGAATGTGAGAAGAAAGTGTTAGTCATGAGATTTTTTTTACATTCAATACAGGCTCCAGATTTCACCAGAAACTCTTGTGGCATGAAAGACATACCTTCCTGTAATCGCCCTTCAAGTTCTTCCAAAGTTTGGTATAACTCCTTTAACCAACACCAAATTCAAAAGTAAAGATAGTTAAACTGAGTTATTATTCATTCATCCTCTCTCTCTCTCTCTCTCTCTCTCTCTATCTATCTATCTATCTATCTATCTATCTCTTTGTATATATATATATATATATATATATATATATATATATATATATATATAAATAGATACATATAACTTATAAACATATACTGTTAAATATAATAAACAATGAATGTCTATGTTTAATCATGAGCCGTTCTAAAGATTGTATTTTGGCTTTAATTTCAGGTGAAAATAAAGACAAAGTTTTCCAACATTTGGATATTTTTTATTATGCTGATTATAAGCTTTCGGTTAACATTAGGCATCATCAGAAGATAATAAATAATTAATTTAATTTTTGGTTTAATACAATGTTTAGAACAGCTCATGATTAAACATATTAGACATTCATTGTCTCTTATATTTAACAGTATATGTTTAGAAAATTATTTTCTGCCCCGATACACTATATATATATATATATATATATATATATATATATATATATATATATATATATATACACTTTATTTTACGTCTATGGCACGATGAGCACGATTAGTTTCATGTGTTATGCAGTCTTCAGGTGCATATATCAAACAGACAGTGTAATAGATTTGAATTTAAGTTCACTTGATATAGATAATAATTTAAAATCTAAATTCTAAATTTAGAATAAAATAAAATTTAGTAAATGCAGGGAAAAGGAAACAAAGGGACGTAAATCAAGTTTGTTAAAAATGTAAATATTCAAATATTACATGTACATAAAAAATCTAGCGAAAGTTAAAATAATAAATATCAATAATACTAATTTGCTTATCAAAAGAAATGATTTAATGACCACATACTGTCATAGAAAAAATACTTTAAATTCTTAGACCAAAATTGGTATGGATTCCTCTATATGCTTGCTTATTTCTTCTTTGTTTGTTTCTTTCTTGCTTTCTCCCGAAAATATTATTTATGAATTAAATCCCTTTTATTTTTGCTCCTTGCATTATTTAATTATGAATTCTGCTACTTCCCCACCGTCGAAATGTGGTCTGCCTTTGTCTGTTCTGTAAATACTTTCATGGCTTCTGCTCGGACGAACTTAAGTCACTGGTGCCTCCTCAACAGGTGTTTCCTCGTGCAACCAGACTGGAAACTGGGTCCCACCCATTCACAGTCAGGTTAGCCAAATGCAGACGACAATTCTACTCCTGCAGCTTCTTCTCTCGCACTTCCCGCCTGTGGAACTCGCTCCCATATTCTTGCTTTCCTGACGGCTACAACCTCCAGAAATTTAAATGCAAAGTCAATACTCATCTACTAACCACTGGACTCTAGCTCTCTCCCCACCCCCGTATAACCTTCCCTTTCTCTCCACCTATGTATCTGTCATCGCACCTGCATTCTCAGCTTGCTATTGCTCCTTTCTAACTCGTTTGTACTCCTCACTCTTTTCTAATTAATCTTTTTGCAGTTATGTAGCCCCCTTCACATCAGTGGCATTTCTGCCTTGCTCGGGGTGAAATGATTTAAAAAAATTTTTTTTCTTTTCTTTTATTTTTATTTAAAAATATTAAAAAATTAATTTTTTAAAAAATTTATCTACATTTTGAGGAACACAGTTCTTCAAAAGACATATAAAATTGTAAACGACACTTGTTCTTTGCAGTTTAGATTATGCAGCTGAATTATTCTTATTGACGAGGAGGTTGGCAGTTTTGAATTTTTTGTAATAGATAAGTGAATTAATTTTCTTGTTTGAATTGGTCCGTGTTGCATAATTTCGGATGATATTGCCAAGTGAAGATTCGTCCTGTCTGTAGTTATTGCGCATTTGATTTTTGTAAAAACATATATTAATGCCGTTGGTTATGTTACCAAGAAAAAGTTTGATATGGTAATCAAGTAAATAATTTGGAAAGCCGTTGTTGACAATCACTTGCTTAAAATTGTAGAGTTCTTTGACGGAATATAAATACATGTAAACGCACACATACACAGGAAGCTGATAGACACACACACACACACACACACACACATATATATATATGTATGTATGTATATGTCGTGCATATCGTGCAGAATTTTAAGTTCATGCCATTGTTCATCTTGGTATTTTCATATACAAGAACATATTTAAACATATAGCCTCATATATATATATATATCCCAATCATTACCATCTTAAAATCATCAGGTCTTAGGCCAAAGTTATCTTCCCTACATATTCCCATGAAATTTTGTCTTCTAAACTGTAATAGCTTCATCAAGTGGCTCTTGAGTCTTTTTCAGTGTGAACAACATCATACAATATATATATGTTGCTATTATAAAAACGGTATTATAGTTGCTCCTCTGTATTTAAAATAAACTGCCGATTTTTTCTTAAATAAACAGTGTGTATTAGGTCTATCGATCTAAGCATTCGAAAAACCACAGTAACGACACTCTTTAATAATTAAAATTTGGGAGTAATTTCAAGTATTATGTATCCAATATAACATGATTTGAGATAATAGAAGATGCTGGGTTAAAATTACATCCATTCTTGATAGATAGATAGATAGATAGATAGATAGATAGATAGATAGATAGATAGATAGATAGATTAGTGAAGAATAAATGATACTGAGAAGTGAAGATATTACTAGAATCCACTCACGAAACTTGAAATTGGCACAACTGAAATAAAACCGCTCAGCTAAGTGTCAAGTGCCACAATAATTACATATATATATATATATATATATATATATATATATATATATTATGATGATTAGTTAAAAGGAACACACGCATAAATATTATACCTTCCCACATACATGAATAGTTAACCGATGTTTTTTTTATATTTAAATGTTTATCATTTTCACAATCAACATCCAATATTACTTGATGAAGGGAATCTGTCTCGAAACATAGAGATTTCCGTGTCGCAATGTACTTTTAATTCATAATTATGTTGTTGTGGATTCTTGTTGAGAAACCACACAGGATAATAAATAACGTACGCTGAAATGGAGTTAAAAAAATGTTATATTGGAACAAAAATATACAAACTGGATCACGGGTTAGTCAATTCAGGAATACTAAGAATAATGTCGGTAGGAATCAACATATAGAATCTTGTAGTGAAGAAGTATATCCGGGTAATGAGTGTATATTCTTACAAACCTACTGGCGACGGTTCAACTACTCAACTCAACCCAACTCAAATGAACTCTTTTCACAACTCATTACAACTCAACTTGAAACTGCTGCTCTCTGTATAGGCAGGATTATATGTACACATTGGACGAGTCCATTCTTGTATCCAAAAATGGGTGACCTCCAACATATTTTTTTAATCATGTCACCCCAAGCAAAGTATTCCACTGCCACTATAGCGCAGGGGGTTGATTCCAGAGGGCGATAGACGAGTTAGGATGTACATAGGTGAAGAGTTGGAGAGAATGGGAGGGTTAGTATGTTAGGAGGTGTCTATTGACCTTACATTTAAACTTCTAGAGGTTATAGCCGTCGGTGAAGCAAGCATGCGGAAGGGAATTATACTTCTACTCCATCAGCTTTTTTTCTCGCACTTTCCGCCTGTGGAATTCCCTTCCATTTCCTTGCTTCTCCGACAGCTACAATCTCCAAGAATTTAAATGTAAGGGTAATTGCCATCTCCTACCTCTCTGACTCGTATCCTTTCACATCCTTTCCATCAAGTTCTTTAAAGAACTTAAATGTAAAGTCAATAGTCATCTCTTATTTCACTAACCTTCATCCTCTCTCTCATGCTCCTTTCTCCGTCCACTCCACTCTCACCAGAATTCTCATCCTTCTCTTACCTACTTCCTGATACCCCTATGAATTCTCACTCTTTCTCCTAACTTTCCTCCTACGTAACCCCCTGCAAAACAGTGGCAGTTAATTGTCTTAATAGGGGCGATATAATATATATATATATTTTAATTCAGATACTTTAATCCAAGCGGAAAAAGCAGGAAGGTAAATTCTAAAGACCCGATCTTAAATAATATTAAAAATTTTATTTTAATATTAAAAAAATGATACAGGAAGGGAGCTCCATGTAATAAAATATTACAGAGCAAATATAAATTAAAAAATATTAATTCAATGATGTTGTATGATCATTTCGATATGAAAATCCCCACGGGGGATAACACATCACCTCAGCAACAGAAAAATCCTTTCAGAAACTGGAGAAAAATCAGTCTAATTTTCCTTTTTAAATAGATTTTCAAAGAAATTAAAAAAGAAAAAGAAAAAGAAAAAAGAAAAAGATAAAACAAAATAAAATTAAATAAACAAGAAAAGAAAAAATTGACATCGTCTGGGTTCGCAAAAAAAGGAAAGAGAATTGTAACTTAAATTTAACAGACGGCCGTGTTGAATTGATGTAAGGTTAAGCAACACGGAAAAAAGTGGGAGATACTGCTTTATAATTACTGCTTTAAAATACCAAGTGCAAAAAATTAAAATATAATAAGACTACATATACATAAAAAATTAAAATAAAATTTTCAACTAAAATTTTAGTTAAAGTTTTTGAATGAAAGGAGATAAAATCATATATATATATATATATATATATATATATAGTCTTATTATATTTAAATTTTTTGCACTTGTTATTATAAAGCAGTAACTTACTTGTATAAGATTTACCTCTCAAGACTATCACGTGAACTTAAATTCGGATAGATTAAACTGTCAGCTTTAATAATATACCCGATGAAGCCATAACGCATGAAACTCCGTGTCGTGTCGTCAACCTATGATATATATATATATATATATATATATATATATATATATATATATATATATATATAGTATGTATTTGGGCAACAATCTCTCTTTTATACAGGTTTCATTGAAAATGACTGACAAAGAAATTATCATTAAGTTTTTATATATTTTTTTCAAAACTGCCGACCTCATTATCAATAATAATAATTCACCTGCAAATTCAAAAATGCAGAGAACCAGTGTCGTTTACGAATTTTGAAGAACTGTGTTTTTCTACTATTCTACTATAAATCCGTAAACAATTATATTTACTACTCCACCACAAAATAGACGAAAAATGGCCTTGTACTTTTCCCACAACAGTTCCATCTGATCACATTTAAATACACATCGATTTCTTCCCGATCCTTTCCTTGATATCCTCGTTGATAATACATACATAATAGCAATATCCACATGCAAAAGATGAAAAATAGTGAAGGTATTACTAATAAAAAATAAATGATAGCATCAATTATAAACACAGTAACAATGAGCTTACCGTGTTCGTAAAATAACATACACAAGACTCTATATGCATAAAAGTTCACCAAGTTTATGCACATGTAAAACAAAATGTGCGTTGTGGTGCACTGGATATTGGCTCGGAACGAGAAATCGGGAAGCCGAGTTCGCATTCCAGCCAAATTCATTGCATTCACTTACGCGCAAATACGTCTATTCCTTCCAGTTATGGGTTAAATAACAGGACAGATTGGGTTCTATCGCCTTGGTCGGCACCTAGTCTACCGCAGAAAACAATGGCAACCTACTGCGAGATAATCACAAAAAAATTAAAATATTAAACTTTGTATTGAACACTCTTTATAAAAGTAAATGCATGAACAGTGGTGTTTTATCTACCTGTTCTTCCACTTCCTTATAATATATATATATATATATATATATATATATATATATATATATAATGAAAATTAAGGCAGACACGTTATTTCATGGTAAATCGGAAGTGTGGCTTATTTCAAGCGAACTATCATCAGCTGCCGCCTTTTGTTTACAAAGGATTTTACACAAGAAATAACGTGTCTGCCTTTATTTTTTTAATATTTGCTCTATATGTATTTATATACATATATATTTAGAGCTCTTTTAGAGAGTTATCCTACCACTGTATGTACAAAATACTCCTTTGGATTCTTCTATACCCACACTGCATGCTGATATATATATATATATATATATATATATATATATATATATATATATATAGCCAGTTTTGCTAGTAACCATCCATCACAATAAAGGTTTTCAACACTAAAGCAAAATTAATCGAATGAAGCTTCATATTTTATACATGCAATCAACCCCTCCTTATATATATATAGCAAGGCAATATAGACAATGTCTCTGTGTGTATGTATTTGCATGTGTGTGTAGGGGGTGGAGCTGTGCGTTCCAGACATGATATTGAAAATATTTCCTAAACAGCAAATGATTTTTGAAGCTTTTAACTTCGTCTGGATTCATCATCAAGGAAAATAACTAAATAACTAATGCAACAGTCAATTCGCCAATATATTGTAGGCCTCTTGCCATTTTTTTTTATTTTGGTGCTTTACTTATATATATATATATATATATATATATATATATATATATATATATATATATTGTAATATCTCCCCTTTGTATATGATAATGGACTCGACTGAGTATACATATGGTTGCTGCCATAGACTTGCAGTAGAGAGTAATCGTAGAGATCAGTGCGAGTTATCGGAGCGTACCGGAACTGATACGTAATTTACCGAAGTTACCCAAAGACTGCCACATCAGAAGTCAGACTAGCTCTGAGCTCCACTCAGCTGGAATAATATACTCGGATATACTATTTCCAATGACTTCACTTCAAGACTTGTATATAGTTATTTCTTACTAAAAGTATTCCTCAATTTACTAACCTGCGTCCCAGTTTGTATATTAAGTTCAATATAACCTACTTTTCTATTTCCACATATGTTTTTGTTGTTCATTATTTTGTGCGGTTCCTCACCCGAAATCTAAAACATATATATATAAATAAATTGTCATCCGCAGACAGATCTGTTTCGCCGTATCACAGCTCATCAGTACGGTTAGACGCCGATTGCTTTCTTACCCATGATTGAAACCCGACCGAAATGGTGTCAGTCGGCGACTCTACCCCTGGGACATGGGCGTTCGGTGGAAGTAGGTAGACTTTTAGCACATATCATGATACGCGCCAAATACCTGGCGCGCTCTAATTCATTTCACTGAATGAGCGATGCGTACATGCCAGAGTAGCTACTGTTTATCAAAGTCTACTATTTTTCCAGAGTGCTCAATCAAGGTGTGATAGCGTAAATATAAATTATATTTTAGAACATGTAAAAAATTTTTTATATATCCCTACAAATCGTACATTCGTTTCGATATTGAAACTACAATGTCTCATCAGGTTCTTCTCCACACCAACTGATGCAACATTGTAGTTTCAATGTCGAAACAAATGTACGATTTGTAGTGGATATATAAAAAATTTGTACATGTTCTAAAATATAATTTATAATAAATATTCACATCTCTATATATTATATATCGAGCACCGTTTTAAATTAATGTTTTGGACGTTGTAAAAATGTTTTTTCCTCGTTCCTTATTCACTCGGATATATATATATATATATATATATATATATATTCTCGTGTTGCTAGATTCCCAACTAGATCTCACGCTTTTACCGTTAAAATCGGCTAATGTAATCGCACATCTACTCAATCAGTTTCTTTTCTCGTACTTCCCGCCTGTGGGAAGTTCTTTCCGAATACTTATTTCTCTGACAGCTAAAAAAATTAAAAGGTTTGAGCGAAACATCAATGGCCATCTACTATCGCCTCTGATCATTTCTCCGACATCCCATGTACCTATTTTATTTTCTCTTCCCTCTCCTTTCACTGTAAACCCCTGCGCATTTGTGGTACTCCTTGCCTTGCTTTGGCTGAAACGATTATAAAAAAAAATTATGAATTCGGTACATTTCGTTCGCAAGTATTCACCAAGTTTGATTAAAGAGAACTGGGAAGCTATATCTGTTTAATATTTGATTGTATTTTGAATAAGATGTTTAGCATTTGTATGACAAATTTGAATAAACCATCCTATGTTCATGTTGTATTTTTGTACTTCGAACACGTGTGCGCGTGTGCGCGTGTGTGCGTGCGTGCGTGCGTGTGTGTGTGTTTGCGCGCGCGCGTGTGTGTGTGTGTGCTTGTGTGTGTGTGTGTGTGAGTGAAAATCCAAAGAAGAATCAGTAATATTTGTCTTGATCTGGTGACTCTGCTTAAGTCATTTTTCTTGACTCTGATGTTTCCGTAAATACTTTCCTGGTAATTACTCTGAAAATATTTAATCGATGGACTCAATAAATCGGAGATATCTTCTTCGACCAAAGAAAACAATCAGCAATACACTGAAGTGCCGTCGGTCAAAAAATATTAAAAACCCAAGTGGAAGCTGCATTGGCGAAATAAAAAAAAGACAAGGCGGCAGGGCCAGACGGAACTAGAATAGAGATGCTAACAGCCTTGGAGAATTTCCGCTTGCACCAGATTTCAGAAATATTTAAATGAAATCTACAACAATGCTGGTATACCGAAATACCTAAGCAGGTCGATTTTTATAGCAGTACCAAAGAAACCAGGAGTTGTTGGTTGGTTGTTTTGTTTTTATGGCATATCAATCTCGGCGGGTCATTTATTGCCGACTAAACTTTATTTATTACTGCTAATAACTTTTTTCTTTCAACAATTTATTGTTGTTTATATAATTTTTTGTTTCTAGGAATACATTTTTTGGGGGGCATCAAGGTTCATTGGGATTGTTTTTTAAGGGCTGGGTCCCCAAGCCCTACCCTTGTTTTTTAACCCATAACCGGAGGGAAGGGACGGATTAATACCTTTCCCAAGCGTACCAGTGCTTAAGTGAATGCAGAGTATTCAACTGGAATTCGAACTCGGCTCACCGATTTCTCCTTCCGAGCCGATATCCACTGAACCACAGCGCACATCCGTCACTAAACGTGTACAGCACCAGGTATTCCCAAGCGGTCACCCATCTAAGTACTGACCAGGCTCAACGCTACTTAACTTCGGTGATCGAGCGAGAACCGGTGTATTCAACGTGATAGGCCGTAAGCAAAGCCAGGAGTAAACGAATGTGAACTCCACCGTAAAATCAGCTATGATCCGGATTCTGAAGAACAGATCGTGGGGTGGAGTCGAGTTAAATGACAAAAAGTGCGGGTTCGGCAAAGACACCGTAACATGTAACGCGATATCAGAAAGTTCAGAAAGTTATCAGAAGGTGGGTACTTTACTCGCCAAGTTCAAGCTCACCATCTTCTTGGATTAGATGAGAGCATCTTTAATTAGTTACATGAAGTGAGCGTAGTTTCTGGCATGCGATTGTGATATTAAGGTTTCAATTATATACACACGGAAGTGACTCAGAAAATGGCACGCAGAGCCTTGGCAGTTAACATTTGGCCTGAGCAGAATATCATATTTGTGAATTTTTTGGAAGCAATATATGGGGGTTTAGTTTGGTTCGGTTAAGTTTTATTGCATATCAACATTCGAAGGTTATCTAAACACCGACAAAATTTTACTAGTTAGAAAGCAAATCCAGTAAACATCTTTGTTAGCAGGGACGGTTCTGCAAAGATTAATTTTGTTGAAATATAAAAACTGTAGAGAAAAGTTTTTTGTGTTTTTTTTTAGGGATATATTTTTAAGTGAGCCGCTACTGAAAGATAATATTAATTTCATTTTAATTTAATTTTTTTATAAATGCCAAAACAGTTTTGAGTTTGAGTTTTGTTTAACTGCATATCAACACCTCTGTGGGTTATATAATACCAAAAAGGTAGGATTTTAAAGTATTTTTTATGTTCGGTTATAGTGAAAAGTTTGATTTAATAAAATTTTGATAAAAAATTTTTTTATTATTTTTTAAAACAGAAAATATCTTCTAGTTTTGTATTGAAAATGTATTGCTGGTAACAATTTTTTTCCTTAAGCAATTTATTATTGCAGTATTTTTTCTGTCAACAATGTATAATGGCAATTCTTTTAAAAAATGTATTGTTGTTAGTATTTTCTTTCAAAAATGTAAATTTTTTCTTCAAAATTGTATATTTCTATGCATATATTTCTGTAAAAGTCTATTTTTATACTTTCATAGTGTTTTGATCCCAGTTTGGTGGTTAACTCTTTTCCCATAGCTGGGACCCTGACATTTACTATCACTATGGGTCAGGATAGACCGAGGAACAACAGTAGTTAAGAGGTGGTTCCATGCTCCCCACGAACTGTAAATTAGAGGCCTTGCTGCCGGGTTCAATTTGCCGTCAAACCCAGGACCCTATATATGTGGGATAACTTGCTGTAACGTTGAGACAATTGCCTGTGTGTCTTCGCTGGAGAGTGTTCCTTGTTTTTGATTACGGTCTGCGAGAGTTGGGATATTTTCAACTTTGGATATTTCTTTACTTTAGTAAAGCTCTTATTTTAATAAGGTCTTCCAGTTTTTCTGTATATTCCATTTTGTTCATCACTACAATCATATTGCTTTTGTCAGCTGGTAGTATGATAATATAGTTATTACTCTGTAGCGTTTTGATTACCAGTAAATTCAGTTTCTTGATGTCTGAATTTAATTCTAATCATCTGAACAAGTTCAGAGTGTACAACGGCCGAGATGTCTTGAATATGGCAACAAAAAGGAATACAACGGTCTGAAATATGTAAATAGTGTAAATAGCCTCATCTCAGAAATATAGAAAATACCTGGGAAGAGAGAAAGTGCGACACTAAGATTCGAAGACGTATTGGGATGGCGAAAGACGCATTCCAAAAACTAAGCAAAGTAATGAAAGACATGAAATCTTCGTTGGAATCAAAGAATGGGAATATCAAACTGTTACGAAATATCTGTTTTCCTGTATGGTAGCGAATGCCGGACAATCTTTGCAAAGATGAATAGACTCGAAGCAACAAAAATCTTGTTCTGCAGAAGGATGCTGAGGATTATGGCCGTATCTGACTACCCGGCACAAGGGGCACAGTTCCGGGCCGATCCGTGCAATCATAGTGAAAATCCGGGCAAGGGAAAATGTCCTCGTCAGAAATCAAACTAAACAATTCACGTAGAAAGAAAGAAAGAAAGAAAGAAAGAAAGAAAGAAAAACGAAGAAAACATCCGAATGAACGCAGTAAACATCTGTTTGTTTATTTATTAATTTTGGGAGAAAAACTGGTTATACTCAGAAAGTCCGAACCCGATTTCCAACTTTCGTTCACGTTTTGTGCCTAATTTCCATTGAAATAGCCGAAAAAATTCGAGAAAATCATAGTTTCGGGAAACGGATGACACTGATAACGTCATCACATCGTCAACTAATAAATCCGGGCAATTTTTTTGTGCCCGTTATTTTTTTTTTGTTTTTTTTAGCATCAGCTACGGCCCTGCTGAGAATGCAATGGACTGAATATGTGAGCAAATGACGAGTTTTTGAAGGAGAACCGTGTAATTGAATGTACGGAATTTAAATGGAATTCAAACTCTTCTCTCCGATGTAAATGATGTAGAAAAGAAAATTTTGAAATATTTTCTAAATAAAAAAAATTAAATAATTTAATTCATTTCTGATTGGCAATTTCATTTTTGCAAGAATGTCCAAAAAATATATCTTTACAAGAAAAACGTCTCTAAAACCCCAATCGTAATTTTTGTCCGACCGCTGAAAAACAAAAGAAAAGATTTTTACCAAATTTTCGAACGAGCTAATAGAATCTAAGAAAATTCATTGAAAAACTTAAAATAATAAAAAAAATTACGTGAGTCTTCCCTCTTAAGAATAACAAAAACATTTTGATGATAAAACTTAGTTTTGTTTTTTTTTTGTTTTTTTTTTGATGATTGGTGTTTTTCATCATGCTGCATTGTTTTGGTTTTGTTTTTTAGCAAAAAAGTAGAGGTGTCAACTTGATATCGATCTTCTTATGTAATTCTTAAAATATACAAAAGCATGAAATGATCATATATTATCTAAACTTATTTGCAAATGGAACTTTGTCTCTGTGTGTGTATATATATTTGTGTGTATGTGTGTGTATGCTTTACCTATAGACTCCGAAACGGCCGAAGCGATTTTCTTGAAAATTTACACAGTTGTACTATAAGCGTCTGCGAGTGTTCTTAGCTACGTTTTGTGTCGCGGTACGCCCGATAAATATCGAAAATCCATAATCGATAGAATCGGTTGATATAAGTTATGGTCCGATTTTAATAAAATTTGATACACTCCTAGACAAAGACATAAGAAACGATATTCAGAAGTTTCAAGGTTGCAGTTCTTACAATAGTGCAGAAAATCGATAATATATATATATATATATATATATATATATATATATATATATAAGCTTTCATTACACCCGAGCAAAGTCGGACTATACTGCTAGTTACATATAAATACAGGCATAAAATAATAGGGAGGCATTCTCAATATGACTTTTAAACTTTTTTAAATTTTAAAAATACCTCTTAAAGATCTGAATTACACTAAATAAACCAATATACAGATCAACAGGTGCATATATTTAAACATAAAATATGTATAAGCATTATTCAGATATTATATTAAAAAATCATATACTCACTGTGTTACCTTCCTAGGTATGATGACAAACTACATCTAGCAGCAATGGCTCTGAGGTTTTGAATAGCTTGACACCACCTCTTAATTGCTGCTGCTGTTCCCAAATCCATCCTGATCCGAGGTTTTTCTGATGCCAGATTATGAATCTTTATGAATATATTAACATTTTCATAATAAACATAACAGCAATATATTTTTCGTCGTAAAATAATTACCGGCAACAAATTTCAAATTAACTGATAATGTTTCCAATAAAATTACATTTCGATATTAAATGATCCATACGGAGTTTTTTTATGCTGCTACAAAAAAAAGCACACACAGTGCTATAGCATGTGTCATTGCATACATCCGTAAAGAAGATAAATGCAATAGTATCTTTAAATCATTTTACCAGGCCTGATGCAAGGGTCTCGTAGGCTCTCACCGAATGTACTGTTGTGGGATCGCCCCTTTGTACTTAATAAATGAACTCGCCTGTGTGTACATACAATCCTGCCTATAGAGAGAACAGCAGTTGCTGGAGAGTTGTTTAGTTGGAGTTGGAACTGAAATCACAGTTTTAGTTGCAATTACCCTGAGCTCTACTCAGCTAGAATCAGTTACCCGGACATATTATTTCACTTCAAGACTGTATATATTTATTCCGACTAATAGTATTCATAAATTGACTAACCCGCGTTCCAGTCTGTGCATTACGTTCAATATAACTTACATTTTCTATTTCCATATCTGTTTTTGTTATTTATTATTTTGGGCGGTTCCTCACCCGGAATCCACAACGAATTCGCGACGAAGATTTCGAAGACAAAATCACGTAAACCCCAAGTCTCACAACAAATTGGCAATGAAGAATCGAACCCAGATACACACGTCCACAACAAATTGGCGACGAACTCATGTTCACGTATACTCTGAACCGCCACAACAAAGTTTATTTCTAATAATCTAATGATTATTTCTAACACAAGTCGACAACAAACAATTTGGCGACACTATCGCAGAGATAGAAGAAATAAAAACATGTAAAAAGGGAATTTAAAGAAAACTTCCACAAAAAATTTACGAGATTAATTGCCAGAAAGCGATAGTTAAAAAAATCAAACCTCTCCCGGAAACAAAGCAGGATTTCAGAAAGGAATTCTAGAAATCATAAAAAGAAGTGAAGAAAGACAATAAAAATTAGAATTAAGACAAATGGAAATGCAAAAGGCAAATGAAGAAAGACAAATGGAAATGCAAAAGGCAAATGAAGAAAGACAAATGGAAATGCAAAAGGCAAATGAAGAAAGACAAATGTAAATGTAAAAGGCAAATGAAGAAAGACAAATGGAAATGCAAAAGGCAAATGAAGAAAGACAAATGGAAATGCAAAAGGCAAATGAAGAAAGACAAATGGAAATGCAAAAGGCAAATGAAGAAAGACAAATGGAAATGGAAAAGGCAAATGAAGAAAGACAAATGGAAATGCAAAAGGCAAATGAAGAAAGACAAATGGAAATGCAAAAGGCAAATGAAGAAAGACAAATGGAAATGCAAAAGGCAAATGAAGAAAGACAAATGGAAATGCAAAAAGCAAATGAAGGAAGACAAATGGAAATGCAATAGGCAAATGGAGAAAGGCAAATGGAAATGCAAAAGGCAAATGAAGAAAGACAAATGGAAATGCAAAAGGCAAATGAAGAAAGAAAAATGGAAATGCAAAAGGCAAATGAAGAAAGACAAATGGAAATGCAAAAGGCAAATGAAGAAAGACAAATGGAAATGCAAAAGGCAAATGAAGAAAGACAAATGGAAATGCAAAAGGCAAATGAAGAAAGACAAATGGAAATGCAAAAGGCAAATGGAGAAAGACAAATGGAAATGCAAAAGGCAAATGAAGAAAGAAAAATGGAAATGCAAAAGGCAAATGAAGAAAGACAAATGGAAATGCAAAAGGCAAATGAAGAAAGACAAATGGAAATGCAAAAGGCAAGTGAAGAAAGGCAAATGGAAATGCAAAAGGCAAATGAAAAAAGACAAATGGAAATGCAATAGGCAAATGGAAAAAGACAAATGGAAATGCAAAAGGCAAATGGAGAAAGACAAATGGAAATGCAAAAGGCAAATGGAGAAAGACAAATGGAAATGCAACAGGCAAATGAAGAAAGACAAATGGAAATGCAAAAGGCAAATGAAGAAAGACAAATGGAAATGCAAAAGCCAAATGAAGAAAAACAAATGGAAATGCAAAAGGCAAATGAAGAAAGACAAATGGAAATGCAAAAGGCAAATGAAGAAAGACAGATGGAAATGCAAAATGCAAATGAAGAAAGAAAAATGGAAATGCAAAAGGCAAATGAAAAAAGGCAAATGGAAATGCAAAGGCAAATGAAGAAAGAAAAATGGAAATGCAATAGGCAAATGGAGAAAGACAAATGGAAAGGCAAAAGGCAAATGGGGAAAGACAAATGGAAATGCAAAGGCAAATGGAGAAAGACAAATGGAAATGCAAAAGGCAAATGATGAAAGACAAATGGAAATGCAAAAGGCAAATGAAAGAAAAGACAAATGGAAATGCAAAAGGCAAATGAAGAAAGACAAATGGAAATGCAAAAGGCAAATGAAGAAAGAAAAATGGAAATGCAAAAGGCAAATGAAGAAAGACAAATGGAAATGCAAAAAGCAAATGAAAGAAGACAAATGGAAATGTAAAAAGGCAAATGAAGAAAAACAAATGGAAATGCAAAAGGCAAATGAAAGACAAATGGAAATGCATAAGGCAAATGAAGAAAAGGCAAATGGAAATGCAAAAGGCAAATGAAAAAAGACAAATGGAAATGCAAAAGGCAAATGGAGAAAGACAAATGGAAATGCAAAAGGCAAATGGAGAGAAAGACAAATGGAAATGCAAAAGGCAAATGAAGAAAGACAAATGGAAATGCAAAGGCAAATGAAGAAAGACAAATGGAAATGCAAAAGGCAAATGAAGAAAGACAAATGGAAATGCAAAAGCCAAATGAAGAAAAACAAATGGAAATGCAAAAGGCAAATGAAGAAAGACAAATGGAAATGCAAAAGGCAAATGAAGAAAGACAGATGGAAATGCAAAATGCAAATGAAGAAAAGAAAAATGGAAATGCAAAGGCAAATGATGAAAGGCAAATGGAAATGCAAAAGGCAAATGAAGAAAGACAAATGGAAATGCATTAGGCAAATGGAGAAAGACAAATGGAAATGCAAAAGGCAAATGGAGAAGAAGACAAATGGAAATGCAAAAGGCAAATGGAGAAAAGACAAATGGAAATGCAAAAGGCAAATGATGAAAGACAAATGGAAATGCAAAAGGCAAATGAAGAAAGACAAATGGAAATGCAAAAGGCAAATGAAGAAAGACAAATGGAAATGCAAAAGGCAAATGAAGAAAGAAAAATGGAAATGCAAAAGGCAAATGAAGAAAGACAAATGGAAATGCAAAAAGCAAATGAAGAAAGACAAATGGAAATGTAAAAGGCAAATGAAGAAAAACAAATGGAAATGCAAAAGGCAAATGAAGAAAGACAAATGGAAATGCATAAGGCAAATGAAGAAAGGCAAATGGAAATGCAAAGGCAAATGAAAAGACAAATGGAAATGCAAAAGGCAAATGGAGAAAGACAAATGGAAATGCAAAAGGCAAATGGAGAAAGACAAATGGAAATGCAAAGGCAAATGAAGAAAGACAAATGGAAATGCAAAAGGCAAATGAAGAAAGACAAATGGAAATGCAAAAGGCAAATGAAAGAAAGACAAATGGAAATGCAAAAGCCAAATGAAGAAAAACAAATGGAAATGCAAAAGGCAAATGAAGAAAGACAAATGGAAATGCAAAAGGCAAATGAAGAAAGACAGATGGAAATGCAAAATGCAAATGAAGAAAGAAAAATGGAAATGCAAAAGGCAAATGATGAAAGGCAAATGGAAATGCAAAAGAGCAAATGAAGAAAGACAAATGGAAATGCATTAGGCAAATGGAGAAAGACAAATGGAAATGCAAAAGGCAAATGGAGAAAGACAAATGGAAATGCAAAGGGCAAATGGAGAAAGACAAATGGAAATGCAAAAGGCAAATGATGATGAAAGACAAATGGAAATGCAAAAGGCAAATGAAGAAAGACAAATGGAAATGCAAAAGGCAAATGAAGAAAGACAAATGGAAATGCAAAAGGCAAATGAAGAAAAGAAAAATGGAAATGCAAAAGGCAAATGAAGAAAGACAAATGGAAATGCAAAAGCAAATGAAGAAAGACAAATGGAAATGTAAAAGGCAAATGAAGAAAAACAAATGGAAATGCAAAAGGCAAATGAAGAAAGGACAAATGGAAATGTAAAAGGCAAATGAAAGACAAATGGAAATGCAAAGGCAAATGAAGAAAGACAAATGGAAATGCAAAAGCAAATGAAGAAAAACAAATGGAAATGCAAAAGAAAGGCAAATGAAGAAAGACAAATGGAAATGCAAAAGGCAAATGAAAGAAAGACAGATGGAAATGCAAAATGCAAATGAAGAAAGAAATGGAAATGCAAAGGCAAATGAAGAAAGGCAAATGGAAATACAAGAGCAAATGAAGAAAGACAAATGGAAATGCAATAGGCAAATGGAGAAAGACAAATGGAAATGCAAACGGCAAATGGAGAAAGACAAATGGAAATGCAAAAGGCAAATGGAGAAAAGACAAATGGAAATGCAAAAGGCAAATGAAGAAAGACAAATGGAAATGCAAAAGGCAAAATGAAGAAAGACAAATGGAAATGCAAAAGGCAAATGAAAGAAAGACAAATGGAAATGAAAAAGGGAAATGAAGAAAGAAAAATGGAAATGCAATAGGCAAATGAAGAAAGACAAATGGAAATGCAAAAAGCAAATGAAGAAAGACAAATAGAAATGCAAAAGGCAAATGAAGAAAAACAAATGGAAATGCAAAAGGCAAATAAAGAAAGACAAATGGAAATGCAAAAGGCAAATGAAGAAAGACAAATGGAAATGCAAAAGGCATATGAAGAAAGAAAAATGGAAATGCAAAAGGCAAATGAAGAAAGACAAATGGAAATGTAAAAGGCAAATGAAGAAAGACAAATGGAAATGCAAAAGGCAAATGAAGAAAAACAAATGGAAATGCAAAAGGCAAATGAAGAAAGACAACTGGAAATGCAAAAGGCAAACGGAGAAAGGCACATGGAAATGCAAAATGCAAATGAAGAAAGACAAATGGAAATGCAAAAGGCAAATGAAGAAAGACAAATGGAAATGCAAAAGGCAAATGAAGAAAGACAAATGGAAATGCAAAGGCAAATGAAGAAAGACAAATGGAAATGCAAAAGGCAAATGAAGAAAGACAAATGGAAACGCAAAAGGCAAATGGAGAAAGACAAATGGAAATGCAAAAGGCAAATGAAGAAAGACAAATGGAAATCCAAAAGGCAAACGGAGAAAGACAAATGGAAATGCAAATGGCAAATGAAGAAAGACAAATGGAAATGCAAAAGGCAAATGAAGAAAGACAAATGGAAATGCAAAAGGCAAACGGAGAAAGGCAAATGGAAATGCAAAAGGCAAATGAAGAAAGACAAATGGAAATGCAAATGGCAAACCGAGAAAGACAAATGGAAATGCAAAAGGCAAATGAAGAAAGAAAAATGGAAATGCAAAAGGCAAACGGAGAAAGACAAATGGAAATGCAAAAGGCAAATGAAGAAAGACAAATGGTAATGCAAAAGGCAAATGAAGAAAGACAAATGGAAATGCAAAAGGCAAATGATGAAAGACAAATGGAAATGCAAAAGGCAAATGAAGAAAGAAAAATGGAAATGCAAAGGCAAATGAAGAAAGACAAATGGAAATGCAAAAGGCAAATGAAGAAAGACAAATGGAAACGCAAAAGGCAAATGGAGAAAGACAAATGGAAATGCAAAAGGCAAATGAAGAAAGACAAATGGAAATGCAAAAGGCAAACGGAGAAAGACAAATGGAAATGCAAATGGCAAATGAAGAAAGACAAATGGAAATGCAAAAGCCAAATGAAGAAAAACAAATGGAAATGCAAAAGGCAAATGAAGAAAGACAATTGGAAATGCAAAAGGCAAATGAAGAAAGACAGATGGAAATGCAAAAGGCAAATGGAGAAAGACAAATGGAAATGCAAAATGCAAATGAAGAAAGGCAAATGGAAATGCAAAAGGCAAATGAAGAAAGACAAATGGAAATGCAAAAGGCAAATGAAGAAAGACAAATGGAAATGCGAAAGGCAAATGAAGAAAGACAAATGGAAATGCAAATGGCAAATGAAGAAAGACAAATGGAAATGCCAAAGGAAAATGATGAAAGACAAATGGAAATGCAAAAGGCAAATGAAAGACAAATGGAAATGCAAAAGGCAAATGGAGAAAGACAAATGGAAATGCCAAAGGCAAACGGAGAAAGACAAATGGAAATGCAAAATGCAAATGAAGAAAGACAAATGGAAATGCAAAAGGCAAATGAAGAAAGACAAATGGAAATGCAAAAGGCAAATGAAGAAAAACAAATGGAAATGCAAAAGGCAAATGAAGAAAGACAAATGTAAATGTAAAAGGCAAATGAAGAAAGACAAATGGAAATGCAAAAGGCAAATGAAGAAAGACAAATGGAAATGCAAAAGGCAAATGGAGAAAGACAAATGGAAATGCAAAAGGCAAATGAAGAAAGACAAATGGAAATGCAAAAGGCAAATGAAGAAAAACAAATGGAAATGCAAAAGGCAAATGAAGAAAGACAAATGGAAATGCAAAAGGCAAATGAAGAAAGACAAATGGAAATGCAAAAGTCAAATGAAGAAAGACAAATAGAAATGCAAATGGCAAATGAAGAAAGACAAATGGAAATGCAAAAGGCAAATGGAGAAAGACAAATGGAAATGCAAAAGGCAAATCAAGAAAGACAAATGGAAATGCAAAAGGCAAATGAAGAAAGACAAATGGAAATGCAAAAGGCAAATGAAGAAAGGCAAATGGAAATGCAAAAGGCAAATGAAAAAACACAAATGGAAATGCAATAGGCAAATGGAGAAAGACAAATGGAAATGCAAAAGGCAAATGGAGAAAGACAAATAGAAATGCAAAAGGCAAATGTAGAAAGACAAATGGAAATGAAAAAGGAAAATGAAGAAAGACAAATGGAAATGCAAAAGGCAAATGAAGAAAGACAAATGGAAATGCAAAAGGCAAATGAAGAAAGACAAATGGAAATGCAAAAGGCAAATGGAGAAAGACAAATGGAAATGCAAAAGGCAAATCAAGAAAGACAAATGGAAATGCAAAAGGCAAATGAAGAAAGACAAATGGAAATGCAAAAGGCAAATGAAGAAAGGCAAATGGAAATGCAAAAGGCAAATGAAAAAACACAAATGGAAATGCAATAGGCAAATGGAGAAAGACAAATGGAAATGCAAAAGGCAAATGGAGAAAGACAAATAGAAATGCAAAAGGCAAATGTAGAAAGACAAATGGAAATGAAAAAGGAAAATGAAGAAAGACAAATGGAAATGCAAAAGGCAAATGAAGAAAGACAAATGGAAATGCAAAAGGCAAATGAAGAAAGACAAATGGAAATGCAAAAGCCAAATGAAGAAAAACAAATGGAAATGCAAAAGGCAAATGAAGAAAGACAAATGGAAATGCAAAAGGCAAATGAAGAAAGACAGATGGAAATGCAAAATACAAATGAAGAAAGAAAAATGGAAATGCAAAAGGCAAATGAAGAAAGGCAAATGGAAATGCAAAAGGCAAATGATGAAAGACAAATGGAAATGCAAAAGGCAAATGGAGAAAGACAAATGGAAATGCAAAAGGCAAATGGAGAAAGACAAATGGAAATGCAAAAGGCAAACGGAGAAAGACAAATGGAAATGCCAAAGGCAAATGATGAAAGACAAATGGAAATGCAAAAGGCAAATGAAGAAAGACAAATGGAAATGCAAAAGGCAAATGAAGAAAGGCAAATGGAAATGCAAAAGGCAAATGAAGAAAGAAAAATGGAAATGCAAAAGGCAAATGAAGAAAGAAAAATGGAAACGCAAAAAGCAAATGAAGAAAGACAAATGGAAATGTAAAAGGCAAATGAAGAAAAACAAATGGAAATGCAAAAGGCAAACGAAGAAAGACAAATGGAAATGTAAAAGTCAAATGAAGAAAGACAAATGGAAATGCAAAAGGCAAATGAAGAAAGACAAATGGAAATGCAAAAGGCAAATGGAGAAAGACAAATGGAAATGCAAAAGGCAAATGAAGAAAGACAAATGGAAATGCAAAAGGCAAATGAAGAAAAACAAATGGAAATGCAAAAGGCAAATGAAGAAAGACAAATGGAAATGCAAAAGGCAAATGAAGAAAGACAAATGGAAATGCAAAAGTCAAATGAAGAAAGACAAATAGAAATGCAAATGGCAAATGAAGAAAGACAAATGGAAATGCAAAAGGCAAATGGAGAAAGACAAATGGAAATGCAAAAGGCAAAGTAAGAAAGACAAATGGAAATGCAAAAGGCAAATGAAGAAAGACAAATGGAAATGCGAAAGGCAAATGAAGAAAGACAAATGGAAATGCAAAAGGCAAATGAAGAAAGACAAATGGAAATGCAAAAGGCAAATGAAGAAAGGCAAATGGAAATGCAAAAGGCAAATGAAAAAAGACAAATGGAAATGCAAAAGGCAAACGGAGAATAACAAATGGAAATGCAAAAGGCAAATGAAGAAAGACAAATGGAAATGCAAATGGCAAACCGAGAAAGACAAATGGAAATGCAAAAGGCAAATGAAGAAAACAAATGGAAATGCAAAAGGCAAACGGAGAAAGACAAATGGAAATGCAAAAGGCAAATGAAGAAAGACAAATGGAAATGCAAAAGGCAAATGAAGAAAGACAAACGGAAATGCAAAAGGCAAATGAAGAAAGACAAATGGAAATGCAAAAGGCAAATGAAGAAAGACAAATGGAAATGCAAAAGGCAAATGAAGAAAGACAAATGGAAATGCAAAAGGCAAATGAAGAAAGACAAATGGAAATGCAAAAGGAAAATGGAGAAAGACAAATGGAAATGCAAAAGGCAAATCAAGAAAGACAAATGGAAATGCAAAAGGCAAATGGAGAAAGACAAATGGAAATGCAAAAGGCAAATGAAGAAAGAAAAATGGAAATGCAAAAGGCAAATGAAGAAAGACAAATGAAAATGCAAAAGGCAAATGAAGAAAGACAAATGGAAATGCAAAAGGCAAGTGAAGAAAGGCAAATGGAAATGCAAAAGGCAAATGAAAAAAGACAAATGGAAATGCAATAGGCAAATGGAAAAAGACAAATGGAAATGCAAAAGGCAAATGGAGAAAGACAAATGGAAATGCAAAAGGCAAATGGAGAAAGACAAATGGAAATGCAACAGGCAAATGAAGAAAGACAAATGTAAATGCAAAAGGCAAATGAAGAAATACGAATGGAAATGCAAAAGGCAAATGAAGAAAGACAAATGGAAATGCAAAAGCCAAATGAAGAAAGAAAAATGGAAATGCAAAAGGCAAATAAAGAAAGAAAAATGGAAATGCAAAAGGCAAATGAAGAAAGACAAATGGAAATGCAAAAAGCAAATGAAGAAAGACAAATGGAAATGTAAAAGGCAAATGAAGAAAGACAAATGGAAATGCAAAAGTCAAATGAAGAAAGACAAATAGAAATGCAAATGGCAAATGAAGAAAGACAAATGGAAATGCAAAAGGCAAATGGAGAAAGACGAATGGAAATGCAAAAGGCAAATTAAGAAAGACATATGGAAATGCAAAAGGCAAATAAAGAAAGACAAACGGAAATGCGAAAGGCAAATGAAGAAAGACAAACGGAAATGCAAACGGCAAATGAAGAAAGACAAATGGAAATGCAAATGGCAAATGAAGAAGAAAAAATGGAAACGCAAAAGGCAAATGGAGTAAGACAAATGGAAATGCAAAATGCAAATGGAGAAAGACAAATGGAAATGCCCAAGGGTAAACGGAGAAAGACAAATGGAAAAGCAAAAGGCAAATGGAGAAAGACAACTGGAAATGCAAAAGGCAAATGAAGAAAGAAAAATGGAAATGCAAAAGTCAAATGGAGAAAGACAAATGGAAATACTAAAGGCAAATGAAGAAAGAAAAATGGAATTGCAAAAGGCAAATGAAGAAAGACAAATGGAAATGCAAAAGGCAAATGAAGAAAGACAAATGGAAATGCAAAAGGCAAATGAAGAAAGGCAAATGGAAATGCAAAAGGCAAATGAAAAAGACAAATGGAAATGAAATAGGCAAATGGAGAAAGACAAATGGAAATGCAAAAGGCAAATGGAGAAAGACAAATGGAAATGCAAAAGGCAAATGGAGAAAGACAAATGGAAATGCAAAAGGCAAATGAAGAAAGACAAATGGAAATGCAAAAGGCAAATGAAGAAAGACAAATGGAAATGCAAAAGGCAAATGAAGAAAGACAAATGGAAATGCAAAAGGCAAATGAAGAAAAACAAATGGAAATGCAAATGCAAATGAAGAAAGACAAATGGAAATGCAAAAGGCAAATGGAGAAAGACAAATGGAAATACTAAAGGCAAATGAAGAAAGAAAAATGGAATTGCAAAAGGCAAATGAAGAAAGACAAATGGAAATGCAAAAGGCAAATGAAGAAAGACAAATGGAAATGCAAAAGGCAAATGAAGAAAAACAAATGGAAATGCAAAAGGCAAATGAAGAAAGGCAAATGGAAATGCAAAAGGCAAATGAATAAAGACAAATGGAAATACAATAGGCAAATGGAGAAAGACAAATGGAAATGCAAAAGGCAAATGGAGAAAGACAAATGGAAATGCAAAAGGCAAATGGAGAAAGACAAATGGAAATGCAAAAGGCAAATGATGAAAGCAAAATGGAAATGCAAAAGGCAAATGAAGAAAGACAAATGGAAATGCAAAAGGCAAATGAAGAAAGACAAATGGAAATGCAAAAGGCAAATGAAGAAAGAAAAATGGAAATGCAAAAGGCAAATGAAGAAAGACAAATGGAAATGCAAAAAGCAAATGAAGAAAGACAAATGGAAATGTAAAAGGCAAATTAAGAAAAACAAATGGAAATGCAAAAGGCAAATGAAGAAAGACAAATGGAAATGTAAAAGGCAAATGAAGAAAGACAAATGGAAATGCAAAAGGCAAATGAAGAAAGACAAATGGAAATGCAAAATGCAAATGGAGAAAGACAAATGGAAATGCAAAAGGCAAATGAAGAAAGACAAATGGAAATGCAAAAGGCAAATGAAGAAAAACAAATGGAAATGCAAAAGGCAAATGAAGAAAGACAAATGGAAATGCAAAAGGCAAATGAAGAAAGACAAATGGAAATGCAAATATCAAATGAAGAAAGACAAATAGAAATGCAAAAGGCAAATGAAGAAAGACAAATGGAAATGCAAAAGGCAAATGGAGAAAGACAAATGGAAATTCGAAAGGCAAATGAAGAAAGACAAATGGAAATGCAAATGGCAAATGAAGAGAGACAAATGGAAATGCAAAAGGCAAATGAAGAAAGACAAATGGAAATGCAAAAGGCAAATGAAGAAAAACAAATGGAAATGCAAAAGGCAAATGAAGAAAGACAAATGGAAATGCAAAAGGCAAATGAAGAAAGACAAATGGAAATGCAAAAGTCAAATGAAGAAAGACAAATAGAAATGCAAATGGCAAATGAAGAAAGACAAATGGAAATGCAAAAGGCAAATGGAGAAAGACAAATGGAAATGCAAAAGGCAAATTAAGAAAGACATATGGAAATGCAAAAGGAAAATGAAGAAAGACAAACGGAAATGCGAAAGGCAAATGAAGAAAGACAAATGGAAATGCAAACGGCAAATGAAGAAAGACAAATGGAAATGCAAAAGGCAAATGAAGAAAGAAAAATGGAAATGCAAAAGACAAATGGAGAAAGACAAATGGAAATGCAAAATGCAAATGGAGAAAGACAAATGGAAATGCCAAAGGCAAACGGAGAAAGACAAATGGAAAAGCAAAAGGCAAATGGAGAAAGACAACTGGAAATGCAAAAGGCAAATGAAGAAAGAAAAATGGAAATGCAAAAGTCAAATGGAGAAAGACAAATGGAAATACTAAAGGCAAATGAAGAAAGAAAAATGGAATTGCAAAAGGCAAATGAAGAAAGACAAATGGAAATGCAAAAGGCAAATGAAGAAAGACAAATGGAAATGCAAAAGGCAAATGAAGAAAGGCAAATGGAAATGCAAAAGGCAAATGAAAAAGACAAATGGAAATGAAATAGGCAAATGGAGAAAGACAAATGGAAATGCAAAAGGCAAATGGAGAAAGACAAATGGAAATGCAAAAGGCAAATGGAGAAAGACAAATGGAAATGCAAAAGGCAAATGAAGAAAGACAAATGGAAATGCAAATGGCAAATGAAGAAAGACAAATGGAAATGCAAAAGGCAAATGAAGAAAGACAAATGGAAATGCAAAAGCCAAATGAAGAAAAACAAATGGAAATGCAAAAGGCAAATGAAGAAAGACAAATAGAAATGCAAAAGGCAAATGGAGAAAGACAAATGGAAATACTAAAGGCAAATGAAGAAAGAAAAATGGAATTGCAAAAGGCAAATGAAGAAAGACAAATGGAAATGCAAAAGGCAAATGAAGAAAGACAAATGGAAATGCAAAAGGCAAATGAAGAAAAACAAATGGAAATGCAAAAGGCAAATGAAGACAGGCAAATGGAATTGCAAAAGGCAAATGAAGAAAGACAAATGGAAATACAATAGGCAAATGGAGAAAGACAAATGGAAATGCAAAAAGCAAATGGAGAAAGACAAATGGAAATGCAAAAGGCAAATGGAGAAAGACAAATGGAAATGCAAAAGGCAAATGATGAAAGCAAAATGGAAATGCAAAAGGCAAATGAAGAAAGACAAATGGAAATGCAAAAGGCAAATGAAGAAAGACAAATGGAAATGCAAAAGGCAAATGAAGAAAGAAAAATGGAAATGCAAAAGGCAAATGAAGAAAGACAAATGGAAATGCAAAAAGCAAATGAAGAAAGACAAATGGAAATGTAAAAGGCAAATTAAGAAAAACAAATGGAAATGCAAAAGGCAAATGAAGAAAGACAAATGGAAATGTAAAAGGCAAATGAAGAAAGACAAATGGAAATGCAAAAGGCAAATGAAGAAGAAAAATGGAAATGCAAAAGGCAAATGGAGAAAGACAAATGGAAATGCAAAAGGCAAATGAAGAAAGACAAATGGAAATGCAAAAGGCAAATGAAGAAAAACAAATGGAAATGCAAAAGGCAAATGAAGAAAGACAAATGGAAATGCAAAAGGCAAATGAAGAAAGACAAATGGAAATGCAAATATCAAATGAAGAAAGACAAATAGAAATGCAAAAGGCAAATGAAGAAAGACAAATGGAAATGCAAAAGGCAAATGGAGAAAGACAAATGGAAATTCGAAAGGCAAATGAAGAAAGACAAATGGAAATGCAAATGGCAAATGAAGAGAGACAAATGGAAATGGAAAAGGCAAATGAAGAAAGACAAATGGAAATGCAAAAGGCAAATGAAGAAAGACAAATGGAAATGCAAAATGCAAATGGAGAAAGACAAATGGAAATGCCAAAGGCAAACGGAGAAAGGCAAATGGAAATGCAAAAGGCAAATGAAGAAAGACAAATGGAAATGCAAAAGGAAAATGAAGAAAGACAAATGGAAATGCAAAAGGCAAATGAAGAAAGACAAATGGAAATGCAAAAGGCAAATGGAGAAAGACAAATGGAAATGCAAAAGGCAAATGAAGAAAGACAAATGGAAATGCAAAAGGCAAATGAAGAAAGACAAATGGAAATGCAAAAGGCAAATGAAGAAAGACAAATGGAAATGCAAAAGGCAAATGAAGAAAGACAAATGGAAATGCAAAAGGCAAATGAAGAAAGACAAATGGAAATGCAATAGGCAAATGGTGAAAGACAAATGGAAATGCAAAAGGCAAATGGAGAAAGACTAATGGAAATGCAAAAGGCAAATGAAGAAAGACAAATGGAAATGCAAAAGGCAAATGAAGAAAGACAAATGGAAATGCAAAAGGCAAATGAAGAAAGACAAATGGAAATGCAAAAGGCAAATGAAGAAAGACAAATGGAAATGCAATAGGCAAATGGTGAAAGACAAATGGAAATGCAAAAGGCAAATGGAGAAAGACATATGGAAATGCAAAAGGCAAATGAAGAAAGACAAATGGAAATGCAAAAGGCAAATGAAGAAACACAAATGGAAATGCAAAAGGCAAACGAAGAAAGACAAATGGAAATGCAAAAGGCAAATGAAGAAAGAAAAATGGAAATGCAAAAGACAAATGGAGAAAGACAAATGGAAATGCAAAATGCAAATGGAGAAAGACAAATGGAAATGCCAAAGGCAAACGGAGAAAGACAAATGGAAAAGCAAAAGGCAAATGGAGAAAGACAACTGGAAATGCAAAAGGCAAATGAAGAAAGAAAAATGGAAATGCAAAAGTCAAATGGAGAAAGACAAATGGAAATACTAAAGGCAAATGAAGAAAAAAAAATGGAATTGCAAAAGGCAAATGAAGAAAGACAAATGGAAATGCAAAAGGCAAATGAAGAAAGACAAATGGAAATGCAAAAGGCAAATGAAGAAAGGCAAATGGAAATGCAAAAGGCAAATGAAAAAGACAAATGGAAATGAAATAGGCAAATGGAGAAAGACAAATGGAAATGCAAAAGGCAAATGGAGAAAGACAAATGGAAATGCAAAAGGCAAATGGAGAAAGACAAATGGAAATGCAAAAGGCAAATGAAGAAAGACAAATGGAAATGCAAATGGCAAATGAAGAAAGACAAATGGAAATGCAAAAGGCAAATGAAGAAAGACAAATGGAAATGCAAAAGCCAAATGAAGAAAAACAAATGGAAATGCAAAAGGCAAATGAAGAAAGACAAATGGAAATGCAAAAGGCAAATGGAGAAAGACAAATGGAAATACTAAAGGCAAATGAAGAAAGAAAAATGGAATTGCAAAAGGCAAATGAAAAAGACAAATGGAAATGCAAAAGGCAAATGAAGAAAGACAAATGGAAATGCAAAAGGCAAATGAAGAAAAACAAATGGAAATGCAAAAGGCAAATGAAGACAGGCAAATGGAAATGCAAAAGGCAAATGAAGAAAGACAAATGGAAATACAATAGGCAAATGGAGAAAGACAAATGGAAATGCAAAAAGCAAATGGAGAAAGACAAATGGAAATGCAAAAGGCAAATGGAGAAAGACAAATGGAAATGCAAAAGGCAAATGATGAAAGCAAAATGGAAATGCAAAAGGCAAATGAAGAAAGACAAATGGAAATGCAAAAGGCAAATGAAGAAAGACAAATGGAAATGCAAAAGGCAAATGAAGAAAGAAAAATGGAAATGCAAAAGGCAAATGAAGAAAGACAAATGGAAATGCAAAAAGCAAATGAAGAAAGACAAATGGAAATGTAAAAGGCAAATTAAGAAAAACAAATGGAAATGCAAAAGGCAAATGAAGAAAGACAAATGGAAATGTAAAAGGCAAATGGAGAAAGACAAATGGAAATGCAAAAGGCAAATGAAGAAAGAAAAATGGAAATGCAAAAGGCAAATGGAGAAAGACAAATGGAAATGCAAAAGGCAAATGAAGAAAGACAAATGGAAATGCAAAGGCAAATGAAGAAAAACAAATGGAAATGCAAAAGGCAAATGAAGAAAGACAAATGGAAATGCAAAAGGCAAATGAAGAAAGACAAATGGAAATGCAAATATCAAATGAAGAAAGACAAATAGAAATGCAAAATGCAAATGAAGAAAGACAAATGGAAATGCAAAAGGCAAATGGAGAAAGACAAATGGAAATTCGAAAGGCAAATGAAGAAAGACAAATGGAAATGCAAAAGGCAAATGAAGAAAGACAAATGGAAATGCAAAAGGCAAATGGAGAAAGACAAATGGAAATGCAAAAGGCAAATGAAGAAAGACAAATGGAAATGCAAAAGGCAAATGAAGAAAAACAAATGGAAATGCAAAAGGCAAATGAAGAAAGACAAATGGAAATGCAAAAGGCAAATGAAGAAAGACAAATGGAAATGCAAATATCAAATGAAGAAAGACAAATAGAAATGCAAAAGGCAAATGAAGAAAGACAAATGGAAATGCAAAAGGCAAATGGAGAAAGACAAATGGAAATTCGAAAGGCAAATGAATAAAGACAAATGGAAATGCAAATGGCAAATGAAGAGAGACAAATGGAAATGGAAAAGGCAAATGAAGAAAGACAAATGGAAATGCAAAAGGCAAATGGAGAAAGACAAATGGAAATGCAAAATGCAAATGGAGAAAGACAAATGGAAATGCCAAAGGCAAACGGAGAAAGACAAATGGAAATGCAAAAGGCAAATGAAGAAAGACAAATGGAAATGCAAAAGGAAAATGAAGAAAGACAAATGGAAATGCAAAAGGCAAATGAAGAAAGACAAATGGAAATGCAAAAGGCAAATGGAGAAAGACAAATGGAAATGCAAAAGGCAAATGAAGAAAGACAAATGGAAATGCAAAAGGCAAATGAAGAAAGACAAATGGAAATGCAAAAGGCAAATGGAGAAAGACAAATGGAAATGCAAAAGGCAAATGAAGAAAGACAAATGGAAATGCAAAAGGCAAATGAAGAAAGACAAATGGAAATGCAAAAGGCAAATGAAGAAAGACAAATGGAAATGCAAAAGGCAAATGAAGAAAGACAAATGGAAATGCAAAAGGCAAATGAAGAAAGACAAATGGAAATGCAATAGGCAAATGGTGAAAGACAAATGGAAATGCAAAAGGCAAATGGAGAAAAACAAATGGAAATGCAAAAGGCAAATGAAGAAAGACAAATGGAAATGCAAAAGGCAAATGAAGAAAGACAAATGGAAATGCAAAAGGCAAATGAAGAAAGACAAATGGAAATGCAAAAGGCAAATGAAGAAAGACAAATGGAAATGCAATAGGCAAATGGTGAAAGACAAATGGAAATGCAAAAGGCAAATGGAGAAAGACATATGGAAATGCAAAAGGCAAATGAAGAAAGACAAATGGAAATGCAAAAGGCAAATGAAGAAACACAAATGGAAATGCAAAAGGCAAACGAAGAAAGACAAATGGAAATGCAAAAGTCAAATGAAGAAAGACAAATAGAAATGCAAATGGCAAATGAAGAAAGACATATGGAAATGCAAAAGGCAAATGAAGAAAGACAAATGGAAATGCAAAAGGCAAATTAAGAAAGACATATGGAAATGCAAAAGGCAAATGAAGAAAGACAAACGGAAATGCGAAAGGCAAATGAAGAAAGACAAATGGAAATGCAAAAGGCAAATGAAGAAAAACAAATGGAAATGCAAAAGGCAAATGAAGACAGGCAAATGGAAATGCAAAAGGCAAATGAAGAAAGACAAATGGAAATACAATAGGCAAATGGAGAAAGACAAATGGAAATGCAAAAGCAAATGGAGAAAGACAAATGGAAATGCAAAAGGCAAATGGAGAAAGACAAATGGAAATGCAAAAGGCAAATGATGAAAGCAAAATGGAAATGCAAAAGGCAAATGAAGAAAGACAAATGGAAATGCAAAAGGCAAATGAAGAAAGACAAATGGAAATGCAAAAGGCAAATGAAGAAAGAAAAATGGAAATGCAAAAGGCAAATGAAGAAAGACAAATGGAAATGCAAAAAGCAAATGAAGAAAGACAAATGGAAATGTAAAAGGCAAATTAAGAAAAACAAATGGAAATGCAAAAGGCAAATGAAGAAAGACAAATGGAAATGTAAAAGGCAAATGAAGAAAGACAAATGGAAATGCAAAAGGCAAATGAAGAAAGAAAAATGGAAATGCAAAAGGCAAATGGAGAAAGACAAATGGAAATGCAAAAGGCAAATGAAGAAAGACAAATGGAAATGCAAAAGGAAAATGAAGACAAACAAATGGAAATGCAAAAGGCAAATGAAGAAAGACAAATGGAAATGCAAAAGGCAAATGAAGAAAGACAAATGGAAATGCAAATATCAAATGAAGAAAGACAAATAGAAATGCAAAAGGCAAATGAAGAAAGACAAATGGAAATGCAAAAGGCAAATGGAGAAAGACAAATGGAAATTAGAAAGGCAAATGAAGAAAGACAAATGGAAATGCAAATGGCAAATGAAGAGAGACAAATGGAAATGGAAAAGGCAAATGAAGAAAGACAAATGGAAATGCAAAAGGCAAATGGAGAAAGACAAATGGAAATGCAAAATGCAAATGGAGAAAGACAAATGGAAATGCCAAACGCAAACGGAGAAAGGCAAATGGAAATGCAAAAGGCAAATGAAGAAAGACAAATGGAAATGCAAAAGGAAAATGAAGAAAGACAAATGGAAATGCAAAAGGCAAATGAAGAAAGACAAATGGAAATGCAAAAGGCAAATGGAGAAAGACAAATGGAAATGCAAAAGGCAAATGAAGAAAGACAAATGGAAATGCAAAAGGCAAATGAAGAAAGACAAATGGAAATGCAAAAGGCAAATGAAGAAAGACAAATGGAAATGCAAAAGGCAAATGAAGAAAGACAAATGGAAATGCAAAAGGCAAATGAAGAAAGACAAATGGAAATGCAATAGGCAAATGGTGAAAGACAAATGGAAATGCAAAAGGCAAATGGAGAAAGACAAATGGAAATGCAAAAGGCAAATGAAGAAAGACAAATGGAAATGCAAAAGGCAAATGAAGAAAGACAAATGGAAATGCAAAAGGCAAATGAAGAAAGACAAATGGAAATGCAAAAGGCAAATGAAGAAAGACAAATGGAAATGCAATAGGCAAATGGTGAAAGACAAATGGAAATGCAAAAGGCAAATGGAGAAAGACATATGGAAATGCAAAAGGCAAATGAAGAAAGACAAATGGAAATGCAAAAGGCAAATGAAGAAACACAAATGGAAATGCAAAAGGCAAACGAAGAAAGACAAATGGAAATGCAAAAGTCAAATGAAGAAAGACAAATAGAAATGCAAATGGCAAATGAAGAAAGACAAATGGAAATGCAAAAGGCAAATGGAGAAAGACAAATGGAAATGCAAAAGGCAAATTAAGAAAGACATATGGAAATGCAAAAGGCAAATGAAGAAAGACAAACAGGAAATACGAAAGGCAAATGAAGAAAGACAAATGGAAATGCAAACGGCAAATGAAGAAAGACAAATGGAAATGCAAAAGGCAAATGAAGAAAGAAAAATGGAAATGCAAAAGGCAAATGGAGAAAGACAAATGGAAATGCAAAATGCAAATGGAGAAAGACAAATGGAAATGCCAAAAGCAAACGGAGAAAGACAAATGGAAAAGCAAAAGGCAAATGAAGAAAGACAACTGGAAATGCAAAAGGCAAATGAAGAAAGAAAAATGGAAATGCAAAAGTCAAATGGAGAAAGACAAATGGAAATACTAAAGGCAAATGAAGAAAGAAAAAATGGAATTGCAAAAGGCAAATGAAGAAAGACAAATGGAAATCCAAAAGGCAAATGAAGAAAGACAAATGGAAATGCAAAAGGCAAATGAAGAAAGGCAAATGGAAATGCAAAAGGCAAATGAAAAAGACAAATGGAAATGAAATAGGCAAATGGAGAAAGACAAATGGAAATGCAAAAGGCAAATGGAGAAAGACAAATGGAAATGCAAAAGGCAAATGGAGAAAGACAAATGGAAATGCAAAAGGCAAATGAAGAAAGACAAATGGAAATGCAAAAGGCAAATGAAGAAAGACAAATGGAAATGCAAAAGGCAAATGAAGAAAGACAAATGGAAATGCAAAAGCCAAATGAAGAAAAACAAATGGAAATGCAAAAGGCAAATGAAGAAAGACAAATGGAAATGCAAAAGGCAAATGGAGAAAGACAAATGGAAATACTAAAGGCAAATGAAGAAAGAAAAATGGAATTGCAAAAGGCAAATGAAGAAAGACAAATGGAAATGCAAAAGGCAAATGAAGAAAGACAAATGGAAATGCAAAAGGCAAATGAAGAAAAACAAATGGAAATGCAAAAGGCAAATGAAGAAAGGCAAATGGAAATGCAAAAGGCAAATGAAGAAAGACATATGGAAATACAATAGGCAAATGGAGAAAGACAAATGGAAATGCAAAAGGCAAATGGAGAAAGACAAATGGAAATGCAAAAGGCAAATGGAGAATGAAAATGGAAATGCAAAAGGCAAATGATGAAAGCAAAATGGAAATGCAAAAGGCAAATGAAGAAAGACAAATGGAAATGCAAAAGGCAAATGAAGAAAGAAAAATGGAAATGCAAAAGGCAAATGAAGAAAGAAAAATGGAAATGCAAAAGGCAAATGAAGAAAGACAAATGGAAATGCAAAAAGCAAATGTAAAAGACAAATGGAAATGTAAAAGGCAAAATAAGAAAAACAAATGGAAATGCAAAAGGCAAATGAAGAAAGACAAATGGAAATGTAAAAGGCAAATGAAGAAAGACAAATGGAAATGCAAAAGGCAAATGAAGAAAGACAAATGGAAATGCAAATGGCAAATGGAGAAAGACAAATGGAAATGCAAAAGGCAAATGAAGAAAGACAAATGGAAATGCAAAAGGCAAATGAAGAAAAACAAATGGAAATGCAAAAGGCAAATGAAGAAAGACAAATGGAAATGCAAAAGGCAAATGAAGAAAGACAAATGGAAATGCAAATATCAAATGAAGAAAGACAAATAGAAATGCAAAAGGCAAATGAAGAAAGACAAATGGAAATGCAAAAGGCAAATGGAGAAAGACAAATGGAAATTCGAAAGGCAAATGAATAAAGACAAATGGAAATGCAAATGGCAAATGAAGAGAGACAAATGGAAATGCAAAAGGCAAATGAAGAAAGACAAATGGAAATGCAAAAGGCAAATGGAGAAAGACAAATGGAAATGCAAAATGCAAATGGAGAAAGACAAATGGAAATGCCAAAGGCAAACGGAGAAAGACAAATGGAAATGCAAAAGGCAAATGAAGAAAGACAAATGGAAATGCAAAAGGAAAATGAAGAAAGACAAATGGAAATGCAAAAGGCAAATGAAGAAAGACAAATGGAAATGCAAAAGGCAAATGGAGAAAGACAAATGGAAATGCAAAAGGCAAATGAAGAAAGACAAATGGAAATGCAAAAGGCAAATGAAGAAAGACAAATGGAAATGCAAAAGGCAAATGAAGAAAGACAAATGGAAATGCAAAAGGCAAATGAAGAAAGACAAATGGAAATGCAAAAGGCAAATGAAGAAAGACAAATGGAAATGCAATAGGCAAATGGTGAAAGACAAATGGAAATGCAAAAGGCAAATGGAGAAAGACAAATGGAAATGCAAAAGGCAAATGAAGAAAGACAAATGGAAATGCAAAAGGCAAATGAAGAAAGACAAATGGAAATGCAAAAGGCAAATGAAGAAAGACAAATGGAAATGCAAAAGGCAAATGAAGAAAGACAAATGGAAATGCAATAGGCAAATGGTGAAAGACAAATGGAAATGCAAAAGGCAAATGGAGAAAGACATATGGAAATGCAAAAGGCAAATGAAGAAAGACAAATGGAAATGCAAAAGGCAAATGAAGAAACACAAATGGAAATGCAAAAGGCAAATGAAGAAAGACAAATGGAAATGCAAAAGTCAAATGAAGAAAGACAAATGGAAATGCAAAAGGCAAATGGAGAAAGACAAATGGAAATGCAAAAGGCAAATGAATAAAGACAAATGGAAATGCAAAAGGTAAATGAAGAAAGACAAATGGAAATCCAAAAGGCAAACTGAGAAAGACAAATGGAAATGCAAAAGGCAAATGAAGAAAGACAAATGGAAATGCAAAAGGCAAATGAAGAAAGAAAAATGGAAATGCAAAAGGCAAATGAAGAAAGACAAATGGAAATGCAAAAGGGAAATGAAGAAAGACAAATGGAAATGCAACAGGCAAATGAAGAAAGACAAATGGAAATGCAAAAGGCAAATGAAGAAAGACAAATGGAAATGCAAAAGGCAAACGGAGAAAGGCAAATGGAAATGCAAAAGGCAAATTAAGAAAGACAAATGGAAATGCAAAAGGCAAATGAAGAAAGACAAATGGAAATGCAAAAGGCAAATGAAGAAAGACAAATGGAAATGCAAAAGGCAAACGGAGAAAGACAAATGGAAATGCAAAAGGCAAATGAAGAAAGACAAATGGTAATGCAAAAGGCAAATGAAGAAAGACAAATGGAAATGCAAAAGGCAAATGAAGAAAGACAAATGGAAATGCAAAAGGCAAATGAAGAAAGACAAATGGAAATGCAAAGGCAAATGAAGAAAGACAATTGGAAATGCAAAACGCAAATGAAGAAAGACAAATGGAAATGCAAAAGGCAAATGAAGAAACACAAATGGAAATGCAAAAGGCAAATGAAGAAAGACAAATGGAAATGCAAAAGTCAAATGAAGAAAGACAAATGGAAATGCAAAAGGCAAATGGAGAAAGACAAATGGAAATGCAAAAGGCAAATGAATAAAGACAAATGGAAAGGCAAAAGGCAAATGAAGAAAGACAAATGGAAATCCAAAAGGCAAACTGAGAAAGACAAATGGAAATGCAAAAGGCAAATGAAGAAAGACAAATGGAAATGCAAAAGGCAAATGAAGAAAGAAAAATGGAAATGCAAAAGGCAAATGAAGAAAGACAAATGGAAATGCAAAAGGCAAATGAAGAAAGACAAATGGAAATGCAACAGGCAAATGAAGAAAGACAAATGGAAATGCAAAAGGCAAATGAAGAAAGACAAATGGAAATGCAAAAGGCAAACGGAGGAAGGCAAATGGAAATGCAAAAGGCAAATTAAGAAAGACAAATGGAAATGCAAAAGGCAAATGAAGAAAGACAAATGGAAATGCAAAAGGCAAATGAAGAAAGACAAATGGAAATGCAAAAGGCAAACGGAGAAAGACAAATGGAAATGCAAAAGGCAAATGAAGAAAGACAAATGGTAATGCAAAAGGCAAATGAAGAAAGACAAATGGAAATGCAAAAGGCAAATGAAGAAAGACAAATGGAAATGCAAAAGACAAATGAAGAAAGACAAATGGAAATGCAAAGGCAAATGAAGAAAGACAATTGGAAATGCAAAAGGCAAATGAAGAAAGACAAATGGAAACGCAAAAGGCAAATGGAGAACGACAAATGGAAATGCAAAAGGCAAATGAAGAAAGACAAATGGAAATCCAAAAGGCAAACGGAGAAAGACAAATGGAATTGCAAAAGGCAAATGAAGAAAGACAAATGGAAATGCAAAAGGCAAATGAAGAAAGACAAATGGAAATGCAAATGGCAAATGAAGAAAGACAAATGGAAATGCAAAAGGCAAATGAAGAAAGGCAAATGGAAATGCAAAAGGCAAATGAAGAAAGACTAATGGAAATGCAAAAGGCAAACGGAGAAAGACAAATGGAATTGCAAAAGGCAAATGAAGAAAGACAAATGGAAATTCAAAAGGCAAATGAAGAAAGACAAATGGAAATGCAAAAGGCAAATAAAGAAAAACAAATGGAAATGCAAAAGGCAAATGAAGAAAGACAAATGGAAATGCAAAAGTCAAATGGAGAAAGACAAATGGAAATGCAAAATGCAAATGAAGAAAGACAAATGGAAATGCAAAAGGCAAATGGAGAAAGACAAATGGAAATGCAAAAGGCAAATGAATAAAGACAAATGGAAATGCAAAAGGCAAATGAAGAAAGACAAATGGAAATCCAAAAGGCAAACTGAGAAAGACAAATGGAAATGCAAAAGGCAAATAAAGAAAGACAAATGGAAATGCAAAAGGCAAATGAAGAAAGAAAAATGGAAATGCAAAAGGCAAATGAAGAAAGACAAATGGAAATGCAAAAGGCAAATGAAGAAAGACAAATGGAAATGCAACAGGCAAATGAAGAAAGACAAATGGAAATGCAAAAGGCAAATGAAGAAAGACAAATGGAAATGCAAAAGGCAAACGGAGAAAGGCAAATGGAAATGCAAAAGGCAAATTAAGAAAGACAAATGGAAATGCAAAAGGCAAATGAAGAAAGAAAATTGAAATGCAAAAGGCAAATGAAGAAAGACAAATGGAAATGCAAAAGGCAAACGGAGAAAGACAAATGGAAATGCAAAAGGCAAATGAAGAAAGACAAATGGTAATGCAAAAGGCAAATGAAGAAAGACAAATGGAAATGCAAAAGGCAAATGAAGAAAGACAAATGGAAATGCAAAAGACAAATGAAGAAAGACAAATGGAAATGCAAAGGCAAATGAAGAAAGACAATTGGAAATGCAAAAGGCAAATGAAGAAAGACAAATGGAAACGCAAAAGGCAAATGGAGAACGACAAATGGAAATGCAAAAGGCAAATGAAGAAAGACAAATGGAAATCCAAAAGGCAAACGAAGAAAGACAAATGGAATTGCAAAAGGCAAATGAAGAAAGACAAATGGAAATGCAAAAGGCAAATGAAGAAAGACAAATGGAAATGCAAATGGCAAATGAAGAAAGACAAATGGAAATGCAAAAGGCAAATGAAGAAAGGCAAATGGAAATGCAAAAGGCAAATGAAGAAAGACTAATGGAAATGCAAAAGGCAAACGGAGAAAGACAAATGGAATTGCAAAAGGCAAATGAAGAAAGACAAATGGAAATGCAAAAGGCAAATGAAGAAAGACAAATGGAAATGCAAAAGGCAAATGAAGAAAAACAAATGGAAATGCAAAAGGCAAATGAAGAAAGACAAATGGAAATGCAAAAGTCAAATGGAGAAAGACAAATGGAAATGCAAAATGCAAATGAAGAAAGACAAATGGAAATGCAAAAGGCAAATGGAGAAAGACAAATGGAAATGCAAAAGGCAAATGAATAAAGACAAATGGAAATGCAAAAGGCAAATGAAGAAAGACAAATGGAAATCCAAAAGGCAAACTGAGAAAGACAAATGGAAATGCAAAAGGCAAATGAAGAAAGACAAATGGAAATGCAAAAGGCAAATGAAGAAAGAAAAATGGAAATGCAAAAGGCAAATGAAGAAAGACAAATGGAAATGCAAAAGGCAAATGAAGAAAGACAAATGGAAATGCAACAGGCAAATGAAGAAAGACAAATGGAAATGCAAAAGGCAAATGAAGAAAGACAAATGGAAATGCAAAAGGCAAACGGAGAAAGGCAAATGGAAATGCAAAAGGCAAATTAAGAAAGACAAATGGAAATGCAAAAGGCAAATGAAGAAAGACAAATGGAAATGCAAAAGGCAAATGAAGAAAGACAAATGGAAATGCAAAAGGCAAATGAAGAAAGACAAATGGAAATGCAATAGGCAAATGGTGAAAGACAAATGGAAATGCAAAACGCAAATGGAGAAAGACATATGGAAATGCAAAAGGCAAATGAAGAAAGACAAATGGAAATGCAAAAGGCAAATGAAGAAACACACATGGAAATGCAAAAGGCAAATGAAGAAAGACAAATGGAAATGCAAAAGTCAAATGAAGAAAGACAAATGGAAATGCAAAAGGCAAATGGAGAAAGACAAATGGAAATGCAAAAGGCAAATGAATAAAGACAAATGGAAATGCAAAAGGCAAATGAAGAAAGACAAATGGAAATCCAAAAGGCAAACTGAGAAAGACAAATGGAAATGCGAAAGGCAAATGAAGAAAGACAAATGGAAATGCAAAAGGCAAATGAAGAAAGAAAAATGGAAATGTAAAAGGCAAATGAAGAAAGACAAATGGAAATGCAAAAGGCAAATGAAGAAAGACAAATGGAAATGCAACAGGCAAATGAAGAAAGACAAATGGAAATGCAAAAGGCAAATGAAGAAAGACAAATGGAAATGCAAAAGGCAAACGGAGAAAGGCAAATGGAAATGCAAAAGGCAAATTAAGAAAGACAAATGGAAATGCAAAAGGCAAATGAAGAAAGAAAATGGAAATGCAAAAGGCAAATGAAGAAAGACAAATGGAAATGCAAAAGGCAAACGGAGAAAGACAAATGGAAATGCAAAAGGCAAATGAAGAAAGACAAATGGTAAGGCAAAAGGCAAATGAAGAAAGACAAATGGAAATGCAAAAGGCAAAGGAAGAAAGACAAATGGAAATGCAAAAGGCAAATGAAGAAAGACAAATGGAAATGCAAAGGCAAATGAAGAAAGACAATTGGAAATGCAAAAGGCAAATGAGGAAAGACAAATGGAAACGCAAAAGGCAAATGGAGAACGACAAATGGAAATGCAAAAGGCAAATGAAGAAAGACAAATGGAAATCCAAAAGGCAAACGGAGAAAGAAAAATGGAATTGCAAAAGGCAAATGAAGAAAGACAAATGGAAATGCAAAAGGCAAATGAAGAAAGACAAATGGAAATGCAAATGGCAAATGAAGAAAGACAAATGGAAATGCAAAAGGCAAATGAAGAAAGGCAAATGGAAATGCAAAAGGCAAATGAAGAAAGACTAATGGAAATGCAAAAGGCAAACGGAGAAAGACAAATGGAAATGCAAATGGCAAATGAAGAAAGACAAATGGAAATGCAAAAGGCAAATGAAGAAAGACAAATGGAAATGCAAAAGGCAAATGAAGAAAAACAAATGGAAATGCAAAAGGCAAATGAAGAAAGACAAATGGAAATGCAAAAGTCAAATGGAGAAAGACAAATGGAAATGCAAAACGCAAATGAAGAAAGACAAATGGAAATGCAAAAGGCAAATGGAGAAAGACAAATGGAAATGCAAAAGGCAAATGAATAAAGACAAATGGAAATGCAAAAGGCAAATGAAGAAAGACAAATGGAAATCCAAAAGGCAAACTGAGAAAGACAAATGGAAATGCAAAAGGCAAATGAAGAAAGACAAATGGAAATGCAAAAGGCAAATGAAGAAAGAAAAATGGAAATGTAAAAGGCAAATGAAGAAAGACAAATGGAAATGCAAAAGGCAAATGAAGAAAGACAAATGGAAATGCAACAGGCAAATGAAGAAAGACAAATGGAAATGCAAAAGGCAAATGAAGAAAGACAAATGGAAATGCAAAAGGCAAACGGAGAAAGGCAAATGGAAATGCAAAAGGCAAATTAAGAAAGACAAATGGAAATGCAAAAGGCAAATGAAGAAAGACAAATGGAAATGCAAAAGGCAAATGAAGAAAGACAAATGGAAATGCAAAAGGCAAACGGAGAAAGACAAATGGAAATGCAAAAGGCAAATGAAGAAAGACAAATGGTAAGGCAAAAGGCAAATGAAGAAAGACAAATGGAAATGCAAAAGGCAAAGGAAGAAAGACAAATGGAAATGCAAAAGGCAAATGAAGAAAGACAAATGGAAATGCAAAGGCAAATGAAGAAAGACAATTGGAAATGCAAAAGGCAAATGAAGAAAGACAAATGGAAACGCAAAAGGCAAATGGAGAACGACAAATCGAAATGCAAAAGGCAAATGAAGAAAGACAAATGGAAATCCAAAAGGCAAACGGAGAAAGAAAAATGGAATTGCAAAAGGCAAATGAAGAAAGACAAATGGAAATGCAAAAGGCAAATGAAGAAAGACAAATGGAAATGCAAATGGCAAATGAAGAAAGACAAATGGAAATTCAAAAGGCAAATGAAGAAAGGCAAATGGAAATGCAAAAGGCAAATGAAGAAAGACTAATGGAAATGCAAAAGGCAAACGGAGAAAGACAAATGGAAATGCAAATGGCAAATGAAGAAAGACAAATGGAAATGCAAAAGGCAAATGAAGAAAGACAAATGGAAATGCAAAAGGCAAATGAAGAAAAACAAATGGAAATGCAAAAGGCAAATGAAGAAAGACAAATGGAAATGCAAAAGTCAAATGGAGAAAGACAAATGGAAATGCAAAACGCAAATGAAGAAAGACAAATGGAAATGCAAAAGGCAAATGGAGAAAGACAAATGGAAATGCAAAAGGCAAATGAATAAAGACAAATGGAAATGCAAAAGGCAAATGAAGAAAGACAAATGGAAATCCAAAAGGCAAACTGAGAAAGACAAATGGAAATGCAAAAGGCAAATGAAGAAAGACAAATGGAAATGCAAAAGGCAAATGAAGAAAGACAAATGGAAATGCAACAGGCAAATGAAGAAAGACAAATGGAAATGCAAAAGGCAAATGAAGAAAGACAAATGGAAATGCAAAAGGCAAACGGAGAAAGGCAAATGGAAATGCAAAAGGAAAATTAAGAAAGACAAATGGAAATGCAAAAGGCAAATGAAGAAAGACAAATGGAAATGCAAAAGGCAAATGAAGAAAGACAAATGGAAATGCAAAAGGCAAACGGAGAAAGACAAATGGAAATGCAAAAGGCAAATGAAGAAAGACAAATGGTAATGCAAAAGGCAAACGAAGAAAGACAAATGGAAATGCAAAAGGCAAATGAAGAAAGACAAATGGAAATGCAAAAGGCAAATGAAGAAAGACAAATGGAAATGCAAAGGCAAATGAAGAAAGACAAATGGAAATGCAAAAGGCAAATGAAGAAAGACAAATGGAAACGCAAATGGCAAATGGAGAAAGACAAATGGAAATGCAAAAGGGAAATGAAGAAAGACAAATGGAAATCCAAAAGGCAATCGGAGAAAGACAAATGGAATTGCAAAAGGCAAATGAAGAAAGACAAATGGAAATGCAAAAGGCAAATGAAGAAAGACAAATGGAAATGCAAATGGCAAATGAAGAAAGACAAATGGAAATGCAAAAGGCAAATGAAGAAAGGCAAATGGAAATGCAAAAGGCAAATGAAGAAAGACTAATGGAAATGCAAAAGGCAAACGGAGAAAGACAAATGGAAATGCAAAAGGCAAATGAAGAAAGACAAATGGAAATGCAAAAGGCAAATGAAGAAAGACAAATGGAAATGCAAAAGGCAAATGAAGAAAAACAAATGGAAATGCAAAAGGCAAACGGAGAAAGACAAATGGAAATGCAAAAGGCAAATGAAGAAAGACAAATGGAAATGCAAAAGGCAAAGGGAGAAAGACAAATGGAAATGCAAATGGCAAATGAAGAAAGACAAATGGAAATGCAAAAGTCAAATGGAGAAAGACAAATAGAAATGCTAAAGGCAAATGAAGAAAGACTAATGGAAATGCAAAAGGCAAACGGAGAAAGACAAATGGAAATGCAAAAGGCAAATGAAGTAAGACAAATGGAAATGCAAAAGGCAAACGGAGAAAGACAATTGGAAATGCAAAAGGCAAATGAAGAAAGACAAATGGAAATGCAAAAGGCAAATGGAGAAAGACAAATGGAAATGCAAAAGGCAAATGAAGAAAGACAAATGGAAATGCAAAAGGCAAATGAAGAAAGACAAATGGAAATGCAAAAGGCAAATGAAGAAAGACAAATGGAAATGCAAAAGGCAAATGAAGAAAGACAAATGGAAATGCAAAAGGCAAATGAAGAAAGACAAATGGAAATGCAATAGGCAAATGGTGAAAGACAAATGGAAATGCAAAAGGCAAATGGAGAAAGACAAATGGAAATGCAAAAGGCAAATGAAGAAAGACAAATGGAAATGCAAAAGGCAAATGAAGAAAGACAAATGGAAATGCAAAAGTCAAATGAAGAAAGACAAATGGAAATGCAAAAGGCAAATGGAGAAAGACAAATGGAAATGCAAAAGGCAAATGAATAAAGACAAATGGAAATGCAAAAGGCAAATGAAGAAAGACAAATGGAAATCCAAAAGGCAAACTGAGAAAGACAAATGGAAATGCAAAAGGCAAATGAAGAAAGACAAATGGAAATGCAAAAGGCAAATGAAGAAAGAAAAATGGAAATGCAAAAGGCAAATGAAGAAAGACAAATGGAAATGCAAAAGGCAAATGAAGAAAGACAAATGGAAATGCAACAGGCAAATGAAGAAAGACAAATGGAAATGCAAAAGGCAAATGAAGAAAGACAAATGGAAATGCAAAAGGCAAACGGAGAAAGGCAAATGGAAATGCAAAAGGCAAATTAAGAAAGACAAATGGAAATGCAAAAGGCAAATGAAGAAAGACAAATGGAAATGCAAAAGGCAAATGAAGAAAGACAAATGGAAATGCAAAAGGCAAACGGAGAAAGACAAATGGAAATGCAAAAGGCAAATGAAGAAAGACAAATGGTAATGCAAAAGGCAAATGAAGAAAGACAAATGGAAATGCAAAAGGCAAATGAAGAAAGACAAATGGAAATGCAAAATGCAAATGAAGAAAGACAAATGGAAATGCAAAGGCAAATGAAGAAAGACAATTGGAAATGCAAAAGGCAAATGAAGAAAGACAAATGGAAATGCAAAAGGCAAATGAAGAAACACAAATGGAAATGCAAAAGGCAAATGAAGAAAGACAAATGGAAATGCAAAAGTCAAATGAAGAAAGACAAATGGAAATGCAAAAGGCAAATGGAGAAAGACAAATGGAAATGCAAAAGGCAAATGAATAAAGACAAATGGAAATGCAAAAGGCAAATGAAGAAAGACAAATGGAAATCCAAAAGGCAAACTGAGAAAGACAAATGGAAATGCAAAAGGCAAATGAAGAAAGACAAATGGAAATGCAAATGGCAAATGAAGAAAGAAAAATGGAAATGCAAAAGGCAAATGAAGAAAGACAAATGGAAATGCAAAAGGCAAATGAAGAAAGACAAATGGAAATGCAACAGGCAAATGAAGAAAGACAAATGGAAATGCAAAAGGCAAATGAAGAAAGACAAATGGAAATGCAAAAGGCAAACGGAGGAAGGCAAATGGAAATGCAAAAGGCAAATTAAGAAAGACAAATGGAAATGCAAAAGGCAAATGAAGAAAGACAAATGGAAATGCAAAAGGCAAATGAAGAAAGACAAATGGAAATGCAACAGGCAAACGGAGAAAGACAAATGGAAATGCAAAAGGCAAATGAAAGAAAGAAAGACAAATGGTAATGCAAAAGGCAAATGAAGAAAGACAAATGGAAATGCAAAAGGCAAATGAAGAAAGACAAATGGAAATGCAAAAGACAAATGAAGAAAGACAAATGGAAACGCAAAGGCAAATGAAGAAAGACAATTGGAAATGCAAAAGGCAAATGAAGAAAGACAAATGGAAACGCAAAAGGCAAATGGAGAACGACAAATGGAAATGCAAAAGGCAAATGAAGAAAGACAAATGGAAATCCAAAAGGCAAACGGAGAAAGACAAATGGAATTGCAAAAGTCAAATGAAGAAAGACAAATGGAAATGCAAAAGGCAAATGAAGAAAGACAAATGGAAATGCAAATGGCAAATGAAGAAAGCCAAATGGAAATGCAAATGGCAAATGAAGAAAGGCAAATGGAAATGCAAAAGGCAAATGAAGAAAGACTAATGGAAATGCAAAAGGCAAACGGAGAAAGACAAATGGAATTGCAAAAGGCAAATGAAGAAAGACAAATGGAAATGCAAAAGGCAAATGAAGAAAGACAAATGGAAATGCAAAAGGCAAATGAAGAAAAACAAATGGAAATGCAAAGGCAAATGAAGAAAGACAAATGGAAATGCAAAAGGCAAATGAAGAAAGACAAATGGAAATGCAAAAGGCAAATGATGAAAGAAAAATGGAAATGCAAAAGGCAAATGAAGAAAGACAAATGGAAATGCAAAAGGCAAATGAAGAAAGACAAATGGAAATGCAACAGGCAAATGAAGAAAGAAAAATGGAAATGCAAAAGGCAAATGAAGAAAGACAAATGGAAATGCAAAAGGCAAATGAAGAAAGACAAATGGAAATGCAACAGGCAAATGAAGAAAGACAAATGGAAATGCAAAAGGCAAATGAAGAAAGACAAATGGAAATGCAAAAGGCAAACGGAGAAAGGCAAATGGAAATGCAAAAGGCAAATTAAGAAAGACAAATGGAAATGCAAAAGGCAAATGAAGAAAGACAAATGGAAATGCAAAAGGCAAATGAAGAAAGACAAATGGAAATGCAAAAGGCAAACGGAGAAAGACAAATGGAAATGCAAAAGGCAAATGAAGAAAGACAAATGGTAATGCAAAAGGCAAATGAAGAAAGACAAATGGAAATGCAAAAGGCAAATGAAGAAAGACAAATGGAAATGCAAAATGCAAATGAAGAAAGACAAATGGAAATGCAAAGGCAAATGAAGAAAGACAATTGGAAATGCAAAAGGCAAATGAAGAAAGACAAATGGAAATGCAAAAGGCAAATGAAGAAACACAAATGGAAATGCAAAAGGCAAATGAAGAAAGACAAATGGAAATGCAAAAGTCAAATGAAGAAAGACAAATGGAAATGCAAAAGGCAAATGGAGAAAGACAAATGGAAATGCAAAAGGCAAATGAATAAAGACAAATGGAAATGCAAAAGGCAAATGAAGAAAGACAAATGGAAATCCAAAAGGCAAACTGAGAAAGACAAATGGAAATGCAAAAGGCAAATGAAGAAAGACAAATGGAAATGCAAATGGCAAATGAAGAAAGAAAAATGGAAATGCAAAAGGCAAATGAAGAAAGACAAATGGAAATGCAAAAGGCAAATGAAGAAAGACAAATGGAAATGCAACAGGCAAATGAAGAAAGACAAATGGAAATGCAAAAGGCAAATGAAGAAAGACAAATGGAAATGCAAAAGGCAAACGGAGGAAGGCAAATGGAAATGCAAAAGGCAAATTAAGAAAGACAAATGGAAATGCAAAAGGCAAATGAAGAAAGACAAATGGAAATGCAACAGGCAAACGGAGAAAGACAAATGGAAATGCAAAAGGCAAATGAAGAAAGACAAATGGTAATGCAAAAGGCAAATGAAGAAAGACAAATGGAAATGCAAAAGGCAAATGAAGAAAGACAAATGGAAATGCAAAAGACAAATGAAGAAAGACAAATGGAAACGCAAAGGCAAATGAAGAAAGACAATTGGAAATGCAAAAGGCAAATGAAGAAAGACAAATGGAAACGCAAAAGGCAAATGGAGAACGACAAATGGAAATGCAAAAGGCAAATGAAGAAAGACAAATGGAAATCCAAAAGGCAAACGGAGAAAGACAAATGGAATTGCAAAAGTCAAATGAAGAAAGACAAATGGAAATGCAAAAGGCAAATGAAGAAAGACAAATGGAAATGCAAATGGCAAATGAAGAAAGCCAAATGGAAATGCAAATGGCAAATGAAGAAAGGCAAATGGAAATGCAAAAGGCAAATGAAGAAAGACTAATGGAAATGCAAAAGGCAAACGGAGAAAGACAAATGGAATTGCAAAAGGCAAATGAAGAAAGACAAATGGAAATGCAAAAGGCAAATGAAGAAAGACAAATGGAAATGCAAAAGGCAAATGAAGAAAAACAAATGGAAATGCAAAAGGCAAATGAAGAAAGACAAATGGAAATGCAAAAGGCAAATGAAGAAAGACAAATGGAAATGCAAAAGGCAAATGATGAAAGAAAAATGGAAATGCAAAAGGCAAATGAAGAAAGACAAATGGAAATGCAAAAGGCAAATGAAGAAAGACAAATGGAAATGCAACAGGCAAATGAAGAAAGACAAATGGAAATGCAAAAGGCAAATGAAGAAAGACAAATGGAAATGCAAAAGGCAAACGGAGAAAGGCAAATGGAAATGCAAAAGGCAAATTAAGAAAGACAAATGGAAATGCAAAAGGCAAATGAAGAAAGACAAATGGAAATGCAAAAGGCAAATGAAGAAAGACAAATGGAAATGCAAAAGGCAAACGGAGAAAGACAAATGGAAATGCAAAAGGCAAATGAAGAAAGACAAATGGTAATGCAAAAGGCAAATGAAGAAAGACAAATGGAAATGCAAAAGGCAAATGAAGAAAGACAAATGGAAATGCAAAAGACAAATGAAGAAAGACAAATGGAAATGCAAAGGCAAATGAAGAAAGACAATTGGAAATGCAAAAGGCAAATGAAGAAAGACAAATGGAAACGCAAAAGGCAAATGGAGAACGACAAATGGAAATGCAAAAGGCAAATGAAGAAAGACAAATGGAAATCCAAAAGGCAAACGGAGAAAGACAAATGGAATTGCAAAAGGCAAATGAAGAAAGACAAATGGAAATGCAAAAGGCAAATGAAGAAAGACAAATGGAAATGCAAATGGCAAATGAAGAAAGACAAATGGAAATGCAAAAGGCAAATGAAGAAAGGCAAATGGAAATGCAAAAGGCAAATGAAGAAAGACTAATGGAAATGCAAAAGGCAAACGGAGAAAGACAAATGGAATTGCAAAAGGCAAATGAAGAAAGACAAATGGAAATGCAAAAGGCAAATGAAGAAAGACAAATGGAAATGCAAAAGGCAAATGAAGAAAAACAAATGGAAATGCAAAAGGCAAATGAAGAAAGACAAATGGAAATGCAAAAGTCAAATGGAGAAAGACAAATGGAAATGCAAAATGCAAATGAAGAAAGACAAATGGAAATGCAAAAGGCAAATGGAGAAAGACAAATTGAAATGCAAAAGGCAAATGAATAAAGACAAATGGAAATGCAAAAGGCAAATGAAGAAAGACAAATGGAAATCCAAAAGGCAAACTGAGAAAGACAAATGGAAATGCAAAAGGCAAATGAAGAAAGACAAATGGAAATGCAAAAGGCAAATGAAGAAAGAAAAATGGAAATGCAAAAGGCAAATGAAGAAAGACAAATGGAAATGCAAAAGGCAAATGAAGAAAGACAAATGGAAATGCAACAGGCAAATGGAGAAAGACAAATGGAAATGCAAAAGGCAAATGAATAAAGACAAATGGAAATGCAAAAGGCAAACGGAGAAAGGCAAATGGAAATGCAAAAGGCAAATTAAGAAAGACAAATGGAAATGCAAAAGGCAAATGAAGAAAGACAAATGGAAATGCAAAAGGCAAATGAAGAAAGACAAATGGAAATGCAAAAGGCAAATGAAGAAAGACAAATGGAAATGCAATAGGCAAATGGTGAAAGACAAATGGAAATGCAAAAGGCAAATGGAGAAAGACATATGGAAATGCAAAAGGCAAATGAAGAAAGACAAATGGAAATGCAAAAGGCAAATGAAGAAACACACATGGAAATGCAAAAGGCAAATGAAGAAAGACAAATGGAAATGCAAAAGTCAAATGAAGAAAGACAAATGGAAATGCAAAAGGCAAATGGAGAAAGACAAATGGAAATGCAAAAGGCAAATGAATAAAGACAAATGGAAATGCAAAAGGCAAATGAAGAAAGACAAATGGAAATGCAAAAGGCAAATGAAGAAAGAAAAAAATGGAAATGTAAAAGGCAAATGAAGAAAGACAAATGGAAATGCAAAAGGCAAATGAAGAAAGACAAATGGAAATGCAACAGGCAAATGAAGAAAGACAAATGGAAATGCAAAAGTCAAATGAAGAAAGACAAATGGAAATGCAAAAGGTAAACGGAGAAAGGCAAATGGAAATGCAAAAGGCAAATTAAGAAAGACAAATGGAAATGCAAAAGGCAAATGAAGAAAGACAAATGGAAATGCAAAAGGCAAATGAAGAAAGACAAATGGAAATCCAAAAGGCAAACTGAGAAAGACAAATGGAAATGCAAAAGGCAAATGAAGAAAGACAAATGGAAATGCAAAAGGCAAATGAAGAAAGAAAAATGGAAATGTAAAAGGCAAATGAAGAAAGACAAATGGAAATGCAAAAGGCAAATGAAGAAAGACAAATGGAAATGCAACAGGCAAATGAAGAAAGACAAATGGAAATGCAAAAGGCAAATGAAGAAAGACAAATGGAAATGCAAAAGGCAAACGGAGAAAGGCAAATGGAAATGCAAAAGGCAAATTAAGAAAGACAAATGGAAATGCAAAAGGCAAATGAAGAAAGACAAATGGAAATGCAAAAGGCAAATGAAGAAAGACAAATGGAAATGCAAAAGGCAAACGGAGAAAGACAAATGGAAATGCAAAAGGCAAATGAAGAAAGACAAATGGTAAGGCAAAAGGCAAATGAAGAAAGACAAATGGAAATGCAAAAGGCAAAGGAAGAAAGACAAATGGAAATGCAAAAGGCAAATGAAGAAAGACAAATGGAAATGCAAAGGCAAATGAAGAAAGACAATTGGAAATGCAAAAGGCAAATGAAGAAAGACAAATGGAAACGCAAAAGGCAAATGGAGAACGACAAATGGAAATGCAAAGGCAAATGAAGAAAGACAAATGGAAATCCAAAAGGCAAACGGAGAAAGAAAAATGGAATTGCAAAAGGCAAATGAAGAAAGACAAATGGAAATGCAAAAGGCAAATGAAGAAAGACAAATGGAAATGCAAATGGCAAATGAAGAAAGACAAATGGAAATTCAAAAGGCAAATGAAGAAAGGCAAATGGAAATGCAAAAGGCAAATGAAGAAAGACTAATGGAAATGCAAAAGGCAAACGGAGAAAGACAAATGGAAATGCAAATGGCAAATGAAGAAAGACAAATGGAAATGCAAAAGGCAAATGAAGAAAGACAAATGGAAATGCAAAAGGCAAATGAAGAAAAACAAATGGAAATGCAAAAGGCAAATGAAGAAAGACAAATGGAAATGCAAAAGTCAAATGGAGAAAGACAAATGGAAATGCAAAACGCAAATGAAGAAAGACAAATGGAAATGCAAAAGGCAAATGGAGAAAGACAAATGGAAATGCAAAAGGCAAATGAATAAAGACAAATGGAAATGCAAAAGGCAAATGAAGAAAGACAAATGGAAATCCAAAAGGCAAACTGAGAAAGACAAATGGAAATGCAAAAGGCAAATGAAGAAAGACAAATGGAAATGCAAAAGGCAAATGAAGAAAGACAAATGGAAATGCAACAGGCAAATGAAGAAAGACAAATGGAAATGCAAAAGGCAAATGAAGAAAGACAAATGGAAATGCAAAAGGCAAACGGAGAAAGGCAAATGGAAATGCAAAAGGAAAATTAAGAAAGACAAATGGAAATGCAAAAGGCAAATGAAGAAAGACAAATGGAAATGCAAAAGGCAAATGAAGAAAGACAAATGGAAATGCAAAAGGCAAACGGAGAAAGACAAATGGAAATGCAAAAGGCAAATGAAGAAAGACAAATGGTAATGCAAAAGGCAAACGAAGAAAGACAAATGGAAATGCAAAAGGCAAATGAAGAAAGACAAATGGAAATGCAAAAGGCAAATGAAGAAAGACAAATGGAAATGCAAAGGCAAATGAAGAAAGACAAATGGAAATGCAAAAGGCAAATGAAGAAAGACAAATGGAAACGCAAATGGCAAATGGAGAAAGACAAATGGAAATGCAAAAGGGAAATGAAGAAAGACAAATGGAAATCCAAAAGGCAATCGGAGAAAGACAAATGGAATTGCAAAAGGCAAATGAAGAAAGACAAATGGAAATGCAAAAGGCAAATGAAGAAAGACAAATGGAAATGCAAATGGCAAATGAAGAAAGACAAATGGAAATGCAAAAGGCAAATGAAGAAAGGCAAATGGAAATGCAAAAGGCAAATGAAGAAAGACTAATGGAAATGCAAAAGGCAAACGGAGAAAGACAAATGGAAATGCAAAAGGCAAATGAAGAAAGACAAATGGAAATGCAAAAGGCAAATGAAGAAAGACAAATGGAAATGCAAAAGGCAAATGAAGAAAAACAAATGGAAATGCAAAAGGCAAACGGAGAAAGACAAATGGAAATGCAAAAGGCAAATGAAGAAAGACAAATGGAAATGCAAAAGGCAAAGGGAGAAAGACAAATGGAAATGCAAATGGCAAATGAAGAAAGACAAATGGAAATGCAAAAGTCAAATGGAGAAAGACAAATGGAAATGCAAAAGGCAAATGAAGAAAGACTAATGGAAATGCAAAAGGCAAACGGAGAAAGACAAATGGAAATGCAAAAGGCAAATGAAGTAAGACAAATGGAAATGCGAAAGGCAAACGGAGAAAGACAATTGGAAATGCAAAAGGCAAATGAAGAAATAGAAATGGAAATGCAAAAGGCAAACGGAGAAAGACAAATGGAAATGCAAAAGGCAAATGAAGAAAGACAAATGGAAATGCAAAAGGCAAAGGGAGAAAGACAAATGGAAATGCAAATGGCAAATGAAGAAAGACAAATGGAAATGCAAAAGTCAAATGGAGAAAGACAAATGGAAATGCAAAAGGCAAATGAGGAAAGACAAATGGAAATGCAAAAGGCAAATGAAGAAAGACAAATGGAAATGCAAAAGGCAAATGAAGAAAGACAAATGGAAATGCAAAAGGCAAATGAAGAAAGACAAATGGAAATGCAAAAGGCAAATGAAGAAAGACAAATGGAAATGCAATAGACAAATGAAGAAAGACAAATGGAAATGCAAAAGGCAAATGAAGAAAGACAATTGGAAATGCAAAAGGCTAATTGAGAATGACAAATGGAAATGCAAAAGCCAAATGAAGAAAGACAAATGGAAATGCAAATGGCAAAAGAAGAAAGACAAATGGAAATGCAAAAGGCAAATGAAGAAAGACAAATGGAAATGCAAAAGGCAAATGAAGAAAGACAAATGGAAATGCAAAAGGCAAATGAAGAAAGACACATGGAAATGCAAAAGGCAAATGAAGAAAGACAAATGAAAATGCAAAGGCAAATGAAGAAAGACAAATGGAAATGCAAAAGGCATATGAAGAAAGACAAATGGAAATGCAAATGGCAAACGAAGAAAGATAACTACAACTACAAGAACTATTGCTAAAAATAACAAGTACAGCACTAGATAGGAACACGGAAAAAGAGGAGACGTTTTCGCAAGATCCTGTGTGGAACGCGATGGAAACTTTTAAGTACTCGATTGATGAAGACAAAAATTTAGGAGAATATTACAGGCGATATGAAAATATTTTTAATATCGACTGTCAGAACTGGACGAAAAGAAAAAGTTAAGGCTTTTGCTCAGAAAACTAGGTACAGAAGAATACAGTAAATTTGTAGATTATATTCTGTCAAAAAAGACTAACGACTTATCGTTCGACGAGACAGTGACAGGCCTCACTGTGCTATTTAGCCCCAAAATTTCTTTGTACCACAAAAAGTGGAAATGCCTTAATCTCCTCAAAGACGTAAACAAAGATTATTCAACAATCGCAGCCATCGTCAACAAGCATTGTGACGAATTTAAATTGACTGAGCTAACTCCAGACAATTTTAAATGCCTCATATTTGTCCAAGGACTAGTTGCTGTTTAAGACAGTGTAATGTGTAATCGAATGCTGATCAAACTTCAAAATGAACCAGGTGTAACACTGCAAAAACTGTCAGAGGATTGCCAAAAATACCTCAGTATGAAAAAAGACAGTAAAATATTAAAGAATCAGGAGTCGCGCATATTCCTATGAAAAAATCATACGTTTCCCTCTCCCCAAAAGTAAAACAACATTTTAACCACAAAGAAAAAAAATAAAAAGCAACTAATGACAGAAACCAAATAAAAAACAAGCCTCCCTTATGCATGTTAAAGATGTGTTAATTTGCATTGGTTTAGTGTTTGTCGGTTCAAATACAAAAATTGCCTAGCGTTTGGAAGGATGGGACACAAGGCAGCTGTATGCAGAAACAAAAACCAGCCTAGTAGGGTAAGATCTACTAGACTGGAATATAAAAATAAAGAAAACACTAGGAAATATGTAGAACTTGATATATTGAGTAAGAAGATCAAATTGCAACTGCATTCAGGTTCAGACTTAACAATAATCAATCTACAGACATGGCGGAAGTTGAATAAGCCAACCATGTTACATGCACAAAAAATAGCTAAATATGTAACAGGAAAACGGATTAATTTCGAAGGTTAAATCATCGTAAATGTGAAATTTCAGGGAGAAACCAAAAGATTTAAAATTTAAGTCACGAAAAACACTTATAACCTGGTAAGAACGGACTGGATGCAGAAATTCAATATATTACCCATTAGCTTTTGTTTTAAAAATATAAAGAGCGTGTCGACAGAAACTACAAAATCGAAAGAAAATAACGCAAACAAATTCCAGAAGTATTCTTAAGCAGTATTGGACGACGTAACAAAGTCACAACAAAAATTGAGCAAAGAATAATGTGTAACCAGTATTTATTACACCTATATTTACGAAAAATCATTCAAAACAGGAAAACAAGTTTACTTCAGAATGTTAAAAATGATATGGCACATTGGAAACCTGGAACAATTATAAACGGACAAGGAAATGCGATCTACACAATACAGGGGGGAAAATCTATCCACAAGAGACACATCAAGCAAATACAAATAAGAAAGTGTGAAGAGCCAAGCTCGTCACCTTCAAAAAAAGATGTCGCGATGGAAGAAATTTGTAAAGCCGTTGAGAATAATTGAATACAAACGGAAAAATATTAACTCCTCCCAAAAAGGAAGCTAGGGAATGGGTGTTGTGGGATCACCCCTTTGTACATAATAATGGACTCGCCTGAGTGTACATATAATCCTGCCTATAGAGAGAACAGCAGTTGTTCGAGAGTTGTTTAGTTGGAGTTGGATCTGTATTCACAGTTGTAGTTGCAATTGCTCTGAGCTCCACTCAGCTAGAATCAGTTACCCGGACATACTATTTCACTTCAAGACTGTATATATTTATTTCTACTAATAGTATTCCTAAACTGACTAACCCGCGTTCCACTTTGTATATTACGTTCAATATAACTTACATTTTCTATCTTCATATCTGTTTTTGTTATTCATTATTTTGTGCGGTTCCTCACCTAGAAACTACAACATGTATCATACGGTTTTTCCCTTAATATATGATAATTGGGTCCCACTGTATTACATCTCAATTTTCATATGGTTTTGTTTATATAAAATGCACAATTTGTTGTAACATAATTATGTACAATAATGTATATGTAATATACTTGAACAATTCAACTAGAAAAAATAGAAAATTAATACAGTTTTAATGCATTGCAATATAATTGCAGTTTAGGCACAAGGCCGAAGGTGAATTGTGACTGGCTAGTCAAGCACTGATTAACCTAAACCTAGCTAATCTAATTAGCAATACATTCATTTACTACAATTTATTATATCCCTATAAGATCTCATCTATCACCTTTCGATCTAACACATGCCACAATACCGCATATTCACAGGGATCCTATTAATACTAAAACACCCATGACATAAAAAATGATAAAATACAATTAATTTTGTAAAAATATAAATAACAATATACAGTGTGTCCATAAAGTTCGTGTGCACTTTAAAAAATTTATAACTTTATTTGTATTTGTGATAGAAATAATTTGTAAAAGGAATTAAGAAAAAGTAAATCTATATTTTTTTAAGGTTTTATTGAAATTTTATTTAAGTTTCCACATGTCCTCCATCATTAGCTATACAAAGGGTAATACGAGTTTTCAGTTCATGCAATTCCTGATTTAGAAACTATTTAACTCGCAGAGCAAAATGAAATAGTGCTCCATTTTGTTGAATCGCTGTATTATCTTTCAAGTAATTAAACTCATTTGTTTCAAGCTTATTTTTACAATTTGATTCTATCACAAATACAAATAAAGTTATATATATATATATATATATATATATATATATATATATATATATATATATATATATATGCCACACTTATGAAGACATGCATTGTTTCCAGGCAACTACATGGCGGTAGTATAGTTCTTTGCATAGAACTATACATGTCTTCATAAGTGTGGCTTGCCTGGAAACAATGCATGTCTTCATAAGTGTGGCTTTGCATAGAACTATACTGCCGCCATGTAGTTGCCTGGAAACATATATATATATATATATATATAGGTAAATGGAGAGAGAGAGAGAAAGGAGGAGAGAGAAAGAGAGATTGATCTGCTTGAGAATGCCAGTTGGTATAATTTTGGTGTCCGTAATTCCACGATATTGTTGGTCGTAATTGTTAATTTCAGCTTGGTTCGTTATGTTCCTGCAAATGATCTTGGAAAATGTAAAGATCTTCGTCTTCCCCCAGATATGGTTTCATAAGTAAAATTTGTATTACTAAATCACTATTATTCGCTACAAGATTTCTTACAATCTAAAAATATTTCTTGGGTTAAATAAGGCGCAAAAAGTTTATAAGGTATTGCAGATAAATTGAAACTTATTTTCAGCAGATTATTTTTTAGATGTAAAAATTTGTTTTCTGTTAGAAACGTGCTTGCTTACATATCTAATCTTTATAAGATATTATAATTTCTGAATATATATTTATATGTATACATATATATAATCTTTATAACGAGTTATAATTTCTGAATAAATATTTATATATATACAGTGACACGCATAAGTGTTGGATACATGTTATTTTCTGTTATAACTTTAGTTTATGTCCACCATTTTGTCTGATATTTGGGAAGTAATAACTCGTATGTGGAAGGAAAATTAAAAACTCATGGTTGAATCTATTTTTTTTATCAGAGTTCAAAATTTTCCTATGCAAAAGTATTGGATGCATGAATTTAATATTTTGTTGCGTAGCCTCTGTTTTGTTTCACTGCTTGCAGTCGCTTTTTATAGTTAGCCACAATTATTCAAAACTGATCTACCGTTATTTATCTCATTCTTCCTTGCATAATTCCTCTAATTGCTTGATATTTTGTGGATTCCGCTTATGAACTTTAACCTTTAAAGTATTCCACAAATTCTCAACTGGATTCAAGTCAGGACACTGAATTGGCCAATTGAGAGTAATAATATCATTATTTTCAAACCATTCCTTTCTAAGTTTTGCTGTATGTTTGGGATCATTGTCGTAATGAAGCACGAAATTCCAACCATATCCTAAAGAAGTTACAGATTTCTGAAGGTTTTTCTCTAGAATCTTCCAGTACATGCTACCATTTATTCTACCATGGATGACTTGTAACTCACCAGTGCCCTTGGATGAAAAGCATCCCCATATCATAACGAAACCACCCCCAAACTTAACTGTGGGGATGGTATTGTGCTTGTCGAAGGCAGTGCCATTTTTCGCCAAACACTTGTCACTATGTTCCTTCCGAATAGTTCAATTTTCATTTCATCCAACCAGATTACCTTTTCCCAAAACTGCATACTTTTCTTTTCATAAGTTTCAACAAACTAATCGATATTTGCATGTTTGGTTTTCAGTAAAGGCACTTTTCTTTGTGATCTGGAATGAAAGCCTGTAAGATATAGTGCTTTGCTAATGGTATCCTTACTTATATGAATTCCAGCACCTCAAGATGAGTTTTAATTTCAGAATGAGTAATGAAGGGATTTTTTGGCACATTTCTGCTGATCCACCTTGAAGTCCTCTCATTTATTTTTCTCGGTCTTCTATTTCTTACAAGGTTTGCTGTATCGTTGCCATACTTCTTATACTTTCTGATGATATTTCGTATTGTACTTAGTGCTAGATTCATTTCTTTTCTAATTTTTTGGTAACCTTGTACCCCTTTGTGACGTTCAATGTTTCTATCTTGCATGTCTCTGGATAATTCTTTAGTTTTTGCCATTTTTAATCCTGGAATTGCAGAATACGCATCAACGTGTCAGATGATTAGTAGCACTGTCTTGTAAACAATTGTGTGCTTCTCTGATTGGTCAGGAAAACATTCCAATACTATCAAAAATTTGAATATTTAACGTTTTTTAAAATACAAAGTTTCGATTGGAAATTTTAAAAAAGTGTCATATATCCAATACTTTTGCATAGGGTAATTTTGAACTTTGATAAACTAAATGAATTCAACCATGAGTTTTTAATTTTCCTTCTACATACAACTAAAAAAATTTACGAGATATCACTTCCCAAATATCAGGCAAAATGGCGAACATAAACTAGAGTTATAACAGAAAATAACATTTATCCAATACTCATGCGTGTCATATATAATCTTTATAACATCTTATAATTTTACTGGGCATAGTTTTTTGGAGGCATTTTACTGGGCATTTTGAGGGGGGGTCAGCATAAATAATTGCATATAATTTCTTATTCTCCAATGTACTCCACACTCTTTCCTAATTAATCTTGTTACATTTATGTAACCCCCTGCACATCAGTGGCGTTTCCGCCTTGCTCGGGGTGAAATGATTAAAAAAAAAAAATCATTCTCTGTGTTTCCTTCTAAGTGACTTTACTCGTTAATTTTATTCAGTGTTAATTTTTACCAAGAGTCCTTTGCTGGTTTTGTAATTAAATTATTTCTTTGCTAGAACCGATCCGCTTATGCATACTCTTGTTTGGAAGTTAATACAGAAGGAGCCTAAGTTAGATCTCCAAAGGACCAGCAGCGTGAAATGTCGTGATCTCTCACAAAAGATCAAAAGTTCAAATTTTGTCGCTATTATTCCGTGCAAGTATAATATATCTCTTTTGATGCAATAAATGTGTCCATTTTGTCATTTATGATTTCGATCTTCCCCATATTTTTAAACTTTTCCCATCCTATGTCTTTTCTAAGTATATATAATTTTATGTCTTTGTGTATGAACGCATTGCCATTTAATAATCCTATATAAATTTGGTGCTTATAATTCGAGGTCCTGTAGTTAGCAGAAATTACCGCGTACAAGTTGAGTTTTCAAGCCTAAATAATAATTCCAAAACTAGGGTTCGACGTATATGGCCGGCATAATATGCAAACTTTTACCGCCGATAATCTTGGAATTATTTTAGACATTTGTTTTCATCTCGGTTGATGTAGGTGTTATAATAGACACAGCGTTGCGACCAAGTACCATCTGGTCGTCATCAGGTGTCCATAGATTGGCTGATGTGGATTATCTCGTTGATTATTGCGAAATATCCTATGAAATTAATTATTTTTCTTTTATGTTGGAATTTGGTTCCCAGCACGCCAAAACGTATGTATGTAAAATTCCTTCTTGTATATATATATTATATTGATAATTCATGTATAAGATGTCATTAAATAAGACTTATGTAGGTATTGGAATGTCAAAAACTAATTTCATCGCTAAGGCAATACCGCTATAAGTCTCAGTGAAGTTTTGAGTGATGAAAGAATATGAAAAAAAAAAACTATTAAGGATAGAGAACAGGAGCAGGAATTTAAAAGGCAGAATCAAGGTAATGAAGCCATTAAGGCACTTGTTAATACTGAGTGAGAAATAAAATGAGATAAAGGAAACATTATTAAGGAGAGAGAAGCATAAAAGAGCAGGAACTAAAAAAGCAGAAGTAAGGCAATGAATCCTCTAAGACACAAGGGATTACTGATTGAGAAAGAATATGAGAAAAAGAAAAACATAATTAAGGAGAGAGAACAGGAAGAGCAGAAATTAAGAAGAATGGAGTTAATGATTCAAAGAAACCGGAAGCGAGAAATGCTGAAGAAATCAAAAGTTTTAATATAATATTAAATTTTCTGAACGTACAATAATGTAGGGTACAACGACGGGGGCCATGATAGAATCTTGTTTTTGCTGTTACAACAAAACGATCAGAACTTCTGCTACACGAGATAAGAGACTTTTTTTCGGTAAGATTCACCTTATATAAGGCCTGGTAGCACTGGAGGCAGAGGGTTACGTCAAGGGGCAGTTTTTACGGATAAAAGAGAAAGAAAAAGGTCAACTCTAGACTCGAAAAGCTTAAGATTGTACTAAAGAGGAAACATCCTCTTAAGAGTCTGTTAGCACAGCAGTTGTTTGCGGGAAGAAGCTTTTCAGGTGAAATTTCTCATCGATGGGATGCCAAGTGGTTTGCAACAATGTAAATGTCCTTGACGTGAATGTTAAACCCGACGAAAGCAAGGAATGTTGTTTGTCTAAACACTTTCCATGGAAGTAGCGATAGAGCGGAGAGCGGCTCACCTCATCCTGCTTGTGAGAAAGAGGTTACTGTGTGGAAAACAATTTCTCACTCACGAGTTCTCAGAGACGCTTTTATGCTCTATTGAAACAGAAAAGTGAGGACTGGGAAGCTTCCTCCTAATTATGACAGCCGTGCTCGTTTTTTTCGGTCTGATTTGACTCTTGCGTAGAGGATAGCATGAGGAGTCAGGCAGTAATAAAGGGAGCCGACCATTTTACCTGTATCTTTAGCGGTGGATCGTAGCTATGACTTCCACATGAGGTGAGGTGTGAGTTTGAGTCCCGATAGTCTCTTAAGGCACGCTACTTTCTCTAGGGAACATCTCTTTATCGTAAATGTCGGTAGTAGGGGATCGAATCGGCGGTGATTGAATGTAACTGGTTTGATCTTTCAATGGCATTGAATGTAACCGGGGAGTTTTTTCCCCACTGGAAATTAATAATAGATGAAGAGAGAAATTATTTCCCAATAGCCGATTATTCATAGTTTTAACGGTTCACCCGTATTTAGTTGTATTATCGATATAGATGCTTATCAATGATCTAAGTATATAAAAAAATAAAATAAACGAATTGGTCAAATAGAAAAGACCAAAATGCTAAATACAGGTGCGGATACTAAAATCAAGCAAGTACAAAAATTTAATTACTTGGGAAGTGTTCTAAAGTGCGATCCGAAAGCGATTCCAGGAACTGAGCAGAATATTAAGAGACAGGAAAATTTCGCTAGAAACAAAGAAAATAGTAGTGGATGTGATGTCTGTTCTTCAATATGGCAGTGAATGCTGGACAATAACATAAAAAATGAAGGACAAACTTGAAGCAACTGAAATGTGATCCTACAGAAGGATGATGCGGATATTATGGATCGAGCATGTGAGCACTGACGAGGTTTTAGAAAGGATAGAAACGAAAAGGAAATTCATACTTAGCATCAAGGAAAGTCAGGTGATGTTCTTGGGACATGTGATGAAGAAGGAAGGATTGGAGAATCTGATACTCACAGGTCAGATAGAGGGAAAGAAATACAGGGGAGAGCAGCGGGAAACATATTTGAAGGACCTGAGCAGGTGGATGACAGAGCCAGGTTTGGGTGGTGTAACAGGAGAAATCGTGCTAAGAGCTACCAGGGATAGGGTGACGTGGAAGGCCATGATCGCCTACTTCCTGAAGGGACACATGGCACAAGAAGAAGAAGTATATTTTTAGGTAGATCATTTATACCCTAATGGAAAGAAATGATAATCTTCAAAGAATTGGCAACTATCAGAAAAGATTAGCTTTTAGATTGTTTTTTCAAGGCATTCGATGTAAGCATCTAGTTTTTGTCCCACTGTGAAATAAGTAGCAGTTCGAGAGAGAGAGATCAGCTGCTAATCTCTGACCGACAAGAGCTTTAAAGATGCACTCGTATATCGTCGTATCATCGGTATAGAAGTTTACAAATGATTTGAGTATGTGCGTATATTCCTAGGCAGATCATTTGTACCTTGCTAGAAAAATACGAAGCACCAAAACCAGTCGTTTACGGATCTCAGATCAGTCAGTTAGTTAAGTGCCATACGTGATAAACGCTTGGGCGATCATGTCTCTAAAGAGACATGACTGACTGGGCAGAAGATTATCCCGCAGTAGGTTGCCATTGCTTTCTGCGGTAGACTGGTTGCCGACCAAGGCTATAGAACCCAAACTGTCCTGTTATTTAACCCATAACTGGCAGGAATAGACGGATTAATACCTTTCCCAAGGGTATTTGCGCGTAAGTGAATACAATGAATTCAGCTGGAATTCGAAATCGGCTCCCCAATTTCTCGTTCCGAGCCGATATCCAATGCACCACAACGCACATCCCAGATATAGTGTCTAAAATTGTTTGACCATTTAAACTTCTTTTTCATCAGTCCGTCAGTTAAGTGCCATGTCAGTCAGTCAGTTAAGTGCCATGTGTGTTGCACGCTTGGGCGATCATATCTCAAAAGAGACATGACTGACTGGGCATAAAATTTTCCCGCAGTAGATTTCCGCTGTATACTGAATGCCAATCAAAGCTGTAGAACTATTTAACCCATAACTCGGGAGAAGAGACGAATAAATACCTTTCCCAAGGGTATTAGCGCTTAAGTGAATGCAGGGTATTCAACTGGAATTCGAACTCGGCTCATCGATTTCTCATTCCGAGCTGATATTCATTGCACCACAAGGCACACCATTCATTAAAGAAAATAAATATTCGTCCTTCCTCTTTACACTTCGACTGTAATATTTTTTAATAGCAGTGTTAGTAATGTTTTGTGAACGAATATACATTTTTGTCTTCGCATTAACATTTATGCAAGAACAAATATATGTGAGTGCATTGAATAATCATTTTATACATTACAATTTTTACCTTCGGAATATTTTCTCAGTTTTTAATTCATTAATTGGAAATGCATACAAACCAAACGAAATCAATTTCGACTTATGGCTACATCACATTGAAACACCGGTTCCCGTATGAGCACCGAAGTTAATCAACTTGAATTCTATTCAGTAGCTTGTTGGGAGACACAGGGAAATACCAGGTGCTGTACGCGTAGATGTGCGGGTGGTGTAATGCGTAAAGACTTCGAATTGATAAGCGGAGAGCCACGATCCAATTTTCGTTTTTTTCCTTTTCATCATTAACGCACAAACAGAGGAAATACTCTTGAAAAAGTTATGAATTCACTTCTTCTTTCCTAGCTATGGGTTATTTAGTAAGCACTGTATCACTAAATTGTCGTCTTCTTGTAGCACTTCATAAATTATCAAAATTATTCTGCCATGCTGTCTTTAAAAAAGTAAAACCAGAACAAAAAGGAGTATTTTTTTACACATTTCACCCCAAGCAAGGCAGTTTAACTGACACTGTTGCACAGGAGGTTACATAGGAGGAAAGTGATGAGAAAGAAGGGTAGGTTTTAGTCGGTGTCAGGAAGAGAGTAATAGAAGGATGAGAATACTGGTGTGATGGGGTGGGGTGGATGGAGAAAAGAGCTTGAGAAAAAAATGCAAGTTAGTGAGATAGGAGTATTTCCATAATATCTGAAATGGAACTACCCAATCCTCATTTTCCAAACTTAATACTGTTCAAATGCTATTTCTAGGCCCTGTGCAGTATTAAACATTTTCAACCCTACAGTACCATTGTCACAAAGGTAATGCTTAGGAATGCCAATTGTTGGAAGCTTTGGTGTGCGGGTGGTGTAAATGAATAATAGTTTTTAACCGGAGAGCCGAGTTTCAATTTTCGTTGGTTCCGTTGTATTGACTTACGTGAAAATACACTTTGAAAAGTTATGGTTTCGCTGTAACACCTCTACATGGGTTAATTAAAAAGACTTTTATCGCTAAATCATTATTTTCTCTTAGAGAAATTCTTAAAACCTAAAAATATTTTATAGCATTAAATAAACTGTAATGTGTTGATAAGCCGAAGAAAAAGACTCCACAAAATCTATTTTGTTTAGATTTTCATCCGATAAATTACTATATCAATGTTTATGAGAGAATGTATTTGTATGGAGAAAAAACTGACTGTCGAAAGAAAAAAATAGCAATTAATCATTCGCTTACAACTACGTCTGCGCGCTTCTTACAAAGTGCATACGTCTCCCCTGCGCGCAGACAACACCAGAAAAACATGTAGTTACCTCATTTGCAGTAAAGAAAATTAATTACATGGATGCTGTCTGAATTATCTTTTCGAGTCTGCACAAACAGGCACGCACTGAAATACACATGAAGAATATGATTCTGCCAAATTTGTTTTATCATACACTGTTTTATCACTTAAACTCTTATCTAAATTTATTTATTAATGGGACTTTGTGTGTGTGGGGGGGGGGCGGTGTCCGCTACCTATAGACTCCAAAACGGCTGAACCGATTTTCTTGAAAACTTACACAGTTGTACTATAAGCGTCTGCGAGTGTTCTTAGCTAGGTTTTATGTCGAGGTACCCCCGATAAATATCGGAAATGGATAATCGAAAATCATCGAGTTATAGAAGGTGTGGTTCGATTTTAATCAAATTTGATACACTCATAGATAAAGACATAAGAAGCGATATTCAGAAGTTTCAAGGTTGCAGTTCTTACAATAGTGCAGGAAATCGATAATATATATATATATATATATATATATATATATAGGCAAGATGTTTGTGTGTGTGTCTGTTTATCTGTATGTTTGTCCTTTATACAAATCCACAATTTTTATCCGATTCTCACCAAACTTCACACAAATATTCTTTAGGCTGAGTCTGAGCTTCAGGACCATGGATTCGTTTTAATGCTTTCATTACACCCGAGCAACGCCGGGCTATACTACTAGTTGACATTATAATAACATTATACAAGAGATTGGATTCCACAATAGACATTCGTATAAAAGAAATTGTAATCTTCCTAATATTTCAGACATTGTTTTTATAGTGTGGGCATTGAATCACATTTCCCGTACATTGTATCTTTGTCGGCTTTATCTCGTATCCGAAAATTTAATGTCTTCTTTTCCGATTGCTTCCTTTATGATAACAGCCTTGATGACGATGTAACACAATTCTTGCATAGAAGAGCACATGGCATTTAGTTCATAGTTGATGGAAGTGGAGGTCAAATTTGTCGACCCTTCCACTCTTGTCGTTTGAAATCTGCTTAATCTCTTCTGGTGGCTTCGAAGATTTTGGTTCCGATGTTGATGGAACACAGCCAGTTTGTAGCTTCATGTGCTTGTTTTTCGAACGAGTTAAATCTCAATTCTTGTAGCTTTCAGTTTTGTTTGTGTTGGTCCTTCGAAGAGTTCAACACCATGATTTTTTCCCTGAAATCAGCTCACTGAATTTGACTTGACGTAGAAACATTGATTCTTCCATTGTTGCTATATGTTCTTACTATCAAAGATTGGGCTTATTAATCAGCAATTACATGTGAGACAAACTGTAACATAAGTTTTATCTATCTTCTCTAGAGGGACGCAAAAACTTTTTGGAGTATACTAGAATTATATTTAATTGTGCACACCGACATCAACGGCAACAAAGCTATGTGAAAAAACATATCCCATTTTCATTGGCAAGTATTTATCAAATAATCCGTCAAAACCACACACACACACAATTTTATTACATGGAGGTTTTTATTACATGGAGGTCTCTTCCTGTATCATTTTTTAATATTAAATAAAATTTTTAATATTAATTAGGATCGGGTTTTTGGAATTTACCTTCCTGTTTTTTCCTCTTGGATTAAAATATCTGAATTAATATATATATATATATATATATATATATATATATATATATATATATATATATGGTGTATGGTCTTAAAAGCTATCATAATGCGTTTGGTAAAATAAAGAAATGTAAAAGTGTTGAGCATTACGTATTTATTATTCATTAAAATATAGAGATCAAAATCTCATCACATACACGCACACACGAGAACAGACGAGAACATACGAGATCGAATACAGGTTATAAAAAAAATGTATCATTAAACATGACTCCAATTAAAGCAGATATATATATATATATATATATATATATAACACCAAGTCGTAAAAAGTACCACTCAGGCAGAGATGCGAAAATGTCAAATCATTCTATCGGTCAATGAGGCCAACGCGTACATATACAATCCATAAATTAAAGCAGACAGATATCATCAGATCGTACACCGGCGCCAACTATCAATCACACCTATACATACCATAAACACACACACACACACACATACTGATCTCTATATATTAATGAATAATAGATAGGCAATACCTAACACCTTCTTTACCTTCCTAGATTTTATCAAACGCATTGTGACAGCCTTCAAGACCTAACCATACACCTAATATACACAATGATTCAAGGAAATTACAAAACATTCCTATATATATATATATATATATATATATATAGAGAGAGAGAGAGAGAGAGAGAGAGAGAAAGAAGATCATAAGTATGTGTCACAATAGAAATAAATTACAATAATTGACTTGTTCCACAAATTAGTCTCAAGAAAAAATTAATATTTTTTTTTAATGTGGCCATCACCTACCACTACTAACTCAAGGGTCAGGCCACATACCGCCCACTACCAAGGAAAAATTTCTACTACAATGAAAAGCAATACATCCCAACCCCTTCCTTTACCAAAGATAACCTCTGGGTTTAGAATTTATCCTCATACTCTGTTTATAATGTGTTGAAGAATGCATGCCCTAAAATGACATGTTTCCCCACTAAGTTTTATCTAAATTTACAGATAAATAAAGATATATATATATATATATATATATATATATATATATATATATATATATATATAGTACTGGGAGAAAATATATGACAGATTGGAAAAGAATTCGTCTGATACGTTGTCGTCTGTTAGGATTTCATCGAACTAAATTCCTTATTTTGGAACGACTACACATAGAGTTGTGTCAAATGTATATATATATATATATATATATATATATATGTATATGTATATATATATATATTCATAAATATATAAGTCTTCCACATACGAGCCTGTTTTGCTGGACATCCACTTGCCTCCAGCCGGGATCGAAACTCGACCTATTTGGTGTCAGTCGGAGTGCCTACTTCCTAAGCTAAAGGCGCATGGAATGCGAGCGGAGGAAATTTTAGCGTTTTATATATACGACAGCCACTCAATTACTGTATATATATGTGTGTGTGTGTGTGTGTGTGTGTGTGTGTGTGTGTGTGTGTGTGTGTGTGTGTGTGTGTGTGTGTGTGAAGACGTTGTGATGCAGACGTGGATGCATTGTATCCGCAACTTTCGGAGAGGGTTATCATCTTGTAGAAAACGTGAAATTATGGCATATGTTAATGTAGAAGTTACATATATGACCCAATTTTTGTTGGAATACAACTAAGCGTTACAAGGAACCAAACGATTGCAAAAAGACACGGCACCCTGTGTGTCAATTGAAATTTCTGTTCGCTTATCAACTTTGATCTACCATTGACTCGATTTTGGTTGAGTTTGATAGATGCGTCTTTGAAAAATGCATAAAAGTGAGCAAAAGTTCACCTGAAATTAAGGTTGTTGGTGGTTTTTGAAGAAGGCCTAAATAACAAGTTCCTCTATTTTGGTTGAATTCGCAGTAGGAATCTCGGAGGAGAAGAGTTCGTAAATTTCGATGATTTCTGCTGTACCCTCTAAATCAATTTAAAAATTTTTTTGAGAATATAAAATGTTCATATCATGATCGACATGTTCGTTATGGTACAGTGGATATCGACTCGGAACGACAAATCGGGGGTACCGAGTTCGAATTCCAGTTGAATTTCTTGTATTCACTTACGCACAAATACCATTAGGAAAGGCATTAATCCGTCTCTTCCCTCCAGTTATGAGTTAAATAATAGGACAGATTGAGTTCTATAGCCTTGGTCGGCAACCAGTCTACCGCAGAAAGCAATGGCAACCTAATAATCTTCTGCCCAGTCAATCATGTCTCTTTCGAGGCATGATCGTCCAAAGCGTGTATCACGTATGGCATTTAACTGACATGATCGACAAGTGACCCAATTTTGGTTGAAATCGAACCAGGGGCTTCGTTAGAAAGCAGACACACAAACACTCACACCAAGAGAGAGACATATACATTTATATAGAGAGAAATACAATGATTTATTTAACAAAGAAATTTTAAAATCAAATGATAAGTTCTGTTTAATTTTCATTGTATATTTCTATTTTTCGGATAATTCGGATTCCACTAATCAACGTGTTTTTTTTCCTTAGAAGATTATTTTTAGTTGAAACGAAGGAGCTGAGGAAGGCTGGTTAAAACCATTCACAGCTGTTTGATACCCGATATTTTTTGAGCTAAATCATTTATTCGTTTCAACTCTGTGTCTCCTCTGGTTTTCTTTTATGTACGTGATAGAAAATGGGCATTGGCACTATAATTCATTTCTGAATGACTGTACAATTTAACTACATACTGTGTTGTTTTTTTTACTTTCTATAGATTATTAAATTCGCGTTCTCTGCTTTTTGAAAACATGTCTTATTCAAGTGAACACCGTTACACTAAACAAGAAATTTCATTCCAGAAAAAACAGTTCTCGTGTAAAAGAGATTATTATTTTCAAAACATTTTTATATTTCATGTTTTATACTGTGCGCGTTGACTCACTGTTTGTCTTTCTGTATTTTACTGAATAAATATATATTCACTGATCGCCATGTTTACATATTTCGTTTGTTTCACTTGTTGCATATGTTTGCCGTACTCATTTGAGAATTTGCCCTAATCCGTTTAAAAATTGTTTTGCTGATAAATGTTATGTTGTCGTGTTTACAATACCTGGTCGTGTGCCTCGTTTTGTGAGAAATTGTGTTACCAAAATTTAATCTAAATTCATCGATATATATTTCATTTTTCACTGGTTTATTTTTGCCGAATCAAATTCTTGCTTTACGCGAATTCACAGTAGATTATTAATTTGTTACTATTTTTTGCCCACTTCTTTTAAAAGTTCATTTCATCGGCAAGGCCTCTGATTGGGAGGTTGTGAGGAGCATGGAACCACCTCTTAATTGCTGTTGTTCCCTGTTAGGGTCCCAGCTATGGGTAAATAGCTAACCCCAAACTAGGGTCAAAACACTATGAAAGTATAAAAATACTTTTATAGAAATATATATATTAAATAAAAATAGACTTTTATAGAAAAATATACACTTTTGGATGAAAAAAATTACCAACAATTTTTAATAATTTTTTTCTTAAAAAAAAATATTACCAGCAATACATTTTTGAATACGAAACTAGAAGACATCTTCAATTTTCTAAAATAAAATAAAAAATAATTTTTTTTCGTCAAAATCTGACTAAATCAACTTTCTTACTATAACCGAACATTAAAAAATATCTTTAAACTCTACCTTTTCGGCATTAAATAGGTTGATGTGCCGTTAAACAAAACTCAAATCAAACTCAAATTTCATCACAATACTCAGGTTGCTTTAAAATGTTTCTACAACAGTTAAGTGTACAGTCATCATCATTAATATCATTATCATTAATTCCATCATCATCATCAATTCCATGTCAAATTGTGGGTGTAGAGACCTTTAGGGAGTTGAGCCACAGTTCCGTTCCTTCTAGCTAGGTTGATAGTTGAAGTTGTATACATTGCACCCTGCATTGCGTTTCTTAGGCCAATATCCTTCCAAACTGAAGAGCCTATATCCGTTGATTTTTAAGTTGGTATGAAGTGCATATTTTATTGACTATTAACAATCTGGTAAACACTTTAGAGGTTCCCAAGTTAGAGGAATGTAAGTTCAAATATTGGAAGAGATTTCTTCTTTTTGTTAACCCAAACTGCCGAAAATATGGTAAAAATTAAATAGCGAATTAAAATAAGAACTTTAAAAAATGCTCATCAGAAAATTCCGAAAAAAGTTATTAATACGCATGTATATCATGAAAATAAAATTAAATATGATGGATTAATTAATTTAAACAAAACTACTTTGTTATGGGATGTGCGTTGTGGTGCATTGGATATCGGCTCAGAACGAGAAATCGGGGAGCCGAGTTCGAATTCCAGCTGAATTCACTGTATTCACTTACGCGCAAATACCCTTGGGTATTAATCCGCTATTCCTTCCAGTTATAGGTTAAATAACAGGACAGATTGGGTTCTATAGCCTTGGTCGGCAACCAGTCTACCGCAGAAAGCAATGGCAACCTACTGCGGGATAATCTTCTGCCCAGTCAGTCATGTCTCTTTAGAGACATGATCGCCCAAGCGTGTATCACGTATGGCACTTAACTGACTTGATGAATATAATAGTTGGAAACATGATTAAAGGCTTCTACCGGGCATAAAGTGGGGGATCGGTTTTCTATTGTTATGAAGTAATAAACTGATCCCCCACTAGCTATGAGTCAAATAACTGGACAGATTGGGTTCTATAGCCTTGGCTGGCAACCAGTCTACCGCAGAAGACAATGGCAACCTACTGCGGGATAATCTTCTGCCCAGTCAGTCATGTCTCCGTCGAGACATGATCGCCCAAGCGTGTATCACGTATGGCACTCAACTGAATGACTGACTTTGTTATGGTCAAGATCTTGCAGTTTAATAAGTAACCTATTGTCCTGATAAAACAGCCTCCATTATAAAGAATATCATCTTCTTCTATGCGATGTGTCCCTTTAGGAAGTAGGCGAACCCGGCCTTCCATATATGCTCCCTATCTCTTGTAGCTTTTAACACCCCTTCCCTTGTTACCAATGCCACATACGTTCTGCCATCATTTTATCCAGCCCATCATATGTTACGCGTTGGTTTCCAATGTTTCTATTTTCCTCTTTTTTTCCTGTGAGTATCAGATTCTCTAAGCCATTCTTTCTCATTACATGTCCTAGAAACGTCAGCTGTCTTTTCCTGATATTAAGTGTAAGAAACTTTTTCGTTTCCATCCTAATAATTCGAACTTAAAAAATAAAAAATAACATCTCACCTACAAAGTAATTAATAAAAAAAGAGACAGAAATGCTCATGTTAAAAGGAGATAGAAAGATATGATAAGACACATGTATACACACACAAACACATGCATACACGCACGCATATATATATATATATATATATATATATATATATATATCCGAGTGAATACAGAACGAAGAAAAATTCTTTTACAACGTCCAAAACATTAATTGAAAACAGTGCTCGATATATAATATATAGAGCTGTGAATATCCATTCCTGTCCACACCGCCTGATGAGACATTGTTAGTTTCAATGTCGAAACAAATGTACTATATTCTTAATCTTGACCCGTTCTAAACATCGTATTTTGCTTTAATTTCAGGTGAAAATAAAGACAAAAATTCTCCAATATTTGGATATTTTTTATTAAGTTGGTTCTAAGCTTTCCGCTCATATGAGCCATCTTCAGAGAGGTTACAAGGACGTTAACATAAAAACATTCACCATCAGCGACAATTTTATCTTGCTTTGAAAAAATAGCAAACAGAGTTCGTAAATTGGTAATGCGGTTCTATGACGTCACACCGCGTGAGAGCTTGAAATGATAATTGAACCATATATTTAAATGCAATGTAATGTGTTATGACCAGGTTTATTTTCACCTGAAATTAAAGCCAAAATACGATGCTTATAACAGCTCATTATTAAACAAATAGACATTCATTATCTCTTATATTTAACAGTATATGTTTAGAAAATTATCTGCTGCCTCGATACACTATGTAAGAAGAAAGGTAGACTTTGAAAAACAGTAGCCACTCTAGCGTGTACGCATCGCTCATTTCAGTAAAAATGAAATTTGAGCACTCTAGCTCTATGAAAGCTTCATATATAGTTATTGTTTTATATCTGGAGATCTTTCTGCAGTAATCATCTTAATGTAGAACTATGGCTGGCTATAGGCTAAAGGGCAACTTGGAATGCAATGAAGGTATTTGATATGATTGAAGTCAATGGCAATAAGGGCTATGGAACTGGATGTGAAAGTGTCTGGACCGACAGGTATTCCAGGACGCTGCAGTTGGTGTCTGGTTGTCATCATGCTACTATGTGCAAACCATTAAACTTTAAGTGTTGGAATGTGCGTACCTTACTTGACGTCGAAGAAAATGTACGACGACTTGAGAGAAGATCTTCAATGGTTGCTACAAAACTTCAACTATATTATATGAATGTTATGTATCTCTTGTATAATAGATTTCATTGTGAGTGACATTTCATAGAAAACATCTTTCGGCTATACGTTTTTCTGGAGTGGAAGGAAGGAGGGAGAACAGAATCTGGTTTTGCATTTGTCATGAGGTCATCATTAACCGATGATTTGTAAGAGCTTCGAGCAGACGTCAATGATAGACTGATTTATAGGAGGGTTTCCCTAGTATGTGGAAGGCCTGCAACCTTGATAGACGTTTATGCACCAACCATGGATTGCACAAATGAAGCAAACCAAGCCCTTTCTGACGAAGTAAATTCTCTTGTTAGGAAAGTGCGTGTAGCAGACAAACCTTTCATTCTTCGAGACTTTACATGACGTTTGGCTCGTGACTGTAAGACATGGAAGGTTCATGGTAAGTATAACTATACCCATTTATTGGCAGCACAATGTTTCAACAAAAGGGCAAATATAAGATATAAGACAACATGTATGCATCCTGGTACAAACCAGTGCGACACAATTGACTATGTCCTTGTAAGATACCGCGATATGGAGGATCTATATAGTGTGCGAGTGATGCGTGTGATTGAATGTTGGACCGACCATCGTCAGATTAGAGTAAGAATTAAGGGACAAGCGAGGAGGGGTATCACTTCCAAAGAAGCTTTACGTTGCCTTCTGCAAGATTCTGAAGTCAGACAAATTCTATTCGATAAAATGGGTAATTTAGCAAGTGATAATAATTAGACTTCTTTCATGTAGGCAGTTTATAAGACATTTGCAAAGAACTTCATCGGGACCCTGATCATATTCTGTTGAGAAGGCGTGAATTTTTTACGAGCTTCTCAATAGACACTCAGAGGTTGACGAAGAGTTTATCGGGCCTATTCCTGAAAATCCTGTTTAAAAAATTCTCGCGGAGCCTCCAAGGTTTGAGGGAGTTAAAAGTGCATTCGAAAGACCTAATAATTGAAAGTTGCCTGGAATGAATGTGCTGTATGCCTAGAGTCTTATGTACCAAGGAGGAAATCTTCTGCATTGGTTTCATTCGATGTTACTAAATGTATGAAACAATAGAATTATTCCAGATGATTGGAGGGATGCTGTTATAATTGTTCTGTACAAGAGCAAAGGGGACAGGGATGACTGTGGAAATTATTGTGGCAAATCGTTGATGTCTGTTGTTGGCAAAGTTCTTTGTATAATTCTGCTCGATCGTTCCATGAAGCACTTTCACAATCTCAGTCAGGCTTTAGGGTTGGATGCGGCACTGTAAATATGATCCTCACAGCCAAACAACTGCAGAAAAATATAGATCTCTATCAGTTTTTTGTTGACTTGACAAAGACATTTGACACTGTAAACAGAAAGGATTTGTAGCATATGTTATAGAGGCTGTTGTGGATCTCTGTCGCTAATTTACTGTGGGGTTGTTGTGGCGAACTCCGCCGAAAAGTTGTAGTGATCAGTTTGATCGGAAGTAGACAGGGAAAACAAAAGGTAGTTTCCAAATAGTGTATTAATATAACAAGAACTTATGTACAAGGTAAATGTTAATAAAAAGTAAATCCGAACGGTAGATTTACGCTGCTTATTGTCTGACTAGTAGCTGGCTTTATCGGAAGAAGACAGGGAACACAAAAGGTAGTTTCCAAATAGAGTATTAATATAACAAGAACATATGTACAAGGTAAGTGTTAATATTAATAATAAGTAAAAAGAAATAAGTAAATCCTAACGGTAGAGTTACGCTGCTTATTGTCTGCCTGGTAGCTGGCTTTAACTGCGTACTAGCTGTCGTTAACTGCTGTTAAACTACTACTAACTGCGGTGTTCAACTATCTTTCCACTTAAGACAAAATTGGCACATGACCGTTTTAATGTGGGTAATCGGGGCATATAGCCCGGGTAAAAATTGAAGTCTGATTTTCCCCGGACAAAACTCTACCCTTCGGCGGAACCTCGACTGGGTTAATACTCCCCGCCCGAAGGCAGAGAGTTCGACAGTACACTAGGCAGTTAACTGCTCGTTGACTGCTGTCAAATACCCTACTGCAGGTAATTATATAGTAAGAGGAAGAGTCCATTCCTTGTAGAAAGACACCATAACAGTTACCATTTTGCGTTTGTTCAATGATAATATGAAGGCATGTGTTAACATTAGTGGAATGCTCACTGAGCTGGTGACTGTTGAGAATGGGTTTCAATAAGGGGACATTCCAGCACCGATCCTCTTTGTCCTTTACTTCTCCATAGTTTTTTAACAAGCAGTTTGGAACTGAAACCATGCTATTTACATTCGCTATTGTTCAAAAGGGGAGGCTGTTTAACATCGGAAAGTTTAATACAAAGGCTGAGATTCATTTGTTGCTGATCATGGATTTGCTGTATTTACATGACTGCGATCTAGTCCCTCACTGGGATGGGGATATGCAGCATTTTATAAATGTTTGTTCTAATGTATGAATTGCACTGGGTTTGACTGTTTGTTTGAAAAAGACGGTAGTCATGTAGCAGCCAGCTCCAGAGAAGCCATATCGTGAACCAAAAATCTTGTCTATGGTGAATGGTCGAAAGTTGTTTGTGCGTTTGTTTATGTTGGGAGCGCATTGAGTAAGTCAATTGATATTGATGTGGAAATATCAAACCGCATACAGAACGCATTTGGCAACCTAAATAAAACCTGTGGTTTTTACACGGAATTTTGGTGAGAACGAAGCTAAAGATCTATTTTGCTTGTCTGCTTATTGCGTGAATGCGATTTATGACAGGCTGTAAACAAGGAAGAGGAATGCTAGCAAAACTAAGCTGCAGTTTAAGGAATGCATCAGGGGTGCGCCGAAGAAAACAAGAGCAACATTCCTTGTGAGCACTGGAAATCATGTGCATTTAATCTCAATAATTGAAAGAAAGCAGTCAGTAGTGGAAGTCGTCACTTTGATTATGAGAGACGGAGGCAAGTAAGGCATACAAGACATGTCCGTAGGGGCATCCCCATTGGTTTTCCTGAAGACATTCGCAGGCAGCTCGATTTGACGTGTACAAATTGTGGTAGAGTTTGTTTGGTGATGCCTGGTCTAATGAGCCACTTGAGAGTAAACCAACACAGGGTGCCAATTGCATATGGAATCTAAGACGTCCACGAGTTGACGTGTGATTATTGTGGTAAGATATGCAGGTCAAGAAGTAGTCTCAATATTTGGATATCTAATGTATTTTTCCACGACATAATAATATGATATCGAATAAATACTTGGCCCATCTGAATTATAACAGTTACCCTATTACTAACAATATTAACACTTCAAAAAACAATTGTAACTGCCGAAGAAATAAAACCTTCCAATTTAATGGCCAATGTATATCCAAAAGTATTGTTTATAGAGCTTGAATTCGTTCGGTTGATAATGTTAAATTTTAATTCAGATTGAACAGTAACAGTTTAAATTGAGATTTAATAATCACATGCTTTTAAACAAAAAAATACAGCATAATCATTGCTTTATTCATATATAATTGGAAATGAAAAAACTATAGTCAGTTAAGTGCCATACGTGATACCCGCTCTGGGCGATCATATCTCAAAAGATACATGACTGACTGGGCAAAAGATTATCCCGCAGTAGGTTGCCATTGCGTTCTACGGTAGACTGGTTGCCAGTCAAGGATATAGAACCCAATCTGTCCTATTATTTAACCCATATCTGGAGGGGATAGACTGATTAATACCTTTCCCAATGGTATTTGTGCGTAAATGAATGCAAGGAATCCAACCGGAATTCGAACTCGGTACCCGAAAAAAACAATAACAAGAGCCAAATTATTACATGGAATATCGTCGCTAAACACAAATCTTACAATGGAAAAGGAATAGATGTAACTGATGTCTTTTAGAAAACCCTATAAATAATTCTAATTTACTTAGCAAAGAAGTGATCTGAAAACAACATACCGCCAAAGAAAAAAATTATACTTACTTAAATTCTTAGATTCCAAAGCGATAGAGATGCCTTTATGCGGATGTCACTTTCTTTCACTCTTTCTTCTTAAATCCATCACTTACACCTTTCTTTCTTTCTTTCTTTCTTTCTTTCTTTCTTTCTTTTCCTTCTATCGTTCCATCCTTTCCTCATTTTCTTTCTTTCTTTCTTTCTCTTCTATCGTTCCACCCTTTCCTCATTTTCTTTCTTTTTTCTTTCTTTCTTTCTTTATTTTCAACATGTTTTTTAGTCTTCCCCTACTTTTCATTTTTTTATCATTTTGTTTTTATTTATATTTGCCGAGTAATTTATTTCTTTCTTTCTTTCTTTCTTTCTTTCTTTCTTTCTTTCTTTCGTCCTTAGTGTTACAATGCGTTTTGTCAGTCTCTCGTTCAACTGCGCACACAAATAATAATCAAGGGAGTTTTAAAATGGCGAGTAAGTGGCCAGATATAAAGTGGGGATATGGTTGCAGAAATTGCCTTACAGCCATTACTAGGTTCTTCTTTTGTCGCATGATTCAGAGCTCTGTTTCCAGACATAGGTTCTTGCACCAGGCACTCTCCTGGCCGAGGAAAAGCACAATTTCTTCAAGTCACTTGATGTGACCCTCCGTGTTGAGGCTGATGCAATGTAGAAGAAGAATGGACGCATAACGTCGTCATCACGTGATAACAACATATACCTTCGTAATCACCATTAGACTCATTTAACTCTTTCGGAATCCTCTGCAATGTCTTCAGATTGGCATCCACTCGAATATGTTCGTATTGAAACTTGTCGTGCGATTGCCAGGCAATATAGCACGTCGTTTCTAAATTTTTGTGGAGTAATTTGCTTGACCATACTCATTTTCTCACAGACGGTGCCCACCCGACCATACTACACTGGACTGTCGATAAGATCAAAAGCAAACAATGCGCAAAATTTAAAATCGAAAATGGCGACAATTTACCCATCTCGTTCTGTGCATGTTTGCGTTGACAATTACTAGACGTTGCGATATAGCAATTTTGTTAAACTTTTATTTTGTGAGACAATTTCATTTACCAACATGTGTGATAGCATATTGATAAATGTCTTGAACTTGTCCTTTCATGGTCGGTGTTTTATTTTGTTTAGCGCGACATCAAATTATTTCGGTTATTAAATTCCGTGATCTAAATATTTTGAATGCAGTACTATGTTTTCTCTTAAAGATATTATATACTGTGAAGTTTTTTTGGCAGAAAAAAAAACTGCTGATAATTTACAATAAAAAAAAAATATATATATATATATATATATATTATACTTTCACTGTTTTTATTTAGTTTTCCACTATTTTCCATCGCTATGATGACAAAAGGTGCTTTCATTTTAGGTTAGCAGCAATTAAGAGATAGTACCGGGCTCCTTAAATATTCCAGTTTTTCAATCAGATGCTTTACTGCCGATTATAGTATATCGCCATACCCAGAACTTTTCCGATGTTCTGCCAATGATTTCAATGTAAAATCTTGGTAATTTTGGTCATCCTGTGAAATTTAGATAGAGATGGAGATGAAATCGTTACCAAAAGAATGATGTGAAATGCTTCAAAACAACAAAACAACCAATGCTAAACTGTAGGATGAACCAATGAACAGGATCAAAGATGCGAACAAAAGACTCGAATGTCGAATAAAGTGTGGTTATTCAACGCGACTATGCTCACCTTAACCTTATTCAGTCAGTTAAGTGCCATACGTGAAACACGCTTGGGCGATCATGTCTCGAAATAGACATGACTGACTGGGCAGAAGATTATCCCGCAGTAGGTTACCATCGTTTCTGCTGTAGAATGGTTGCCAGCCAAGGCTATAGAACCCAATCTGTTCTGTTATTTAACCCATAACTGGAAGGAAGTGTATTTGCGCGTAAGTGAATGCAATGAATTCAACTGGAATTCGAACTCGGCTCCCCGATTTCTCGTTCCGAGTCATTAGCCAGCATAAATTAAAGTTTTCTTTTGACGAATTCGGCCGTGCTCACTTTATTCTCCTGCGTTTCTTTCTTTTATTTATTTTAAACTTATTTTTTATTTTTTAAATCATTTCACATCAAGCAAGGCGTAACCCCCACTTTTTCGCAGGGGTTGAAAGACTGGATACAGTGGGTATTGAAGAAAGGATAAATGATGAATGAGATTCAAGAAGATACAAGATGACAATTGACGTGGCATTTAAACTTTCAGAGATTGTATCTGTAGAGGAAATCAAGTAAACAAAAGGGGGATACATGGGCGAAAATGAGAGACAAGAATCTCTTGGAGTAGATGTTGTAGTTAAATTGAATTATTTCAAACAAAAAGTGGTGGAACCTAGATTCCAACCCAGCGGGCTTAAATTTACGTTGTTGGGGCCCAGGAAAAATCTCGTCACAACAGTTGCCATAAAAAATTGCGTTTGTGTTAAGGTTAGATTTAGGATATATATAATAATCAGCCGAAGATTTCCACGGAAGAAAAGTGCGAGAAAAGTATATGTTGGAGTGCAATGATGGTTATATTTTACTATTTCAAGAGTAAAAGGTAAAATTATTTTCCAACTATTTGAGGAGCCTTTCGTTCTGCAACGATGTGCAATTTAAAAAGTAGCTCGATGAATTTTAAGAGTCAAAACCTGGTGATCTGTATTGGTGAGACATTTAACAGATCGTTGGCAATATGTAAACAATGATAGGGAATATATTGCGGAATAATTCATCAGAACTACTAATAAGAACTAAATTAATTTATAAAAAAAACTAATTTATGGAACAATCTAGCCCATCTTGCACAAATACAAATCAACCATCCAACCGTTCATTGAATACTATTGTCAAATCTGGTAGGGCGCCCTGCTACTCATCTCAGGGTTCTCGATAGACTCCAAAGACGAATCTGTTACGTGATCTGTTCCGACCTGGCAGCTCGGTCCCGACCAGCGGGTTGTGGCTTCCCTCTGTCTATTTTACAAATATTTTCGTGGCTCCTGCTCCGATAAGCTTAGCTTACTGAGGCCCGCTTCACAAGAATTTACTCGAGTAACCAGACTGGTAACTAGATCCCACCCTTTTACAGGTAAACCAACTAAATGCAGCTGCCACTTCTACTCCATCAGCTTCCTTTCTCGCATTTGCCACCTGTGAAAATCCATTCCGTATACATGCTATCTGAAGGCTACAATCTCTAAGAATTTAAATGCAATTCCCATCTCTTGTCCATTTAACTCCAGTTTTTCTATCGTCCTTTCCCTATCACCTCGTGTAAATTGTTATTTTCCTTTCTCACTCTAACCCTCGCAATTGTGTTCACACTGGTATTCCTATCCTTTGCTTGCCCTTCCCCCCTGTAACTGGTTCACTTTTCTCATCTCTCTCCTCCTGCTTAAACTTTCACTCTCCTTTTATGTATCCCAATGCGCACCAGTGGTGGTACCGCCTTGCTTGGGGTGAAACAATTGAAAAAACTGTAATGGCCCCGAAAGGGATATCTATATTATTTGAAGTAGCTAATTAATTTTGGTAAATCCAACCGGGTAGAACAATCTAGCAAGTAGCCATAATGAACAGTCTGCTTAGGCGTAGGCTTATGCATTATGTGTAGTCAGCAGGTGTTTCAATAGGTGTAGTACTAGGCGTTCTCACCTTAGTGTCCCCAACAGCTACAATCTCCAGGAGTTTAAATGTAAGGTCAATAGACACACCCTAACACACTAATTCGCATCCATTCTCTCAAACACTCTTCCCATCTACCCAACACTTATCCTCGATATCCTCACCCGTCTATCACCCTCCTTCTGACATTTCTTATATCTAACCCCTCCTTCTCATCATGTTTCCCTATGTAACCCCCTGCGCAATAGTGGCAGCGGAATGTCTTGCTTGGGGTAAAATCATTAAAAAAAATCTATGGCTGACACCAGCCAATCATATTACTCTGAGAGGGAACCAAGGTGTATGCATATTCATTACATCAAAACTAAAAAACAAAAACGAAAACAAAAACAAAAAACACGAGCATCTTTTTTTTTTTCAAATTCTCGATGGTGGAGGTGGATTTCAATGGCGTCTGATATTTTTCTCTCAACCTTCAAACTTCAGTATGTTCTCTGTCTCAGAAAGTCCAAATGATTTCTTTCTGATTTTTACATAAAAATCTTTAATTTTTTATTTTACATAAATCTTCCTCGCTACTCCGACTATTGTTGTTAATATACTTTTTCAGAACCGCGTAGATTTTCTTTTTTTTCAAATATTAATTTCATCTTTAAGGAATCTTTCCAGAAGAGGGCTACTATTACATAACAGATCAGAGACAAAAATATAAGGTCTGATATTTATACCTTCCTGAACGAAGTAGATTCTTCTTCTTCTTTTATGTACCTTGTCCCTTCAGGACGTAGGCAATCATAGCCTTCCACGTCTCGCTATCCCTGGTGGCTCTTAGCACGCTTTCTCCTGTAACGTTTCTCAGCGCCCGTTCTGTCATCCACCTGCTCAGGCCTTTTAAATATGTTATCCACTGCTTTCCTATGTCTCTTTTTCCCTCTATCTGGCCTGTTACTATCAGGTTCTCCAAGCCCTTCTTCCTCATTGCATGTCCCAAGAACTTCAGTTGTCTCTTCCTGATGCTCAATATTAATTTCCTTTTTGTTTCCATCATTTTCAAAACCTCGTCATTGCTCACATGCTCGGTCCACGATATCTGCAGCATCCTTCTGTAGAACCACATTTCAGCTGCTTCAAGTTTTCCCTTTATCTTTGTTGATATTGTCCAGCATTCGCTGCCATATTGAAGAACTGACATCACATAGAATTTCCTGTACTCTATTCTTTGTTTCTAGTGAAAGTTTCCTGATACTCATAGATTTAAATATGTGATCATTGCCTAACAACGCCAGAATCAAATAAATGTTTAACGTCTAATATGTAGGTGAAAAAAAAACATAAGATGGGTGTGCTCATTGTAAAAGTCAACCAAACTAACCCTAATAAATCCCTCTAGCACTTGACATTACTAATTCTCTGCAATAATATACAGAATCATCATCACCATCATCAGTGTCATCATCAACATCTTCTTCTGTGTGCCGTGTCCCTTCAGGACTTACGCGATCATGGCCTTCTACATCACCCTTTCCCTTGTCGCTCTTAATACTTTCTATTGTTACCAAACACTGATCTGCCGTCCATTTGCTCCAGCTCATCAAGTATAACAGGCGTTGCTTTCATCTGTCTGTCTTTTCTATTTGCCCTGTGAGTACCAGATTCTTCAAGCCTTTTTTCCTCATTACATGTCCCATAAACTTCAGCTATTTCTTCTTGATGTTAATATATTTTTTTTCCTTTGCGTCCTCTCTAGCACCTCGACGGTCCATGTTCGGTTCATGGTATTCTCAGTATCTTTCTGTAGATCCATATTTTGGTTGATTCATGTCTTTCCTCCATTTTTGATGACAGATTGGACAGATATCAAATGCCAATGCAGTACTCTTTTCTTTGTTTCTCACGAATTTTTCCTTTCTCTCAATAGTCTTCTTAGCATTTAGAATGCCTCCTTGGCCATTTCAATAAGCCTTCGGATCTCAATGTTGCACTTTACATCCTCTGGTAGAACACTTTCCTGATTTTTCTATTTATTTCTGAGATGAGTAATTTTCAATAATTTTGGAATTATTTCGAACTATTGATCTCAACTTGGTTGATATAGGTGTTATAACAGACACAACGATTCGAGCAAGTACCTTCTGGCCATCATCAGGTATCCATGGATTGGCTGATATGGATCATCTTTTTGATTATTGAAAATTATTGTGAAATCAGTTTTAATAGAGGGTACATGGTCGAAACGTTATGTCTATTATAACATCTATATCAACCAGGATTAGAACAATCAGTCAGTCAGTTATGTGATATACGCTTTAGGCGATCATGTCTTGAAAGAGACATGACTGACTAGGCAAATGATTATCCTGTAGTAGGATTCATTGCTTTCTGCGGTAGACTGGTTGCCAACCAAAGCTGTAGAACCCAATCTGTCTTATTATTTAACACATAACTGGAGGGTTGAGACGGATTAATACCTTTCCCGAGGGTATTTGTGAGTAAGTGCATGCAAGGAACTAAACTGGAATTTGAACTCGGCTCTCCGAATTGTCGTTCCGAGCCGATATCGATTGCACCACAACACACATCCTTTGCACAATAGTTCGAAATAATTCCAACACTTTTCAGATATTTAAATTTCTGTGCACACAAAAAAAAACAAAAAAAAAAACACCGACTTTCGAAATTATTTTTGTAAATTCTCTTAAAATGTTTGGCTTACGGCCATATCACTTTTAATACGCCGGTTCTCGCTCGATCACCGAAGTTAAGCAACGTTGAGCCTGATCAGTACTTAGATGGGTGACTGCTTGGAAATACCAGGTGCTGTAAGCATTTAGTGACGGATGTGCGTTGTGGCGCAGTGGATATCGGCTCGGAAGTTCGAATTCCACTTGAATACTCTGCATTCAATTAAGCACTGGTACCCTTGGGAAAGGTATTAATCCATCCCTTCCATCCAATTATGGGTTAAATAACAGAGTAGGACTTGGGGACACTGCCCTTAAAATCAAATCCCAATGAATCTTGATACTCGAAAAGAAAAAGTATTACCAGACACAAAACCTATGTAAAAAATAGCAACAATAACTTGTTGAAAGTAAAAGGTATTACCATAAATAAATAAAAAAAATTTAGTTGGCACTGAATGACCCACCAAGGTTGATATGCCATAAAACAAAACAACCAACCAACTTAAAACTTTTCGTTTCTTCATCTGCATTATGTGCATTTAAAGTGAGGACGGAATCCGTCGGTCTCGGGAGACCATGGATCTGCGCACAAAAGGATTATGCCTCATCTGCTAATGTCATTTTACAAATTATTTTCTCATGTTTTCTTCTGTTTTCCTTGGTTTTCGATGGCATATTTAGCTATGTTCATATGTCTTCCAATGAATTTTTAATAAAATCTTCACTTTTATTAATTTGTTTAGGTTTTACAAAGGCAAATTTCGCTATCCCAACACGCATACGAATATTTTGGTGTTTTTATTTCCGTTGTCTTATAAAACTTCCAAAACACGTAAATTACTGTAAGCATTGCAGTCATAACGTCAATGAAACTTAAAAACATTCAGCACAGATAAGCTGATGGAGTGAAGCATATAACTTAAATGTTAAGCATTTAAAAAATTATGGATGATTAGTTTCACAGTAAGTTTGCTTACCAGTAACCAAATTCGTATACGGTAAACTTCGTATCATCCTTGGAAGATAATCTATTGCCGATGAATAATTTGAAACAAAATCGCATGAAAACTCGCCTAGTTCTTAATTTAGTACCGCATAATTATTGCTGGCCGCTGGTCCAACTAGACATTACTCGATTCACAGCTTGAAAGTGGATATCCAGAAATATAAGCATGAAAGGACTATAATCAGATTCACGTATCTACGCTTTAAACGATTGGGGTATAGTCTTGAGGAACAATAGCGTAGTAGATTATGTGTACATGATTCTCTTTAACGCATTTCACTGTAATGCGTTAAAGCGAGAATTTATTGGACTCATGGTGAAAAGAAATCATAAGAACTAAACACGGTATGACAAAATGTTACACTTTGTAGTTCAATAGCCTAATATATGCACATATTTACATATACTTGGTACCACACACACACACACACACACACACACACACACACATATATATATATTCTAAACATATACTGTTAAATATAAGGGACAATGAATGTCTAATATTTGGATAATTTTTTATTAAGTTGGTTCTAAGCTTTCGGCTCACATGAGCTATCTTCAGAAAGGTTACAAGGACGTTAACATATAAACATCCACCATCAGCGATGATTTTATCTTGTGTTGCCATAAAACTCCGCTAGGTAACGGCAAGAGATGATTAATATATATATATATATATATATATATATATTAGTCATCCACATACAACCCTGTTTTGCTCTATCACAACTCATCAGTGTGGCTAGAAAAATCTACTTGCTTCTGGCCGGGATTGAAATTTGACTGATTTGGTGTCAGTCGGAGTCAGAGAAGGGAAATTTTAACGTGTCGTATATATCAGTTTATACACACACCCCAGTCACCGAAAGAACTTAAATTATTTCTGAAAAGTGAAGCTTATATAGCAGAAGTGGAAATTGTTTTTAAATTTTTTTTCTAGAGAGAGCTCAATCGTAATGAGAGCATAATATTTTAGTCATCCACATACAAGCCTGTTTCATTGTATCACAGCTCATCAGTATATACTTATATATATATAGATATATTACATTTGCTTATTTGTACAATAAGCCGTTCTAGTTCCATCATTATATTCTTGATGAATTTCAACTTAAGAATCTAAATAATTAGAGATTTAGAACAGACTATTGTATTCCGCCAATAAACTACTACAAAAATTAATATTCAAACCTATATATATATATATATATAGTCATCCACAGACAGATCTGTTTTGCTGTATCACAGTTCATCAGTACGGTTAGCCTCCGATTGCTACTTAACCCAGGCTCGAAACCCGACCGAATTGGCGTCAGTCGGCGACTCTACCCCTGGGTCACGGGGCGTTCAGTGGAAGAAGGCAGTCTTTTTAGCGCATATCGTATTACGCTCCCAAATACCTAGTGTGATCTAATTCATTTTACTGAATGAGCGATGCGTACACGCTAGAGTGGCTACTGTTTTTCAAAGTCTACCTTTCTTCCAGAGTGCTCAATCAGGGTGTAAGTGCGTAAATATTGTCATCCGAAGACAGGTCTGTTTCGCTCTAGCCCTATGCCTGTAGCACGACATTGGGTTTCATGCTTTATGCAATCATCAGGTGCAGATTTCAAATTGAGATTTAATTCGATGCACATGGGGTTTAGATCTTATAAAGGTGAGTTACTGTATTTTTTAAAATTAAAATGTTCTAAGGTTATAATTAGATAAAAATTTAAATTTAAATTTAAATTTTTTAAATACAAAATAAAATATATTCAAATGCAGGAAGAACAACTCAAAGTAGCGTAAAACGTAAAAATTTAAATATTTTAATATTATATATAAACAAAAATTAAAATATCAACATTTTAAATAAAAATAAAATTAAAATTAAAACATAGAATTTGAAAAAAAACTAAACAATGCAAGGGGCAAAAATCAATGGGGTTTCATAATTTTAAAAAAGATATTGCGGAAGAAAAAAAGAAAGAAAGAAAGAAAGGTGGATGTAAGGGAAAAAAGGGAAAGAAAGAGACAAACGTATAAAGAAATCTAAACCGATCTCGGTCTAAGATACAAGTATTTTTTATATGACAGCATGTGGTCATTAAACCACATTTTTTTGTTAAGCAAATTAGGATTATTGATAAGGTTTCAGAAGACAAGTTTTGCTAAAATCCTCAGATTACATCTATCTCTTTTTCCGTTGTAAGATTTGAATTTAGGTACTATATTCCAGGTCATAACTGGGTCGTTGTTATTGTTTTAATTTCAAATAATATAAGAATAAACAGTACTTTTTGCTGCATTTACTGTTGTTTATAGACGACTTAAGACCCAGACATTTACAATGCCAGTGATGAAATAAAAAGAATAAGACATCTGTAGCATTTAGCCAGTCTGAGAAATAATCGAGTGTCTACGTGAAACGGTTACAGGATTTTCTTTAAGTTATTTTTCAATTTAAAAAGAGAACAAGAGACAAACATGAGATTTTTTACTACACTGCACGTCACACACACACACACACACACACACACACACACACACACACACACACACACATATATATATATATATATATATATATGTTCTCTAAAAATATTAAAAATATATATATATATATATATATATCGTCATCCGCAAACAGTCCTGTTTCGCTGTATCACAGCTCAGCAGTACAATTGGACATCCAATTACTGCTAGCCAGTATTAAAATCCGACGGAGAGTGGGAGAAAATATTTCAGAAAACAAAAAAATGTCTTGTGAAACATCATGTACATATATATATATGTAAATCATTTTTACAACAACGAACTAACCAAGCCTGATGACGGGGTAAAAATCTCGAAACATAGAAATTTCAGTGTTAAAATGTAAACTATAATAATTTAAATAAAACTGATCGTATATAGATACATATGCATCACTTCATATATATATATATATATATATATATTTAAAATTTCTTTAGAGGCCAATGATATTTCATTGGCGCGGATTATATATATATATATATATATATATATATATATATATATTAATAAATATATATATATAATTCGCCGTCAGTTGCCTGATTCGAACTTTCATTCCCAACGCAACTGTCAGGTGAATATTACAAGAAGAGTATTATATATATATATATATATATATATATATATATATATATATATATATATGTATGTATTAATATATAATTCATAGCTCTGTTTTTACTAAATTGAGCACTGTTTTATTAACACCTTTATAAAAATTTTATAGAAGTGTGTCTTTCTATCTGTGTATTTATTAATTCACATACATAATCCTTGGCAATATATATATGTATATATATATATATATATATATATATATATATATATAGGTATGCGAAGATTTATATATATAATTTTTATACATACCTTTTTTAAAAAACTGTTTGTAAAAGGGATAGATAGATAGATAGATAGATAGATAGATAGATAGATAGATAGATAGATAGTATTGTTAGATTATAGATTATATCGAATTAGATAGAAAGAGATTTAGTACACATCAAAATAAAAGCTTGTTTTGCTTCCAATCACATATTTAGTTTTTTATCATTTTGAAATGAAGAGAAGCCTTGTGCTGCAACTGATATTTCTTGGACAGAATAAGCTCGAAATGACAAATGATAATTCGAGTTTGTGTATTATAATCAGGATTGATGTTGGAACAGAGATTTGTCGTTGCCGGTTTTCAGTGTAACTTTGGAAATGTTCTCTAAAAATATTATTATGAGTGCTTATATATATATATATATATATATAATCCAATTTAATTACAGTTCTTTCTAATAATCACGTCAAACTTCTCACGTACACGCGTCATTTACAGACGCGCATTCCATACCAGAAAAGGTGCCCCTCTTTACTCATCTGACTTCTTACCGTCTGCGCAGTATTTCACATAGGCGCCAACTCATTTATTTCGGCGACAAGTTTTCAAGCTTGCCAGGTTTATTGGTATAATTATTTCTTTCTTAAACACCCGAGGGTCTAAACTGTAGGAGATCTCAAGCAGGCTTTCATGTTTCTGATTCCTTTTGGACGTTGGCCACCAAATGTTTGAATCTTTCACGTCACTGCCCATTTCTGAAACTTTCTACTCTAGAATTTCTAAGTTGTACAAATAAAAATAAAATAAAATTAGATCAATTTTGATGCATCATTTACTTTTATTCCATTTCTCAACATGGCGACATGGAAAATTCGTTCATATGATCATTAAACTTGATTGGGCTTTAGAAGATCCTTAAGTAGGCTGTGCGTTGTGGTGCTGTGAATATCAGCTCGGAATGACAAATCAGAGAGCCGAGTTCGAATCCAGTTGTATACCTTAGATTAACTTACGCCCCAAACCTTTAGAAAATGTATTAATCCGCCTCTATGGGTTAAATAGCAAACATATTAGGTTGTATAGCCGTGGTTGGCAACCAGTCTACTGGAGAAAGTAATAGCAATCTACTGCGGGAAAATCCTCTGCTCAGTTAGTCATGTTTCATTCAAGACATGATTGACCAAGCGTATATTACGTATGACACTTAACTGACTGAATTGGGATAGTTTTTAGCAAAATGATTTTCATCAAACTTGCACATGGCCTCAAGCAGAAGTATTTTAGCAAATTTTGGCACTTACGACGCATGCTGTTTTGTAATAATCGGAAATAATCAAAGGAATAAGTGGGCAGGAATTGGAGGAAATGTTACTGGATCAATTAAAGACATACGTTACTAAAAGCTACAAGAGGTAGGTAGTTGTGAAGAGCCATGACCGCAGTTTAAACGGCCGGCTCCCTGTACAGTTTTAGTAAGTATCTGACTTCTGATATCTTCTACTTTACAAGAGTCACATCTGGTTAAAAACTGGTTACTGTTGTCATGTTTGGGAAAGAGCTACTCAAACTTCAATCTCCAGCCTTGATAAAGCCTAAAATTGTCTCCGAGCTCTTCTGAGTGACAACTTATTCTCCATCCTCCAACAGGCGGGACTTGGCATGCCTCTCACTGCTCTATTCCAACTCATATGGAAAGTGAACTGATGAACTACATTAGTTTTGAATTTCTTATATTTCATAATTCTTAATTTACTTAGGTTCTTAGTGATTTCTTCAGCTAAAAATACCCGTGGATATTCTAATATATCATCGTTAGATAATGTAACAAAAAAATCTATTATTGTCCACGTGAGCTAAAGTTCTGATTATAATCGCTGGCGGTTATCAAATGAAGACTGTACAAAGTAAAGGATTCGAAATCGACATATATTTGCGCTCTATTTATAGATAACGTTGCCATATATGGACAGGTGCTCCAGCTATATATTTACAATATTGATAAAATGCAAAGCAGAATCATCAATATTATTGGATTGATCTGGCGTCTTGACTTCCTGGCGTCGTAAAGCTGCTTCGCTCTGTATCTATGTAAACTTATTTATAAATGGAACTTTGTGTGTGTGTGTCTGGGTGTGTGTGTGTCTCCGTTACTTATAGACTCCGAAACGGCTAAACCGATTTTCTTGAAAATTTACACAGTTGTACTATAAGCGTCTGTGAGTGTTCTTAGTTAGGTTTTTATGCCGAGGTACCTCCCGATAAATATCGAAAATCGATAATCGAAAAAAAAAGGTTATAGAAGAGTGGTCCGATTTTAATCAAATTTTATAAACTCATAGACAAAGACATAAGAAACGATATTTAGCATTTTCAAGGTTGCAGTTCTTACATTAGTGCAGAAAATCGATAATATATATATATCAAATGCATGATGTTTGTGTGTGTCTGTTTATCTGACTGTATGTCTGTGTGTTTTTCAGCCCTTTTATTTTAGTTTTTGCTTCAAGTTCGGCTCTAAGTAAGTATAATTGTAATTCTTAGTCTCAGCCATAATACCACTTACTCAGAGGACTTATTTAGCCTTCAAAAGTCAGTTTACGACGAAAAACTAAATTGATATCGATACTAGGAAATCAAAATCTGACTTACATCCATTCATTTTTCTTTCAGTCTACGGTTTCACTTTAACTGGAAACAACTATTGCTCTTTAGTCTTTCGTGCCAACGTCCAAATAGTCTGAGCTCCAAGACGATGAATTAATTTTAAAGCTTTTATTACACCCGAGCAACGCCGGGCTATACTGCTAGTTTCTTATAAATGCTTCCTTGGTAATTGTTGGGAGAGTTTCTTTGCTATGGTACCGCAAATTTATGAAAATAAGGGAAATAGTAAACTCACGAAGAGATTTCTCATTTACAGTTGAATTGGGTAGATGTAACCGTAAGGTTTTATGCTAACTGTTCTTTTCTCGGACTTCTTGCTTGTGAGACACACTTCAGGCTCTAGGCCTTCCAGCCAATTTTGATAATCAAAAATTTAAATGCAATGTCAATCATTATTTACCATCTTTCTTTTTACACCGCTGTTGTTCTTAGTCGTTAATGATGTTTCTGTTTTTCTTGAACATCTTTTAAACACTGGTGTCTTAGTGGCTTTACTGCCTTGTTTGGGATTATCTTGATTTATAAAAATAAATTTAAAAATATATATTCAGAATATTTGAATGTAAATAACAGACGCTTTATTTCTAAAGATTAAATTTAGAAAATAAATGTTTAAATAAGAATAGCTTTGAGGTTATCAGTGAGAATTGAACCCGTCAGATCAGCAACGAATTTGACTAATCTTCGCTCTGTGGCAGTCGTCTGAGTCTTCTTTATCAGTTGGTTAGTTGGTTGATTGGTTTCTATGAAATATCCAACCTTTACTAGTTTTGTATGAGGTACATTATTGTAGTGCAGGGGATATCGACTCTGAACGACTATTCGGCGAGCCAAGTTCCAATTCCAGTTGAATTACATGCATTCCCTTGCGCGCAAATAGTATTGGGAAACGTATGAATCCGTCCCTTCCCTCCATTTATGGGTTAAATAATAGGACAGGCTGTGTTCTATAGCCTTGGTCGGCAAGCAGTCTACCGCAACAAGAAATGGCAAACTACTGCAGGATAATCTTCTGCCCAGTCAGTCATGTCTCTTTCGAGACATGATCGTCCAAAGCGTGTATCACGTATGGCACTTAACTGACTGACTTCATTTCGACAGAAATAAAATTATACTCTTTTTTATGCAGACCATTCTATAACAAGAAATCTTTTGTGTTTTCTTAAGTTTAAATAGTTTTCTTTTAATAAATTATGGGGATTTGAAATTTTCTTTTGAATTTTTCAGTCATTGTGGTTTTGTTCATAGCTGCTGTTATTAATTGTTTTTTTTTTGTTTTTTTGGTACTTACATTATTTTAAGCATTTTTTTTTTACATGTGGATGAGATTATTTGTATTTGTATTTTCTACAAGTATTTTGCAGATGGAGTTTGATAGGCTTCCGTATATATTTAAATGAGTGACATTTGAACTATGGTCAGAGGGTACAACGTGAGTCGTCTTTACATGTTGCATGTTGGTTGGTTGTTTTATGGCATACTCAACTTCGGCGGGTCATTTATTGCCAACTAAATTTTATTTATTTTTTTGCTGGTAATACCTATTTCTTTCAACAATTCATTGTTGTTTTTATATAAGTTTTGTGTCTAGTAATACTTCTTCTTTTTGAGTATCAAGATTCATTGGGATTTGTTTTTAAAGGCAGGGTCTCCAAGTGCAACCCTTGTTATTTAACCCATAACTGAAGGGAAGGGGCAGATTAATACTTTTCCCAAGGTTACCAGTGCTTAAGTGAATGCAGGGTATTGGTGACTATAAACCTGGTTACATATACGGAACCATAAAAACTCATAAACCTAACTATCCTCTCCGCCCTATCATATCCCAAATTCCTACTCCTGTATATCAGTTAACTAAGCATATTAACCAGCTTATCACACCCTACCTTCCGAGTAAATGCAGCATAAAGTCAACCCTAGAGGCAATCCAAATCCTCAAGAGTGAAAAACCTAATAATGAAATCATAGCTTCACTTGATGTGGAAAACCTTTTTACTAATGTACCCGTCAGTGAAACTATTGATATAATTATAAGAAATGTTTACAGTAATCCTTCATTACCCCCACTCAAAATTAATCCCAACATCCTAAGAAAATTACTACTAGCTTGTACTACTGAAGTGCCTTTTGTTGATCCAAACAACACTATTTTTTGTTGTCTTTCAACGACATCACCATCAAGTATATCAGACGGTATGAACGGATCCTACACAAAATTAATAGACAAAACTTGTCTATATTATTCAATGAAACCTGCATTAATATATATATATATATATATATATATATATATGTGTGTGTGTGTGTGTGTGTGTGTGTGTGTGTGTGTGTGTGTGTGTGTGTGTGTGTGTTTATTGTAATGAAACAGCAGATAATTATCTGGAAATATACTGTTAATTGTAACAGACAATGAATGTCTCTTATGTTTAATCATGAGCCGTTCTAAAAATCGTATTTTAGCTTTAATTTCTGAGGAAAATAAAAACAAATATTGTACAATATTTAAATATTTTTATTACGCTGGTTCTAAGCTTTCGGGTCACATGAGCCGTTATCATTAAACGACAAATAAACAATATTTCTTAGAAAAATATAACCATGTACGAAATGTTAGACAGATATAATCGATAACACAACAATATTCACACATAGACCCAATAAAAGGAACCTTCAGATATTGGAGGCCATCTATATTAAATCAAAGCAACCCACACTCAATAAAATCCAATTTCAAACTAGTCACACAATTACAATGCATTTAAACATATGCTTCCGTTGTTAATGTCCCTACAACCACAATGAAGATTGCTCATGTAAATCGAAGGCTTAGAACAAGCGTAATTAAAAATATCCAAAAGTTGGATAACTTTTCTTTTGTCTTTATTGTCACCAGAAGTTAATCCTAAAATATGATATTTAGAACGGCTCATGATTAAACATGATTGACATTCACTCTTTGTCCTATTTAACAATATATATATATTTATATAGATTGCAACTATCAGTCACACATATATATACCATAAATACACACACACACATACATGCTCTAGCACACTTACACACAAACACACATACACACACTCACTACAATTAACGACAGCAGCAGCAGCCTGGAATGACCATTCGTTGGAAGGCACGAACTCGAACACAAGCTTTTCTAACATTCTGAAGATGAGATTTTATTCTCGAAATATTAATGCATAATAAATAGTTAATACCCAACAACTTCTTTACTTTTCTTTATTTTACTAAACGCATTGTGACAGCCTTCAAAACCAAACCATATATATATATATATATATATATATATATATATATATATATATATATATATATATAAACAACTGACAAGGTAATGCGGTTAAGTTTTTTATTTACTTTTTCTTATTTTCTTATAATTTACATCTTCAGCATACCAATTAACACGGCCACAACATACTGACCGTGTTTGGAAAAAACAATCATTCTTATAATTCTAAAACGAAAGACCTCGGACATACAGAACTTCCGCGCAATTTTTACATGATGTCTGACCAGAAAAGAAGAAAATTATAAGAACACAATAACATTAATAAGAAAAATAACTGCTGTAACATGTTATTCTTTTTTAATGAAACTTGTATTAAAGAGGGATCGCTGATAAATACAAACACACAAACACACACACACACACATACACACATGCATACTTATATATAGTGTTAAATGGTAATGATGCTTAGTGCAAAAATTCATACTTTTTCAGTAGTTTACTGGTAGGAATGCATTTTAGGCAAGCAATTTTTGTCAAAACTTGATTAAAACCTCGTTTAGAATAATGGTCATTCGTGGTCGAGTGGTATAAGACGTGCCAGATCACATGTTAGCTTCCCCTATATGGATAGGGGTTGCAGGTTCGAATCCTGCCGAATGACACACATTTTCGTAAAAAAAATTATCTATCTAAAAATATTTATAAATGGAACTTTGTCTCTGTGTCTGTGTGTGTCTGTATCCGTTACCTATAGACTCCGAAACGGTTGAACCGATTTTCTTGAAAATTTACACAGTTGTACTATAAGCATCTGCGAGTGTTCTTAGCTAGGTCTTGTGTCGAAGTACTACCGATAAATATCGAAAATCAATAATCCAAAAAATCGGATTATAGAAGGAGTGGTCAGATTTTAATCAAATTTCATACACTCCGAAATAAAGACATAAAAAGCGATATTCAGAAGTTTCAACGTTGCAGTTCTTACAATAGTGCAGAAAATCGATATATATATAATGCAAGATGTTTCTGTGTGTGTCTGTTTTTCTGTCTGTATGTCCTTTATTCAAATCCACAATTTTTATCCGATTTACACCAAACTTCACACAAATATTCTTTAGGCTGAGTCTGAGCTCCATGACCGTGGATTAGTTTTAAAGCTTTCATTACACCCGAGCAACACCGGGCTACACTGCTAGTCGTAAATAATCAAGCCAGTAGATTTAAATATATAATACTGCTTAATTAAAAAAAACAGAATATCTACTTAAATACGAGTATCGATAAAAAATAATGTTCAAACAAATTATTTCAAATTGCCGGTTGTTTAACCAAGTTTCGTTAATCTTTGTTAATTTCCGTAATATATATATATATATATATATATATATATATATATATATATGTGTGTGTGTGTGTGTGTGTGTGTGTGTGTGTGTGTGTGTGTGTGTGTCTTTAGTGTAATGAAACAGCAGATAATTATCTAAAAAATATATTGTTAAATGTAACAATGAATAATTATTATGTTTACTCATGAGCCGTTCTAAAAATCGTTGATATCGAGATAAAGCGTTAATAGAATTAATGTGGAGAGATTATGGATTGATATGGTTTAAAAGAAGTCAACCCAAAATGGCAAAAAGTGGCCATTTAATATGAAGGAATGAAGCAGACATGCATTGAAGCAAGCTGTAAAGAGAGCCAATAAGTCGCAATTAACCACCTAAAAATCCTACACCACTTAAGAAACCAATCCTTCACTAATCAAGCACAATAAGTAGAGGACAACATAATAAAAAAGTAAATAAAAAACGATTAACCTCCTGCAAATCTTACCCAATTAATAAGCAAAATTCATCACGCATAAGAATCAATTACACCCAAATATATCAAATTAACCAAATGTCATATAACTACGAAAATACTTGGGAAACAACAGCAGAGAAAACTAAAAGACTGAAGATTTAAAGCATCACAATTATAACTTCACGAAATTTCGAAGTCGTTATCGCTGAAACAACCCTGATCATCTAAGAGAAAAAATATCGTATTTTTTCGTATTTAGATCACTGGTGCCCCCTAAATACGAATTTGCACGAGATACTAGATTAGCAACTAGATCCCACCCGATAAAATGCAACCGCAACTTCTATTCCAACAGTTTCTTTTCTCGCACTTCCCGACTGTGGAATTCCCTTCCACAGACGGCTACAATCTCCAGGAGTTTAAATGTAAGGTCAATAAACACCTCCTAACACACTAACCTGCTCCCATTCTATCAAACACTCTTCCCATCTGCCCAACCCTCATCCTCGCTATCCTTACTCATCTGTCACCTTCCTCCTGACATTCCCTATGTCTAACCACTCCTTCTCTTTACTCTCTCCTATGTAGCCCCATGCGCAATAGTGGCAGTGGGATGCCTTGCTTGGGGTGAGATGATTAAAAAAAAATATCCACATTATATATTAATGAGAAAAAAAAAGAAAAAAAACTACTCCAGTAACGAGTTTTAAATGTAAACAATACTTAACAGCATTTTCAAAATGACAGACATCTTTAAAAAAGATCGAAAATTCTTATTCGTTAACCTCTGCGACATGGATTAACGGCTTTTGATATAACGACCTTAATGACCTGTGTTTAGCGAATCACGATCACAATGGAAATTTTCGAACACTGAATAACACACCATTTGACAGCTGATAATAGCGTTGGATACTTAATTCAGCAAAACATTGGAATAAATCTTGCCAATAAAAATCAATACATTACTGCATCGCTAATTATAGAGTATATTATTGTTTGGGGCTTACTGTGACATTCGATCAACGTTGTTGAGCAACATCGATCCTTCTTATTACCTAGATGGGTGAGCACTTGGGAATATCATGTGCAGTAAGATTGGGTGTGCGTCTGGTGTGATGTGAAATTGTTAATCCGAGAATCGAGTTCTAATACCAGTTCGGTTCATTATATTCACTTCCTTGCGAAAGATATGAATCCCCCAGTTAAGGGTTCATTAGTAAGACTTGTATCACTGACACGATTATTATCTAAAAATAAACAAAAAGTAAAGTAAATATTATTTAGATTTCGGCATTAAATAATCTATAAAAGTTGATTTGCCCCTAAACAAAATTTATAAATAAATAAAATAAAAACAAAAACAAGAAAAGCATTTATATTTGTCTCGTGTCACAGGGAGACCAGGACGATAAAACTGGTGAGTAATATAGGGGCCTCGGAGATGCTTGGTAAGTTAGCCTTGAGCCAAACACGTCCGAAGTCCCAACAATTTAAATATCAGAAGGGTGAAGGTTGGATGTTGAAATGTGGAAGGATAAAATATTTCGTTTGTACAGTAAAGCAAAGATTTGTTAACAGAATGACAACATTGTAAGAAGAGAAATATAAGTGAAATTTTGTCGAGTTAGAAATATAACACATTTGAGAGAAGAAAAATATACATTAAGAAAATGCATGTAGTTTTATAGTTAAAATTGTTCAAAGAGAAATGTAAGTATTTAAAATGTCCACAGAAGTATAAAGTTCATGATTGTGTAGTAGCAGAATGTAAAGTCTTATGCTCCTTTCCTTTTTTGGTAGGTTGTCAACAGGGTACGAAAGAAGATAAAACAAATAAAGGAATTGTACTTTTTAATCATTTCACCCCAAGCAAGGCATTCCACTTCCACTATTGCGCAGGTGGTTACATAGAGGAAGGTGGTAAGAAAGAGTTCTTAGATATAGGAAATGTCAGAAGGAGGGTGATAGACAGGTAAGGATGTAGATGGGAAGAGTGTTTGAGAGATTAGATGCGAGTTAGTGTGTTAGGAGGTGTCTATTGCCCTTACATTTAAATTCCTGGAGATTGTATCTGTCGGAGAAGCAAGTATTTGGAAGGAAATTCCACAGTCGAGAAGTGCGAGAAAAGAAGCTGTTGGAATAGAAATTAGGGTTACATTTTATCGGTTTAACTGTAAAAGGGTAGGACCTAGTTGCTAATCTGGTAACTCGTGAAAATTCGTACCTAGGGGGCACCAGTGATCTAAGTTCACCGGAGAAGAAGCCGTGAAAGTATTTATAGAAGAGACACAGAGAAGCAAAGTTACGCCGGTGAGAGAGTGACTGAGGGCGGTCTGCCAAGTCGGTATCGATCACATTACAGATTCTCCGTTGTATTTTGTCAAGAACCCCGAGGAGAATAGCAGGGGCATCCGACCAGATGTGGCAGCAGTATTCAATACAAGGGCGGATGGCAGATTTAAATATGTGCAGGATAGATTCAGACGGAAAAAACTTCCGAGCCCTGCACATAGAACAGACTTTCATAGCAGAGGATTTAGCAATGGATTCGATATAGTCATTCCACTTGAGGTCCGCTGAGAGTGTGAGACCAAGGAGGCGTTGTGTTTTACTTTCTGGGAGGCAAGTCTGTTCCATGCTAATGAGAGGTAGGTGCGATTGTCTATGATGGTTAATTGATAGCAGCTTCGTTTTGGAAGCCTTAAAGTTTACGAGCTATTTCTTACCCCAGTCCACTACGGATTGGAGGTCCTTTTCAAGCTCGGCAGCGAGGATCGCTTTGTCACCCACACTAGATTTTTGATCGAGGCGAGAGTAAACTGAGGTCTCATTGGTGTACATGCCTACTTGGGATGTTATGGCATCAGGAAGATCGTTAATATAGATCAGAAATAGCGTAGGACCTAGCGTTCGTATGGTATTAATACCACCTTCAATGTGCGGTTAGAAAGGAAAGACTGGATTAGGTCAAACAAATGTCCAGTTATACCATAGCTCCGCAGTTTGCGTAGGAGGCCAGCGTGCCAGACTCTGACGAACGCTTTAGAGATATCCAAGGCAACGGTTCGGGCTTCGCCATTCTTGTCGAGAGCCTGGTATAGATACTCGATGATGGTCGTAAGCATATCAGCAGTCGACCTGGTGAAGCGGAAACCATACTGCTTGCCCGAGAGGCGCCTGTGGGCTGTGAGATGCTGAACCACCTCGTTGTTGTTGTTGTTGTTTTTGTTGTTGTTGTTGTTGTTGTTTTCTTTGGCAGGGTGGAGTGAAAATGAAGTAAAGAAAATTGGAAGAAGTGGTCGACGATACGTGACCGAGTCAGCTTGAAGTTTCTTTCTTATATTGTGAGATGCTATCATATACTGCGCCCATTCTGACTGCCTTTGACCGGTCACGGAATGCCTTTAAGTAGTGAATCTGGTCATGTGACCTGCTCCAGCGAGAATGTTTGCTTCTAGGTGTGAAAAAAATCATGTACGAATTTTTCTATTTCTAATCCAATTAGGATCCATAATTTTGTTTTTCACATTGATTTGTGAATTTTTCTTGGTCTGGGTTTTTCGAAAATGCTTTTAGTCATTTGAATCCACTTTTGCAGGTGCGCAATTTTAATTTGTCTGTATTAGATGGAGATTTCCAGCATGCTTTTAGTGGAAAGGATGCGTTTTTGCGGGTGTATGGGTTTATCGACATGCTTTTAGTGGAAAGAATCCGTTTTTGCGGGTGTATGGGTTTTTCAACATGCTTTTAGTGGAAAGGATCCGTTTTTGCGGGTGTATGGGTTTTTCAACATGCTTTTAGTGGAAAGGATACGTTTTTCCGGGTGTATGGGTTTTTCAACATGCTTTTAGTGGAAAGAATCCGTTTTTGCGGGTGTATGGGTTTTTCAACATGCTTTTAGTGGAAAGGATCCGTTTTTGCGGGTGTATGGGTTTTTCAACATGCTTTTAGTGGAAAGGATACGTTTTTCCGGGTGTATGGGTTTTTCAACATGCTTTTAGTGGAAAGAATCCGTTTTTGCGGGTGTATGGGTTTTTCAACATGCTTTTAGTGGAAAGGATCCGTTTTTGCGGGTGTATGGGTTTTTCAACATGCTTTTAGTGGAAAGGATCCGTTTTTGCGGGTGTATGGGTTTTTCAACATGCTTTTAGTGGAAAGGATACGTTTTTCCGGGTGTATGGGTTTTTCAACATGCTTTTAGTGGAAAGAATCCGTTTTTGCGGGTGTATGGGTTTTTCAACATGCTTTTAGTGGAAAGGATCCGTTTTTGCGGGTGTATGGGTTTTTCAACATGCTTTTAGTGGAAAGGATACGTTTTTCCGGGTGTATGGGTTTTTCAACATGCTTTTAGTGGAAAGAATCCGTTTTTGCGGGTGTATGGGTTTTTCAACATGCTTTTAGTGGAAAGGATCCGTTTTTGCGGGTGTATGGGTTTTTCAACATGCTTTTAGTGGAAAGGATCCGTTTTTGCGGGTGTATGGGTTTTTCAACATGCTTTTAGTGGAAAGGATACGTTTTTCCGGGTGTATGGGTTTTTCAACATGCTTTTAGTGGAAAGAATCCGTTTTTGCGGGTGTATGGGTTTTTCAACATGCTTTTAGTGGAAAGGATCCGTTTTTGCGGGTGTATGGGTTTTTCAACATGCTTTTAGTGGAAAGGATACGTTTTTCCGGGTGTATGGGATTTTCAACATGCTTTTAGTGGAAAGAATCCGTTTTTCCGGGTGTATGGGTTTTTCAACATGCTTTTAGTGGAAAGGATCCGTTTTTGCGGGTGTATGGGTTTTTCAACATGCTTTTAGTGGAAAGGATCCGTTTTTGCGGGTGTATGGGTTTTTCAACATGCTTTTAGTGGAAAGGATACGTTTTTCCGGGTGTATGGGTTTTTCAACATGCTTTTAGTGGAAAGAATCCGTTTTTGCGGGTGTATGGGTTTTTCAACATGCTTTTAGTGGAAAGGATCCGTTTTTGCGGGTGTATGGGTTTTTCAACATGCTTTTAGTGGAAAGGATACGTTTTTCCGGGTGTATGGGTTTTTCAACATGCTTTTAGTGGAAAGAATCCGTTTTTGCGGGTGTATGGGTTTTTCAACATGCTTTTAGTGGAAAGGATCCGTTTTTGCGGGTGTATGGGTTTTTCAACATGCTTTTAGTAGAAAGGATCCGTTTTTGCGGGTGTATGGGTTTTTCAACATGCTTTTAGTGGAAAGGATCCGTTTTTACGGGTGGATGGGTTTTCCAACATGCTTTTAGTGGAAAGGATACGTTTTTCCGGGTGTATGGGTTTTCCAGCATGCTTTTAGTGGAAAGGATCCGTTTTTGCGGGTGTATAGGTTTTCCGACATGCTTTTAGTGGAAAGGATCCGTTTTTGCGGGTGTATGGGTTTTTCGACATGCTTTTAGTGGAAAGGATCAGTTTTTGCGGGTGTATGGGTTTTTCAACATGCTTTTAGTGGAAAGGATCCGTTTATGCGGGTGTATGGGTTTTTCAACATGCTTTTAGTGGAAAGGATCCGTTTTTACGGGTGGATGGGTTTTCCAACATGCTTTTAGTGGAAAGAATCCGTTTTTGCGGGTGTATGGGTTTTTCAACATGCTTTTAGTGGAAAGGATCCGTTTTTGCGGGTGTATGGGTTTTTCAACATGCTTTTAGTGGAAAGGATACGTTTTTCCGGGTGTATGGGTTTTTCAACATGCTTTTAGTGGAAAGAATCCGTTTTTGCGGGTGTATGGGTTTTTCAACATGCTTTTAGTGGAAAGGATCCGTTTTTGCGGGTGTATGGGTTTTTCAACATGCTTTTAGTGGAAAGGATCCGTTTTTGCGGGTGTATGGGTTTTTCAACATGCTTTTAGTGGAAAGGATCCGTTTTTACGGGTGGATGGGTTTTCCAACATGCTTTTAGTGGAAAGGATACGTTTTTCCGGGTGTATGGGTTTTCCAGCATGCTTTTAGTGGAAAGGATCCGTTTTTGCGGGTGTATAGGTTTTCCGACATGCTTTTAGTGGAAAGGATCCGTTTTTGCGGGTGTATGGGTTTTTCGACATGCTTTTAGTGGAAAGGATCAGTTTTTGCGGGTGTATGGGTTTTTCAACATGCTTTTAGTGGAAAGGATCCGTTTATGCGGGTGTATGGGTTTTTCAACATGCTTTTAGTGGAAAGGATCCGTTTTTACGGGTGGATGGGTTTTCCAACATGCTTTTAGTGGAAAGAATCCGTTTTTGCGGGTGTATGGGTTTTTCAACATGCTTTTAGTGGAAAGGATCCGTTTTTGCGGGTGTATGGGTTTTTCGACATGCTTTTAGTGGAAAGGATCCGTTTTTGCGGGTGTATGGGTTTTTCAACATGCTTTTAGTGGAAAGGATCCGTTTTTACGGGTGGATGGGTTTTCCAACATGCTTTTAGTGGAAAGGATACGTTTTTCCGGGTGTATGGGTTTTCCAGCATGCTTTTAGTGGAAAGGATCCGTTTTTGCGGGTGTATAGGTTTTCCGACATGCTTTTAGTGGAAAGGATCCGTTTTTGCGGGTGTATGGGTTTTTCGACATGCTTTTAGTGGAAAGGATCAGTTTTTGCGGGTGTATGGGTTTTTCAACATGCTTTTAGTGGAAAGGATCCGTTTATGCGGGTGTATGGGATTTTCAACATGCTTTTAGTGGAAAGGATCCGTTTTTACGGGTGGATGGGTTTTCCAACATGCTTTTAGTGGAAAGGATCCTTTTTTGCGGGTGTATGGGTTTTCCAACATGCTTTTAGTGGAAAGGATACGTTTTTCAGGGTGTATGGGTTTGCCAACATGTTTTAGTGGAAAGGATCCGTTTTTGCGGGTGTATAGGTTTTCCAACATGCTTTTAGTGGAAAGGATCCGTTTTTGCGGGTGGATGGGTTTTTCAACATGCTTTTAGTGGAAAGGATCCGTTTTTGCGGGTGTATGGGTTTTCCAACATGGTTTTAGTGGAAAGGATCAGTTTTTGCGGGTGTATGGGTTTTACAACATGCTTTTAGTGGAAAGGATCCGTTTTTTCGGGTGTATGGGTTTTTCAACATGCTTTTTAGTGGAAAGGATCCGTTTTTGCGGGTGTATGGGTTTTCCGACATGCTTTTAGTGGAAAGGATCCGTTTTTCCGGGTGTATGGGTTTTTCAACATGCTTTTAGTGGAAAGGATCCGTTTTTGCGGGTGTATGGGTTTTCCAACATGCTTTTAGTGGAAAGGATCCGTTTTTACGGGTGTATGGGTTTTCCAACATGCTTTTAGTGGAAAGGATCCGTTTTTGCGGGTGTATGGGTTTTCCGACATGCTTTTAGTGGAAAGGATCCGTTTTTGCGGAGGTCTATGGTTTTTTCAACATGCTTTTAGTAGAAAGGATCTGTTTTTGCGGGTGTATGGGTTTCCAACATGCTTTTAGTGGAAAGGATCCGTTTTTGCGGGTGTATAGGTTTTCCGACATGCTTTTAGTGGAAAGGATCGTTTTTGCGGGTGTATAGGTTTTCCGACATGCTTTTAGTGGAAAGGATCCGTTTTTGCGGGTGTATAGGTTTTCAACATGCTTTTAGTGGAAAGGATCCGTTTTTGCGGGTATATAGGTTTTCCGACATGCTTTTAGTGGAAAGGATCCGTTTTGCGGGTGTATAGGTTTCCGACATTCTTTTTAGTGGAAAGGATCCGTTTTTGCGGGTGTATGGCTTTTTTCTACATGCTTTTAGTGGAAAGGATCCGTTTTTGCGGGTGTATGGGTTTTCCGACATGCTTTTAGTGGAAAGGATCCGTTTTTGCGGGTCTATGGGTTTTTCAACATACTTTTAGTAGAAAGGATCCGTTTTTGCGGGTGTATGGGTTTCCAACATGCATTTAGTGGAAAGGATCGTTTTTGCATGTGTATGGGTTTTCCAACATGCTTTTAGTGGAAAGGATCCGTTTTTGCGGGTGTATAGGTTTTTCCGACATGCTTTTAGTGGAAAGGATCCGTTTTTGCGGGTGTATGGGTTCCGACGCTTTTAGTGGAAAGGATCCGTTTTTTTGCATGTGTATGGATTTCCAACATGCTTTTAGTGAAAAGGATCCGTTTTGCGGGTGCTTCATAGATTTTCCGGCTTATGCTTTTAGTAGAAAGGATCCGTTTTTGCGGGTGTATAGGATTTCCGACATGCTTTTAGTGGAAAGGATCCGTTTTTGCGGGTGTATGGGTTTTTCGATATGCTTTTAGTGGAAAGGATCCGTTTTTGCGGGTGTATGGGTTTTTCCGACATGCTTTTAGTGGAAAGGATCCGTTTTTGCGAGTGTATGGGTTTTTCAACATGCTTTTAGTAGAAAGGATCCGTTTTTGCGGGTGTATGGGTTTTCAACATGCTTTTAGTGGAAAGGATCCGTTTTTGCGGGTGTATAGGTTTCCGACATGCTTTTAGTGGAAAGGATCCGTTTTTGCGGGTGTATGGGTTTTTCGACATGCTTTTGGTGGAAAGGATCAGTTTTTGCAGGTGTATGGGTTTTTCAACATGCTTTTAGTGGAAAGGATCATTTATGCGGGTGTATGGGTTTGCACAACATGCTTTTAGTGGAAAGGATCCGTTTTTACGGGTGGATGGGTTTTCAACATGCTTTTAGTGGAAAGAATCCGTTTTTGCGGGTGTATAGGTTTTCGACATGCTTTTAGTGGAAAGGATCGTTTTTGCAGGTATATAGGTTTTCCGACATGCTTTTAGTGGGAAAGGATCCGTTTTGCGGAGGTGCTTATAGGTTTTCCGACATTCTTTTAGTGGAAAGGATCCGTTTTTGCGGGTGTATAGCTTTTCTACATGCTTTTAGTGGAAAGGATCCTTTTTGCGGGTGTATGGGTTTTCCGACATGCTTTTTTAGTGGAAAGGATCCGTTTTTGCGGGTCTATGGGTTTTTCAACATACTTTTAGTAGAAAGGATCGATTTTTGCGGGTGTATGGGTTTTCCAACATGCATTTGGTGGAAAGGATCCGTTTTTGCGTGTATGGGTTTTCCAACATGCTTTTAGTGGAAAGGATCCGTTTTTGCGGGTGTATAAGTTTTTCAACCTTCTTTTAGTGGAAAGGATCAATTTTGCGGGTGTATGGGTTTCCGACATGCTTTTTAGTGGAAAGGATCCGTTTTTGCATGTGTATGGGTTTTCCAACATGCTTTTAGTGGAAGGATCCGTTTTTGCGGGTGTATAGATTTTCCGACATGCTTTTGGTAAAAGGATCCGTTTTTGCGGGTGTATAGGATTTCCGACATGCTTTTAGTGGAAAGGATCCGTTTTTGCGGGTGTATGGGTTTTTCGATATGCTTTTAGTGGAAAGGATCCGTTTTGCGGGTGTGGGTTTTCCGACATGCTTTTGGTAGGAAAGGATACGTTTTTGCGGGTCTATGGGTTTTCAACATACTTTTAGTAGAAAGGATCCGTTTTTGCGGGTGTATGGGTTTCCAACATGCATTTAGTGGAAAGGATCCGTTTTTGCATGTGTATGGGTTTTCCAACATGCTTTTAGTGGAAAGGATCCGTTTTTGCGGGTGTATAGGTTTTTCAACATGCTTTTAGTGGAAAGGATCCGTTTTTGCGGGTGTATGGGTTTTTCAACGTGCTTTTAGTGGAAAGGATACGTTTTTCCGGGTGTATAGGTTTTCCGACATGCTTTTAGTGGAAAGGATCCGTTTATGCGGGTGTATGGGTTTTTCAACATGCTTTTAGTGGAAAGGATCCGTTTTTACGGGTGGATGGGTTTTCCAACATGCTTTTAGTGGAAAGGATCCTTTTTTGCGGGTGTATGGGTTTTCCAACATGCTTTTAGTGGAAAGGATCCGTTTTTGCGGGTCTATGGGTTTTTCAACATACTTTTAGTAGAAAGGATCCGTTTTTGCGGGTGTATGGGTTTCCAACATGCATTTAGTGGAAAGGATCCGTTTTTGCGGGTGTATAGGTTTTCCAAAATGCTTTTAGTGGAAAGGATCCGTTTTTGCGGGTGTATGGGTTTTTCAACATGCTTTTAGTGGAAAGGATCCGTTTTTGCGGGTGTATGGGTTTTTCAACATGCTTTTAGTGGTAAGGATCAGTTTTTGCGGGAGTATGGGTTTTTCAGCATGCTTTTAGTGGAAAGGAACCGTTTTTGCGGGTGTATTGGTTTTTCAACATGCTTTTAGTGGAAAGGATCCGTTTTTGCGGGTGTATGGGTTTTCCACCATGGTTTTAGTGGAAAGGATCAGTTTTTGCGGGTGTATGGGTTTTCCAACATGCTTTGAGTGGAAAGGATCCGTTTTTTCGGGTGTATGGGTTTTCCAACATGCCTTTAGTGGAAAGGATCCGTTTTTGCGGGTGTATGGTTTTTCCGACATGCTTTTAGTGGAAAGGATCCGTTTTTGCGGGTCTATGGGTTTTTCAACATACTTTTAGTAGAAAGGATCCGTTTTTGCGGGTGTATGGGTTTCCAACATGCATTTAGTGGAAAGGATCCGTTTTTGCATGTGTATGGGTTTTCCAACATGCTTTTAGTGGAAAGGATCCGTTTTTGCGGGTGTATAGGTTTTCCGACATGCTTTTAGTGGAAAGGATCCGTTTTTGCGGGTGTATGGGTTTTTCGATATGCTTTTAGTGGAAAGGATCCGTTTTTTGCGGGTGTATGGGCTTCCGACATGCTTTTAGTGGAAAGGATCCGTTTTTGCATGTGTATGGGGTTTCCAACATGCTTTTAGTGGAAAAAGGATCCGTTTTTGCGGGTGTATAGATTTTCCGACATGCTTTTAGTGAAAGGATCCGTTTTTGCGGGTGTATAGGTTTCCGACATGCTTTTAGTGGAAAGGATCCGTTTTTGCGGGTCTATGGATTTTCAACATACTTTTAGTAGAAAGGATCCGTTTTGCGGGTGTATGGGTTTCCAACATGCATTTCAGTGGAAAGGATCCGTTTTACTGTATGTGTATGGGTTTCCAACATGCTTTTAGTGGAAGGATCCGTTTTTGCGGGTGCTAGGTTTTCCGACATACTTTTAGTGGAAAGGATCCGTTTTGCGGGAGTGTATGGGCTTCCGACATGCTTTTAGTGGAAAGGATCCGTTTTTTACCGTAGTAATGTGGGTTTTTAACATGCTTTTAGTGGAAAAGGATCCGTTTTTGCGGGGTGTATAGATTTTCCGACATGCTTTTAGTAGAAAGGATCCGTTTTTGCGAATTGTATAGGTTTTCCGACATGCTTTTAGTGGAAAAGGATCCGTTTTGCGGAGTGTATGGGTTTTTCGATATGCTTTTAGTGGAAAGGATCGTTTTTGCGGGTGTATGGGTTTTCCGACATGCTTTTAGTGGAAAAAGGATCGTTTTTGCAAATGTGGGTTCCAACATGCTTTTAGTGAGATCCGTTTTTGCGGAGGTGTATAGGTTTTCCGACATGCTTTTTAGTAGGAAAGGATCCGTTTGCGGGTGTATGGGTTTTCCGACATGCTTTTAGTGGAAAGGATCCGTTTTTGCGGGTATATGGGTTTTTCAACATGCTTTTAGTGGAAAGGATCCGTTTTTGCGGGTGTATAGACTTCCGACATGCTTTTAGTGGAAAAGGATCCGTTTTGCATGTGGTATGGGTTTTCCAAACATGCTTTTAGTGGAAAGGATCCGTTTTTGCGGGTGTATAGATTTTCCGACATGCTTTTAGTAGAAAGGATCCGTTTTGCGGGTGTATAGGTTTTCCGACATGCTTTTAGTGGAAAGGATCCGTTTTGCGGGTCTATGGGTTTTTTCAACATACTTTTAGTAGAAAGGATCCGTTTTTGCGGGTGTATGGAGTTTCCAACATGCATTTAGTGGAAAGGATCCGTTTTTGCATGTGTATGGGTTTCCAACATGCTTTTAGTGGAAAGGATCCGTTTTGCGGGTGTATAGGTTTTTCCGACATACTTTTAGTGGAAAGGATCCGTTTTTGCGGGTGTATGGGCTTCGACATGCTTTTAGTGGAAAGGATCCGTTTTTTGCATGTGTATGGGTTTTCCAACATGCTTTTAGTGGGGAAAGGATCCGTTTTTGCGGGTGTATAGATTTTCCGACATGCTTTTAGTAGAAGGATCCGTTTTTGCGGGTGTATAGGTTTTCCGACATGCTTTTTATTGGAAAGGATCCGTTTTTGCGGGTGTATGGGTTTTTCGATATGCTTTTAGTGGAAAGGATCCGTTTTTTTGCCGGGTACGCGGGTTTTCCGACATTGCTTTTAGTGGAAAGGATCCGTTTTTGCATGTGTATGGGTTTTCCAACATGCTTTTAGTGGAAAGGATCCGTTTTTGCGGGTGTATAGGTTTTCCGACATGCTTTTAGTGGAAAGGATCCGTTTTTTGCGGGTGTATGGGTTTTCCGACATGCTTTTAGTGGAAAGGATCCGTTTTTGCGGGTATATGGGTTTTTCAACATGCTTTTAGTGGAAAGGATCCGTTTTTTGCCGAGTGTATGGGTTTTTCAACATGCTTTTAGTGGAAAGGATCCGTTTTTGCGGGTGTATGGGTTTTTCAACATGCTTTTAGTGGAAAGGATCCGTTTATGCGGGTGTATGGGTTTTTCAACATGCTTTTAGTGGAAAGGTTCCGTTTTTACGGGTGGATGGGTTTTCCAACATGCTTATAGTGGAAAGGATCATTTTTTGCGGGTGTATGGGTTTTCCAACATGTTTTTAGTGGAAAGGATCCGTTTTTGTGGGTGTATAGGTTTTTCAACATGCTTTTAGTGGAAAGGATCATTTTTTGCGGGTGTATGGGTTTTCCATCATGCTTTTAGTGGAAAGGATCATTTTTTGCGGGTGTATCGGTTTTCCATCATGCTTATAGTGGAAAGGATCCATTTTTGCTGGTGTATGGGTTTTCCGACATGCTTTTAGTGGAAAGGATCAGTTTTTGCGGGTGTATGGGTTTTCCAACATGCTTTTAGTGGAAAGGATCCGTTTTTGCGGGTGTATGGGTTTTTCAACATGCTTTTAGTGGAAAGGATCCGTTTTTGCGGGTGTATGGGTTTTTCAACATGCTTTTAGTGGAAAGGAGCCGTTTATGCGGGTGTATGGGTTTTTCAACATGCTTTTAGTGGAAAGGTTCCGTTTTTACGGGTGGATGGGTTCTCCAACATGCTTTTATTGGAAAGGATCATTTTTTGCGGGTGTATGGGTTTTCCAACATGTTTTTAGTGGAAAGGATCCGTTTTTGCGGGTGTATAGGTTTTCCAACATACTTTTAATAAGAAAGGATCCGTTTTTGCGGGTGTATGGGTTTTTCAACATGCTTTTAGTGGAAAGGATCAGTTTTTGCGGGTGTATGGGTTTTCCAACATGCTTTTAGTGGAAAGGATCCGTTTTTGCGGGTGTATGGGTTTTTCAACATGCTTTTAGTGGAAAGGATCCGTTTTTGCGGGTGTATGGGTTTTTCAACATGCTTTTAGTGGAAAGGATCCGTTTTTGCGGGTGTATGGGTTTTCAACATGCTTTTAGTGGAAAGGATCAGTTTTTGCGGGTGTATGGGTTTTCCAACATGCATTTAGTGGAAAGGATCCGTTTTTGCGGGTGTATAGGTTTTCCAACATACTTTTAATAAGAAAGGATCCGTTTTTGCGGGTGTATGGGTTTTTCAACATGCTTTTAGTGGAAAGGATCCGTTTTTGCGGGTGTATGGGTTTTTCAACATGCTTTTAGTGGAAAGGATCCATTTTTGCGGGTGTATGGGTTTTCCAACATACTTTTAATAAGAAAGGATCCGTTTTTGCGGGTGTATGGGTTTTTCAACATGTTTTTAGTGGAAAGGATCCGTTTTTGCGGGTGTATAGGTTTTCCAACATACTTTTAATAAGAAAGGATCCGTTTTTGCCGGTGTATGGGTTTTTCAACATGTTTTTAGTGGAAAGGATCCGTTTTTGCGGGTGTATAGGTTTTCCAACATACTTTTAATAAGAAAGGATCCGTTTTTGCCGGTGTATGGGTTTTCCAACATGCTTTTAGTGGAAAGGATCCGTTTTTGCGGGTGTATGGGTTTTTCAACATGCTTTTAGTGGAAAGGATCCGTTTTTGCGGGTGTATGGGTTTTTCAACATGCTTTTAGTGGAAAGGATCCGTTTATGCGGGTGTATGGGTTTTTCAACATGCTTTTAGTGGAAAGGAACCGTTTTTGCGGGTGTATGGGTTTTTCAACATGCTTTTAGTGGAAAGGTTCCGTTTTTACGGGTGGATGGGTTTTCCAACATGCTTTTAGTGGAAAGGATCATTTTTTGCGGGTGTATGGGTTTTCCAACATGTTTTTAGTGGAAAGGATCCGTTTTTGCGGGTGTATAGGTTTTCCAACATACTTTTAATAAGAAAGGATCCGTTTTTGCGGGTGTATGGGTTTTTCAACATGCTTTTAGTGGAAAGGATCCGTTTTTGCGGGTGTATGGGTTTTTCAACATGCTTTTAGTGGAAAGGATCAGTTTTTGCGGGTGTATGGGATTTCCAACATGCTTTTAGTGGAAAGGATCCGTTTTTTCGGGTGTATGGGTTTTTCAACATGCTTTTAGTGGAAAGGATCCGTTTTTGCGGGTGTATGGGTTTTCCGACATGCTTTTTGTGGAAATGATCAGTTTTTGCATGTGTATGGGTTTTTCAACATGCTTTTAGTGGAGAGGATCCGTTTTTGCGGGTGTATGGGTTTTCCGACATGCTTTTAGTGGAAAGGATCCGTTTTAGCGGGTGTATGGGTTTTTCAACATGCTTTTAGTGGAAAGGATCCGTTTTTGCGGGTGTATGGGTTTTCCAACATGCTTTTAGTGGAAAGGATCCGTTTATGCGGTTGTATGGGTTTTTCAGCATGCTTTTAGTGGAAAGGATCCGTTTTTGCGGGTGTATGGGTTTTTCAACATGCTTTTAGTGGAAAGGATCCGTTTATGCGGGTGTATGGGTTTCCAACATGCATTTAGTGGAAAGGATCCGTTTTTGCGGGTGTATGGGTTTTCCAACATGCATTTAGTGGAAAGGATCCGTTTTTGCGGGTGTATGGGTTTTCCAACATGCTTTTAGTGGAAAGGATCCGTTTTTGCGGGTGTATGGGTTTTCCAACATGCTTTTAGTGGAAAGGATCCGTTTTTGCGGGTGTATGGGTTTCCAACATGCATTTAGTGGAAAGGATCCGTTTTTGCGGGTGTATGGGTTTTTCAACATGCTTTTAGTGGAAAGGATCCGTTTTTGCGGGTGTATGGGTTTCCAACATGCTTTTAGTGGAAAGCATCCGTTTTTGCGGGTGTATGGGTTTTTCAACATGCTTTTAGTGGAAAGGATCCGTTTTTGCGGGTGTATGGGTTTTCCAACATGCTTTTAGTGGAAAGGATCCGTTTTTGCGGGTGTATGGGTTTTTCAACATGCTTTTAGTAGAAAGGATCCGTTTTTGCGGGTGTATGGGTTTTCCAACATGCTTTTAGTGGAAAGGATCCGTTTTTGCGGGTGTATGGGTTTTCCAACATGCTTTTAGTGGAAAGGATCCGTTTTTGCGGGTGTATGGGTTTCCAACATGCATTTAGTGGAAAGGATCCGTTTTTGCGGGTGTATGGGTTTTTCAACATGCTTTTAGTGGAAAGGATCCGTTTTTGCGGGTGTATGGGTTTCCAACATGCTTTTAGTGGAAAGCATCCGTTTTTGCGGGTGTATGGGTTTTTCAACATGCTTTTAGTGGAAAGGATCCGTTTTTGCGGGTGTATGGGTTTTCCAACATGCTTTTAGTGGAAAGGATCCGTTTTTGCGGGTGTATGGGTTTTTCAACATGCTTTTAGTAGAAAGGATCCGTTTTTGCGGGTGTATGGGTTTCCAACATGCATTTAGTGGAAAGGATCCGTTTTTGCGGGTGTATGGGTTTTCCAACATGCATTTAGTGGAAAGGATCCGTTTTTGCGGGTGTATGGGTTTTCCAACATGCTTTTAGTGGAAAGGATCCGTTTTTGCGGGTGTATAGGTTTTCCAACATACTTTTAATAAGAAAGGATCCGTTTTTGCGGGTGTATGGGTTTTTCAACATGCTTTTAGTGGAAAGGATCCGTTTTTGCGGGTGTATGGGTTTTTCAACATGCTTTTAGTGGAAAGGATCCATTTTTGCGGGTGTATGGGTTTTCCAACATACTTTTAATAAGAAAGGATCCGTTTTTGCGGGTGTATGGGTTTTTCAACATGTTTTTAGTGGAAAGGATCCGTTTTTGCGGGTGTATAGGTTTTCCAACATACTTTTAATAAGAAAGGATCCGTTTTTGCCGGTGTATGGGTTTTTCAACATGTTTTTAGTGGAAAGGATCCGTTTTTGCGGGTGTATAGGTTTTCCAACATACTTTTAATAAGAAAGGATCCGTTTTTGCCGGTGTATGGGTTTTCCAACATGCTTTTAGTGGAAAGGATCCGTTTATGCGGGTGTATGGGTTTTCCGACATGCTTTTAGTGGAAAGGATCCGTTTTTGCGGGTGTATGGGTTTTCCAACATGCTTTTAGTGGAAAGGATCCGTTTATGCGGGTGTATGGGTTTTTCAGCATGCTTTTAGTGGAAAGGAACCGTTTTTGCGGGTGTATTGGTTTTTCAACATGCTTTTAGTGGAAAGGATCCGTTTTTGCGGGTGTATGGGTTTTCCACCATGGTTTTAGTGGAATGGATCAGTTTTTGCGGGTGTATGGGTTTTCCAACATGCTTTGAGTGGAAAGGATCCGTTTTTTCGGGTGTATGGGTTTTCCAACATGCCTTTAGTGGAAAGGATCCGTTTTTGCGGGTGTATGGTTTTTCCGACATGCTTTTAGTGGAAAGGATCCGTTTTTGCGGGTCTATGGGTTTTTCAACATACTTTTAGTAGAAAGGATCCGTTTTTGCGGGTGTATGGGTTTCCAACATGCATTTAGTGGAAAGGATCCGTTTTTGCATGTGTATGGGTTTTCCAACATGCTTTTAGTGGAAAGGATCCGTTTTTGCGGGTGTATAGGTTTTCCGACATGCTTTTAGTGGAAAGGATCCGTTTTTGCGGGTGTATGGGCTTCCGACATGCTTTTAGTGGAAAGGATCCGTTTATGCGGGTGTATGGGTTTTTCAACATGCTTTTAGTGGAAAGGATCCGTTTTTGCGGGTGTATGGGTTTTTCAACATGCTTTTAGTGGAAAGGATCCGTTTTTGCGGGAGTATGGGTTTTTCAGCATGCTTTTAATGGAAAGGAACCGTTTTTGCGGGTGTATGGGTTTTTCAACATGCTTTTAGTGGAGAGGATCCGTTTTTGCGGGTGTATGGGTTTTCCGACATGCTTTTAGTGGAAAGGATCCGTTTTTGCGGGGGTCTGGTTTTTTCAACATGCTTTTAGTGGAAAGGATCCGTTTATGCGGGTGTATGGGTTTTTCAACATGCTTTTAGTGGAAAGGATCCGTTTTTGCGGGTGTATGGGTTTTTCAACATGCTTTTAGTGGAAAGGATCCGTTTTTGCGGGAGTATGGGTTTTTCAGCATGCTTTTAATGGAAAGGAACCGTTTTTGCGGGTGTATGGGATTTCAACATGCTTTTAGTGGAAAGGATCCGTTTTTGCGGGTGTATGGGTGTTCCAACATGGTTTTAGTGGAAAGGATCAGTTTTTGCGGGTGTATGGGTTTTCCAACATGCTTTTAGTGGAAAGGATCCGTTTTTTCGGTTGTATGGGTTTTTCAACATGCTTTTAGTGGAAAGGATCCCTTTTTGCGGGTGTATGGGTTTTCCAACATGGTTTTAGTGGAAAGGATCAGTTTTTGCGGGTGTATGGGTTTTCCAACATGCTTTTAGTGGAAAGGATCCGTTTTTGCGGGTGTATGGGTTTTTCAACATGCTTTTAGTGGAAAGGATCCGTTTTTGCGGGTGTATGGGTTTTTCAACATGCTTTTAGTGGAAAGGATCCGTTTATGCGGGTGTATGGGTTTTTCAACATGCTTTTAGTGGAAAGGAACCGTTTTTGCGGGTGTATGGGTTTTTCAACATGCTTTTAGTGGAAAGGTTCCGTTTTTACGGGTGGATGGGTTTTCCAACATGCTTTTAGTGGAAAGGATCATTTTTTGCGGGTGTATGGGTTTTCCAACATGTTTTTAGTGGAAAGGATCCGTTTTTGCGGGTGTATAGGTTTTCCAACATACTTTTAATAAGAAAGGATCCGTTTTTGCGGGTGTATGGGTTTTTCAACATGCTTTTAGTGGAAAGGATCCGTTTTTGCGGGTGTATGGGTTTTTCAACATGCTTTTAGTGGAAAGGATCAGTTTTTGCGGGTGTATGGGATTTCCAACATGCTTTTAGTGGAAAGGATCCGTTTTTTCGGGTGTATGGGTTTTTCAACATGCTTTTAGTGGAAAGGATCCGTTTTTGCGGGTGTATGGGTTTTCCGACATGCTTTTTGTGGAAAGGATCAGTTTTTGCATGTGTATGGGTTTTTCAACATGCTTTTAGTGGAGAGGATCCGTTTTTGCGGGTGTATGGGTTTTCCGACATGCTTTTAGTGGAAAGGATCCGTTTTAGCGGGTGTATGGGTTTTTCAACATGCTTTTAGTGGAAAGGATCCGTTTTTGCGGGTGTATGGGTTTTCCAACATGCTTTTAGTGGAAAGGATCCGTTTATGCGGTTGTATGGGTTTTTCAGCATGCTTTTAGTGGAAAGGATCCGTTTTTGCGGGTGTATGGGTTTTTCAACATGCTTTTAGTGGAAAGGATCCATTTATGCGGGTGTATGGGTTTCCAACATGCATTTAGTGGAAAGGATCCGTTTTTGCGGGTGTATGGGTTTTCCAACATGCATTTAGTGGAAAGGATCCGTTTTTGCGGGTGTATGGGTTTTCCAACATGCTTTTAGTGGAAAGGATCCGTTTTTGCGGGTGTATGGGTTTTCCAACATGCTTTTAGTGGAAAGGATCCGTTTTTGCGGGTGTATGGGTTTCCAACATGCATTTAGTGGAAAGGATCCGTTTTTGCGGGTGTATGGGTTTTTCAACATGCTTTTAGTGGAAAGGATCCGTTTTTGCGGGTGTATGGGTTTCCAACATGCTTTTAGTGGAAAGCATCCGTTTTTGCGGGTGTATGGGTTTTTCAACATGCTTTTAGTGGAAAGGATCCGTTTTTGCGGGAGTATGGGTTTTTCAGCATGCTTTTAATGGAAAGGAACCGTTTTTGCGGGTGTATGGGTTTTTCAACATGCTTTTAGTGGAGAGGATCCGTTTTTGCGGGTGTATGGGTTTTCCAACATGCTTTTAGTGGAAAGGATCCGTTTTTGCGGGTGTATGGGTTTCCAACATGCATTTAGTGGAAAGGATCCGTTTTTGCGGGTGTATGGGTTTTTCAACATGCTTTTAGTGGAAAGGATCCGTTTTTGCGGGTGTATGGGCTTCCGACATGCTTTTAGTGGAAAGGATCCGTTTATGCGGGTGTATGGGTTTTTCAACATGCTTTTAGTGGAAAGGATCCGTTTTTGCGGGTGTATGGGTTTTTCAACATGCTTTTAGTGGAAAGGATCCGTTTTTGCGGGAGTATGGGTTTTTCAGCATGCTTTTAATGGAAAGGAACCGTTTTTGCGGGTGTATGGGTTTTTCAACATGCTTTTAGTGGAGAGGATCCGTTTTTGCGGGTGTATGGGTTTTCCGACATGCTTTTAGTGGAAAGGATCCGTTTTTGCGGGGGTCTGGTTTTTTCAACATGCTTTTAGTGGAAAGGATCCGTTTATGCGGGTGTATGGGTTTTTCAACATGCTTTTAGTGGAAAGGATCCGTTTTTGCGGGTGTATGGGTTTTTCAACATGCTTTTAGTGGAAAGGATCCGTTTTTGCGGGAGTATGGGTTTTTCAGCATGCTTTTAATGGAAAGGAACCGTTTTTGCGGGTGTATGGGATTTCAACATGCTTTTAGTGGAAAGGATCCGTTTTTGCGGGTGTATGGGTGTTCCAACATGGTTTTAGTGGAAAGGATCAGTTTTTGCGGGTGTATGGGTTTTCCAACATGCTTTTAGTGGAAAGGATCCGTTTTTTCGGTTGTATGGGTTTTTCAACATGCTTTTAGTGGAAAGGATCCCTTTTTGCGGGTGTATGGGTTTTCCAACATGGTTTTAGTGGAAAGGATCAGTTTTTGCGGGTGTATGGGTTTTCCAACATGCTTTTAGTGGAAAGGATCCGTTTTTGCGGGTGTATGGGTTTTTCAACATGCTTTTAGTGGAAAGGATCCGTTTTTGCGGGTGTATGGGTTTTTCAACATGCTTTTAGTGGAAAGGATCCGTTTATGCGGGTGTATGGGTTTTTCAACATGCTTTTAGTGGAAAGGAACCGTTTTTGCGGGTGTATGGGTTTTTCAACATGCTTTTAGTGGAAAGGTTCCGTTTTTACGGGTGGATGGGTTTTCCAACATGCTTTTAGTGGAAAGGATCATTTTTTGCGGGTGTATGGGTTTTCCAACATGTTTTTAGTGGAAAGGATCCGTTTTTGCGGGTGTATAGGTTTTCCAACATACTTTTAATAAGAAAGGATCCGTTTTTGCGGGTGTATGGGTTTTTCAACATGCTTTTAGTGGAAAGGATCCGTTTTTGCGGGTGTATGGGTTTTTCAACATGCTTTTAGTGGAAAGGATCAGTTTTTGCGGGTGTATGGGATTTCCAACATGCTTTTAGTGGAAAGGATCCGTTTTTTCGGGTGTATGGGTTTTTCAACATGCTTTTAGTGGAAAGGATCCGTTTTTGCGGGTGTATGGGTTTTCCGACATGCTTTTTGTGGAAAGGATCAGTTTTTGCATGTGTATGGGTTTTTCAACATGCTTTTAGTGGAGAGGATCCGTTTTTGCGGGTGTATGGGTTTTCCGACATGCTTTTAGTGGAAAGGATCCGTTTTAGCGGGTGTATGGGTTTTTCAACATGCTTTTAGTGGAAAGGATCCGTTTTTGCGGGTGTATGGGTTTTTCAACATGCTTTTAGTGGAAAGGATCAGTTTTTGCGGGTGTATGGGATTTCCAACATGCTTTTAGTGGAAAGGATCCGTTTTTTCGGGTGTATGGGTTTTTCAACATGCTTTTAGTGGAAAGGATCCGTTTTTGCGGGTGTATGGGTTTTCCGACATGCTTTTTGTGGAAAGGATCAGTTTTTGCATGTGTATGGGTTTTTCAACATGCTTTTAGTGGAGAGGATCCGTTTTTGCGGGTGTATGGGTTTTCCGACATGCTTTTAGTGGAAAGGATCCGTTTTAGCGGGTGTATGGGTTTTTCAACATGCTTTTAGTGGAAAGGATCCGTTTTTGCGGGTGTATGGGTTTTCCAACATGCTTTTAGTGGAAAGGATCCGTTTATGCGGTTGTATGGGTTTTTCAGCATGCTTTTAGTGGAAAGGATCCGTTTTTGCGGGTGTATGGGTTTTTCAACATGCTTTTAGTGGAAAGGATCCATTTATGCGGGTGTATGGGTTTCCAACATGCATTTAGTGGAAAGGATCCGTTTTTGCGGGTGTATGGGTTTTCCAACATGCATTTAGTGGAAAGGATCCGTTTTTGCGGGTGTATGGGTTTTCCAACATGCTTTTAGTGGAAAGGATCCGTTTTTGCGGGTGTATGGGTTTTCCAACATGCTTTTAGTGGAAAGGATCCGTTTTTGCGGGTGTATGGGTTTCCAACATGCATTTAGTGGAAAGGATCCGTTTTTGCGGGTGTATGGGTTTTTCAACATGCTTTTAGTGGAAAGGATCCGTTTTTGCGGGTGTATGGGTTTCCAACATGCTTTTAGTGGAAAGCATCCGTTTTTGCGGGTGTATGGGTTTTTCAACATGCTTTTAGTGGAAAGGATCCGTTTTTGCGGGTGTATGGGTTTTCCAACATGCTTTTAGTGGAAAGGATCCGTTTTTGCGGGTGTATGGGTTTTTCAACATGCTTTTAGTAGAAAGGATCCGTTTTTGCGGGTGTATGGGTTTCCAACATGCATTTAGTGGAAAGGATCCGTTTTTGCGGGTGTATGGGTTTTCCAACATGCATTTAGTGGAAAGGATCCGTTTTTGCGGGTGTATGGGTTTTCCAACATGCTTTTAGTGGAAAGGATCCGTTTTTGCGGGTGTATGGGTTTTCCAACATGCTTTTAGTGGAAAGGATCTGTTTTTGCGGGTGTATGGGTTTCCAACATGCTTTTAGCGGAAAGGATCCGTTTTTGCGAGTGTATGGGTTTTCCAACATGCTTTTAGTGAAATGGATCCGTTTTTGCGGGTGTACAATTTTTACTTTGTGTGTTTTAGTTAGTTGATGGTTGATATAAAATTTTTATCCTATAGTGACTAGTGTTATAAAGTAGTTAGCATTTTAAGGAATTGGAATAAACTGACACAATGGTAAATTATGAACGATGAGCTTATAAATTCTATTTGAGTGTGTCACTTATAACGTAATATCAAACGCTAAAGTATTGGATTTTCGCATTTGAAATAAACACAACAATTTTAATTTAAACAGTCTGTATTACTTTTATCTATTCGTAGAGTCTTAGTAAAACAATATGCTCTCCGGCAGAAATGTTATATGCACCTCATTTGTACGAGAAACCACAAGGGTAGTAGCTGTTTTCGCTCTTTCGCCTATTATGAACAAGCCACATTTTTTTTATTCATCTCTCCATTACTCGACATTTTAGTAGAGTGACTAAGTGGCGGTTTAGATTCCTAATCTTCCCAAGCAACTAACCTTTTTTTTCTCTACTGAGCGTCAAGCATTGAGTGAAATAATCCAAAAGTGTTTAAGTCAAAGAAGTGTGAGTTCAATAGCTTGTCACAACAGAGGTGAGCAAAAAACTAAGACTGAAATACCGAGAAGATTCATGGGACGTAGAATGAGAACAAACTATCCCCGTGGACTAAATAAAAGGGAGGAACGTACAACAGCCGAAGCGTCGTGAATTTGACAATAAAGATGAGGATAACAGTCCGAACAATGCAAATAATGTAAATATGAATACGAGTGGGCCCGTAATTTAAAAAGATGGCAATATATATGTATGAATGTGCCGTCGAACATGACGACAACATATGTATTGATGTTCCTACTATTGAGTATCTTAGATTTAGACATATTGTATCCTCCCTATTACCATAAAAGCTGCTGCATATATATATATATATATATATATATAGGAAAGAATATTAATAAAAGTTTTGAATTTAAAAATGTACTTTTTTAACAGTATTTGTTTATTTTTATTATATTTTATATTTCAGACCGTCCTCGGTCCTTCATCAGAAACAAGTGATTTAAAATATAATAAAAATAAAAAAATACTGTTAAAAAAAGTACATTTTTAAATTCAAAACTTTTTATTAATATTCTTTCCTATACATATTAAGACAGTATACGTGGATGATCATCACTATATATATATATAAATATATATACTTTCACGCTCATAAAGTGAGGGACAATAGCGAAGCAGAGATAGCTCATTTTGTTAAAGATGCAAGTGTGACACGATAACTAGATATATATGTATTTTATTATAATAATAGATTAAAATAGAAAATAGATTAGAATAGAAAATAGTTTAGAAAACATATTTAACAAAAGTGAAAAAGAAGAGGAAAAAAATAAATAAATAAACGCTTTTTCTTTCATGAGGAAAATTGTCCTCTGGTAAATATTGGACTCAGTGTAAAGTTCAGCGAATACGTTTTCGATGACCCGGTCAAAGGCTGTCCCTTACTGTATCGTGACCACACATTAAGCCTTTTCCGGCGGAAGCCTTATTAAGATAAACAAAAAAGATAACTGAAATTTCAGACTTACAGTCGCCGGTGTTTGTCACCGGTGGTCTAAAGCATTTCCGGATTTCCGCATTTCCGGATTCATATTAAATAAATAGAGCCAGTTAAGTTAAGACGGAAAGAAGTGAAAGGAGTCAGCCGGGTGCGAGCTTGAAGGAAGGATCTCCGTTCGTCTTGTTTCGTCCAGTTTGGGTTTGTTGATCTCCATTAATTAGAGTTAGAGCTGTGTGTCACATTCGCCTGCCCCAACCGAAAAGGCTAACTCTAAACGAATAAAGCATCCTTTCAACTCATCCAAATTGTGGAAGTTCGTTCCTTATAGTCAATCTTGTACCCCCAGCTGTTCGTCCGACGGTTTCTACAAAAATCCGGCAACATCACAGCGTGGAGAACGGCCGCCGGAGAAATTGTTAGGACGGGCCGTTGGGGTGGTGCATTTGGTGTCGTGACTGCAGGATTTGGAACCCACGGAAGTTCCACTGGATGCTAAGTTTGGATTTCGACGAACCGACGCGACTGGACGAGACGGGACGAACGGAGAAAAGGAAATCGATGAAAGAACAATACTAACAACCAAATTCTAATTGCTTGGTATAAGCTTCAAAAGTAGAAAAAAGAAAAAAAAAGAAACAAGGGAAGGAAAGGGAACCCGTTATCAACAAGTACCGTAAGAAAAAAAGAAAATTAAATCGAAGAAAGAACTATTCTCACAGCCAAATTCTGATTGCTTGGTGTAAGCTTCAGGGGAAGAAAAAGAAGAAAAAAAAAACAAGAAACAAAGAAAGGAAAGGGAACCCGTTTTCAACAAGCACCGTAAGGTAAGCAGAATTATTTACTCCCTTTTTGTCAGGCCAAAATTCTCGCAGGCAGAAGAACGGTTGCCACTAACGGCCGTACGATCGAAAAAAAAGAAAAAAGAAAAGAAAAGGGACAATGAATTGATTAAGAAGAAAAAAAAAATAAAGGTGTGAGTACTTTGAGAGAAAAAAGTATAAACTTTGAAAAAAAAAAAAGGAAAAGAAAAAGAGAGATAGAAACAACGCGAACGGTGTGAAGAAAAAAAAAAAGAAACAAAGGAAAGGGAACCCCTTATCAACAAGCACCGTAAGAAAAAAAGAAAAGGAAATCGAAGAAAGAACTATTCTCACAGTCAAATTCTGATTGCTTGGTGTAAGCTTCAGGGGAAGAAAAAGAAGAAAAAAAAACCAAAAACAAGAAACAAAGAAAGGAAAAGGAACCCGTTTTCAACAAGCACCGTAAGGTAAGCAGAATTATTTACTCCCTTTTTGAACGGTTGCCACGAACGGCCGTACGATCGAGAAAAAAAAAAGAAAAAGGAAAGAAAAGAGGACAATGAATTGATTAAGAAAAAAAAGTGTGTGAGTACTTTGAGAGAAAAAAGTATAAATTTTGAAAAAAAAAAGGAAAAGAAAAAGAGAGATAGAAACAACGCGAACGGTATGAAAAAAAACAAGAAACAAAGGAAAGGGAACCCGTTATCAACAAGCACCGTAAGGTAAGCAGAATTATTTACTCCCTTTTTGAACGGTTGCCACGAACGGCCGTACGATCGAGAAAAAAAAAAGAAAAAGGAAAGAAAAGAGGACAATGAATTGATTAAGAAAAAAAGTGTGTGAGTACTTTGAGAGAAAAAAGTATAAATTTTGAAAAAAGAAAAAGAGAGATAGAAACAACGCGAACGGTGTGAAAAAAAAACAAGAAACAAAGGAAAGGGAACCCGTTATCAACAAGCACCGTACGGTAAGCAGAATTATTTACTCCATTTTTGTCTGGTCAAAAAAAAAAAAAGAAAGAAAAAGAGAAATAGAGACAACTTAAACGGTCTGAATGAGTACTTAAAAACAAAACAAGGAGAAGAATGAAAAAGGACTGTTTGAACAGAAAAAGGGATGATGATGATGAAAAAAAAAATTTGAGAAAAACAGAAAGAAACATTTTAGGAACATTTATTTACTTTTTTGTTATTGTTTTCGTTAAAAGAAAAAAGAAAGGAAGATGGAATATGATAATGAGAAAAAGGTGTGTACAAAAAACAATGGAAAAAATAATAGGACGGGAGAGAGCAAGAAACAACTGTGTATAAAAAAAAAAAATTAAAAAAAAGTGAATTGATTAAAAAAAAATGTGTGAGTATTTTTGAGAAAAAAAAGTATGAATTTTGAAAAGAAAGTAAAAGAAAAAGAGAGATAGAAACAACGCAAACGATGTGAAAAAAAGAGAAGAATGAAAAAAAAGGACTGTTTGAAAAAAAGTGGGTAAAAGAATAGTGTGTTATTACTTTAAAAAAAAAAAAAAGCATTATTTGTGAAAAAAAAATGACAGAGAGAAAAACTAAGTGGGAGTGTCCAACAACGACAAAAATGTTTTGAAAAAAAAATGAGATGATGTGTACGAAAAAAACAAAAAAAAGAAAAAAACAAAAAAAAAGAAAAAAAATAAGAGGAAGAGAGAGAGAGCAAGAAACAACTGTGCGCGTACAAAAAAAATGAATTGGAAAAAAAGAATGTGTGACTATATTTTGAGATAAAAAGTACGAATTTTGAAAAGGAAGTTAAAGAAAAAGAGAGATAGGAACAACGCAAACGGAGTGAAAAAATAGAGAGAAGAATGAAAAAGGACTGTTTGAAAATAAAAATAGGGTAAAAGAATAGTGTGTGTTATTACTTAAAAAAAAAAGAAGAAAAAAAAGCACTATTCGTGAAAAAAAATGAGAGAGAAAAACTAAATGAAAGTGTATAACAACGACAAAAATATGTTTTGAAAAAAGAAAAGAAATGATGATGAGGAAAAAAAATATTTTAAGAAAAACAAAAAGAAACATCTTTGAAACATTTATTTTCTTGTTTTGTTGAAAAAATAAGATGATGATGATAAAAAAAAATTTTTTGGGAAAAACAGAAGGAAGCGTTTTAGAAACATTTATTGACTTTGTAGCGGGACTATCGACAGAAAAGGTGCCGTTAACCCCGCTGTGAGTTAAAGCAATACGATCGAATCAAGGACTACGAAATCGAAGGTTTATACGTTTCAACCAAGTTTTTATTTGCCTAAACCGGCAAAATAATGTTTTACAGAAACTTCGTTGGGTCGCCGGTGCTGATTGATGGGATCGCTAGGTTCCAAGACGGTAAGCCGGTAGCTGGCTGGGTAGTACTGGTGCGAAGTTGGTTGCTGTAAACTCCGCTCCGGTTGTCTTTAGACGTACGGTCGTGAGTGTAGCCGGGATCTGCCGGTTTCTGCCTGGTGCGCCCGCTGTGTCTACTGCTCCTGCTGCTCAGGTAGGTTAGCCCTGAAAAGGGCTATTGCATATGTAGATGAAGAGCCCTTAAAAGGACTTGTGCATATCAATACGGAAAGCCCTTAAAAGGGCTATATCAGTGTAAACTATGCTGCAATCATTTTTCGGGCGCCATTGACCCCATTGGGAGGGGACGTCCTCAGCAAACTTCCGTCATGATAAGGTTTCATTGGGGGGGGATGCAGGAAAGGCTCAGAGACTTATGGCTGGAAAATGGTAACAGGAGATGAATTAACGAAGATGGAGTCTCTTCAGGAATAGAAGAGAAGAAGTAAAGCGGAAAGCAAAACACTAAATTGAACAAAGGTGTTCGTTAATGAAGAATTGACCCTCATACGTAGCGATAAACCAACTGCGTGGATTCATTGATGCCACCGGCTACGAAGACAAAAATTGAGGAATTGGTTGTTGAAATAAGAAAAATGTGTTGAGGAAATACAAAGAAATGGTATGGATTAATAAGAAATTTCATGATTGATGTTTGTGGAGAGGAGGAGAATATCCCTGGGGGATCAAAATAATTTTTGGTGGTGATGGCGTGCCGACATAATGAAGCATCGTGTCATGTTTTTTTTTGTTTTGTTTATTGTAATTTATTGACATGACAAGATCCGTTGGGGGAGGTAATGTGACACGATAACTAGATATATATGTATTTTATTATAATAATAGATTAAAATAGAAAATAGTTTAGAAAACATATTTAACAAAAGTGAAAAAGAAGAGGAAAAAAATGAATAAATAAACGCTTTTTCTTTCATGAGGAAAATTGTCCTCGGGTAAATATTTGACTCAGTGTAAAGTTCAGCGAATACATTTTCGATGACCCGGTCAAAGGCTGTCCCTTACTGTATCGTGACCACACATTAAGCCTTTTCCGGCGGAAGCCTTATTAAGATAAACAAAAAAGATAACTGAAATTTCAGACTTACAGTCGCCGGTGTTTGTCACCGGTGGTCTAAAGCATTTCCGGATTTCCGCATTTCCGGATTCATATTAAATAAATAGAGCCAGTTAAGTTAAGACGGAAAGAAGTGAAAGGAGTCAGCCGGGTGCGAGCTTGAAGGAAGGATCTCCGTTCGTCTTGTTTCGTCCAGTTTGGGTTTGTTGATCTCCATTAATTAGAGTTAGAGCTGTGTGTCACATTCGCCTGCCCCAACCGAAAAGGCTAACTCTAAACGAATAAAGCATCCTTTCAACTCATCCAAATTGTGGAAGTTCGTTCCTTATAGTCAATCTTGTACCCCCAGCTGTTCGTCCGACGGTTTCTACAAAAATCCGGCAACATCACAGCGTGAAGAACGGCCGCCGGAGAAATTGTTCGGGACGGACCATTGGGGTGGTACACAAGGATGAGTAAGTGTCGGCCCAGTCTATTCTCTTTACTATCAGTTATTAAACTTCACTACCAGCTATGAAAGTTCTTGCCTCGTGTTTACTCTTTAACTTATCTTTTTTATGCAAAAGTTGTGTTGTCGAGTAATGAAGAATATATATATATATATATATATATATATATATATATATATATATATGCATATATAGATATATGCGTATAAATACTTTCTATTCTTATAAAGACCATTGTAGACACACACACACACACACACACACACACACACACACACACACACACATATATATATATATATATATATATATGTTTGTGTGTGTGTGTATACCTCATGTCAGTCGAGAGGGTTTTTTTTTTCTTATATCTTAATTGAAGATACTCAATAGTAGGTACATCAATATACATATTGTCGTCATGAATTCAGATGCAAGGAATGTGAACAATTATATTAATGAGCCACGTAACGAAACTCACCATCCGGATTCTGAGAAACAGAGCCCGCAGCACAATCGGCCCAGATACAGGACAAGAAGAGTGTGATTTTGTTGAAGATACCGGCACGAGGAATGCTATATTCATACTGAGAATGCTATATGAAAGAGCAATACAAGTGCAAAAGGCCATTGACAAAGTAGATATGTGCGATAACCTTGCCATTTTTGGAAAAGACATTTGGATGATCAAGAATCTATATTGGCAACAAACCCATTCCGTACGGACAGGAAACTAATTCAGCAGGTATGCAAAAATAGAAAGGGGCGTAAGACATTGATGTTTTGTCATCAGATCTATTTAACTTATACAGCGAAACATTTCGGAGTGTAATAAAATTCTTACCAAGTTTCGTTATTTGTAGCCACAATCTCAACAATGTAAGGTCTACAAATGACACGGTCCTCACAGCAGACACGGAAAATGAAATGCAGGACCTCCTACATAAGGTAGCAAGTGAAGGCGAGATTAAATGACTGAGCATAAACTTTAAAAAAACGGAATGTATGATCATTAGCAAAAAGAAGACCCCAAAATGCCAACTACAGTTCTGCAAAAACTAAAATAAAACAAAGAAATTTAAGTACCTGGGAGGTGTTCTAGCAAAGGATGTAAAAGGCATCATTGGGATCCGAAGAAGCATTGGTATGGACAAAGACCCATTTAAAAACTAAACAGTGTACTGAAATATCATTGATAACAAGAAAAGAATGCGGGACTGCTATGTGTTATCTGTCCTTCTGTATGCCAGTGACTGTTGAACGATCTCCACAAGGATGAAGGAGAGGCTTGAGACAGCAGAAATGTGATTTTACAGAAGGATGTTGAGGATTTCCTGGACAGTATGAGTAATGATGAGGTGCTGGTGAGAGGATGCACACGAAAATAATTCATACTTAACATCATGAAGAGACAGATGCGGTTCCTGGGAGATGTAATAAAGAAAAAGGGCTTAGAGAATTTAATACTCACAAGACTGATAGAAGGAAAGAGAGAAAAGGTAAATCAGCGCGAGATGTATTTGATAGGTTTGAACAAATGGATGGCGGACACCAAGAAGAAAATATTTAGAGCAACAAGAGACAGGGTTAAATGGAAGTCCATGATCGACTACGAAAAAGATCGTTATAAATATTTAGCCGTCATTTTTGATGGCACAGGCCCACTCGTTTTGGTATATAAACTGGCTACGCTGCTCATGTTAAAGCCTTGTATGTAATGTTAGTTTGAGTATTTTGAAAGCAGAATAGTTCAATCGAGCTGGTGCCTAAATGATGAATTTATGAAAGTTATAGATCTACTCCCACCATTAATCTATCCGATAAGTCAAATACTAGATGAATTAGTACTTTACAGTCCTATAAGCGATCATATTCCTTTCAATTCATGAATGACTAGGCAGAAGATTTTCCTTCATTACATTGCCGTTTCTTTCTGTTGTAGACTGGTTGTCAACCAAGGCTAAATACCTAGTCCGTCCTTCTATTTAACGCATAGCTTGGAGACGAAGAGATTTAGATGTATCTTTCTCAAGGGGATTTGCGTGTAGGGGAAAGTAACAAACCCGACTGGATTTCGAACTCGGCTCTCCGACATTAAGCTTAATCATATAAAACACTGATCCAAACCTTAAAGTTTGCTATATATATAGTCAGTCCTACAGATGGTCGGATGAACTCAAAGAGTTAGCGACAGTCATTTAAGTTATTGCTTCTTGGTAATAATGGCGTGGAAAATCAACGGTTTCTTATTGGTTGATTTTGTTTAGTGGAATATCCACCACTATGGGTTATTTAATGCCGAAATCTATGTATTCTGATAATTTTATAGGTTCAATGCATTTAAATATAATGGCATGCCTTCAGCTACAGATAAAATCTATTGTTAGTAAGTCTACTATAAAATGTATTGCTGGTGATCTATATATATATAAAAGGCAATCTGTGAGTCTATGTGTGACTGTAATCCATGCACGCCTACATTTTTTAAGCTACGTCATTCAAATTTTCTAGGGATCCAGGTAGACACATAATTTTTGTGTTTATTTTCAGCAATTTTCCCTTTCGCACTTTTTGACCAATTGAGCCGATTGTTTACATTTGCTTCGTAAAACATCTAAGACCTAAGATGGTTGCTAAATTACTTTCACAGAAATCAAATCACACGTGTCAAACGCGACTAAAAAACAAAAAAAACAAATATACCTTTATATATAATTTTTATTGCGAAGATTTAAAATTTCATTTGGTCAACAAAAACATGTGAATATTTTCCCCCGTAATTTTGAAACAAAATAAATGTTTTAAAAAAAATTGTTTTTTCAAACAAAAACAAATTATGTAAAAAAAAATGCCAATGGTTAATTTAAGTATTTAAGTCTTTTTTTTTTCAGATTTAATATTTCATACTTCAGAAAATAAAATTTAAAAAAAAAAAGCTTTTTTTCGCTAAATATTTCATATTTAATGTTCGTGTGACATTAATGTAAATTTTTCATCTAAAATTAAATGTCTTCATTTTTAAATATTCTTCGAAAATTTCTGAAATTCATTTAGTCAACAAAAAATGTAAATATTTTCCCCCGTAATTTTGAAACAAAAACAAACGCAATGTTGTTTACAATGTCACACAAGACATCAAATCACGTTTACGCAAAACAAAAGAAAATAATTTTTTTAATGGAATTTTTTAACAATTTTTAAAGAACAATTTTTATATGATTATATAATGATAGTTATATACTATACAAATCTATTCTTACCTTTTTAAAGTGTTGTGTTTTTAATTGGGTATTCACTATTTGCCGTTAGCTGGGACACTAAGAAATGATACGACCCCTGGTCATGGTGTTCCTGGGAACAACAGCAATTAAGATGTAGTTCCACGCTCCTCAAAACTTCAAGTCTTCCGATCAGAGGTCTTGCTAGAGGATATAGTTTATCGTTATACTCAGGAAAATCAACAGGAATCTACTCCAATATAGAAAAATTGCTGCAATTTACAAAACCATATCAAACTGAGCCATAAACACCTAATCCAATCTTTCTTAAATAACCGCAAAATGAAGGTCGTTCTGAATGGGCGTGCCTCTTCGTCCTACAGCACGAATGCTGGTGTCCCACAGGGCTCTATCCTGGGCCCGACGCTCTTCCTTATTTTCATGAACGCCCTCCCAGATGAGATCAAGTCCCAAGTAGGCATCTACGCAGATGACACTACAATATACTCCCGCTCCGGTAAGAAATCTGTCGTGGCGGACAGACATAATCTCGCTGCTGACCTTGAGCGGGATCTACACTCTGTGGTGAACTGGGGCATGAAGTGGCTTGTCAACTTCAATTCATCTAAGACCAAGCTGTTGTCTGTCAACCATAACAGGCAACCTCTTCTGCCTCCCATAAGCATGGACCAAGCGATTCTCCCTGAGAGTAATACACTACGCCTCCTCGAACTTACCCTGTCCTCAGACCTCAAATGGAACCACTGTATTGAATCCATAGCAAAATCTACTACTAAGAAGATTGGGTCACTATGTCGATCCAGGATGTTTTTTCCACCTGAATCCATCCTGCATATTTACAAGTCAACCATCCGTCCGTGCATGGAGTACTGCTGTCATTTATGGTCAGGTGCCCCTGCCGTTCTCCTCAGTGTTCTTGACAAGCTCCAAAGGAGAGT
>JBBBDQ010000428.1:1840000-2020000 GCA_037127315.1 Ascarosepion bandense | reverse complement strand
TTATATATATATATATATATTAGTCATTCACATACAAACCTGTTTCGCTGTATCACAGCTCACCGTTGTGGCTAGACACATCTACTTAACATAAGCATGTTATAATATCACTGCAAAAGTAGCTATTGTTTCGACACTATAAGTGTCTAAGGGGATTTGTCTAGTTTTTTACTTTTTAAAACTCTTCAACTCGAAAGCATCTTCATCACTTGTTAAGACAGAAGTAGTGTAGAAACTAAATAGGTACTTTTCTAGTGATATTATAACATATTTATCTTATAAATTCTAAATAAATATTATTCGGTCTACTTTATATTGAGCACTTTTTAAGAAAAGTCTTGTTTTTGTTTTTTTTGGATAAGGAATTTTATTCCATCCATACCTACTTATACTTAGGTTTATATATATATATATATATATATATATATATATATATATATATATATATGCTTAATGTATAAATTCCGTATATATACGAATTTATACAATTTTCTATGTGTATGCAACGAACAAATTGATGGTGAATATTCTTTTATACATATATACACACATGTACAAATTATATATATATATATATATATATATATATATATATATATATATTTCTCTCACTCTCTCTCTTTCTCTCTCTTTCTCTCTTGTTCCTTTGTTTTGTCCGTCGCCTTGTGTGCATGTATGCGTACGCTCGTGTGAGTGTTCGTTTGCCTTCAGCGGCTTTGAGCTGTCAAAGTACATTTAAGCGCCTATCTGTCAAACAAATCATCACAAGAAGCCTTTAATGGATTCAGTAAATGGCGTGAACTGAAAATGGGGGGGAATGGATGAAACAAACGTAGAAAGAAAAGATGATTGTGTCTGTGCGTTCACGTGGGCTTCTCTACCCTTCTTTGATTAATGGCTGCCGTATCGAAGTGAAAGGCTTTTTTCCCGCCAATCGACTTTGATGCGATATTGACCTGCCGACACACATAGTAAAACCTACGGAGTGCCTTACCCTTCACCCCCATGCCAAACAAGCTCCTGACCCCTGACGTATACACAGCGGAACCATCACGTTCAACTCATCACCTCTCTCTAATCTTGGCCTGTCATTGAATACATACTCACACTTTCGCATCACATATACATGCAGTGCAATTACTATATATATTGTATATGAATATATCAGGTGAGGATGAAAAGTTTACGGCCTGACCAAGACACCACGGAAGTTCGACCACTGATTCATTTGATCTTTTCAACATCTCCTTATATATGTATAGCATATCGAAACCGAGTGGCGACACTCTGTTTTATGCATGAACGAAATCTTCAGGTTATTTGATTTGGATAACAGCTCAATTATTTACAAATAGAGTGTTCGTCCCTGATTCGAATAATGCTGCGATATAAGACCAGGTGTTCCTGCTATATTCTTTAAAATAATCTAAATAAGATTAAAAAATATTATTGGTCCTGACCTGACATCAAGGCTTCAATCACTTTCCCACTGCTGTAAGTTTGTTTTGCTGTGCCTTTTCAATAAATACTTTTATGGCAGTAAGCTCATCGCTATGGTAGCAAGATTTTGTGAATTAAGTTTCAGTGATAGTAATGGATATATTCAACTTGTACAGCGAGACTATTCTGAAGACTCTAGATGTTATGTCAGGAATTTTCATCGGAGGCTACAATTTGAACAACATAAGGTACGCAGATGATACAGCGCTGATTGCAGACACAGAAAGGAAACTACATGATCTACAGAAGGTACCGGAAGATAGTGACAAAAAAGGACTACAAATAAACCTCAAGAAGACCGAATGCATGGTCATCAACAAAAAGAGCGACCCAAAATGTCAAATACAGGAGAGGCATACTAAAATCAAGCAGGTACAAAAAAATTAAATACCTGGGAATTTTTCTAACAGAAGACGGAAAGTGTGACATACAGATCCGAAGGTGAATTCGCATGGCGAATGACGCGTTCCAGAAGCTGAGTAAAGTATTAAGACGCAGGAAACTTTCACTAGAAACAAAGAAGAGAGTACTGGATTGCTATGTGATGTCAGTTCTTCAACATGGCAGTGAATGCTGGACAATATCATCAAAGATGAAGGAAAAACTTGAAGCAACCGAAATGTTGTTCTACAGAAGGATAATGCGGATAACACAGACCGAGCCTGTGAGCACTGATGAGGTTTTGGAAAAGGAAATTACTATTGAGCATCAGGAAGAGACAACTGAAGTTCCTGGGACATGCAATGAGGAAGAAGGGCTTTAAGAACTTGATACTGACAGGCCAGATAGAAGGAAAAAGAGACAGAGGAAGGCAGCGGATAACATATTTGAAGGGCCTGAGCAGGTGGATGATAGAACGGGGGTTGCATTGAATTTGTTTCTGATGATTAAAAATTATTTAAATTTTCTTTTTAAATGTTTCTTATTTTTTCTATTGGCCGAAAAACATTTCGCATTAAGGTGTGAAATTTGCTGTGGATTCACTTTTGCATGTGTGCTAAGCAAAGTTTGCAAATTCAAGTAAGTTTCTTTTATTTCTAACAAAATCAATGAATCAGGGCTTAGCATTTGCCTTTTAAAAACTAGAACCTGTTTTGTTCAGTACTCAAGCAACAATGATCGAAAGATTGCAAGTATGGATAGAGAGATTTTTTTAAAAATCATATCGCCCCGAGCAAGGTGATAACGCCACTGATGCGCAGGGGACTACGTAAGAGTAAAGAGAGTGGAAAAGAGAAAGCCGGAAACCACATCCTAAACAGGGAACAAGGGATGAGTCTCTTCACCTGTTCAATAGACGTGGGTGGTGTGTGAACTGGGCGATAGTTTAGTCTATCTACTCCAATTGGAAAAAAAAGACGAACAGTTAGAGGTGGAGGGTGGCGGTAGAGGAAGAAGAGATAGCTAATCGATCTTAGAAGTGAGAGACGGAAGCCCATGTAAGCATGATCCAGGGATTCGAGAGATGTTACCCTGGCTGGAGATAGGTGTTCGCTGATATAAACACCAAGCCCATGCATATAGACATTGAAGTCCTTCCTGGAGAGGGGAAGATAACCAGGAACGAAAAACTCATCTCAGAATGAAGAGGCGTTGCCACCATGCTCAATAACTGCAAAGAATTTCCAGCCGAACTTATGCTAAACCCGAAGTAGAAGGAAAGTGAACCGGAAACCCCTTCCTAAAAAAGAAACAAGGCAATCACCTCTGCTCCCGTTCAAAAGTGGTGGGAGTGTAAAACCGGGTGATAGTGGGTACTATCTACTCCAATAAAAATAAATAAATAAATAAATAAAGTTTTAACTTAGTTAAAGTCGAAACGAAATTTAAACGCCAAAATCAAGAGCAAACAGTACTAATGCCAGTGATTAAATACTTCAATTTCAAAAGAAAATTAAGGCTAAAAGTTACAAATTCAAACAGAAAGTAAGAACAATTAAAACGACAAAATTTCAAACAAAAAAAAACAAAAAAAAACAAACAAACATGCAGTATTCAACATACCAGAGAGTTAAGACATACTGAAAAAGTTAAACAGGTGTCCACCTGGTAGAATACCGTTTTTAAATTTTCACAGATATATTCGGCGTGTCTCTTCCTCCATCTTGGCTAGTTGAAATCAGAAAGGAGAGAGACAGAATGGTCTAGAGAGCCTGCCTCGCCACCTAGGGTAGAGGGGAGATAGTGACCGCTGCTGTAACCTTAGAAATTCATAGACATCTTTTTAAACAGCGATATTATTTTTTTTAAAAACAAAAACAACTTCATTTTAAAAGAAATTTAAACGCCAAAATCAAGAGCAAACAGTACTAATGCCAGTGATTAATCACCTAAAATCTATTAACATTCTTTATGAAGAGACGAAGAGAAAAGAACGCAGAAAATACGTCATCTGGCCGGGAAATAATTTTATTTATCGCTTTAGTTTTCCGTTATATTTTTTAATATCGTATCTTCGCACGCTTGTCCTCTTGCGTGAAAACTTTGTGCCCTACAATTTCTTTTTGTCTTCTTAGACAGGAAATGTATTAGTAATACTTGTTTCTAGATCTAATAAATGTGTGTGTGTGTGTCTGTGTGTGTGTGTCCGTTACCTATAGATTCCGAAACGTTTGAACTGATTTTCTGGAAAATTGACACAGTTGTACTATAAACGTCTGCGAGTGATCTTAGCTAGGTTTTGTGTCGAGCTACCCCCGATAAATATCGATAATCGAAGAAATCGGGTTATAGAAGGAGTGGTCCGATTTTAATCAAATTTGATACACTCATAGACAAAGACACAAGAAACAATATTCAGAAGTTTCAAGGTTGCAATTCTTACAACAGTACAGAAAATCGATAATATATATATATATAAGGCAAGATGTTTTTGTGTGTGTCTGTTTATCTGCCTGTATGTCTGTATTTTTTCAGCCCTTTTATTTTAGTTTTTGCTTTGGGTTTGGCTCTAAGTAGGCATAATTGTAGTTCTTAGTCTCAGCCATGATACCATTTAATCAGAGGACTTATTTAGCCTTCAAAATTCAGTTTATGACGAAAAAAACTTATTTGATATCGATACCAGGAAATCATGTATCATACGTGAAACACGCTTGGGCGATCATGTCTCTTTCGAGGCATGATCGCCCAAGCGTGTACCACGCATGGCACTTAACTGACGAAATCAAAATTTGACTTACATCCATTCATTTTTCTTTTAGTCTACCGTTTCGCTTCAACTGGAAACAACTGCTGATTTTTAGTCTTTCGTGCCAACGTCCAAAGAGTCTGAGCTCCAGGACCATGGATTAGTTTTAAAGCTTTCATTACACCCGAGCAACGCTGGGCTATACTGCTAGTTGGATATAAAGTTTAGTAAAGATTGGTAGTTTGTTTATGTTTATGCTTTTATTAGTAGTAGGTGTTTTATTTTTCGAGAATTTATTTCTTATGATATTTTGTTATTGTTAGATAGCTGCTGGATTACCCAGTGTTTTGTTGTTGCGTTGATTGAAATAGTTGGTTTTTATCAAAACTGTTAGTCATGTGTACGCCAGATTAGTCCAATAAATACAAGATGAATTATCTGCAATTTTAGCGTGAAGCACTTTCTGCTGTGTGCCATGTTTTAGAAAGTAACTTTTGTGGGTTAATATATATCTGTGTGCCTGTCTGTGTTTGTGTGTGTCTATCTGTAGAAAGTGTGATAAGCCGTAAAAGTTTTGTTTAAAATGTAGATTTATTGTTATTATTATTAATATTATCTTTTCCACATACGTTTGTGTCACGACAGGTGTTTTAAATAGAAATTTGACTATCTTCAGGCGAATAAATTTCTGAATTTATATATCGATATCCGTTTGTATTTTGTCTATTTTTATCTATTTTCCAAATATAATTATGAACACTTAATGCATTATATAAAAGATAGATAATAATAATAATAATAATAATAATAATAGCCCACACACCAAGGAGAACTTTGTCTATATAACGCTAGTGATGTTAGAGGAGATAGGAGAAAACATATCATGAAGCCATAACAACACACCACGACCTACCTTAGGTCTTCCCGCAGTCTTGGTTGGTAAAGCGACCATAGCAGAAGTCGAAATATGATGAAAAATGACAATATAATAATAAGTAGCGGAATCCGTGGAATTTCCACGGAAGGATAATTATGATTTCCTGGAAAAATTTTACTTTGTCATTCTACAAATGATAGTAACGTCTTCAAACATAAAGGTATTGGATAATAAAATAACGATAACACAGAGTGTAATTTTATTAAAATATCTATAAAAGTAATGTCCATAGAAGCTACTTTACTGTAATCTTATATTACTAGCAGAACCCCTGGAATTTCCACGAAAGGATAATTATGATTTTCTGGAAAAATTTTACTTTGTCATACTGCAAATGATAGTAATGTCTTCAACAACCCTCTGGCCATTGACGAGAGGGTCGACTACGAGGTTGGATTTTTACTTTATCTTACTCACATTGGAGACCATTTCTTTGAGACAATTTTTTAAAAGTAGTAAAGAGATCAATTCTAAATTATCAGAATTATTTCTGACCATAATCATCATCATATAATAATTCTGATTGTTTCTTCCTCAGTTAACAATTTTTTTAAAAAAAGAGATTTTGAAAGAAAAAATGTTTTCTTTATTACTGAAAAACCATGGCTCTTGTGCCCATTGTAAACAGAAAAGACCAACTGAATCATGGCCAAGGGTCTAGAGGCCAGGCATTTTGTTATAAAGTCACGGGATACGGCAACAAACCTATTTTTACTATATTGTACAGCACACACACACACACACACACACACACACACACACACACACACACAATTACTGCTACAGCCACATGTTTAAGCTGCTAGTGATAAGGTAATGCTATAAGCTCTCTCCTGCTACTCTCTCACTCTTTACTACCCTTCCGTTAAGCAAAGGTGAGAGAAAGGCTGAGGAGACTAGAGTTTATAGATTATAAAAAGATAAAGAGGAAGAAAAAGCTCGTGTAGGGAGTAAGAGTGTTATCTTTATTCAGTGGCGTAACGGACAGAGGAACTAAGTAACAAATAAGTAACTAAGTAACTAAGGAAGAAACAAGCAGAATTATATACTAATACTACTACTACTACTACTACTACTACTAATAATAATAATAATAATAATAAGAAGAAGAAGAAGAAGAAGAAGAAGAAGAAATCTACACTTTAAGCAGAAGGTTTACGGCGCCTCATACTTTTTTTAGTTATATCAATTTCTTTCGTTGTAACAACTCTTATTTCTTTTTTTATATGTATATATATATGAGAAGGTTCTTTTAAAGGAAACAAGATATTATGGAAACAAGATATTATGGCTTAAAGGAAACAAGATATTATGGCTAAGTTTTTAAATAAATTTTCATCTGATTCTTTTTTTCCTTTAGTTCAGAATAAAAACTGTACAAAATTTGTCTACATGTTTCATTTTTCCGAGACCTTTCGGCCGTATTTTAGCTATTATTAAGAATCAATTTTACTACAACTGAGTACGCATAGTGTTTATGTATGTGTGTAGAGTCAAGTGTATGCTACTATCTATCTATCTATCTATCTATCTATCTATCTATCTATCTATCTATCTATCTACACTCCTTCCTTTTGTATCTATTCAAGTCGGTTCATATCTATCTATCTATCTATCTATCTATCTATCTATCTATCTATCTATCTATCTATCTATCTATCCACACACTCTCTTTTTGTCTCTGTTCAAGTCGATTTATATCTATCTATCTATCTATCTATCTATCTATCTATCTATCTATCTATCTATCTATCTATCTACACTCCTTCCTTTTGTATCTATTCAAGTCGGTTCATATCTATCTATCTATCTATCTATCTATCTATCTATCTATCTATCTCAGTTTCTTGTTATCTATCTATCTATCTATCTATCTATCTATCTATCTATCTCTAGTTTCTTGTTATCTATCTATCTATCTATCTATCTATCTATCTCAGTTTCTTGTTATCTATCTATCTATCTATCTATCTATCTATCTATCTATATATCTATCTATCTATATATATATATATCTATCTACACTCCTTCCTTTTGTATCTATTCAAGTCGGTTCATATCTATCTATCTATCTATCTATCTATCTATCTATCTTTTTATACTCCCTCTCTTTGTGTTTATTCAAGTCGGTTCATATCTATCTATCTATCTATCTATCTATCTATCTATCTATCTATCTATCTACACACTCTCTCTTTGTCTCTGTTCAAGTCGATTTATATCTATCTATCTATCTATCTAAGTTTATTCATAATTGTCTAATTAGTGCTTGGATCTGTCGTAAAATTCTGAACATGATAAGATACAGAACTGCCATGTTCGTAGTTAATATTAAGCTTTAGATATTTTCTTTTATTAATTAACTAGATTTTTAAAGCTTTTTGTGCATGTGTATGATGCCATTATATTTGTATTATTAATAATGGCGTGATAAGAGAAGAGTGGCCGGAAAAAGAACCGGAGGGAAAGGATGTGACTGGATGCTAGCCAGAGAGATAAGAGATAGCAATTGCCCTTACATTTAAATTCTTAGAGATCGTAGCTAAATTCTTAGAGATACTAGATTAGCAACTAGATCCCACCCTTTTACAGTGAAACCGATAAAATGCAACCGCAACTTCTACTCCAACAGTTTCTTTCCTCGTACTTCCCGACTGTGGAATTCCCTTCCACACGATTGCTTCCCAAACGGCTACAATCTCCAGGAGTTTAAATGTAAGGTCAATAGACACCTCCTAACACACTAACCTGCCCCCATTCCTCCTGACATTCCCTATGTCTAACCACTCCTTCTCTTTACATTCCCCTATGTAGCCCCATGCGCAATAGTGGCAGTGGAATGCCTTGCTTGGGGTGAGATGATAAAAAAAAAAGCTGCCGGAGAAGCAAATATAAGGAATGAACTTCCACAGGCGGGAAGCGGGTGGAGGAGATGTTGCGGTTATATTTCAGTGATTTCACTGTAAAAGGGTGGGACTTATTTGCTAGTCTAATAGCTCGAGTAAATTTATGCAGTGGGGGCAGCAGTGAGCTAAGCTCGTCGGAGCACAAGCCGTGAAAATATTTGTAGAAAAGACAGAGGGAAACCACATTAAGCCGGTGATAATGTGACTTTATCTGAGGTACCAAATCGGGATCGATCATATTGCAGATTCTTCGTTTGATTTTGTCAAGTACACCGAAGTGAATAGAAGAGGCAACCGACTAGATGTGACAGTAATATACAATACACTGGCGGACGGTAGATTTATATATGTGCAGGATCGATTCAGACGGGAAAAACTTCGTAGCCCTACACAGTGAACCAACCTTCTTAGCAGCAGATTTAGCTATGGGTTCGATGTAGTCTGCTGAGAGAGTTAGGACGAGTAGGCGCAGTGTTTCGCTTACAGGGAGACTAGCCTGATCCATGTTAATGTCGGGGTAGGAGCGATTGTCTGTGTTGGTTAACAGATAGCAGCTTCGTTTTGGAAACATTAAAATTCCCGAGCCATTTCGTACACAAGTCTGCCACAGATTGGAAGTTCTTTTCAATCTCAGCAGCGAGGTTCGCTTTGTCAGATACACACATATATAGATATATTTAAACAAATATATACACATATACATACAATTCTTTTTCTCGTTTTAATATGATAAAACATTAAATGGCGAAATCCATCATCTATTTGATCAAAACTCTCCTCTCTTTTCAGGCAATATTTTCATTTTCAATTTTGAAACTTTGCCAGGATTTCAATATCCTATTTAAATAACACATTGTCGATACGTAAAAACACATGTATAAAACACAAACAAATATTTTACTTCCAATCCCTTTTGGAGGATTACATGAGGATCTACATTTGGATTAATTTTAGTAAAGGCTACATCATTGTCTTAGTTTCGAACTATTCCGATGAGGAAAAAAAGGAATTTGACTAGGATAATTTACAATCTTTCGACTTGAACTAAGATATGTATTAACAACTTTTTAAAAATCACTCTTTTTCATTCTTTTTTCAGGAAAAACGCCAGCTTAGGGAAAAGAAATAAATTACATTATTTATTTAAACATGTACGAATAAACATATATCTGCGTTTCACTCTTTCGTTTCAGATCTGATGAAGCCTAAAATGGCGAAATGTATCATCTATTTGATCAAATTTTTCCACTTTATTCATGCAACATTTGAAACTGTCAAGATTTTGTCAACATCTAATTTTGAAACTGTTAAGATTTTAATATCCCATATAAATAACACACACACACACACACACACTAAAGTCCGGCGTTGCACGGGTGTAATGAAAGTTTTAAAACTAATCCATCGTCCTGAAGGTCAGACTCTTTGGACGTTGGCACGAAAGACTAAAAATCAATATTTTTTTTCCAGTTAAAGCGAAACGGTAGACTGAAAGAAAAATGAATGGATGTAAGTCAAATTTTGATTTCCTCGTATCGATATCAAATAAGTTTTTTCGTCGTAAACTGAATTTTGAAGTCTAAATAAGTCCCCTGAGTAAATGGTATTATGACTGAGACTAAGAACTCCAATTATACCTATTTAGAGCCAAACCCAAAGTAATAACTAAAATAAAAGGGCTGAAAAAATACAGATATACAGGCAGATAAAGAGACACACGCACAAACATCTTGCCTTTTATATATATATCATCTATTTTCTGCACTGTTGTAAGAACTGCAACCTGGAAACTTCTGAATATCGTTTCTTATGTCTTTGTCTATGAGTGTATCATATTTGATCAGACCACTCCTTCAATAACCCGATTTTTCGATTATCGATTTTCGATATGTATCAGTGGTACCTCGACAGAAAACACAGACGCTTATAGTACAACTGTGTAAATTTTCAAGAAAATCGGTTCAGCCGTTTCGGAGTCTATAGGTAACGGACACACACACAGACACACGCACACACATACACACACAGAGACAATATTTCATTCATAAATGAGTTTATATATATATATAGGAAAAACTACTAAAAAGTTGTAAGTTTAAAATGTATTTTTTTGACAGTATTTATTTAATTCTATTATTATATTTGATATTTCAGACCTTCCTCGGCCTTTCATCAATCTGTCGCTTTCTGCGTCACGTGATGTAAACAATCTCTCGCCGAACGCTCCTCGCGAAAACGTTTCTAATTTAAATTTTAAAATCGTTTGTTTCTGATGAAAGGCCGAGGATGGTCTGAAATATCAAATGTAATAATAGAAATAAATAAATACTGTCAAAAAAAATACATTTTTAAACGTACAACTTTTTAGTAGTTTTTCCTATACATATTATTAAGACAGTATACGTGGATCATCAGTGCATGGTTAAAATGTTCTTTTACAGACAATGAGAGCAAGTTCGATTTGGCTTGAAATGGACTTCATGCTATCGTTTATGGTTATTCCAGTTTGCTGATCTTTTGTAAGGTGCCTGATAACTAGAGCTTATACCAAGGCTTCTTTATGGCGAGACTAAAAAAATTGAGTTGCCTTTTACTATCTCCTAATTGTTGTTGTTCCCAGGTCCAGCCTAACCCGGAATAGTACCATCTGCTATGGCCCCAACTATGGGTAAATAGTGAACCTCCCAAACAAAACACTTCTTCTTTATGTGCCGTGTCCTTTCAGAACGTAGGTGATCATGGATTTGAACTTACTACTGCGTCCTGTCGCTCTTAATAATTTTTCTTGGTATCTCTCCCAAACACCGCAACCACCATCCATTTTCTCAAACCCATCAAATATGTCTTGTGCTGATTTCTCCTGTCCTTGTTGCTCTCTATCTAACCTATGAATATCGGATTCTCCAATCGCTCTTTCCTTATTAAGTGTTCCAGGAGCTTATCTGTCTCTTCTTGAGGTTAAGTATAGGTTTTCTACTCGTTTGCATACTCTCTAACAACTTGACGTTTCTCACTTTCTTAGTCCATGGCATCCTCAGCATCCTTCTGTAGAACCACATTTCTGCTGCTTCAACCCGCTCCTTTACCTTGAAGAGATCGTCCAACATTCACTGCGATGCAAAAGGAAAGATATCGCAGAGAAGTCCAGCAATCTTTTTTTTGGTTTTCAATGAGATTTTCCTGTTTTTTTTGTTTTTTATTCTCTGGTTAGCATTTGAAATGCACCCTTGGTTTTTTTAGTGCCTCTTCAAATTTCAATGTTGCACTTTCCATCGTCTGTTAGAATGCTTCCCACGTACTTAAATTTCTTTACTTGTTTTATTTTAGTTTCTCTGACCTGACAAACTATGAATGCATAAAATACATTTTTATCGTAAGAATATCAACAAGACATTTTCATATAAACAAATTAGCAACATTACATATTTACAGTATCCTTAACAACAATAAATCTTATAGCAAAATGAATAATAATACATTTTATCTGCATTTTAATTCATACAATTACAATAAAAACATTTAGTTGAAGCTATAAAATTGTGGTTAAAATATTTAGATTTTTGCAAAAAATAACCCATAGAAGTTTCTCTTCTTTTATGTGTCGGGTCCCTTCGAGACATAGGCAATCATAAACCTCCGCATACCTCTATCCTTTGTCGCTTTTGCACTTTTTATCTTATTATCTCTTTCCAAACCTGCTCCACCATCCACTTGCTTAAGCTCATCAAGTATGTCACGCGTTTCTTTCCCCTGTCTCTCTTTCTTTTATGGTGCCGCCCTACGAGGAATGGACTCTTCCTCTTACTATATATAATTACCTGCCTGACATCTGTTAACGATAGCTAGTACGCAGTTAAAGCCAGCTACAAGTCAGGCAATAAGCATTCAGACCTATTTACTTCTATTTACTTATTACTAACACTTACGATATATATATATATATATATATATATATATATATATATATATATATTATACTAATACACGGTTTTGAATCTACTTTCTGTTTTCCGTGTCTTACTTCCGGCCAAACCGGTCACTTTAACTTTGCGTTGAATTTTTGCCACAACAACTCCACAAAAAATTGGCGACGAAGATTTGCGTTCATATTTGTTACAGCAAATTGGCGATAAAGATGCACAACACTTTCCGTCTGTCCTTCTTGTGAATATTAGATTTCCCAAGACCTCTTTCCACATTTCACATTATATATCACAGAAACCTCAGCTGTCTGTTCCTGATAAGTATAATTTTTCTTTTCGTTCGTCTCCTCTCCAAAACTTTGTCGTTTGTTCACATAATCAATCCCAAGAACGACGTTAGCTTTGCCTCGAGCCTCTCCTTTATCCTTAGGGAGATTGTCCAGCCATAATCAACCAACGAACGGATCCATTTTGTAATATTTCACTAAAATGCCAAACTATGTCAGTGTGTATCTCTTCAGAAACTGTTCGGAGCGAACCCAGCATTAATGTATTTTTACTGTTCATGATAATCGCTACCTTTTTGAGGATTGTTTGTTATAGTAAGTACCTAAGTGTACGGTAGCTTTAGAAAATGGTCTGCCGTATAGCATCATAGCCCGGCGTTGCCCGTGCAACTCAGAACATTTTAGTAGTAGGAGAAGATGCCAATGAGAGGAATAGATGGAAACCATTTATTGAAAGGTGGAAAGGGAATTTAATTTTAGCGGAAAAAGTTACATTAATGCCACACGATTAACAGACAGTTGATTTCCTGCATGAAATATTTAGCGAAAAAAAAGTTGTTTTTTTTATTTTACTTTCTGAAGTATGAAATATCAAATCTGACAAAAATAGACTTAAATAATTAAATTAACCATTGGCACTTTTTTACATATTTTGTTTTTGTTTGAAAACAAACATTTTTTTTAAAGAAATATTTCTTTTGTTTCAAAATTACTTTGAAAATATTCACATTTTTTGTTGACCAAATGGAATTTTAAAACGTCAGAATAAAAATTAAATATAAAGGCTCATTTTATTTTATTTTTAATAAAAAATATTTTAGTTGCGTTTGACACGTATGATTTGATTTCTGTAACGTAATTTAGAAACCATCTTAGATCTTAGATGTTTTACGGAGCAAATAAAAAAATTGGCTCCAAAAAAGGGAAAATTGCTAAACTTAAACTCAAAAAGTATGTGTCGACCTGGTTTCCCTGTAGATATCTGTCCTTAGAAAGTTTGAATGGCGTAGCTTAAAAAATATAGGCGTGCATAGGGAACAGTCACACACAGACTTACAGATTAAATTATATATATATATATATATATATATAGATGAGTATTTTTTTAATGATTCATCTCAAGTATGGCGATACTGCCACTACGATAACTTTAGAAGGAACCAGAAACCGAATCTTAAGCAGGAAGCAAGAGATAAACTCTCCTTCATTTCAAAATCCCAGAAAGGATTGTATACCGGACGATAGGCAAAGTTATCTCCTCCTATCTACTCTTGAAGAAAATCAGTCAGTTAATTGCTATGCTTGATACACGATTGGGCGATCATGTCTCGAAAGAGACATGACTGGCTAGGTAGAAGATTATCCCACAGTACATTACCATTACTATGTGCGGTAGACTGGTTAGTATCTAAGGCTATAGCACCCAATCTGTCCTGATATTCAACCCAGAGCTGGAGGTAGAAGAGAGGGATTAGTAAATTTCTCAAGGGTAATAGTGCGTAAGTTATGAAAAGAATTCGATTGGAACTCGAACTCGGCTCTCCGATTTTTCTTTTCGAGCCGATATTAGACAGAGATATTAACAGTATAAAGTTATAGTACACTTTAGAAGAAATAGGAAGCCCAACTCTAAACAAGAAACAGGGGATAAAGCACTACTCCTATATATAAACTAATGATCTGCAAGATGAGGCTGCTTATAATTAAGCTACATCGATGGGATCCAATTCTATTGCTATATCGATAAAGACTTTCTCAAGTAGATAATTTTATCTTCTGCCATGCTTTCGATAAAACTTAGTAAATATTAACGCGGTTGCTTTCAAAATATTCTTCTTCTTTGTGCTGTGTCCACTCAGAATATTGTCGATCATCATCAGTCACTAAAGTGCCATGCGTGACACACTCTTTGGAAGATCATGTCTCTTTCGAGACATGACTGACTGGGCAGAAGATTATCCCACAATAGGTTGCCATTGCGTTCTGCGGTAGACTGGTTGCCAGCCAAGGCAAGTTTGTCCTATTATTTAATCCATAAGAGACGGATAAATACCTTTCGCAAGGGTATTTGTGCCTAAGTGAATGCAAGGATTTTAACAGGAATTCGAACACGGCACCTCGATTTGTCGTTCCGAGTCGATATCCACTGCCCCACAACGTGCATCATAGCTTTCCGCAATTTCCTGCATTTTGAATTATTTAATAAATTTTATCTTTTTGTTCTCTCTCCTAAATCTTGTTTTCACCTCAATTTAATCAGACTCGGTAAGTAGGTTAAGCGTTGTTTTCCCCTTACCATCAATTTGTCCTGAGTGTATCAACTTTACCAAGCCCTTTTCCTTGCTATGCACCTCAGAAATAATCTTGCTTCCACCTCAATTTAATCAGACTCGGTAAGTAGGTTAAGCGTTGTTTTCCCCTTACCATCAATTTGTCCTGAGTGTATCAACTTTACCAAGCCCTTTTCCTTGCTATGCACCTCAGAAATAATCTTGCTTCCACCTCAATTTAATCAGACTCGGTAAGTAGGTTAAGCGTTGTTTTCCCCTTACCATCAATTTGTCCTGAGTGTATCAACTTTACCAAGCCCTTTTCCTTGCTATGCACCTCAGAAATAATCTTGCTTCCACCTCAATTTAATCAGACTCGGTAAGTAGGTTAAGCGTTGTTTTCCCCTTACCATCAATTTGTCCTGAGTGTATCAACTTTACCAAGCCCTTTTCCTTGCTATGCACCTCAGAAATAATCTTGCTTCCACCTCAATTTAATCAGACTCGGTAAGTAGGTTAAGCGTTGTTTTCCCCTTACCATCAATTTGTCCTGAGTGTATCAACTTTACCAAGCCCTTTTCCTTGCTATGCACCTCAGAAATAATCTTGCTTCCACCTCAATTTAATCAGACTCGGTAAGTAGGTTAAGCGTTGTTTTCCCCTTACCATCAATTTGTCCTGAGTGTATCAACTTTACCAAGCCCTTTTCCTTGCTATGCACCTCAGAAATAATCTTGCTTCCACCTCAATTTAATCAGACTCGGTAAGTAGGTTAAGCGTTGTTTTCCCCTTACCGTCAATTTGTCCTGAGTGTATCAACTTTACCAAGACCTTTTCCTTGCTATGCACCTCAGAAATAATCTTCTGTGCACATATAATTCCGTTTGCCTTGTTTTCAGACGAGCTACATTTACTTTCGGATGTGCGTTGTGGTACAGTGGATATCGGCTCAGAACGATAAACAGGGGAGCCGTGTTCGAATTCCAGTTGAATCCATTGTATTCACTTACGCGCAAATACCCTTGGAAAGGTATTAATCCGTCTTTTCCTTCCAGTTATGGGTTAAATAATAAGACAGACTGGGTTCTATAGCCTTGGTCGGCAACCAGTCTACCGCAGAAAGCAATGGCAACCTACTGCGGGATAATCTTCTGCCCAGTCAGTCATGTCTCTTTCGAGACATGATCGCCCAAGCGTGTATCACGTATGGCACTTGACTGACTGACTACAGGATAGTCTTCTGCCCAGTCAGTCATGTCTCTTTCGAGACATGATCGCCTACTGACTGATTGAATATAATACTTGGAAACATGATTAAGGCTTCTACTGGTCATAAAGTGGGGGATCGATTTTCTATTGTTATGAAGTAATAAACTGATCCCCCACTAGTTATGAGTCAAATAACTGGACAGATTGGGTTCTATAGCCTTGGTCGGCAACCAGTCTACCGCAGAAAGCAATGGCAACCTACTGCGGGATAATCTTCTGCCCAGTCAGTCATGTCTCTTTCGAGACATGATCGCCCAAACGTGTATCACGTATGGCACTTAACTGACTGACTGTCATTTACTTTCACTTTTAACGTAGTTTCTTCCGACCTTCTCTTCATATACGCATACATTGAAGCATTACCTTCAATAAACATTAACTGATACTTGTTAGGATAAATCCACAGCTGGCGAAGATGATTTCAGAACTGGCTAATGATGTTCATAACCGCCCAATGTCGATGTCACGCTGGGCGAGGTGAAAGCAATATCCCCCGGTAGGTGGTTGAATCAGATCATTGAGAGTTGTGCCAACATGGCATTAACCCACGCATTATCGTTGTCTATTACTTGTTGTTAGCGGTACCTGGGGGATCGACGTTAATTGTCCTCTCGGGAATCAAAATCCATAACTATCAGCGCTGTATTTGTTTGATAAGTGATATTGTTCTTGGGCTAACGAGACCAATGATTATTTTCCTTCGTCGACGCGGGCATGGATCACTGTTGTTTGCGGACTGCTGACTTAATCATCACCAGTGGAATGGAAGGCAATTACATGAGGTAGTGGCAAAAGTCCAACGCAATTTCAATTCTTAAGATTACTTCAGAAATGCTGCTATTAAATGGGATGTCTTACTTGATTTTCCTGTAAAAAATTGATTATAATATCTAAACTTATTTATAAATGGAACTTTGTCTGTGGGTGTGTGTGTGTGTGTGTGTGTGCGCGTGTGTGTGTGTATCCGTTACCTATAGACTCCGAAACAGTAGAACCGATTTTCTTGAAAATTTACACAGTTGTACTATAAGCGTCTGCGAGTGTTCTTAGCTAGGTTTTGTGTCGAGGTACCACGAATATATATCGAAAATCGATAATTGAAAAAATAGTGTTATAGAAGGAGTGGTCCGATTTTAATCAAATTTGATACACGCATAGACAAAAATATAAGAAGCGATATTCAGAAGTTTCAAGGTTGCACTTCTTACAATAGTGCAGAAAATCGATAATATATAGATGTAAAAGGCAAGATGTTTGTGTGTGTGTGTCTGTTTATCTGCCTGTATGTCTATATTTTTTCAGTCCTTTTAGTTTTTGCTTTGGGTTTGGCTCTAACTAGGTATAATTGTAGATCTTAGTCTCAGCCATGATACCATATACTCAGAGGACTTATTGAGCCTTCAAAATTCAGTTTACGACGAAAGAAACTTATTTGATATCGATACCAGGAAAGCAAAATTTTGACTTATATCCACTCATTTTCCTTTCAGTCTACGGTTTCGCTTTAACTGGAAACAACTATTGCTTTTTAGTCTTTCGTGTCAACGTCCAAAGAGTCTGAGCTCCAGGACAATGGATTAGATTTAAAGCTTTCATTACACCCGAGCAACACCGGGCTATACTGCTAGTTATGCATAAATCAAGAATGTGTGTTTCTTTTCAGAATCCAAAAATTAAACAAACTATGAAAACATATGGGTATGTCATTACAAAAGAAAGAAATTAATGCTGATCTATGATGTCATTTCTAGCCTTTACTATAGAAGTGAATACCAAACAATTTCCTTACAGATGAAGAAGGAGCCCGAATAACTTATAGTTCTGCAAACCGTTACAGAAAATACCCAAGACATAACCCGTGAGTAAAGAGTAAATTCTAAATTGATTCGTTTTTTAAGGGTTATCAACCCATATTTAAAGACAGAACATATTTTTGAATAGATAATAAGTACTTTTTCTGTGATAATAATTATTTAGTAAAACAATCTTACTAATTGTTGTAGTGAAATATCCTGTCCTACTCAGGAATGGGTATGGCCCGGGTCACTAGACGGGAGTGATCGGGAGTGTTCGTGATTATACGGGAAGCTTCGTCCTTATCCGAGAGTGATCGTGATTATACGAGAGTCATCGGTTTTAGTCGAGAGCCATCGGCCTTAAACAAGAGTTAGACGTCACTAGACGGAAGCCTTGTTCTCAAGACTGACGCATACGTCCTATACAGAGACATTGCCTTCTTAATTGTTATTCGTGTTAACTGTTCGTTGGTGTAACTTTATTTGGTTTATTGTACTGAGGTATAATAAATCTCTATTTATATATCCTTAGTGTTAAGAGATATTTCTTGCACTATTCTTTCTTTGTTTATCGCCTCCTGGCATATAACACTAATTAACCCATATCTGGAGGATAAGAGGTGCATTCATGCCTTTCCCAATTATATTTTCCAGCTAAAGTGAATGATAAAACCCCAATCAATTAAACATGTCGAGGTGATGATGATGATGATGATGATGACGACGACGACGACGACGATGATGATGATGATGATGATGGAAGCTTGGATGTGCGGGTGGTACCATGATGAAATAGACGGAATTAAATATCAGGGGGCCAATGTTTAATTCCAATTGGTTTGTTATGTTCGCTTACGCGCCATTACCTTTTGGAAAGGCATGAATCCCCCTCTTCTGCCTCCAGCTAAGGGTTAATTAGTATGACTTGTAACAGTAAATCATTATTATCTCCAAAAAATTATTACAATCTAAAAATATATTCTGGCTTTAGATAACATGCAAAAAATTTTATATGATGCGAAAATTCAAATTAATCAGTTACACTAGGTAGAAGGTGTTAAGTGAACAACAAAGGGAAGTTTTCTGTTACTTTCCTCGCAATCTATTATCCCATACCTGCGATGGAATGCGATTTATGATGTAATCTTGGTTTAAATAACACATGAAATAGTTTAAAAGGTCAGAGTTTACCTTCTTCTAGACTGGTTGACAACAACGGCGGGATAGTCCTGTCAAACCTGCTATTTAACTCAAAGCTACGCGTTCTATGCCAACTCACCTACCACGATTCCTCTTTCACGGCTATATCACTCACTAATTACCCTTTAAAAAACGAACAAGCCCCCTGCATACACTGCATGTCAGAAGGCATGTACTGTAAAACATATTCTAAGCGATTATAGTGACTTTACGCGATATTGTGATATTAGTGCAGAAGAGCTTTTCAAGAAGAGAAATCAAAAACTATCCTAGCCGACCTGAAGGTTGATCTTGACGATGACTTATAGCACTAAATAATTCGGTTCTGAAGGCATAACTGGAGAGTGGTGGAACCAACAACCTAAATGATTATTTACACGCCATATATTAAAAAAAAACATTTGTCGGCATTAATAACCGACAGAGTAGATATACCGTTAAAACAGAACAACCAATCAATATTTTCAAGCAGTACGTGACCCACAGTTGTTTATCATGGCAAATTGTCAGACTGCCATTATACGGCCTGAGTAGTAATAATTGTTCAGAATATTTGATTTAATAATAGAGTCCCAAACGAGATACACCGTTATTCTCATGGATGACAAAGAAACTTTATTTTGTAAAAATATTTTGAATATATATCTTGGATAAAATCAGAGTGCCGCTGGTTGTATACAACTCATCAATATCTGTCGCACTGAAATACCAGGCCAACCCATGGCAAATGCGGAGCAAGACATTGACACTTCGCCGTGTTCCAAAAATCAGTTTAATATCGAAGTCCCACTTCGGGGACGTATAAGATATAAAGCAGAAAAAAACAGATACTATACTTTGATCTTAGCCAAAAGGCCGAAGATATTTACTCTTCTCCCCCACTTGAGAGTGATGTGACACACGGTCTTTTTTAATGTGGGGAACCTGAGCGTGTACACCCAGGTACTGGTCAAAACATTACCTATCCACCGCGGTGGATAGGTTCAAACCCGGTCTAAACTGGTCTTAAACTGGTCTTAATTGGTCATTTCGAACCCAGCCGGAAGGCCGAGAAGCGATGCTAAATTCATCGGCGAAAAATCTGCTTTCCTCACTAGGCTTAACTGATGAGTATGGTGTCTAGAGACCAAACAAAATTACAATCAAAACATGTCAATTGTAAGGTCAGTGAAATAGATTCATTTCATAAAGATCTAAGCAGTAATGAAAACCTGTCAATTATCGGATGAATCTGCTTGTAAGGTCAGTGTCTAGCTGGAACGGAATTGTATAAAAATATTTCTGTTCCGAATGAATATTATTCAGAACCGATTTTAGGAATAAATACAAATACATTATAATAAACGTTATCCATAAATATAGTCTAAGATTTTTCGAAATACAAACTGTATAGGAAGAGATTGTAACATTATATTTTACTATAGAGGCCAATATTATTTACGCCGGCATAATCTCAGTTGCGTTGAGATTTTCGAATATTTCTTTTCGCGTATCTATTCTGTAGTACATATTTCTTGTCTGATGAAATATATATATATATATATATATATATATATATATATATATATATATATATATAAATGGATATGTCTATCTGTCTGTGGGTTTGTGTGTCTCCATTCTAACGAACACTATTCATCCGAAACCCTTGGTCCGATCGCCCGGTTCACACTCCACCCACGTTTTTTAAACAGGTAAAAAGGCTCATCCCTTGTTTCCTGTTTAGGATGTGGTTCCAGGCTTTCTCTTTTCCAATCATTCTACTCTTAAGTAGCCCCATGCGCATCAGTGGCGTTACCGCCTTACTTGGGGTGATATGATAAAAAAAAAAATTTCAACCAAAATTGGGTCACTCGTTGATCATGACATGAATTATTGATATACGCAAAAATGTTTCGAATAGATTTACAGGGCACGGCAGAAATCAACGAAAAGCTTAGAATTAACGAACTCTTCTCCCACGAGGGGCTTGATGCGAATTCAAACAAAATCGGGTAACTTGTTGATCAAGGTCCGAAACTTTGATGTACACAATGATTTTTCGAATCAATGTACAGGGTTCATCGAAAATCAACGACAAACATAATTTCAGGTGGTTCTTTGCGAACTTTTATGCATTTCTCCAAGACGCTTCACTCAAACTCAATCAAAATCGAGTCTCTAGTGGATCAAAGTTTGATGCCAACAAAAAATTTATTTGACATACAGCATGCAGTAAAATTTAACGGAAAAGTTTGATTTTGCGATACTTTGTTTCTCCGAAACGCTTAGTTGTATTCCAACAAAAATCGAGTTTTTTTTTTTGTAATTTTTACCTTATCATATGTCGTAACGATTTCACGTTTTCTAGAAGGTACCAACCCCTCCGACATTGCACGGACAATTTATGCATTCTTCAGAGCATCACATTACAGATTCTTGTAGCGCCTGTCCTCGGTCTTCCAACACACATCATTCCCGTTAATTGACCAAACATGAATCCCGTTTTACAAATACAACAAAAGCCAATAATTACTTCGTATTTTTTAATCTACGTGTTCACGGTAAACTCTGACTGGAGGTTTTTGAATAAGCCCTTGATTTTACCAATTCAACAAAACCACTAAAAAATCCCGAGTAAACACTGAACTAAACAGCTATTTGCTCTATAGCCAGATAATAAACCTAGTGGTAAAAATGGAGTAGTGCAGAAAATTGAACACTCTCTAACCTCTCTCTAACAGGCGGGATGGGGCGAGCCTCTCACTGCTCAATCGCTACGTCTATGGCAAGTGATCGGGAACCTTCACGGCTAGGACCGGCCATATCACTTAAAAAATAATAAACCACCCACATTCCTTTCAAGCAGTTCTTTCGGCGAACCACTCCAACGTGGAACCGACGCCCAAGAATATATAGCCCTACAATGTTAACCGGTTCAATTCTAGAGTTAACCTTTATCTTCCCCTCCCATCTATATAAATTACCCCTTAACATAACCATCGGAAATTAAAAATACATTATCCGATATGTGTATATGTAGCGTAGGTCTTGAAAACTTTTATTTTCTTGGAAGAATATAGCTTATATATTTGGGATACTTACGAGACAATAAGGATATGCGTTGTGGTGCATTGGATATCGGCTCGGAACGAGAAATCGGGGAGCCGAGTTCGAATACCAGCCGAACTCATTGCATTCACTTACGCGCAAATACCCTTGGGAAAGGTATTAATCCGTCTATTCCCTCCAGTTATGGGTTAAATAACAGGACAGATTGGGTTCTATAGCCTTGGTCGGCAACCAGTCTACCGCAGAAAGCAATGGCAACCTACTGCGGGATAATCTTCTGCCCAGTCAGTCATGTCTCGAAAGCGTGTATCACGTATGGCACTTAACTGACTTGATGAATATAATAATTGGAAACATGATTAAAGGCTTCTACCGGACATAAAGTGGGGGATCGGTTTTCTATTGTTATGAAGTAATAAACTGATCCCCCACTAGCTATGAGTCAAATAACTGGACAGATTGGGTTCTATAGCCTTAGCTGGCAACCAGTCTACCGCAGAAGACAATGGCAACCTACTGCGGGATAATCTTCTGCCCAGTCAGTCATGTCTCTGTCGAGACATGTTCGCCCTAGCGTGTATCACGTATGGCACTTAACTGACTGACGAGACAATATGTGAGAATATCCCATAACTTATGATTTAACTACAAATTTACGGCAACACATGTTCAACACTGAGTAGCTATAAGAGTATGAAGGATAATTCGCATATATGAAAAAAATGTAGTAAATTTATGCTGTGGAAATGTAAATTCATAAACTTTTGAACATTTACTCGAATAAGTCCGACCACGAATCTAGCTGTATATAAAATTCTGTAAGCTTTGTTAGTTCGTCCGTGAAATCCTTTAAAATAGTTATATATTGATCGAGCGAAACTAAATTTGGGGGAAAAGTGTAAACAAGTAAGCAGAGTACAAATACAGTTGATTTTACTAGCGTGTCTAAAAACTGCGAAATATTTTTGTTTTTCTTTCAAACTATTTTACCAAACATATCAGCTTATTCAAATTTTAAAGATATTTTTGCACAATTGAACGAAACGTAGATGTTGTAAATCACGATATAATGTTAGTGATAATTTCAACGATACTAAATTGTTTGAGGAATTGAACACATTAGCGTATTGAGAAAACAGTTTTTGTACGTGAAAATTCGTACATTTCTTCATTAGGATGGTACGTAGAATCATCATGCGAAAACGAGCCGAAAATACAAGATAAAAGGCAGTTCATCTTAAAAATTGGCCAAAGACAATCTCCTGATCGGAAAATGAACAATATATTTTTAGAGATTACAAACCTGATTTCCGAGATCATCAAAGATGAGCTGAAAAATATATTTACCGTATTTCTTTATTTATAATTCAGTGAAGTGTCATACGTGATACACGCTTGGGCGATCATGTCTTGAAAGAGATATTACTGACTGGGCAGTGGATTTTTGCGCAGTAGGTTACCATTACTTTCTGCAGTGATCTCGTTACCAAGCAAGGCTAGAGAATCCAATCAGTCCTGTTATTTGACTCATAACTGGAGGGAAGAAACAGATTAATACCTTTCTCAAGTGTGACACGATAACTAGGCGTATATTAAGGTGCTTTGTAAAATATGCATTTTATTATAATAGTTAAAATAGAAAATGGTTAAGAATAGAAAATAGTTTAAAAACATATTTAACAAAAGTGAAAAAGAAGAGAAAAAAATAAATAAACGCTTTTTCTTTTATGAGGAAAATTGTGGAAGAGACAAGAGTATCCGATTACTGTTTTAAATCCTACCACTCTTCCGGTAAATATTTGACTCAGTGATTTAATGTGATAAACAGATAAAGTTCAGGAAAGTTCGGGGGGTGGGTTTTCGAATGACCAGGTCAAAGGCTGTCTTTTACTGTATCTTAACCACACATTAAGAATTTTCCGGAGGAAGCTTTATTACGATGAAAAAAAAAAGATAACTGAAATTTCAGACTTACAGTCGCCAATGTTTATCACCGGTGGTTTAAAGCATTTCCGTATTTCCGGATTCATTTTAAATAAATAGAAGTTAGTTAGTGAGTTTTAAAGTTGAGTTCCGCCGGGCGTGTGCTTGAATTAGAATCTCCGTTCGTCTTGTTTCGGTCAGTTCGGATTTGTTGATCTCCATTAATTAGAGTTAGAGCTGAACGTCACATCGCCTGCCCCCAACCTAACTCTAAACGAAATAAAGCATCTTTTCAACTCATTCCAAGTTGTGGAAGTTCATTCTTTATATCTTGTACCCCCAGCTTGAGGCTCCGACATTTTCAACAAACTCCCGGCAAACATCGCAGCGTGGAGAACGGCCGCTGGAGAAATTGTTCGGACGGGACCGTTGGGATGTTACACAAGGGTATTTGTGCGTAAGTGAATGCAAAGAATTCGACTCAATTTCGAACTTGTGTATGATACATAATATTGTTTCTGAAGCTAAAACTGGGAATAAATTAAATCTTTGAGTATAATACGACCCAGAAGACATCCGCATATAATTTTGTTTAATCAAAAAAGATCGTACTGTACTATGCATTAAAATCCAATATCGTACAAATATTTCACTGAAATTTTTAATTTTCAGGATATTAAAGATTAAAAATGAACCGGAAGTTTAGCGATAGCGTATTTCTTCTAAATTCAGTTCAAAAACTTATTGTTGATTTTTCTGGGAAATGTTATTTGGTTGGTTGCTTTGTTTTATGGCATATCAACCACGGTGGGTCATTTATTGCCAACTAAATTTTTATTATTTATTTATTGCTGGTAATACCTTTATTTCTTTCAACAATTTATTGCTGTTTTTATAAAAGTTTTGTGTCTAGTAATACTTTTTTCTTTTTCGAGTATCAAGATTCATTCGGATTTGTTTTTAAGGGCAGGGTCCCTAAGTCCTACCCTCTTATTTAACCCACAACTAGAGGAAAGGGACGGATTAATCCTTTTCTTAAGGGTACCAGTGCTTAAGTGAATGCAGGGTATTCAACTGGAATTCGAACTCGACTCACCGATTTCTCTTTCCGAGCCGATATCCACTGCACCACAACGCACATCCATCACTAAACGCTTCCAGCACCTGATCTTCCCAAGCGGTCACCCATCTAAGTACTGACCAGGCTCAACGTTGCTTAACTTCGGTGATCAAGCGAGAACTTATTGGTAAGGCAAAAAGTTCAATCCTATTTAAGATAAAATTTAAATTTATTTCCGTGACGGCATTTTTAAATAACTTCATTACGTTGGTTTACAAGCTGGTTATTATCATTAAATTTAATAAGCATAAATTACATCTATTTCTAAAACTAATAAGAATTTGGGATTTTCCAATATTTTTCTATTCAATCTGTGGCGAAACTCCTCTGTGTATTAATTTCCAGAAATATTTAGACAGAGTGGTTTGTCTTTTGTTTTATTTTTAATTTTTTTTTTTTTTTTTTGTTTTTTTGTGGGGTGGGGCCTAGAGAAGGAATAGCTTTGATCATAAAATCTAAATTTGCAGGTCCGGTAGGAATTCTAAATTATAATTTTCTTTCTTTATCACATTCTATAGTGTTTTATCTTGGAATGTAGACATACGCCGAGACATGCAGCTAAACTCTCTTATTAACAGAGTGGTACAACCAAGATGTATATATAATATTTATAGTCACTCGCAGTAGTAGGTGTAACTTCCTGAAGTTCGGGATAATGACAACACTCCCTGTACCTTCCAAATAATACCTTGAATGTCACTTCTTCTGGTCTGTAAATAAATTCACCGATTGAATTAACTACCGCCTCTTGCGAGAATGTATTAGAACTTGCTGCATCATTTTCTTTCTTTGTAAAATATACCAGCAGTTTTGAAGCGTAAGGAGCTGGTTAATGTTTCTTTGTTTCGGCCTTGTGTCATACTTAACCAAACTCCCTACAGCTTACAAGTTTTATTCAGAGTTATAATCATCAGAAGGTTGGTAGTCAGTTGGAATGTGTGGATTAGTGTAGAAGCGTGGAATAATAAAATATACTTTTTGAATGTTAAAATAGAAATTTATTAAAAGCATGAATAACATAAGAAGTAGAAGTTAATCAATCAGAATGTTAAGAGTATCAAGTGTTTGTACAAAATCTTCGTAGTAGTTAATGTACAATTAGAAACATTAATGAGAAGTTAAGGGTAGAGTTCGTGTTCAATGATAAAGTTGCGTTAAGGGTAGAGTTCGTGTTCAATGATAAAGTTGCGTTAAGGGTATTGAGAGTTGAAGAAACTGCTTGCAGTTGTAATTGTTGAAAGAGATAAGGAGAAAGAGAACAAGGTGCGACCGGGTCGATTTGGAATTGGTTATATTTTAGTTCTTTCGTCTCTCGGCTCCCATCTGTCTCTCTTGACTGACGCCCAGATCATTTATATAGTCTATTTTAATTTAGCACTGTATTGCTAAGTCCTCAAGTGGTGCATGTCGCTCAGATTGGTCAAAAAGCATATTAACATCTACTTGCGAAATTTGGTTTCGACTTTTTCGTTAAGCAGATGGTCAATCCTTTTTCTATTTGGGAAAACCAGGATTTCACACGTCATTGTGAATTTTTGTAAAAGTGAAGAAGAAGGTTGATTTTAATTACTTTTTCTAGCCATTGTTTTTCCTACTTTTCCTGTTCTAATTTGTGAAGTTTTAATTCTTCTTGGTGTTGTATTTCTTTTTGTTTAAAGAATTCAAACATGCAACTTTTGAAGTCCTCCATTTTGCATATATTTTATTTTCTCTTTTTAGCCCTTGAACGACGCTTTGTTGGTAGATTGCAATGAATTCGAATCCTTCGTCATCAAATGTTGTCTCGAAAAATGACGAACAATACATTTTATTTTTAGTTGAAGGCATACAATTGTACCCAAAATATACTTTGTTTAAGCCATGAATATTTGCTTAAGCTATGTAAATTCTAGCATTAAAATAACTCATAAAACTTGATATGACGCTAAACTAAATCAACCAAGCAACCAAGATGAAAGAACACTTTCATGACAGTATTCCATGAAAAAACCTACAATTACTTACTGAAATCAAACTGCACCCCCAAATATAACTACAACAAAACTACAACATAAAACACACATATCACCGTCTCAAATTGTTATAGCCACACAAACATGCATATGCACAAAAGTTGAGTATCATCTACCATGTATTCAGGTATGAATGTAGAATTGTTAAACACACCCAAATCGATCATCCGTACTCAATTTGTCTATAAGTTCCGTATAATCTACATATGCTCATTTATAACCAAACGTTTGGTAAATCTTCAGTTGGATGGCTACGCAATCTTTATTCGGTTTTTAAAAGTTCCAGCCATATCTCGTCATCAGTTTCTTTCGTGAAGCTCGTAACATCCGATAAAAATACCTTAAATAAAGCTCTTTTCGCTTTTAGCAAATATCTGAAGACCAGTCGAATGTGAAGATGATAAGTTTCACGTCGACAAGTTTTTAGAAAAACGCAGAGCAACGTGAAAAAAAAAATTGAACTTATGATGACCGACTCTGAATACGTTTTTTCTTATTATGAAGTATTTCTGGTTATTCTTCCAGAAAATATTAAAACACTTCGCTTTGTTACTGATTTGTCCCATAATTTTTTCTTTAAATAACGATAGTGGCACCAGTATCTCTTGTATCTTTGCACAAGATCCTCTCAAAATATAGATTTACTGAATTTTATTATTAGTAACAGCGTACAAGGAAGGAGTTATAAGCATTTATTAAGAGTATCTATGAAGTATAGATTGACGCTAAACGTTAAGATGCTAAGTTCGTAGTGACCGAAGACGCATGTTCTCGGTTGTTTAGTCCACAAAGCAACTGTTCTGAAGAAGAATGTGTCAGAGTGGAACTTCCTCATTACAAATGGAATACGAAGATAATGAGTATAATGATGACTTTAAACGTGTGAACTGCTGGAACTGAGAAACGAAGCTCGTCAGTACATCTACAAGGAAAATAGTAATAGATTAGCTAGAGCCTAGCAATTTTTCGTTTTGAGAAAATGGATTGTAAGGCGGAAAATAATTCATCACCCAAAAGGTTACATAATCACTTTTAAACTCTCTCTTGCCTGAAAATAAGGATTCGGCTGTTTGAGTCCAGACTAAATTGTAAATGAGTGTAGTCGTATGAGTCTATATTTCTGAGACGAGTTACTATTTACAGTATTTACATTATTCGGAGTCCTCATATTTGTTGCCATTTGTACGACGTCTATTAATAGATCATTCTATTTGTCTATATTTCTGAAATGAGGTACTATTTACAGTATTTACATCATTCGGACTATTGTCCTCATCTATGTTGCCATTTGTACGACGTTAAAAAATAGATCATTTCTAAGATGAGGTTGTATTTACACTATTTACATTATTCAGACTATTGTCCTCATCTTGGTTGCCATTTGTACGACGTTTAATAATAGATCATTCTATTTGTCTATATTTCTGAGATGAAGTAGTATTTACAGTATTTACATTATTTGGACTGTTGTCCTCATCTTTGTTGCCATTTGTACGACGTTTGATAACAGATCATTCTATTTGTCTATATTTCTGAGATGAGGTAGTATTTACAGTATTTACATTATTCGGACTATTGTCCTCATCTTGGTTGCCATTTGTACACGTTTCAGCCGTTGTACGCTCAGGCCTTCCTTATGTGCTAGGAATTTCGAACCGAACCCCTTATTAAAATCAGTGAGGTATATCATCCTCATTCCTTGCGTAAAGACTCGATTGGAAGTCATGAGTTATCTCCCACTAACCCTGCAATTTACTTGTTCACCACTGCTATAGCCTGGTATTGAACACACAACTCTAAGAGTCAAGTCAGGAACTAACCACCTGCTATATCGGGTTCGGTTAGAAAATCCTGAAGAAAGCCGAAGCGTACAACGAACGAAACGTCGTAAAAATGGCAACAAAGATGAGGACAATAGTCCAAATAATGTAAATACTGAATGTATTCGTATATTATTATTATTTTATCGTGCAATGCTATTTTTTCATAATCTGGGAGATTTATGATGATATGGTGTTTGTTGTTGTTGTTGTTGTTGCTGTGCGTGTGTGTGTGTATGTGTGTGTGTGTGAGAGAGAGAGAGAGAGCGAGAAAGAGTCTGTAGGGGTGTGTGTGTTTTCTAGGTTTCTCAGTTTGAGAACTTTTTTTCATATTTCCGTATGTTTTATGTTTTCAGCGTTCGTAAGATAAGAATAATTGCTAAATGTCTATTACACCAGGTGCTAATATACAGCGCTTTTTTTTACAAAAATAGCAAAGCAAGCTACCTAAATATGGAAGAACAATCAGCTTTCACGATTTTCAATAAAACTTGGATTATTGATGTTATTTGCAACGTCTGCCAGCGTGATAATTTGGCAAGATTATGTTCCGGCGTTGTTTTAAGCGAGCCAATATATTCAAAACAAATAAACTCTCCTGTCTTCATCATATTTTATTCGCCCATAGTATATAAAATATTCATCTGAATGTTTGAGGGCATCCAAGAATGAGATCACACCAATCTATTATCACATATTTATTTTTACTGCCCCAAAAAGCATTTAGGGAAGCAAGGGTTGAAGTGTCAACACATCAGTTTATTTGCAAATGTACAGAAGATTCATTTATCTTCTTCTCTCGCTAAATATAGAAACTTTGTGATGGCGTCTGTAACTTAAAGTTTCCTAATCGAAAAAGTAATGCTTTTTAAATATTTGATTACCGATTGAGTGACTTAAATAAATGCTTTTGTTACTTTAATATTTCGACGGCAACCCTTCAAAAATCATGATGATCACATATTGGTAGCTGATCTCTTTTTCGATCTATAAGAAACTACCCAGTGGAGGAAAACAAACTGGTTCCATTCAATGCCTCAAAAACAAAACGACTGGAAATTCCATCATTTCCGATTAGACCACAAACTACCGCTAGTCACAATGAACGGTGTTCCTTCAAGGAGGTATTGTGACTTAATAAACTTTTGGGTCTTAAACGCACACCTGATCTCAAGTAAATCTCGTACATACTATACATGACTAAAGACGGTGAAATGGTTGGATCCCTGAACAGCATATACTAATATAAAAGTGTAGATAAGGATGTCTTCTTTTCTTAGAAATTAAGACAAAAACTGAAAAAATATACACGTACACACACACACACACACACACACACACACACACACACACACACACATATATATATATATATATATATATGTTCTCCTATCGTCCATTTCACACATATACCCGCTCTTCTTAACAGATTTATCTCTTGTATTCTATTTAGGATTGATTTTTTGGTTCTTTCTAAAATCTTCACATTATCTTCAGTCATTGTAGCCCTTTGTGACTTAGTGGTATCACCTTCTTGATTTCGGTGAATTCATAATATATATATATATATATATATATATATATATATATAATATTATTTTAAAATTTATAACAAAAGTATATTCTAATATCATTACAAAGTATATATATTTTTTATTAGGCCCTCTTTTAGCAATAGTGTTTTCTGATATCGGCAATTCTATGCATATCAATCATATACTTTATATATATATATATATATATATATATATATATATATATATATAGGCAACAATCTCTTTTTTATGCAAGGTTCGTTAAAAAAGTTGCTATGGTAAAGTTCTTTTAAGTGATTTTTTCTTTTCAGAAAATAAATTATATAAAAATTGTTTGAGTATTTTATAAGATCTCAAACAGACAATTTTTCATAATTCATGTTCTGAAAAAAGAAATTATAATATCACATGAACAATTAACCGTAGAAACTTTCATTCATATATATATATTTATATATTTGTGTGTGCGTATTGAACGCAAAACTATTTGAGTCAAGTCACTGGAACTAACCAACGTCTATATCCACTGAGCCATGTGTACTTAAGGGCACCAGTGATTGTAATACAGGGTTCAGTCCTTGCTCTCTATCGCTTAGTCAGTCAGACAAGTGTCATACGTGATTCACGCTTAGCGATCATGTCTCTTTCGATCCATGACTGATTATCCAGAATATTTTTCCGCTGTAGGTTGCCATTTTTTTCTACGGTAGACTGCTTACTAACAAAGGCTATATACGGCTATTCAACTCATAGCTAGAGAAAGAAATGTGTATTCAAATGAAATCCGAACTTGGCTTTACAGTTTATCATTCCGAGCCGATATCAATTTTTATACTTGTCCCCAATTTTCTTGGAGGATGCTGAGAGATCCGGGGTATCTTTATGCATATCAGATCTTTGACAAATAAGATTACTTCCACCTACACATCTCAAGATGGGAAATTTTGGTTAAACCAATGAGGCAACAACACCTCTTCTGTTGCAATTTTCTCTTCGTCCTCTTCTTCTTAATTCAACTGATTACGTGGGCAAATCCAGCTTTTAGCCTGAAAATTATAACTCCAGTGAGATTTATAATTTGTTTTTATTCTCATAGTCAAGTCCTGACCTTCTTAATCTCATCAAAAGTTTTTGCCAATTTGTTGTGACTATCGCCATTTCTCACTTCCACTGGCCAAAATGTCACTTCTGAATAACAATGCAAAAATATATTTTTCCTTTTCCCCCAATTATCAGCTAGTTTTTCTATTTTTCAGATTTTACAAGCATCCGACTATTAAATATTTTTAATCAGAGCTCATATCGAGATTTACAATAAACTGCAAAATCAACAATAACACTAATAATAATTTCTTTCGCTCCGTCGTATTAAACTAAGAATTACATTTTTTTTTCATATCTAGAAATAGGGTTATACATATCATCACAAACTACATTGAACCTAGTAGTACGCATAAATTCGTGAGGTCGAGGTACGAAGGAGAGCTCGGATATTCCAGACATTCCTTGTCTTACTGGATCGCTACCTTTTTCCGTAAGTGAAAATGTATTGTCTATGTTAAGACTGCTTAGTTAGTGATTTTATAAGTCTTGCTCTCTATCGTTAAAAGATGCAAGATGGGGGAAATTTCATATGTCAAAATATAATATGCTTTTCTCATCTTCATTTAGATATGTCCTAATATAATTGTGTTTTTGATTTATTTTAATACTAGCAATATAGCCCGGTGTTGATCGGGTGTAATGAAAGCATTAAAACTAATCCATGATCCTGGAGCTCAGACTCTTTGGACGCTGGCACGAAAGACTAAAAAGCAATAGTTGTTTCCAGTTAAAGCAAAACCGTAGACTGAAAGAAAAATGAACGGTTGTAAGTCTGATTTTGATTTCTTGGTATCGATATCAAATAAGTTGTTTTCGTCGTAAACTGAATTTTGAAGGCTAAATAAGTCCTCTGAGTAAATGGTATCATAGCTGGAGACTAAAAACTACAATTATACCCACTTACAGCCAAATCCCAAGCAAAAACTAAAATAAAAGGGCTGAAAAAAAATACAGACATACAGGCAGATAAACAGACACACACACAAACATCTTGCTTTTTATATATATATAAATATATATTATCAATTTTCTGCACTATTGTAAGAACTGCAATCTTGAAACTTCTGAATATCATTTCTTATGTCTTTTTCTATGAGTGTATTAAATTTGATTAAAATCGGACCACTTCTTCTATAACCCGATGTTTTCGATTATCGATTTTCAATATTTATCGGGGGTACCTCGGCACAAAACCTAGCTAAGAACACTTGCAGACATTTACAATACAACTGTGTAAGTTTTCAAGAAAATTGGTTCAGCCGTTTCGGATTCTATAAGTAACGGACACACACACACACACACACACACACACACACAAAGTTCCATTCATAAATAAGTATCGACAGTGCCGGATTATTCCTGCGTGTTGATTTGGGCGTCAATTTAAATATAAAATATTTTCTATAGAATGAAAAGTTTCCTATACTGTTATGTGATATCTATCCTCCTATATGGCACTGAGTCAAAGATGAATGGGAGACTCGAGGCAACGGAAATGTGGTTCTACAATAAGATGCTTAGGATACATGTGAGCAAAGATAAGGTTTGGGAGAATATGCAAACGAAAAGGACACTTAAACTTTTTTTGTTTAATCATATCATCCCGAGCAAGGCGGTAACGCCACTGATGCGCAGGGGGCTACGTAAGAGTGAAAAGATTGGAAAAGAGAAAGCCGGAAACTACATCCTAAACAAGAAACAAGGGATGAGCCTCTTCACCTGTTCAATAGACGTGGGTGGAGTGTGAACCGGGCGATAGTTTAGTATATCTACTCCAATTCAAAAAAAGAAAAAAAGGTTAGTGACTTGCTAAGTTTTAATTTAGTTAAAGTCCAGTCAAAGCAATTTCTCCTAAAAAACAAAACCAATCCTTCAATTAGGCATAAAAATTTTTAAATTAAGCAAAAATTAGGCAAGAAAGAACAAAAAATGGCTTACTTTTAACAATATTCAAGATAGTTGATTCCATCCCAAAAACACACATTGTTTATACCACTGAGTTGAAAAAGAGATTTAGCATCAGAAAGAGCCAACTGAGGTTTCTAGGACATGTAATAAGGAATGGATGGCTTGGAGAATCAAATACTCACAGGGCAGATAGAAGGAAAGAGATATCGAGGAAACCAGCGCGAGACATTCTTGATAGGCTTGAGCAAGTAGACTGCGAAGCTGGGTTTGGGAGAGATATCAAGAGGAAAAATATTCAGAGCTTAAAGTGATGGGGGGTATGGAGGTCCATGATCGCCTACGTTCTGAAAGGACTCTGTGCATAAAGAAGAAGAAAAATAAATATGTTTGCTTATTCTTCATTCTCATGCACACACAAATGTGGGTACCTTTCCTTATACGAATAAGTTCGCGTAAGCATGTAATAAACAATTTACTATGCACCTGTGTACAGTTGCTCAAGTCACATCTCACACAAGCAATTATTTGCCTTTGAGCGCTTCTATGCGATTTTCTCTATGATCTCTTCATCGAGAATCGCTTCTGCGTTGTGTAATGTCTGTGCGTTCGCTTCCTCGCACCCACATTGAAAACTATTAATATTTTTCTTCCCATTTCTTTGATGTAGTCAACAAGTGGATGGGAAGTTTTCCTGTTGAAATGAAAAGCTCCATCCATTTCCTAATGGACAGATGTAACCATTGGCTATTCAAACGATTCTAACAACGACCATCACCGGCGTCATTACATCCGATATAACAACGACAATCGTTTTTACGCATGCGCTATCTTAGCTTCAATTCGCTTGTTATTGAAAGATTTCTCTCTCTCTTAATTTTTCTATTGAATTTTTCCATCTTTCATCACCTTCTTATTAAATAATTATTTTTCAGCATCCAGCTTTTTTTCTTTTTCTTATTCCTCAGAGTTTTTCTTTTCTTCTTCATTATTTATGAAGTTTTATTCCTTTTACACCGTATATTTCTTTCCTTTTCTTTTCACTTTATTGCTTTTGTTTCTTTTTCGTTTTCATCATTTACATACTTCTCTCTAAATCTTTATATTCTTCTTCTTCTTCTTTACACTTTTTTGTTTTACACAACTGCCTACTCTCTTTCCTTTTTCATTATTTATGATGTTTTATTCCTTTTTCGCCGTATACGTCTTCCTTTTTCTTTTCACATTATTGCTTTTGTTTCTTTTTTTCATCATTTACATATTTCTCTCTAAATCTTTATATGATTCTTCTTCTTCTTCTTCTTCTTCTTCTTCTTCTTCTTCTTCTTCTTCTTTACACTTTTTTGTTTTACACGACTGCCTACTCTCCTTTTTCATTATTTATGATGTTTTATTCCTTTTACACCGTATACGTCTTCCTTATTCTTTACATTTTATTGTTTTTGTTTCTTTTTCGTTTTCATCATTTACATATTTCTCTCTAAATCTTTATATTCTTCTTTTTCTTCTTCTTCTTCTTCTTCTTCTTCTTCCTCTTCTTCTTCTTCTTTACACTTTTTTTGTTTTATACGACTGTCTACTCTCTTTCCTTCTTCATTATTTATGACGTTTTATTCCTTTTACACCGTATACGTCTTCCTTATTCTTTACATTTTATTGTTTTTGTTTCCTTTCTTTTCATCATTTACATATTTTTCCCGAAATCTTCTTCTTCTTCTTCTTCTTCTTCTTCTTCTTCTTCTTTACACTTTTTTTTTATTTAACACGACTGCCTACTCTATCATTTTACTAATATTCTTTTCCTCTCTTTGTCTTTCTCTTTCATCTTCTTGATGTTTCATGGGTATTATTTGTAGTAGTTTGTTATTATTATTATTATCATTATTATTATTATTATTGTTGTTGTTGTTGTTTTTTTACTTTCTTCCTTTTTATTTCTTACTTATTCTTCTTTACTCTTTTTTCATTCATTTCTTATTTTCTTTTTCAAATTACCCTATTCGTTGTCGCCTACTCTAACCTTATCTGCTTGTATGGCTGATACATCCTCTTTCTTTTCTCCCATCTGTAATCATTATTTTCTTTTTCTTTTTTTTTTCTATTGTTGTTTATGCTATTGCCGTTATAATAGATTTTCCTTTAATTTTTCTTTACTTATTTTCTCGCTATCGACGATAGTTCACAACTCATTATTATCCGCTTGTTTTGTTTTCTTATTCATCTTCTTCATCTTCTCTGCGTCTTCATATTTCTTGCTCTTTCATTTAATCCCTTTTCCCCACTCCGACTGTTTTCCCACCGTTTGTTCCTATTGGAATTACTTTCTTCCTGCCATTCCTGTTCACCCTTATTCTCTTCTCTTAATATATCGAATCGTTTTCTTGCCATTAACTCTTCTCATGGGTTCCCCCATTTTCTCTCCATATGTCTTTACCTTTACAATTCAATTTCCACTTGTCTTCCTCTTCTCTGCCACAACCTTTCACGTTGTCCCGTCTTTTTAGAATGATAATACAATATCTTGATTTATTCTCCTTTTCAAACCCCCCACCCACTCCATTCTGTCCTTTTCACATATATTGACAATCTGCTACTGGCTTCCAGTTTCTGCATCGATTTTAATATTCCTCATACTTTGTTTGTTTCTTCTTCTTTAATTTTCGATTTATACTCAAGTTTTCACACCAATATTTTATCATGGCTTTCATGAAGACAAAATGCTAACAAATCTTTATACTCCAGTAATTCCTATTATTTTATACATCATTTCCTATGACTGAGTTTTTTTCATTGCTATTATTATTATTATTTCTAATATTACTACTGCTAATAAGAATAATACTGTATTTCAGCATTGGTTAATGTATTAGCGTTCTTCAGTGATAAAGTAATAAAATGCCTCCTTAATGTTCTAGTACTCTTGATTATTCAAGGGGATTATTACTATTATTTTTAAGCAGAAGAACAACACCTCAAAAATGTGGCGCTGGAGTACAAACATACGAAATGCAATACGCCCATCATGACAACCAGTTAAAAAAGTGCATCGCCATTTTTATCGTTATTTGTATTATTATATTCTTGAATTTATGTTGTATACAAATGTTTTTTCTAGGTCCCAACTAGTGATTTCATGTCAGAAATGGTTTCATTACATTTTCCACTGATCTTTAAAAAAATACACAAAGATCAGATATATTTTAAACTCGCACATATAACCCGGAGTTTGCTCAGGTGTAATGAGAGCTATAAAACTTATCCATGGTCCTAGAGCTCAGACACTTTGGACGTTGGCACGAAAAACTAAAAAGCAATAGTTGTTTCCAGTGAAAGTGAAACCGTAGATTGAAAGAAAAATGAATGGATGTGAGTCAAATTTTGATTTCTGCTATCGATGTCAAATAAGTTTTGCGTTGCAAACTGAATTTTGAACGCAAACAAGTACTCTGAGTAAATGGTATCATGACTGAGACTAAGAATTACAATTATACCTACTTAGAGCAAAACCCGAAGTAAAAATCACAATAAACGGGCTGAAAACCTGATTTTGATCAGACTCGATAGGATATCGAGGTATCAATTTCCAAAATTGGAGTCAAATAAATCATCCACGGATAAACTAACTTAAGTAAGTCCATGAAAACTTATCGTACCCATCGGAAGTAAAACTGGAGAAGATCAGATTCGATAGAATATTGGGTTTATCGATTTCCGATATCGGGAAAAATGAGTGGTCTGAGAAGATTACTAATGTTTGAAACTAAAAACTATAATTTTACTAAGTTAGAGCAAATTCTGCAGCAAGAACCACGATAAAAGGGCTGAAATCCTGATCTTGATCAGGCCTGATCGGATATCGGTGTATTGATTTCCGATATCGAGGGGAAATCGAAAAACTATGTAGCACATGACTTGATAGGAAGAGTAAAGAATATTTGTGTGAAGGTTGGTGAAAATCGGATAAAAATTGTGGATGTGTATAAAGGACATGCATACAGACAGACACACACAAAAACATCTTGCCTTTTATAGAAATAGATTGATAAAGTGCTTCGTAATGTGTGAACTGTACTTGTGCTATAAATAAGTATTTTAAATTATTATTATTAATATTATTAATAGCCAATTTCTACTATTGTCACACTACCTACCAGGTCTACGGAAAGACATGGTTATAATCTTATTTGCTTTTTCTATTTCCTTACTATAACATTACTATCGTTATATGAACAAAGTTCTTCTTAGTGTGTTGGCTGTATTATCAAGACAAATTTTGTATGTATCTAAAGCTAGGATTTTCAGTGTTTTTCACGGTGTTTTTCGTTCCTTTTATTATTATTATTATTATTATTATTATTATTATTATTGTTATTATTTTTTTTTTATTATTTCGTTTTCATCATAATTCGATTTCTGCTATTGTTGCACTTCCTACCAAGTCTACGGAAAAACCTAAGGCAGGTCGTGCTATGTTATGGCTACATTTCATTTTTTTCTATCTCCCATAACATCACAAGCGTTACATAGAGAAAGTTCTCTTTAGTGTGTGGGTGTTACTTAACAAGACAATTTTTTTGTATATCTCTTAAGCTGGTGTTTCCAGGAATTCTTTCAATGTGTTGCTTTGTTCCATTTTTTTATCATTCCAAGTGCACCTATTATCATTGGTACTATTCTTGTTTTACATTTATACATTTTTTCTATTTCAACTCCCAGGTTTTTTTTAATTTAATAGTTTTTCAAATTCCTTGGTTGCTCTGTAACAATCCGTTGGACAAGCCATATCAATTAGTAAGCAAGTTTTCTTCCTTTTGGTTTTTGACAATAATGTCCGGTCTGTTTGCTTCAATTTTCTTGTCTGTGTAGATGGTGTAATTCCATAGAATGGTGAAATCTATTTCGTTAAGCGGTCTAGGTGATGTTCATATCAGTGTTTGTTGACATATTTTCCAAAATGTTTACATATTGTCCAGAGAGAATATTAACCCCTGAGTCGTGACGTTTTTTCTTTGGGGCAAGTACAGAACATCATGAGATTAGATGATCTATTGTTTCCTGTTATTTGTCACAGAACCTGCATTCTGGATCCACATAATTATGTATATTTGCCTGAAAGTTTCTAGCAAAAAGACTCTTGTCTAGCGCTGCAAGAATAAAGCCTTCAGTTTCAGACTTTAAACCAGATGCTTCTAACCACTGGTGATTATTAACTTTTATCAAATCGGGTTTATTAGCACGTGATGGATATTAGTCATGCAGAACATTGTCTTGGCAGGGTCATTTCATCTGTTTAATAGCTTTATCCTTGGATTTCTTTTTCATATTTTTTGCTGCAACTGTTAGTTCTTGGGTTCTGTTTTGGCTTTCTACAGAATCTAGTTATAAATCTATTATTATTATTATTATTATTATTATTATTATTATTATTATTATCATTATTATTATTATTATTAAGACATTTTTCATCATATTTCTATTTCTGCTATGGTCTCAATACCTACCAAGTCTGCGGGAAAACCTAAGGCAGGTCGTGCTATGTTATGGCTACATTTCATCTTTTTTTCTATCTCTGATAACATCACCAGCGTTACATAGAGAAAATTCTCTTTAGTGTGTGCGTGTTACTTAACAAGACAATTTTTTGTATATCTCTTAAGCTGGTGTTTCCAGGGATTTTTTCAATGTGTTGTTTTGTTACATTATTTGTCGTTCCAAGTGCACCTACTATTACTGGCACGATTCTTGTTTTCAGTTTCCACATTTTTTTCTATTTCACTTTCCAAGTTTTTATATTTTGACTGTTTTTTCGAATTCCTTGGTTGCTATGTTACAATCCAAATAGTAAGGGAGACAAAAGTCACCTTTAAATATACCTCTTTTGATGTTTATTTCACCTGACTTGTAGGTTCCATTTATATGATTGAAGTAAAGGGTTGATTCCATATCGACATGCATTGTTTGATGAAATTGATGATGACGGGTGATACCCTGTATATATTTAAAGTCTTTAAGATCCAGGAATGTGGTACATGCTTACGATAATCTATCCTGGCAGTACTAAGATTTTTCTTTGCACTGTAGCAGCTTTCTAGTATCATCCTGCTAACAGTTAATGGTTCTTTACTTCCTAACAGCCACGTTTGCACCCTTTTTGTTCAAGCGGTAATGTGTCATTTCTTTCCAAGAAGAAATAGGTCTGTTTTGTTAAAATAGATGTTAATAATTTGTATGTTGTCGGAAGGCATAAAATTGGTCTGTAGTTTTTCGGGTTATTTGTGTCAATATTCTTGGGTAGAAGAAATGTAATTCCTTTGGTCATCCATGCAGGAATTTTAGTGGAATCGTTAACCAGTTATTGAAGTTCTTTGTCTAGTTTTTTATGTGCTGTATTTAAATAATATAGCCAAAAGTTAAGAATTGTATCTATTCCTGGAAATTCCCAATTGTGTGCTTTTTTAAGCACATTTAAAATCCTCTTCTGTGATTCTATCCCATGTCTGTTCTGGTTTATCATTCATTCGTTCTTTCTCTTGCGCAATCCATTCTACTTCTTGTTAGGTTCTTTAGGACAAGCCCATGTTTTTTTTTCCCAGAACTGTATAACTTCTTCCATTTTTTTTTTTTTTTTTTTTGGTGGGGGAATGTCACTTCAGTTCTTTTTTTACCTATTTTCCTGTAAAGATCTTTTCATCGGTTTGAAAAATTTTGTCGGTAGAATTTTGATTTTTTCTTAGAACGTCTTATTCTTTGAGCCTTCAGTTGTATTGTCTGCTTCATTTTTTCCATAGTTGATAGGACTTCATTTTCCTTTCTAATGTTGTATTTTCTTTCAACTCTTCTGCCTATTCTAGTTCTTACATTTATTCCTCTTGTCAGTTCATTGAGTACTGATAGTTCAATTCTAAGTTGTTTAATTTCTTTTTCTATTTTTCTTTTCCAAGGTGGATTTTCATGTCTGCGAGACTGCCTTGTTTTTAATTTGATGCTCAATTTTTTTGTTGCTGCTATTGCTGATGCATATATTACTTCATTGAGATTTATATGAGTGTCTTCATCATCTAAAATTAATTTGAGTGCTGCATTGTAGAGCTTAATAGTTACAAGGTTATGCTTTGTTGGTTGTAATTTTGGGAGTTGTTCTCGTTCCTCCATTGCAATATTTTGTGTCTGACTTATATGGTTCTTGATTTCTTCCTTAGCTTCTTGTATACTGTTCTTGTTTTCCGTAAAATAATTCTGTTCAATATGTTTTGAACTCATTTTATTGTCGTCTTGTAACTGACTCAGATCACACATTTCCAGCACTTCTAAACTTACAGCATTATCTTCACAGTGATTTGTGTGTATCACAGTTTCTACATTATGACCTGTGGCTTGTTTGATGTTACTACTTTTTATTTTTGATTCCGGTTCCCTTTCATATTTTGTTGATTCGTCTATTCTGGTTGCAATTCTTTTTATCTCATTAACTTCAGCCTCTGTCAATCGGTTTTTTCGTATTATGTATTTTCGTACATTGGCTAATTTATTTTCGTCAATGTACTTTCTATTTGTTTGTCCAACCTTTTCTCGCCAAATATATGGCGAGTGATGTTTTTATTATTATTATTATGTCATTTTTCATCATATTTCGATTTCCGCTTTGGTCTCACTACCAACCAAGTCTGCGGGGAGACCTAAGGCAGGTCGTGGCGTGTTGTTATGGCTCCATTTCATGTTTTTCTATCTTCCCTATCATCCCCAGCATTACATAGATAAAGTTTTCCTTAGTGTGTGGGCTGTACTTAAGAAGACAATTTTTTGTATATCTCTTAAGCTGGGGTTTCCAGGGATTCTTTCAATGTGTTGTTTTGTTCCATTTTTTATCATTCCAAGTGAACCTACGATCACTGGCACAACTCTTGTTTTCAATTTCCACATTTTTTCTATTTCAATTTCCAGGTCTTTATATTTTGTCAGTTTTTCAAATTCCTTGATTGCTATGTTACAATCCGCTGGACAAGCCATATCAATTAATAGACAAGTTTTCTCCTTCTGGTTTTTAACAATAATATCTGGCCTGTTTGCTTCAATTTTTCTGTCTGTGTAGATGGTGTAATCCCATAGAATGGTTACATCTTCTATTTCTGTAACCGGTGCTGGGTGATGTTCATACCAGTGTTTGTTTACAGATTTTCCATAATGTCTGCACATTGTCCAATGTAAATATTGCCCAACTCTATCGTGGCGATTTTTATATTCAATTGGGGCCAGCACAGAACAGCCTGAGATTAGGTGGTCTATTGTTTCTTGGTGTTTATCACAAAACCTGCATTTTGGATCCATATTATTATGCATAATATTTGCCTGAAAGTTTCTAGTGAAAAGACTTTGGTCTTGTGCTGCAAGAATAAAACCTTCAGTTTCAGACTTTAATCCAGATGCACGTAACCATCGATGAGTATTAACTTTGTCAACATTGGATTTATTGGCACGTTCTGGATATTGGCCATGCAGAGGTTTTTCTTGCCAGCGTTGTTTCATCTGTTCAAGAGCTTTATCTTTAGCTTTCATTTTCATATTTATGCCGCAGTAGGTGGTTTTTGGCTCTAATTTGTATCTACTGCCCTGCTTTCATTATAGCAATATGTTTTTCTTTCTTTCTTCATGTTGTTTGACTAATTATATCATCCAGTCCTTTGTTGTTTCTATGTATGTAACCAAGACAATAGATGTTGCCTTGTATGACATTTCTAGCTGAATAAGACCTCTTCCACCTTCTTTACGGGGTATGCATAGACGGTCTACATCAGCCTTTGGATGATGCATCTTATTCTTAGAAAGAAGCTTTCTTGTTTTAGAATCCATTCGCCTGATGTCGTTTAGAGTCTAGTTTAAGATTTTGAAACTATATTGAACAATTGGGATTGCAAGGCTATTAATGGCCATAATTCTGTTCTGAGAATTCAATTTAGTATTTAATATCAGTCGTAGCCTTCTATAGTACTCTTTACGCACTATTTCTTTCATTTTTTATGGTGAATTTTTTCACTCTCATTTACACCTAGTTATTCATAAGCTTCTTCTGGCTTTAATTCTTTTATTGTTACAGCAGGGTCTAACCTCAATCGAGGATGTTTCTTGTAGCGATCCACGTAAAACTGTAGTTTTAGCACATTTATTCAAATATACCTCTTTTGGTATTTATTTCACCAGACTTGTAAGTTCCTTTTATATGATTGAGATAAAGGGTTGTTTTCTATATCGACATGCATTGTTTGATGAAATTGATGATGACGGGTGGTACCTTGTATGTATTTAGTCTTTTATTATTTTTATTATTATCGTTAGTATTATTCAGAGTTCTCTACTACAATCAAATTCACAGGAAAAATTGCTCAAACTCACATAGATTCATAGCTATCTCTGCTACCGACACCAGCTAAGAGGGTCGGGAAAGAAAATGGGAATAGAGGATGACGATCTCGATGATCGAATGCTAGCGGGTACCGACAGCAATTCTTATTATCGTACATTTATGTATGCCAATGAATTTTGCGTTATCATCATCATCATCATCATCATCATCATCTTCTTCTTCTTATTATTATTATTATTATTAATTTTAATTTCATTTGCTAGAAAAGATTTTTTTGCTGTTATTTTTGTTTTTATTCTTCGTCTTTTTCTTCTTAACATTACTTTTCTGATTATTATTTTCTTTGACTTCATATTTTTGAAGTAAAAATATTATTTTTCATTGTGGTACTGTTTATGCCTCAGACAGTCGCGTTCTTTTTTTATGTCCTTTCTCCTTAACTTACTTTTTTATGTATGCCAATTTTTAAAAATATTTCATGTGTGTGTCCCCACTTTTTTTTTGTTTTTCCTGTCTTCTTATTTTGATGTATTTGCAATAAGTATTAAAAAAACGGTAACGACTTACGAACGAGGAGAGTAAACAGTTTATATCGCATCCACGTAGGTTCTCTAGCCTAAGGCATATTTGACAGCATGCTGGACTAAAAAAAATGAGACGGATAAAATCAGAAAAAAAGATACGGACAACAGATAGCTGCTAACAGAACAACTTCAAAAATACGGAAGCTAAAAGATTGACCGATCAAACGAGCATTGTTATCAAACTTGGCAAAAAAAAGTGTTTCTCAACAAGGCTGTAAGAGTTTTAATAAGAAGACTGTCATACTGCCATTATCACAATCTACTGTAAAAGACCTGTGTTAATTGTTCCTTCTCTTGCAAATTTTAGCAAAAATAGGTTTGTCCCATCAGAAGATTTTAATATTTAAATAATTTCGCCCCAAGTAAGATGATAACAGCCTCTAAGATGCAAGTTGTCTTTTTTTTACATACCGTCACCTTTTAAAAAGTTGGCGATCACGGTTCTTCTAAATTTCTACCCTTGGCAAAGGTATTAATCTGTCTCTTCTCCCCAGCTATGGGTCTAATAACAGGCGAGACTGGGTTCTATAGCCCCGTTTAGCAACCAGTCTACCGCACGAAGTAATGGTTACCTACTGCGGAAAAAAATATTCTGCCCAGTCAGCCATGTCTATTTCGAGATATGATCGCCAAAGCGTGTATCACGTATGGCACTTAACTGACTGACTGAATATAATAGTTGGAAACATGATTAAAGGCTTCTACCGGGCATAAAGTGGGGGATCAGTTTTCTATTGTTGTGAAGTAATAAACTGACCCCCACTAGCTATGAGTCAAATAACTGGACAGATTGGGTTCTATAGCCTTGGCTGGCAATCAGTCTTCCACAGAAAGCAATGGAAACCTACTGCGGGATAATCTTCTGCCCAGTCAGTCATGACTCTTTCGAGACATGATCGCCAAAGCGTGTATCACGTATGGCACTTAACTGACTGACTGAATATAATAGTTGGAAACATGATTAAAGGCTTCTACCGAGCATAAAGTGGGGGATCAGTTTTCTATTGTTGTGAAGTAATAAACTGATCCCCCAATAGCTATGAGTCAAATAACTGGACAGATTGGGTTCTATAGCCTTGGCTGGCAATCAGTCTTCCACAGAAAGCAATGGAAACCTACTGCGGGATAATCTTCTGCCCAGTCAGTCATGTCTCTTCCGAGACATGATCGCCAAAGCGTGTATCACTTATGGCACTTAACTGACTGACTGAATATAATAGTTGGAAACATGATTAAAGGCTTTCTACGGGCATAAAGTGGGGGATCGGTTTTCTATTGTTATGAAGTAATAAACTGATCCCCCACTAGCTCTGAGTCAAATAACTGCACAGATTGGGTTTTATAGCCTTGGTCGGCAACCAGTCTTCAACAGAAAGCAATGGAAACCTACTGCGGGATAATCGAGACATGATCGCCCAAGCGTGTATCACGTATGGCACTCAACTGACTAATATTTACTGAATGTATTTCCTTTCCTTATGCGGGTGGGTTTACTGCCAATATAGATCCAGGTTAATTCTAATTTCTCTCCCATATATATCAAGGTTACCTGGCAGCTCTAGTAGATTTTCGTGACGTATTTTATAAAACGATTTTGCATAATCTATAAAACGTACGTATACATCCATTTGCATTTATAATGCTTTTTGCTGACATCGCCCTCAGCATAAATATAACATTCCTTAAAAGACAACAAAATGAAAGAAGCTAAGAAAATGTTATTGAGAAGAAAAGACGATAAGAAAAACAAGATTCAAGAAAACGATTGACGTTGCTTTAAAAGTTTTGAAGATCATAGTTGACAGTCAAACAAATAACCAGAAGATAATTCAACGAACGAGAAGTATAAGAGAACAACTTTCTAAATAAATCGTACGGTTACATTTAGCAATTCCAATAGTAACAGACTGAGACCTAACTGTCAGTCTAGTAGTACGGTTAAATTGATTCGTGGTACCAAAGAGATAATCTTATCAGAACAATTGCCATGCAAATACTTACCGAATAGTCGACGTTACGGTGGTGGAAAGATAATGCCAGGTCAAGGCCAATATTACTGTAGATTTATTTTTTACAAGATGCATGTCCTTAGAACCTCTGAAGGCTGACGTTTACAGAATTAGGTTGTTGTAATTGCGTATAAGTATGTATTAAGTACTCTTTAAAGCTGGTTGAGTAGAAATTATTTTTTACCAATGGTATACAAACGTAATTATGATGAGTCAACTCTGCGTACGTGTCTTAACTATGAAACTTACTCGGATGAATGCAGTTAGTCATTAGCTACCGTGATTACCATTTTTAACTCTTAAACATTTCTAATTTCTCTCTGCCTACGCCCGATAATACTGTAGAATCACTTCTACATGCACGTACATACCTACATACATATCGCCATGCACACACGTTCACACACATATTCCCACATACTCTTACGTGAGGAGTGCACGTGAAACTTTATTTTTTCCCGCCTTTTATTAAGAAATATATAAACTGATTTCCACACGTGCTTTACCAGTTGGAGGCCTCTTTTTCGGAGCATATAGTTCGAATGCCGTTCTTTCCTTCCAACTCACATACTGTGTTAATTGCATTCAGCAATTAGCTACAAAAAATGTTTGTCTCTATCTTATAAGTATATTTCAATACATGTATAATTATATTCAGTCCTATTCTGTACAAACATGTTATTTTCTTTTTCAGGAACTTTTCTAGCATGAATATTTTTTTTTTTTTTTTTTTTAATCATATCACCCCGAGCAAGGCGGTAACGCCACTGATGTGCAGGGGGCTACGTAGGAGTAAAAAGATTGCAAAAGAGAAAGCCGGAGACCACATCCTAAGCAAGGAACAAGAGATGAGCCTCTTCACCTGTTCAATAGACGTGGGTGGAGTGTGAACCGGGCGATAGTGTAGTCTATCTACTCTAATTGAAAAAAAAAAGAAGAAAAGAGTGAAAAGATTGGAAAAGAGAAAGCCGGAAACCACATCCTAAACAAGGAACAAGGGATGAGCCTCTTTACCTGTTCAATAGACGTGGGTGGAGTGTGAACCAGGCGATAGTTTTGTCTATTGAGACAATATCTTTAATATATAAGAATGAACTTTCTTCACGACATCTTGCACGCACGAATTAATCCTGTCAGTCAGTTAAGTGCCATACGTGATACACGCTTGGGCGATCATGTCTCGAAAGAGACATGACTGACTGGGCAGAAGATTATTCCACAGTAGTTTGCCATTGCTTTCTGCGGTAGACTGGTTGCCGACCAAGGCTATAGAACCCAATCTGTCCTGCTATTTAACCCATAACTGGAAGGAAGAGACGGATTAATACCTTTCCCAAGGGTATTTGCGCGCAAATCCTTTAACCTTACTTAATACAATGTTGTTAGTTTCGTTACATTGTGCTTTGAGTTATTTTATTTATAAATGTAGTGGTTTGGACAACCGACCTTCTTTTCACTGTTAAATTTACTACCCCGACGGTCAGTCCACTACGTATTGGTACCCGGTTTGTCCAGTCCACTACAATACAACATAGTTGTGGGATGATAAAGAAGTTTTTTATATATAAAAAGAACAAAAGACATAGACCATCTGCAACACCTTGTAAACTTTATGTCACGTCACATAACCTTTGTTATACTATCAAAGGGAGACATAGTGAAGCGCTCTTTATTTTTGACCGTGCAAGATTTTTTTGTAATTATTACGTTTATAAACTCAGGGAAAAGCGTATTGTCTATTTTTAAAGTTTTAACTGTTTTTTTTTTTTTAAGAACTGGATCTGGACCGAAACACGCGTTGAACAAGCGAACGTATGTGAAAAAACAACGAGAAATAAAACAACTTTAGAAACAATGGAAATAGTGCTGACTTGTTTATATGGCAGTGAAGAGTAACCGAAAAGTGGTTATAGAATTAAGAAAATCTTAAAGAAAATAGCAAAAGAAATACTAATTCTAGTCAGAATCAGGATATAATTGCTAAAATTCCTTGGAGGTGAATGAGAAAGTAAAACTTAACCTCCCCCCACTGAACATACTGAGAAAAAGGAGAAAATAACATGTTACTGACCGGAAGAGCTTGTGTAAATAAATGTTGAAGTCGGAATGGCGTCTTTAGCAAAAGATTGAACGAGTGAAGATTGTGAACACAATCTGCGGCCACGCCAGATTCACCTAAGAAGCAATCGACATCACGCTGTAATTTTTTTTCAAGATGTTTAATCGGCATTGACCGAAACTGCCATTGTCCTAGTCTGATAAACTGCCATGGTCGGAGTCTATATAAATATAAAATATTCTTTGGGGTAGTGTTACATATGACACTGGGATTCGATGTGGCAAGCAACAGACAACCCGACATCGTGACGCCATTCTCTATACAGCAAAGTGATCACTCACATACAAGCGGCAAAATGAATCCCGGCCAGCGCATTGAGAGCGTGAATCCTAACTCCCCTAGACTACAATTTTTTTCCTTTCACTCCAAGCTGATATTTCTTTCGTCCTGTCAATTAATAGTACTTTTTTTTTTAATCATTTCATCCCAAGCAAGGCATTCCACTGCCACTATTGCGCAAGGGGTTATATAGAGGAAGGTAAAGAGAAAGAGTGGTTAGATAGAGGAAATGTCATAAGGAGGGTGATAGACAGGTAAGGATACCGAGGCTGAGGGTTGGGTAGATGGGAAGAGTGTTTGAAAGAATGGATGCGAGTTAGTGTGTTAGGGGGTGTCTATTGACCTTACATTTAAACTCCTGGAGATTGTAGCCGTCGGGGAAGCAATCATGTGGAAGGGAATTCCACAGGCGGGAAGTGAGAGAAAAGAAGCTGTCGGAGTAGAAATCGCGGTTACGTTTTATCGGTTTCACTATAAGGGGTGGGACCTAGTTGCTAATCTAGTATCTAGTGCAAAGTCGTACCTAGGGGGACCATTGATCTAAGTTCATCGGAGCAGAAGCCGTGAAAATATTTATAGAAGTGGCACAGGGAAGCCATGTCACGCCGGTGAGAGAGAGACTGCAGCCGGTCTGCCAAGTTGGTATCGATCACATTACAGACTCTCCGTTGTATTTTGTCAAGAACCCCGAGGAGAATAGCAGGGGCACCCGACCAGATGTGGCAGCAGTATTCAATGTACGGGCGGATGGTAGATTTATATATGTGCAGGATAGATTCAGACGGAAAAAATTTCCGGGCCCTGCACAGAGAACCGACTTTCATTGAATCGGATTTAGCAATGAATTCGATGTAGTCATTCCACTTGAGGTCCGCTGAAAATGTGAGACCAAGGAGGCGTAGTGTTTTACTCTTAGAGAGCCAAGCGTGGTCCATGCTAATGCTTATGAACTCATTTTTTCATATAAATTGTTACATTGGCTAAACAGTAGTATATCTTCTTTTTTTTTCGCTCTGATACGTAGCGATTTGAAGATTTAAATAGACAATCGCATTCACTTCAGTTGCCAAAAGGTGCATTTAAATAATAATAGTTGAATTAAATAGGTGAACTAATTTAATAAATAATAGTTCAATTAATTTGGTGGATTACTTAGTAAATCTAAGCATAGTCCTCAATAGTCTCAGTCAATATTGTGGTGACTCATGATCGCCTATGTTCTGAAAGGACGCTGAACATCGAAATCTTTTGAAGTCTAATCTATTTTTTGGATTCTAACGAATTTTACAAGAGCTTTAACACTGGAGTCGACCACCTGCAATTAATTGTACCTTTTGATCTTCCGCTGCTTTTGTAGTTCAGCAAAATGTAGTTCAGCAAAATGTAGTTCAGCAAAAACGACCGGATCAGTTAGAAGATTCAAACTATATGCTTTTTTAATTAGTTAAGAACGTACAGCAATACTAATGGTATTATTAAGTGTTCCCTTATAAGGAAACTTTCGTATTTCATTATCGAGCAGCCAGTGCTACTATCAGCTCTCTTATAGCGATTGTTCAGAAAAATAGGTCTCATAAATTCAGTAGCTGTTATCGCTCCTTCCACTATTAATGGAGTCTTCTTTCCTAACATTAGTGTGGAATGTCAACATTTTTATTTGTAATTTTCTTCACTTCGAGTTATATATGCTATCCATTTTAGTTGTTCCTGTTGCTGTAAATCCGTAAATAATAACATTTCTTTTGACTGGAGCATTTATTTATGATTCTCTACCGACACTTCACAAGTTTCAATTGAGGATAGTATTTGCTATGATCTACGAGTTTCATTCGCTCAAAATCATTCTTAACTATTCGTCGAAGTAAGTGTTTGAAAGTTTAAATGATCTTAAATTTGGCACCGTACATTATTTGCCGAAGCTATTCATGACTTGAGTTTTTAGGTTAATGTTTTGGTCTTGTAGCAACCTACGGGGTTGTGGGAAACTACCCCTAGCATAACTTATTCCATATTAAATGCTCTTTTCTCTTATGGTACATTTGTTAGAACTAGTCTATAAACAGAGGTATTTGAAGTGTTTAATATTTATTAAAACCACGTCCTGATTTTTTAATATTGGATTCATTGCTTTAAATTCCAATTCCAAATCATAGTATGGACTAGCCAATCAGAAGAATGGATAAAACCAGATCTTTCTAGGGAAAGAAAATACTTGAAATTTTGAATTTGGGACTGCAAAGTGATAATGCCTGAAAAATTGTATGGTAGCTAGATGTTTGGTAGGAGCTCACAAGTACAGCGGGTTATTGATTAAATTGATATTTTACGGCTTATCAACCTTACTGATGTTATTTAAAGCCGAAATATATTTTTAGATTGCAAGAATTTTTGAGACTTAATATTATTTAATCCATAGCTAGGGGAAGAAGAGGTGAAGTCATCTTTCACTAAGGTACTTAAACGTAAGTGGATATAACAAACTCGTCTAAAATTTTAGCTCTGCTCTCCGATTTTATTCGGGGTTTTTATCTATTATGCCACCCTTACATCCAGGCTTAAAGCACCTGACATTCCCCAATGGTTACCCATCTATGAATAGATCAGGGTCAACTTTGCTTAAGTGTAGCCGTTTGGGGATGAGGACTGGGAAATATAGAACTAAGTCATGGAATAGTTTTCAAAGTATTGCATTAGATATCTTTCAAGCTGGTCGGAGTCATATAATGCTCGTTAAGTTTATGATTTTTAAATACATTATTTTGAAACATTCTAATTCCAAAGTTTGTCTCAGACGGTGAAATTATGTAGCAAGACCCGACAAACCAAAACCAATATGATCATCAATTTCACCGATGATGATCATATTGCCATTACTAAGATAGAAACGATCAGAATATCTATAGTTGATACTGTGACCGGGATTTGATCCTTGTAAAGATCTTATGGAACAACCAGCCAGTAATCAACTAGACTAGAAGTTGATCTAACTGACCAAAAGTTCACCAAGGGAAAATTGGTAGGTAGTTTAAATCATAACCTGGGAGATTCCATTCTGTTACAGGCAAGTCTATTCTGTAAGCATTGCTTGGCTGATAATTTCAGTGTGTATATTGAGCTCCATAAATATTCAGCACAATATCCACACTCTTGAATATTCACCATATAGGGGCACCTCGAGGTGGTGTAATGGTTAGCAAGCTTGTCTCGCTAGCACTATTGCAATTAAGTAGTGAGTTCGATCCTCACTGGGTACCCCATACTTTCGGCCTTGTGCCACATCTAAGCTGCGCTTAGTAAATTACTATATTCACCATATAGGGGCACCTCGAGGTGGTGTAATGGTTAGCAAGCTTGTCTCGCTAGAACTTTTGCAATTAAGTAGTGAGTTCGATCCTCACTGGGTACCCCATACTTTCGGCCTTGTGCCACATCTAAGCTGCGCTTAGTAAATTACAATATTCACCATATAGGGGCACCTCGAGGTGGTGTAATGGTTAGCAAGCTTGTCTCGCTAGAACTTTTGCAATTAAGTAGTGAGTTCGATCCTCACTGGGTACCCCATACTTTCGGCCTTGTGCCACATCTAAGCTGCGCTTAGTAAATTACAATATTCACCATATAGGGGCACCTCGAGGTGGTGTAATGGTTAGCAAGCTTGTCTCGCTAGAACTTTTGCAATTAAGTAGTGAGTTCGATCCTCACTGGGTACCCCATACTTTCGGCCTTGTGCCACATCTAAGCTGCGCTTAGTAAATTACAATATTCACCATATAGGGGCACCTCGAGGTGGTGTAATGGTTAGCAAGCTTGTCTCGCTAGAACTTTTGCAATTAAGTAGTGAGTTCGATCCTCACTGGGTACCCCATACTTTCGGCCTTGTGCCACATCTAAGCTGCGCTTAGTAAATTACAATATTCACCATATAGGGGCACCTCGAGGTGGTGTAATGGTTAGCAAGCTTGTCTCGCTAGAACTATTGCAATTAAGTAGTGAGTTCGATCCTCACTGGGTGCCCCATACAGTCGGCCTTGTGCCACATCTAAGCTGCGCTTAGTAAATTACAATATTCACCATATAGGACACCTCGGCGTGGTGTAATGGTTAGTAAGCTTTTCTCGCTAAAACCAGTTACAACTGAGTAGTGAGTTCAATCCTCACTGGGTGTCCCATACTTTCGGCCTTGTGCCACATCTAAGCGGCGCTTAGAAAATCATTTGGGCACCTCGAGATGGTGTAATGGTTAGCAAGCTTGTCTCGCTAGAACTATTGCAATTAAGTAGTGAGTTCGATCCTCACTGGGTGCCCCATACTGTCGGCCTTGTGCCACATCTAAGCTGCGCTTAGTAAATTACAATATTCACCATATCAGGGAGACAAAAGAAGACAGCCATATTGAAAGGTAAGTTATTTGACTTCTACAATCCTGTAGTTATCGATTTTCTGATATGAACCCTACCTTTTCAAACTAGCCAAACAGGTTAACGTTTCGTTACATGTTATACCGTGTAGGAGACTATGTTTAAACAAGTGAAAAAGACAACAAAGAAACTTTGCCTCTAATCTACACGCATATTTCTTGTTCGAAAAATGATCTTGTTTGTCATGACAAAATTCTGAGGCTTTCTCGTGCTTTATCATCGAAAGCCGCATGGGCTGCCTTAAAGAATTACTGACGTGTAATTAACATTAGTTTCCCAGATAGGTAGATGACAGCGGGGATTTGATAAGGGACGAGCAGCGTAATGTCTGATTTATTGGCCTTACAGTTAAAGTGAATATTTGAGCCTGTTTTGCAGCTAAATTCTGGCCCGTCTACTTTTGAAACAAGAGCTTAGGAATAAGAAAGGTCCAAACCAAACCAAATACATTTCTCTAAAATAAATCAGCGTCAAAACCTGGAATCACATGTTGCTGCGTTAAAGGTACCGCCTGCATTTCAGACACCCCATCATACACACAAGAAAATGGCAGGCCGGCTTTTACTGCGCGAATGACTCTTCTGTATTACTCATCTGCCGTTGGTGGTGTTAGTATTTCTCTCTTTCGTTCGTTTACTTTGCTACCTCAGTATCTATTTCGTCTTCTTCATTTTCCGCTAATGTGTAACTTTGCTATTCGTTTGATTTCGTTTTCGGTCTCCTTTCTTACACCCAATGTTAAAATATTATTCTCTTTTTTTCTTTCTTTTCTGACTTCTTTTATTTTTCTTTCTGTTACTCTGTCTGCACTGAGGACCAATACGTGCTTCATGGCTTTCTTCATTTCAGTTTTCTTTTTCTTCTGCTGCTGTTTCTCTCGAGTTGCATTGCTTCTCCTCCGCCTGAAGCCGTATTGTAGGAACCACGTCCATTGATGCGTGGCTGAACACCAACACAATTGCCAGGCCCATCAGTCGAAAGCGGCAGTTTCCCTTTCATGCACGGTCGGCAAGTGAACATTTCACATCCACCACAGGCCATTATCAGCACACGACCAAGTGCAGGTTTGTCGACATGCCAAGCAGACGAGGAATCATCATTCTTCTCATCTCGGAATGCCATTCTTTTCAACTCACATTCATTTTATGCTGTCTACCCATAGCCGTCCTTTAACTCTTCATTCTCCTATCACTGTTTCTCTTTCTGTTATTTTCAGTTACTTTTAGAACACCATACCGTTTATCTATCTTTCTTTCCTTCTCATTCGTTTTCGTATGTAACACATTTTTCCCACCATCACGTTTTCTGTAGCATTCGAGTTTTCTTTAACTTTTCTGTTATTCTTCTGTTTTCTTTTTTGGATCTTTACTACTTTTAATTTCAGTGTCCTTTCAATGTGTTGGTGATCATGGCTCTCCACAATTATTTTGTTCTTTGTAATCCTTAGGAAATATTTTGTCTACTATCTCTAAAAATTTTCCCATTTGCAGTTGTTTACGAGCGCTTTTTATCTATTCCGCTTTCATTCAGCATGTATTGTGAGTATCAAATTTTCCAAGCTTCTTTCATTAAAATCATTATATACTTAATAAATTTAAGCTTTCGCTTTCCGATGTTATTTATAAGTGTTCATTTTTGGTTTCTATTTTCTCTAAAGCCTTACCGTTGTCCCTATTTATCGTCCATGGTATGCTCGCCATCTTTCTGTCGTACCAAATATCTGTTGCCTTAACTGTAAGGAGATTGTCCGTAATTCACTAACTTATCAGAGGACTGAAATTACGTGACAGTTCAATATGCTTTTCTTTGTTTCTAACCAAATATCGTCTTTCTTAATGCTTTCCTTTGCCTTTGAAAGGCATCTTTCCCTATAACAATTCATCTTCGAAATTCCGTTCTGCACTTTCTTTCATGTGGCTTTACTTGTAAATTTCTTGTAACGCTCCAGGAAGTAATTAACTTATTTGACCAATTTTCTTTTTCTTTTTTCTTTGGTGGGGAAACTTTTAATTGCAGCAATAATAACGGAGTAATTATTATTTAAGTGCGTCGAATTATTCGAGAGCTGAATTCATCATCTGCATTCGCTTTTATCTGATTTGATGTTCGGCTTGAATCTCTTTTAACTTCTCGTTTAATGCATCTGTCTAGAGATTGGGAGATTTTACTGGAGGGATCACTTGATTTTTTAGAAGCATAGGCGTCTGGAGTTTTAATGAAGTTAGCAATGACAGTTCTGCTACGGCCAATTTCATTTGCAATGGCTCGTTGCGAAAGACTACGTTCTTGAAGTTCAACAATCCTGCAGTATTCGAACTTTGTTAAAATGTTACCCTCAGCCATTTTAAAATCTGAAAATGAACACAACTCAAAATGCCAAATACAGGTGGAGGATAACAGAATCAAACAAGTCCAAGAATTTAAGTACCTAGGAAGTGTTCTAACAGGAGATGGAAAGTGCGACACGGAGATCCGAAGACGAATTGGCATGGCAAAGAACGCGTTCCAGAAGATGAGCAAAATACTAACACACAGGAAAATCTCAATAGAAACGAAGAAAAGAGTGCTAGACTGCTACGTGATGTCAGTTCTTCAATACGGCTGTGAATGCTGGACAATATCATCGAAAATGAGGACAAAACTGGAAGCGGCCGAAATGTGGTTCTACAGAAGGATGCTACGGATATTGTGGACTGAGCATACAAGCAACGACGAAGTGTTAGAAAGAATGGCAACAAAAAGGAAATTGATGCTGAGCATCAGGAAGAGACAACTGAAGTTCCTGGGACATGCAATGAGGAAGGAGAGCCTGGAGAACCTGATACTGACTGGACAGATAGAAGGAAGGAGAGACAGAGGAAGGCAGCGGATAACATATTTGCAGGGCCTGATCAGGTGGATGACGGAACGGGGGTTGCCAGGAGCAACAGGAACAAACATACTAAGAGCCACAAGGGATATGGAGACGTGGAAATCCATGATCGCCTACGTCCTGAAGGGACAGGGCACATAGAAGAAGAAGAAGATGTCTACACCCCTGAAACTATGAACACATCGACTAGTTCTAAAGATTATATCCAGTAATTATTTTACACATGATCTTATCTTTATGGCCAAACAAAAATGTTTTTTTTTCAATATTTGTTTAAATTAATCATATAAAAGATTAAACTTTTCACATGTTTGTTAATAAACTATATTTTCTAATTAATTATAAATATTTTGAAACTATATTTCGATTAAAGTAACAGCATTATATATATATATATATATATATATATATATATATATATATATATATAAAACTTTTGTATCTGGTTTTAAGATTTAAACCAGGAGTTTATATTGATACACACGTATATATATTGATTTATATATTTATGTACCAGCCGGTTTCACTGAAGTTTAAGCAAGAGTACTTTAAGAAATTGTAGAAGATTGGCTAGCAACGTGTGGAAATTGAAATTAAAATATGGAAAAGACCCAAACATAACATGGAGCATAGTGAAAACATCCAAACCTTACAATGATGACAAAATATGCAGACTGTGCCAAAAAGAAAAGTTAGCTATTATGTTATTCTCGAACAAAAATTAATGGCTGAATAAAACAACAAAAATTATGACTAATTGGAACCATGTATATATATATATATATATATATATATATATATATATAGAGAGAGAGAGAGAGAGAGAGAGAAGGAGAATGTCTGCAAACAAAATAATCTGAGCAGTTTCTAATCAAACCACTCTTCTAAAATTAAATCTGGATTTATTATAGGTTTTTATCTGGGAGCTTTAACAATCTGCAGTTCTTAATATTTACTTAAAGAAGAAATATACATAGTAAACACATTCAAAAACTTACAATACCCACATCATTACATCCACAATGCAAGAAGAAAGGCATACAAAATATACAACCGAAACAAAAATAAAACATAATCCGCAATAATAATTTACATGAAAATACTACTTTGTTACGTCTGTGGTGTTACCGAGCAAGCGAGGGACCGGATGTTTTCCCTCAGATGTCCAGAAAGCAAATAGCCAAAACTGGATATTTCGCATCTGGGCTCCACGCAGAAGTTCACCAAAAATAAATAAATATCAAATTCATTTTATGGAACTGTAGCGGAACTCTGGATCCTGATTGGTCATCAAATCGCAAAATTCAAAATACCTCAGAGAAACGATTTTTCCTTAGCTAAAGAAAAATCGTTTCTCAGCCACCCTACCTGACTGGAATGAATATTTAAGGATGGTCTCTAACCGGTCACGGAAAGGTCAGGGGAGGCGGGTTGTTGACACACCACTAACATGTAACTCTCAACTTCAAGTGACCCGGACATTGTCCTATCTCTCTCTTTTTCCATCTATCTCAACAATTACTGCTACAAACAACTTTATCATTGAATACGAATTCTACTCATAACTTCTTACTAAGGTTTATAATTGAACATTAATTGCTACAACTCTTGTTAATAAATTACTATTTTAACATTCAAAATGTATATTTTATTATTCCCCTCTTCTACACTAATCCACACATTCCAACCTGCCGAAAACCAACCTTCTAATCAAGGCCCTTCTGATGATGATTCTTCTTCTTCTATGTGCCCTGTCCCTTCAGGACGTAGGCGATCATGGATCTCCACGTCTCCCTATCCCTTGTGGCTCTTAGTATGTTTGCTCCTGTTGCTCCTGGCAACCCCCGTTCCGTCATCCACCTGATCAGGCCCTGCAAATATGTTATCCGCTGCCTTCCTCTGTCTCTCCTTCCTTCTATCTGACCAGTCAGTATCAGGTTCTCCAGGCTTTCCTTCCTCATTGCATGTCCCAGGAACTTCAGTTGTCTCTTCCTGATGCTCAGCATCAATTTCCTTTTTGTTGCCATTCTTTCTAACACTTCGTCGTTGCTTGTATGCTCAGTCCACGATATCCGTAGCATCCTTCTGTAGAACCACATATTCAACATAAAACCTGTAAGCTGTAGGGAGTTCGATTAAGTCAGACACAAGGCCGAGCAAAAGAAAAATTAACCAGCTCCTCACGCTTTACGTCTACTATTCAGAACAATATATATATATATATATATATATATATATATATATATATATATATATTGCGTCATTTTAGACGGCATATCGATATAAATATTTTGCCGTCATCTTTACGGGCACAGGCCCACTAGTAATATTATAATATCAGTGATAATATTTGTTTTCAAATGCTGCAGTTCCAAACATATATGATTCTTCTAATGATTTGACTGGTGCAAAAGTGTTTTTCTAAAATCTATCGTTCTCATAAAACTAAGCTAAATTTACAAAGTATCTAACATGCGTTTAGTGTGTAGATATTGGTATTAACTACATGGAACTAGAAAATACAAAATAATTTTAAGTGCAGCTAATAAACATTAAAGATACAAGGTCTGATCAAAATGTATCGAACTTATTATATGATATAAAAAGAAAACTACAGCACATGTAAAAATAAAATATGTTCACATAAAAAGCTGATTATCTTCCATGAAGACTCAGCATAATATTTGATTCTTTTACTAGCAGTATAGCTCAGCGTTGCTCGGGTGTAATGAAAGCTTTAAAACTAATCCATGGTCCTGGAGCTCAGACTCTTTGGACGTTGGCACGAAAGACTAAAAAGCAATAGTTGTTTCGAGTTAAAGCAAAACCGTAGACTGAAAGAAAAATGAATGGATGTAAGTCAAATTTTGGTTTCCTGCTATCGATATCAAATAAGTTTTTTCGTCGTACACTGAATTTTGAAGGCTAAACAAGTCCTCTTAGTAAATGGTGTCATGGCTGAGACTAAGAACTGCAATTATACTAACTTAGAGCCAAACCTGATGCAAAAACTAAAATAAAAGGGCTGAAAAAAACAAAAAAAAACAGACATACAGGCAGATAAACAGACACACACACAAACATCTTGCCTTTTATATATATTTATTATCGATTTTCTGCACTATTGTAAGAAGTGCAACCTTGAAACTTCTGAATATTGTTTCTTATGTTTTTGTCTATGAGTGTACCAAATTTGATTAAAATCAGACCACTCCTTCTATAACCCGATTTTTTCGATTATCGATTTTCGATATTTATCCGGAGTACCTCGTCATAAAACCTAGCTAAGAACACTCGCAGGCGCTTATAGTACAACGGTGTAAATTTTCAAGAAAATCGGTTCAGCCGTTTGGGAGTCTATAGGTAATGGACAAACGCAGACATACACACAGAGACAAAGTTCTCTTTACAAATAAGTTTAGACCTTGCCACGCAAAGCAAGTTGTGACTGCTGCTACTAGGCAGCGTGTTCCAACGAGAGAAAATGATTGGGACATGGGGTATTAACGAAAGGATAAAAGATAAACGGGACTCAATAAAACAGAAGATGGCAGCTGACTTCGCATTAAAATTTTTGGAGATTATAGCTATCAGGGAAGGAGGCAAACAGACGGGAGTTCCACAGACAGTAAAAATAAACTTGTCATTTAACTATTTCAACGGTAAAAGTTTGGAAACGAGATGACAATCTAGTAGCACGATTACATTCATTTGGTTTCGGCACTAGGAACAAAAGCTCATCAGAGCAGTTGCCATGAAAATATTTGCAGAAAAGTCAGAGAAAAAACTCTAGCTCTCTCCCCACCCCCGTATAACCTTCCCTTCTCTCCACCTATGCATCTGTAATCGCACCTGCTGTCTCAGCTTTCTATTGCTCCTTTCTAACTAGTTTGTACTTCTCACACTTTTCTAATTAATCTTTTTACAGTTATGTAGCCCTCTGCACATCAGTGGCATTTCCGCCTTGCTCGGGGTGAAATGATTAAAAAAAACAAAAAAAAAACAAAAAAAACAACACGTTGCTTAGAAAGGAACTGAAGTCCAGATGACATTCAGGATCGATTACACGGAAGATCCTTCTTTAAATTTTGTTAAGAACCTCGAGATGAATAACAGGACCAACCTACCAGGTATCGTAATAGTATTCAAAGCACGGACAAATGGCAGATTTATAAATAGCCAAGATCGATTCTGACAAGAAAAAATGACTGGCCCGACGCAGTGACCTAAACATCCTAGAAATAGATACAGCTATAGATTCGATATAGTCCTTCATTTCAGGTCGGTTGAGGCACCGTGTGTTGCTCTTCAGGAGACTAGCATCAGCTGATGGCGGGCAAGAAAGTTTCTCTATGGTGGGTAAAAGAGAACAGTTCTGTTTTGGAGTCATTCAAATTTACTAGCCAGTTCCTGCCCCAGTTAAGACCTGATTGGTGGTCTGTTTCCAGAACGGCATCCAGGAATATTTTATCAGATCTGGCGGGTTTTTATTAAAACGGGAGTAAACAGCGTCATTTTAAAAAATGTCTACTAAATTTTACACACACACACACACACACACACACACACACACATATATATATATATATATATATATTGTATAATGATAATATACACGCTAAAAAGTATGCCTTCTTCTACACATAGCCCAGATATAGAATCGCCGACTGACGCCAATTCGGTTGGGTTTCAATCCCGGGTTAAAAGCAATCGGTGTCTAACCGTACTGATGAGCTGATATATATATATATATATATATATATATATATATATATATATATATATACACTTAAGGAGGAGGACCCTGGTGAAAAATGACAAACTATAAATCAAATACTTTTAACAATATCGCTTAAAAAATCCGAAAGCAGTAATATCGAAAAAGATCAAAAGATTCGCTTAAAAAAATAAAAATAAAATCCCGAGGCATGGGTGGGGGGGAAATTGGAAGAAGATTAAAATAGGGGAAAACTTAGATAAAATTTTGGTAATGTTCAGAAAAAATGGATATATATATATATATATATATATTTCTTATCAACTCTATGTGGGTTATTTTAAGTCGAAAAATATTTTCGCGTTTTAAAAACATTTTTTGCGACTGTTATTGAAGTAACAAAATTCTAAAAATAACAATGATTCTTCCTGACACAAAATTATTTATCTTTTATGGCCGTGTCAATTCAGGACTTGGGGATCATGACCTTCCTCATATCTTTATCGTTTGAAGTTCGTAACACGTTTTCTTCTGTTACACCTTCCAAACTCTGCTCAGCCATCCATTTGCTCAAGCCCATCAAGTATGTTACGTGTTGTTTTCCCCTGTTTCACTTTCCCTCCACTTGACCTCTGAATATCAGATTCATCGAGCCCTTCTTCCTTATTAAATGTCCCAGTGTTCATGGACAGGACGGTAAAGAGAATCTGGCAGAAAGGCCTCTGATTAGGAGGTTGTGAGTGGCATAGAACCACCTCTTAATTGCTGTTGTTCTCAGGTACACCATGACCCGTAGTGGTAGCACCAGTTAGGGTGCCAGCTATGGGCAAATAGTTAACCCACAACCTGGGGTCAAAATACTATGAAAGTATAAAATACACTTTTATAGAAATATATACATAACAATGGACTTTTATAGAAAAATATACATTTTTGAAAGAAAAATATTACCAACAATATATTTTTTAAGAAATAACACATTTTTGAAGGAAAATATTATTCTGAGCAAAACATTTTTGAATACAAAAATAGAAGACCCTTTCAGTTTTCTAAAATAAAAAAAATAAAAAACAAAAAACATTCATTAAAATCTGACTAAATCAATCTTCTCAATATACCTGAACATAAACAAATACATTAAATTCCCACCTTTTTGGCATTAAATAACCCACAGAGGTTGATATGCAGTTAAACAAATTTCAAACTGAAACTCAAATGTCCCAGGAACAGCAACTGTCTTTTCCTGATTATTAGTTTTCTTTTGGTTTCCATCCACTCCAAAAGCTTGTCTTTGCTAACATGTTCGTTCCATGGTATCCTTAGCATTTTTCTGTAAAACTACATTTCGGTTACTTCATGTCTTCTCTTCATCTTTGGTGAGAAAACATTCACTGTCATATTGAAAAATATACGTCACATAAAATTTCAGTACTCTCTTCATTGTTTCGAGGTGAAATTTCATTTCGGTGCTCTCCTCAGTTTTTGGAATGCATACTTAGCCATGCCATTTCGCCTTCACGTCTCTATTCTATCTATCTATCTATCTATCTATCCCGTCTATTCATATCTATCTATCTATCTATCTATCTATCTCCGTATCTATCTATCTATCCCCGTCTATACATATCTATCTATCTATCTATCTATCCCCGTCTATTCACATCTATCTATCTATCTATCTACTCCACCCACGTCTATTGAAGAGGTGAAGAGGCTCATCCCTTGTTACCTGTTTAGGATGTGGTTTCCGGTTTTCTCTTTTCCAATCTTACTTTTTTTTTTCAATTGGAATAGATAGACTAAACCATCGCCCGGTTCACACTCCACCCTCGTCTATTGAACAGGTGAAGAGGCTCATCCCTTGTTTCCTGTTTAGGATGTGGTTTCCGGTTTTCTCTTTTCCAATCTTTTCACCGTCCATGGTATCCTCAGTATCCTTCTGTAAAACGACATTTTTGCTGCCTCAAACATCTCCTTCATCTTTGATGAGATTGTCCAGCATTCACTTCCTCAGTCAGTTAAGTGCCATACGTGACACACGCTTGGGCGATTATGTCTCGAAAGAGACATGACTGACTGGGCAGAAGATTATCCCGCAGTAGGTTGCCATTGCTTTCTGCGGTAAACTGGTTGCCGACCAAGCGACCAAGGCTATAGAACCCAATCTGTCCCGCTATTTAACCCAGAACTGGAAGGAAGAGACGGATTAATACCTTTCCCAAGGGTATTTGCGCGTAAGTGAATACAATGGATTCAACTGGAATTCGAACTCGGCTCTCCAGTTTCTCGTTCCGAGCCGATATCCACTGTACCACAACGCGAGGCAGAAATAAATTCCTTTTTTGCCTAAGGATATTTGCGCGTAAGTGAATGTAACAACCTTCACTGAAATTCGAACCTGGTTCTCCGTGCTGCTCGTTGAAATAACAAAACGTGAAACAAATTTGAGTTTTATATGTGCAAGACTGTGATAAAAGGAGTGGCCCGCAAAACACTACGTGTCTTTAAATAGCGTTCAGTTCCCCAAAGAGCGTATGAATTGGAGTTTGGAACTCTTGTCAGAAATGATATTTAGTAGCATATGAAGAATTAGCATCTAATGTCCAGAAGTATCAGAAGAAAGATATAATCAGCCGCATTGTTTAAGTGTCGCAGTTATAAGGGGCGGAAAACATTTCGACGTGGGATTCTCAATTTCAGGAATCATTGACACATCTTTGGATTGAATTAAGGTAACTGCCAATAGCTAAGTGAATTATTTGTGCATAAAACGCGCGCGCGCACACACACACACACACACACACACACACACACGAATTTTAACACTGAGCTTTCTTTGGAGTTAGTCTCTGTTGGAATTTACCTTACCAAATTTCAAGGATTCTACTATATACAGTATAATTCTTGAAATTTGGTAATGTAATTTTAACTCTTAACTTTTCTGCATAGCCTAATGAACTTTATTTTTAATAAGGTAAATTTCAAGGATTCTTCTATATAATAGAGTCCTTGAAAATGGTAATGTAAATTCCAACAGACATTAACACACACACACACACACACACACACACACACACGAATTTTAACACTGAGCTTTCTTTGGAGTTAGTCTCTGTTGGAATTTACCTTATCAAATACTATATATATATAGTATAATTCTTGAAATTTGGTAATGTAATTTTAACTCTTAACTTTTCTTCATAGCCTAATGAACTTTATTTTTAATAAGGTAAATTTCAAGGATTCTACTATATAATAGAATCCTTGAAATTGGTAACAGACACTAACTCCAAAGAGAACTCAATTTTAAAAGTTATTGTTAAATTTTCCAGAGCATTATACTCAAGAAAGAAAAGTTGGATATTTTTACAAATCTATCGGTAATGTCATATTTCGCGGCTCCCACAGCACGTCAGACCAAACTCATACAACAATGAATGGTTCAAATCCACACAGATAAAATCAAGTTAAATAGAAAAAGGAAAAAAGAAAAAAGAAAAAAAAAATTAAAAAGAAAGGAAAGTAGAAAGAAAAAGAGAAGAAAAGAATAAAAGGAAAAGGGGTTTCATTTGACGTATTAAATCCTAGCGTCACGCAGCGTCTTTGACCTAGATTAACAAAAAAAAAAAAGCTTCCTTAATAAAAACAATGAATTTTGACCTGAGTTGCCAGTTGTCACCAAGACGGTAACACAATAACATCCACCATCACCGACGATTTTATTTTGTGTTGAAAAAAAAACTCCGCTTAGCAACGGCAATAGTTACCAACAATAACAAACGCATTTCGCAAATTTGCAATGCGGTTCTATGAAGTCACACCACGTGATAGCGCGAAATGACAACAGAACCATGTCACATGAGCCATCTTCAGAGCGGTCTTGGTGACCTCTCTGAAGATGGCTCATGTGAGCCGAAAGCCTTGAACCAAATTAATAAAAAAAATTATCCAAATGTTGGAGAATTTTTGTCTTTATTTTCACCTGAAATTAAAGCCAAAATCCCACGTTTAGAACGGCTCATGACTAAACATAATAGACATTCGTTGACTCTTATATTTAACAGTATATGTTTAGAAAAAAATATATATATACTAATAATATCATAATATGCCTCTGATGATTGCATGTCGCATGTAACTCCGAGTTATGTTTAAATGAATAATATATATATATATATATATATATATATATATATATATACATTTTGCTCTGCTATATTGCATTGAGTATTGTTCTATAAATACAGGATAAGAGAAGACAAATACTTCTACTCACTTTCGAGAGCTTCTAAAATTTTGATTTTGAATAGTATACTTGCTCTTGAACCCTTCCTCCACCCACCCAACCCCCAAAAAGTCACAGTTTAAGTCAGGATTTCTGGCTGGAATATTTATATTATTTCTAATATCCGCGCCAGTATAATATGTGGCCTACCTTTTTGATTCTGATGTAGTTTGTGGCCTACCCAGTTTTAATGTGTCCTACTTCTGCAAGAGTATATGTATAGATATAATAATTCGTCTATTGAAATTATTTTCCATAATCCTAACTCTGCCCTTACCCTAACCCTAACCACGCCCTTAATCTAACTGTAATTCCAAACTCTAACACTAACCCTAACTCTTACCAGACATTTATAATGCTTCATTATAATATGCTTTTAAGATAGGCCACATATAATACCAGTGACAAAATTTCTTTGGCCACAAAAAAAATACGCCATATTATACCAGTGGCAGAACTTCGTAGATCACATACCATACCAGTTACACAATTTCGTAGGCCACTATTATATGTAGGCCACATACTATACCAGTGAAAAAAATTTGTAGGCCAAATACTACACTGGTATCCTCATATATTTGTTAAATTTTCTATTTACATATAAGTTGACAATGAGCTTATAAAAAAGCCTGGCAATTGAAAAGGTATTTTCTGTGTTTAGTATTTCAAGGTATTTGCTGCACACAAAATATTTGCTTTATCACCCAGTTTTTCATGTATTTTTTACTCATTTATCCAAGTATCATTAACTAAGTTAAGAAAAGCATGAAACAAATGAAAAGTGCAAGAAACGAAGCAGTTGTTAATTCTTGAAATTTCAGAAAACTGGTTTCAACAAAGAAGCCTCCCCCTCTCCTGATTTTTAATGATCAAAACATTGATTTCTTTTTACTCAAATCTCGTGACTTATCGCCTTAGCGACCTAAAGGTTTTTTTCTTAAAATACTTCGAAAATGCTAACCTTCAACAAAGACTTTCATGGTTGGCTTAAGATGAATTGACCGTTGATTAAAATTTGATTTGCTTCTAAACAAAAAAAATCACAATGGCTTCAGATAGGAGAGGGTGGAAACCAAGTTAAACCTAATTCTCATTTTAAATCGAAATTCTAATGGACGTGATCAAAGGATCAAAATGCGAGGAAAAGCGGCGATAATTTTATGATTTTTCCCTGTTACATTTCAGCTTAGCCTTTTAAAACAGACGAACTGAGTAAAATCAAAGACGAGGATATCAAAGAAGTAGGAAAAAAATCGAACAGAGAAGAATTAATAATTAACGAAGAGACAATCGGAAAAGGCATTTCTAACCACCAAACTGACTTGAATCAATGTATATTCACCGTACCCTGAGAAATTACTTAAGTCTACTACAAGTGAAATTACATCAAGGTCGAGGATCAAAATACAAATAAAACAATATACACTATATCCTTGGGTTACGAGAGTCCCGACATACGACGATTCATTGTTACAACGCAGTCTCTAGTAATCTTGTTTCGATTTATGCCAGTTAGCTCATTATTACAAAACAAACAGAATGGATACAAGGTACGGCGGAAGAATACATCACACTGCCAAATAATACGTCCTACATGTGTCTTCCTAGAGTCTTCGGAGCAAAACTGATTAGAAGCCGCGAGACGTGCTTTCTATACCACGTTATCTTATCAACATTTCCTTTTTTTTCTACCTAAATTTTTATACGTTACATACTAAGCTAAGCACATCTACTAACACATCACTCAATAATTCCCGAGCGTGACATATAGATGGCGACACTAATAAAAAAAATCCGTATAATTTTAATGAAGTACCGATCCTCAAAGGGCACCTTTCAGAAGTTGGGCCCAATCGTATTATTAGCTTACACATTACAGCTATTTAAGTAAAGCTACTATTGCTCATTTTCAGAACAATGGAAAAATTTAATTTAGTGTGTTGATAAAGCATTACTTTCTCATGGAAAACTACTGTTCAAGCAAAGCAATGGCTTGATAAGTGTCATTCGGGCTCTGCTCCGTCGGAAACAACGGTTAAGAGGTGATATGCTGACATAAAACGTGGTCGTGTCGACACAAATGAAGCTGAACTCTCAGGTTGCCCAAAATCAGTTGTTCTGGAAAACACCAAAAATATCCCAAATTTCGTTTTAGCTGATCGTAAATTGAAATTGCGTGAGATAGCAGAGGAATTGAACATATTAGAAAGCAGTGTATTCACTATTTTGCATAAACATTTGTCAATGGAGAAGATTTCTTCAAATTCGGTGCCGCGTTTGCTCACAATCGATCAAAAACAACGATAACGCGTCCACGATTCAGAGCGTTGTTTGCAACTGTTTCAACGAAACAAAAAGGAGTTTTTTTCTTAAATATGTGGCAATGGATAAAACATGGATCTACCACTTCACTCAGGCGTCAAATCAGCAGTCAGCTGTGTGAACAGCAGCAGATGAAAGCCATCCAAAGCGATCAAAGACGCAAACATTAGCAGGATAGGTTTTAGCCTCCATTCTTTGGAATGCACAAAGTATTTTGTTTATCAATTACTTTAAAAAAGGAGAAATCATCCATAGCGAATATTATCTAGCAATATTGGTGCGTTTGAAGAAAATAATAGCCAAAATCCGAACACAAATAAAGAAGAAAAATGTGATCTTTCACCAAGAGAACGCATCGTGTCGGAAGTTAATCGCAACGATGGCAAAACAACCTGAATTTCACCACTAATTGCTTTCGCATTCACCCTATTCTTCACATCTGCCCCTCTCCCAGCGACTACTGGCTGTTTGCATATCTCAGAATGCTCCAGGAAATGAGAATTAACTCCAAAGAAGAAGTGGTATCGGAAACTCAGGCATATTTAGAGGCCAAAGATAAATCGTTCTACAAAAAACATCGAATTGTGAGAGAAACGTTGAAATCAGTGTATCGCCCTAGAAGGATACTATGTTGACGAATTAAGCCGAACTTTGCCTGGTTGTTGTTTTATTAGTTGGCCCCGGCATTTATTGAGTGATAGGTTAAATGAATGAAATATTTCCGCGGGTTTTGACGTAATTCTGGGCTTTTCTTTAGTCTAAATCCGTAAATTTGTTTTACCCAGGCAAATCTTTTCTTAATGGTTTTGTACAGTACTATAAGTAAATAGCTAAGTACTCACGAACGCTTTAAACCAGCATATATATATATATATATATATATATATATATATATATATATATATATATATAATGGTTGGCCACTCGTATTCGAAGATACCCGTCTACCAGGGCGGCTATCTAATTGTAGACGCCTGCTCAGGCACACTTGTATTTGTTCAACACCTACAAAGCCCACCTGTGATTTATACTGCAATTATGCTGAGCGGATCTTAGTTACAGTTTCTGGGAGAGAGAACGTTATCTAGCGTGAACAACAGTCTGACCAAAGCCAGGACGCTGAAATCCGCGGCCTCGATAACTCGTGACTTCGAGCTAACACAATAATCGACAACTCCTCAAAAGAAGCCATCTACCCAATTTCACTCACAATGCTTGGGTCAACACGTAGTATGGTTTCCAGGAACTTTACAAAGCTGCGGCACGCTGGGATTGCCTTCTCCAGACCGATGGCATCAAGAACTCACCTTCCTTACAAATCGACCATGGTGTGGCGCTCATTTTCAGAAATCGAACGTTCTAAACACTTGGCTAACATATATATATATATATATATATATATATATGCGAAAATGTTTGATAATAACGAGAGGTTTCTGATAATGGGGTTTATATAGAATTCTAGCGTTTTGAACCAGAACATTTATTAATTCTTGTAAATTATAGTTTGATAGATGTTAATTTATATTACTTGGTGTGATAAATGACACGTGAGGAGTATAATCAAAGAGGTGATAGTATGTCCGACATAGTTAATTGAATTTTGACAAGTAAAAGTCCTTTTAACAGCAGTGAATTTCATACATTTATTGGTCATCCCTAGGTTAGGTTTGATGGGATTATTTTGATTAGTTACAACACTGTTTGCGATTTTTTATTTACTGTCATATATTATAAATGTTACATGTTTTCAAGAATTAACGACAGGAATATGTTGTTTAATGGTTCTTGGAGCATTAATAGTATTAATATGCAGCAGTTATTTGAGCAGTTTAGTTATACCGATTCGATGTTTCATGAGGGTATTATTGAATAGCTCACTTCTTCAGGGTCATTTGCTTTTCTGCTGCTATTTCCTTATGCATTTTTTCGTATTTATATGAAGTTTGGTTTAATTTGATAACTGTGCGTTTTAATGAATTTCTCTTCATGAATGTCGTAGTATTTTTATCTTTGTTATTTTTTTCTGTTTCTCAAGTGGCGTGGGATTCGTTGGTGGTTCATTGTTTTTTTATTGTGTTGAGATCTTTTAAGCGTGCTTATGTACAGATTAATTGTTTTATGTTTAATTTACTTCTATTCACCATCTTGGGCTAACTTCTTTTTACTATGTTGGTTTGACCTCTTTTTAAAATCTCACCATATATTAACACTAAAAATGTAAAAATTCTAATGTTATTTCTAATGTTATTTCTTCTGCTTGTAGTGTTTTTGTGTTTCCCCTAGGCGTATTTTACGAAAGGTTTTGTCAGCTACTATTGAAGCAAATTCGTCGTGTTCGGGAGAAGGGGAAGGATTTTAGACAACTTTAATGTTGGTGACTCTTGAAATGGAAGTATTGTTGACACCCAACAATAAAATTAGAATCTCTCTGGAATCCAAAGAAAAACACAGAAAAAGAAAAAAAATCATTCTGGCATGTCTCCATATAAAAAAAAGAATGACATAGAATTACTTTACAAAAATGATATTAGGTTGTCACAAAAGTTCGTAAACACTTGCAAAAAAATTGAAATTTTACTCGCCAAGTAATTTAAGGTTACCAGAAAACACTTGCAAAAAATTGAAATTTTATTCGCAAAAACAACAGAAATTATTGCTCAAAATAAAGACCATCATTTTCCAAGACTTTTTGCCATCGATCTGCAAGCTTTCGGATCTGGTCAAAGTACAATTCAGCCAGCTTCGAATCAAAGAATAAAAGACTTCATCAAACGAGTCGCATCTGCGGCTCTTCAGAAAGTGTTGCACTGAACGAAAAAAGGCCGTAATCTGATGGAGCACAGTCAGGAATGTAGGCTGGATGTGGTAGAACCTCAACGCCGTCCAGCTCTTCAAACTTGTCTTCGGTCATACTGGCGGTGTTTGGCTTGACATTGTCCTGCTGCATCAAAGCGCGCGTTCGGTTGATCAGAGCCGGATACTTTTGCTTCAACTTTTCGTAGACCCGCTCAAGTTGCTGACAGTAAAGTTCGGCACTGATGGCACGACCATTCGGAATCAACTCAAAATGCACGATTCCTACAAAGTTCCATCAAACGCACAACATTACTTTCTTGCCGAATCGATGTTATTTTGGAACCGACGAACCCATCGCTTGTCTCGATTGTGCTGGACCAGATAGACCCATCTCTGGTTGGATGTCACAATGCGCTTCCAAAAACGCTCGTCCATTGGATTGCTGAGCAATTGACAGCAAATTTCAACTCATCTGTTGGCTTGTGCTTCGGTGAGATCGTGCGGATCTTGGCGCGGCTTTTTGTGAACAAAGTCAAGTTGCTTCAAATCTCTGTAAATTGTCGATTTGTCAACTCCAAGCTCATCAGCCAATTCTCGTGTCCTCGATGAAGGCGCAATGTCTAACCCGGTTTGCAAGTCTCCATCATCTAACTTTAACGGCCGTCCCGAATGAGGCTTATCTTCAAGACTCATGTCGCCAGAATCGAAACGCTTGTACCAGTTTGAGATCGCCGCATATGCAAGTGTTCCTTCCGCTTCGGCAGCACAAATCACTTCTGCAGCTTTTCTGGTTGAAAGACCTCGCTTCCAGCAGTAACGAATCAAAAATCGCAGCTCAATTTTTTTAATTGCCATCTGGAATACAAAGATGAAGATCACTATAACAATATAAACGCAAAATTGCATAAAAATTCATTTTTTCACAAGTGTTGACGAACGTTTGGGACTACCTGATATACTAAAGAAAATGTCAAAGACAACTTAAATAATTAAAAGCAAACCCTAACCCCAAAATTTAAAATAAGCATACTAACCTCGTCAAAATTTGATTAACACACACACAGGGTATTGCAAAATGCAACAAAAAAACTCTGGAGTATGCAACATAATAATAGAAGAAAAACACTTCAAGTTCGAAAACACATCTATATTTGAAAAAAAATCTGAGCTGCAATTCTAAAAACGTAATTTATGCTCTAAAATGCGATGAATGCGCAAACATGCACGTGGGGGCGACACAAGATCTAAATAAAAGAGTAGTTCTGCTCAAATGTAACATTAAACTAGCCAATAACAGGAAATTGTACGTTTTCCAAAATTTACACGAATATAGTGGAGGTAAATTCAAAGTAATGCCTATCTACCAAAACGCAGATTACTACACACTCATGATGCAGGAAGAAATATTTATAAAAAAATTCAGGCCTTCTCTAAAAAAAAAACAACATGAAAAAACTAAGACACATACAGACACACTAAATTCAAACGCGATAAAAGCAAAAAACAAGAAAACACACTAAATTCAAACAGTATTCCAAAAACAAAAAAAATGAACTAGATTTATCTTCTTTATACTTCAAAATTACTTGTAACAATTTTGAAGTATAAAGAAGAAATTGAATTTCGCAAGGCAGTGTAAAAATTCGTATGGTCAACGAAAGGTGACGGGAGAGTTTTAACGTGCGAGTGTGAAAAAAAACAACAACCACGCATGTATATGAATTTTCTGATCCGCTCACCATTTATCTATCTATACACGATACATTGGTCATCAGATCTCGATATGTGAAGTCTGAAGTTTATTTGCATAAAGAGTCAGCTTTAGACTCAAAACACGTGTAACGACAAAAATACCATTATGGACGCTTAATATATCACAGAAAAATCAAGTAATATTAATAGTAATAACAGCAACAATAAATCTACACTTTAAATAAAACGGATTTTTGCCTTTTTTCCTCTATACTTGTTTTTAATATGCATATATATTAGCAGTATAGCCCGGCGTTGCTAGGGTGTAACGAAAGCTTTTATATATATATTATCGATTTTCTGCACTATTGTGAGAACTACAACATTGAAACTTCTGAATATCGTTTCTTATGTCTTTGTCTATGAGTGTATCAAATTTGATTAAAATCGGACCACTCCTTCTATAACCTGATTTTTTCGATTATCGATTTTCCATATTTATCGGGGGTACCTTGACACAAAACCTAGCTAAGAAGACTCGCAGAGCTCATAGTATAACTGTGTAAATTTTCAAGAAAATCGGTTCAGCCGTTTCGGAGTCTATAGGTAACGGACACACACACAAGTTTACATTCATAAATAAGTTTATATATATATACGTGTGTGTGTGTGTGTGTGTGTGTGTGTGTGTGTGTGTGTGTGTGTGTGTGTGTGTCCATTACTCTACCTGCCTCTATCTGAGTATGATATATTCACTTATGGACAAATACCCTGAAAACTTATGAATCCATCTCTACTCACTGACTAGCTATGGCTAAAGACCAGGGCAGACCGGATTCTAAGGCCTTTGATGACAGCATCTGAGGAGGTTTGTTTGTGGACCTTGTAAATATGTTTACCAGTTCTTTGAATTCGTCTCTTGCAAAAATGTGGTTCGTTCTACAGAAACCTTCCCCACTATAATCTAACAATATGTGTTGCAGTTGTGCAGATATATTAAAAATAGTTTTCGTGTGAGTGATAATTCCCTCTAGATTCTCCTGTGTACATTTAATATCAATCACATATACAAAATATCTATCTATCTATCTATCTATCTATCTATCTATCTCTCAGTCTCTTCATTATCTATCTATCTATCTATCTATCTATCTATCTATCTATCTATCTATCTATCTAAGTCTCTTCATTATCTATCTATCTATCTATCTATCTCAGTCTCTTCTTATTATCTATCTATCTATCTATCTATCTATCTATCTATCTATCTATCACAGTCTCTTCATTATCTATCTATCTATCTATCTATCTATCTATCTATCTATCTCAGTCTCTTCATTATCTATCTATCTATCTATCTATCTATCTCTCTCTCAGTCTCTTCATTATCTATCTATCTATCTATCTATCTATCTATCTATCTATCTCTCTCTCTCTCTCTCTCAGTCTCTTCATTATCTATCTATCTATCTATCTATCTATCTATCTATCTATCTATCAAGTCTTCTTCATTATCTATCTATCTATCTATCTATCTATCTATCTATCTCTCTCTCTCAGTCTCTTCATTATCTATCTATCTATCTATCTATCTATCTATCTATCTCAGTCTCTTCATTATCTATCTATCTATCTATCTATCTCAGTCTCTTCATTATCTCTCCCTCCCTCTCTCTCTCTCTCTCTCTCTCTCTCTATCTATCTATCTATCTATCTATCTATCTATCTATCTCTAGTCTCTTCATTATCTCTCTCTCTCTCTCTCTCTCTCTCTATCTATCTATCTATCTATCTATCTCAGTCTCTTCATTATTTATCTATCTATGAGTATAGGGTACGTATGGATGGAATAATATTCCTTGTCCCAAGAAACACTATTCTTAAAAAAAAAAATGCTCAATACAAAGTAGAGCTAATTATAAATAAATAAACCACATAAATAAATAAGAAAATAAACCACATCACTTGACAAGACACAAGAAGTGTCGAAACAAAATAGCTACTTTTGTAGTGATATTATAACATATCCATGTTATAATTTCTGAATAAATATCTCTCTCTCTCTCTCTCTATATATATATATATATGTGTGTGTGTGTGTGTGTGTGTGTGTGTGTGTACGTGCGTGCGTGTGGGGTGGGACAGCTATCGTAACAGTATTTCAAGAGATATAAATACACACATTTGCATATATTAAGATTGTTGCAAGAGACGTGTTCGTAAATGTTTTTGTATATAAGTTTGGCTGCACATATCGTCAGAACGCAAGAATTAGAAGTGTGAGATAAATGCCTGTAAATATTGGAGTGAAGATAAGCGCGGCTTTTATGAATGGTCAGGCCATGACAGATACGGCCATTTTGGACGCCGAGATAAAGTACGGAGAAAGCGGGAAAGTCTCGCATCACACACACCCCCACACTACACACTAACACACGCACGCTCGAGCGTATTAACGGTGGATATCTTGGTAGTCGGAGAAAATGATAGACGAGGTCGATTTATGATGGATCCGACCTAACATAAATATTGACCATGTTACCTAGCAACAGTCCGTCCCATTTTCCTGCTCGTTATACATAAGGCTTACGCCTATACAATTACAGACGCACGGTTACTTTGCAGATTCATCCAAAAGCACGCATAAATAATTACTATTATCTAAAGAGATATTTCCCTGATAGGTAAAGCTCAGTTGATCATTGATGGGGCAAGGATTGCAACTTAGTATTCATCTCTAACTGTCAAGGTTCAAGTTTAAGTCACGTACGACTCTCAGAATTAAATAGAGTAACATACTGACAGACAAAGATAAACTTTTAGTATGACCTAGCCTCAGCTAAACATGGAAATGAGATCCGAACAAACGTTCAGTTTTAGTCTTCTTTTATATGCCGTGTCCTTTCAGGGTGTAGGCGATCATTGATTTCTACTTGTCCCCCTTCTTTGTCATTCTTAATATTTTCCTGTTGTTATCTCTCCCAAACCCCGATCCGCTATCCACCGGCTCAAGCCCATCAAGTAGGTCTTTCACTGCTTTCTCCTGTCTCTTTTCCACCTATCCATGTGAGTATTATGTTCTCCAAGATCTTCTTCCTCATCCAGTCAGTTAAATGCCATACGTAACATACGCTTTGGACGATCATGTATCGAAAGAGACATGACTGGCTGTGCAGAAGATTATACAGCAGTAGGTTGCCATTACTTTCTGAGGTAGAATGGTTGCAAGTCAAGGCTATAGAACCAAATCTGTTTTGTTATTTAACCCATAACTGGAGGGAAGAGACCTTTCTCAACAGTATTTGCACGTAAATGGATACAAGGAATTCAACTGGAATTCGAACTTGTCTCCCCGATTTCTCATTCCGAGCCGATATCCACTGCACCATAGCGCACATCCTTCTTAATACGTGTCGCTAAACCCACAACTTTCTCTTCCTGATGCCAAGTATAACTTTCCTTTTCGTTTGCATCCTCTCCAAAACCTCATATGTTCGGGGCATAGTATCCTCAGCATCCTTCTCTAGATTTTCATTAATCATCCTAATAGGGTGTAGTTTAAGAAATACTTTCTGAAATTTCCCTGGTAGGTAGGCTTCTACTTCGGATATCAACGATAGATATACTAACGAATAATCTAAACTTATTTATAAATGGAACTTTGTCTGTGTGTGTGTGTGTGTGTGTGTGTGTGTCTGTGTGTGTGTCCGTTACCTATAGACTCCGAAACGGCTGAACCAATTTTCTTGAAATTTTACACAGTTGTACTATAAGCATCTGCGAGTGTTCTTAGCTAGGTTTTGTGTCGAGGTAACCCCGATAAATATCGGAAAATCGATAATCGAAATAATCGGGTTATAGAAGGAGTGGTCCGATTTTAATCAAATTTGATACACTCATAGACAAAGACATAAGAAACGATATTCAGAAGTTTCAAGGTTGCAGTTCTTACAATAGTGCAGAAAATAGATAATATTTACCGGGTCTGATTAAAATCAGTTTTTCAGCCCTTTTATTTTAGTTTTTGCTTCGGGTTCGGCTCTAAGTAAGTATGATTGTAGTTCTTAGTCTCAGCCATGATACCATTTACTCAGAGGACTTATTTAACCTTCAAAATTCAGTTTACAACGAAAAAACTTATTTGATATCGATACCAGCAAATCAAAATTTGACTTACATCTATTCATTTTTCTTTCAGTCTACGATTTCACTTTAACTGGAAACAACTGTTGCTTTTTAGTCTTTCGTGCCAACGTCCAGGACCATAGATTAGTTTTAAAGCTTTCATTACACCCGAGCAACGCCGGGCTATACTGCTAGTTGAAATTATAATTATATTGATTTAATTCATTTTATTTATTTACTCCGCTGTTCACTGCGAAATTCATAGTGAAATTAGACAGCCTTTAACCAGGAGCACATAAAAATGAGATACGTCAGCAATACAGATAAAACAAATCTCACACATCGACATAGAAATGCCACAAGGTTTAAAATACGTTTAAAATGGTTATCTTGTGGCAGTGTTTATCTTACGCAGAGCCTAAGTATGAACATTCTCCTGAGCGTTTTCATCAGAAAACTTATAACTCGAAATCATCACCCCGAGGGTATCGGATTAAACAAGTAGTAACTGGGTGGCGTGTTGTTTTTCATTACATTTTTCTCTGCGACAGCTAGAATTAAAAACATCCGCCAAAAATGACAACCGTTATTTAAAATCAGCTTATTTGATCTAGAAGCAAATGAAGGAAAAATCGCTTTAATATTCTATGTGAGAGCATTGAACTGTTAAGATTGATTTGGTTTTTCAAGGCTTATCAAACTTATTTCCTTTGTTCGGACATTTGTTTTCATCCGTGTTGCCCTATTTACGACGTTTCGGCTATTGAGCTTTCCAACATTTATCAGGTAATTGCAATTTCGGAATGAACATTTTAGGTCGCTCACATAATAGATTATTCTAGTTCCATGAGTCATGCTTCTTCCAGATGTTTCAGCATAAGTTATTTCCCTTTAACTCAACTCTCTAAGTTTTTTTGTTCATTTCTGTTGTAGCTAGATATTGAACTCACAACACTTTCCTCGTGGATAAAAGCGTTAGCTGAATCAAGTGACTTGACACGAAGAATCAATTTCATTTATTTTTTTCATGTGCCGTATCTACTCAGGACGAAGGGGATCATGATCCTCCACAATTTTCCGTCTGTTGTAGCCCTTAATAAATTTTGTATTGTTCCTTTTTCTTCTAAACCATTTACTCAAACACATTAAGTACGTTATGCTGTTTTCCTCTGCCCCTCTTTCAGTTAATCTTTCTTATGAGTATTGGATTTTCCAAGCCCTCGTTTCTCGTTAACTGCCCTAATCAACGGAAACAGGCTTAATGCAGAAATACGACAGACTCTTGAACGATCAGGAGCTGAAGGCAAAATATATGGACGGTGCGAAAATAAGATGTGAACCACAAATTAGAAATGGAAAATCGAAGTGAGACAATTGTGCACCTCGAGGTGGTGTAATGGTTATCAAGCTTGTCTCGCTAGAATCATTACAATTGAATAGTGAGATTGATCCTCACTGGGTACCCCATACTTTCAGCTTAGTCCGTATGGCCACCTCGAGGTGATGTAATGGTTATCAAGCTTGTCTCGCTAGAATCATTACAATTGAGTTGTGAGATTGATCCTCACTGGGTACCCCATACTTTCGGCTCAGTCCGCATGGCCACCTCGAGGTGATGTAATGGTTATCAAGCTTGTCTCGCTAGAATCATTACAATTGAGTTGTGAGATTGATCCTCACTGGGTGTCTCATACTTTCGGCTTAGTCCGCATGGCCACCTCGAGGTGGTGTAATGGTTATCAAGCTTGTCTCGCTAGAATCATTACAATTGAGTTGTGAGATTGATCCTCACTGGGTGTCTCATACTTTCGGCTTAGTCCGCATAGCCACCTCGAGGTGATGTAATGGTTATCAAGCTTGACTCGCTAGAATCATTAGAATTGAATAGTGAGATTGATCCTCACTGGGTACCCCATACTTTCAGCTTAGTCCGCATGGCCACCTCGAGGTGATGTAATGGTTATCAAGCTTGTCTCGCTAGAATCATTACAATTGAATAGTGAGATTGATCCTCACTGGGTGTCTCATACTTTCGGCTTAGTCCGCATGGCCACCTCGAGGTGGTGTAATGGTTAGTAAGCTTGTCTCCCTAGAATCATTACAATTGAAAAGTGAGTTCGATCTTCACTGGGTGTTCTTTACTTTCGGCCTTCTGTCACATCTAAGCTACGTTTAGTAAATCACCACACTAAGAGAATATTTTTATATTAAATAACAAGATCATCCCAAAGGATAATAGGCGAAGACGAAACAAGAATATGACAATAAGATTCTCGAAACGATAAAAACGAAACAAAAAGCGAAACACAATAAGCAAAAAAAAAATGCTTTTATGCTAAAGAAGATTGTCTCCAAAAAATGTGCAGAAATAAAAAGAATGAGTATCATATATAAAGCAGATATGCATGAAAAATACAAGAGAATTAGCAGGACAAAAGATATGCTTATCAACAGGATGCATAACATTCAAGCACAAAACGCTGATATTAAAGAAAGAAATATACTTCAGGGATGGATCAAATGTATCTGAGAACCCTTTACAACGAAAGAAAACAATCGGAAATTCACAGAAATATAAACTGACCGAAAAATTTAAGAACCAAAGTGGAAGCAGCAGTGGCAAAATTGACTAGAAAAAAGCAGCAGGACCAGACGGAACTGTAATATAAATGCTGACAGCCTCTGATGATTTCGACATAGACAAGAGTCATCGTGAGGATATTTTGGAAGGCCTAAATTTTCTTAGCACTGCCTAAGTTTTGTGGCCTGTTAGGGCTAGGAAGAAAGACACGAAAATAAGAAAGTAGGTTGAACAAATGTATTGGAATAAGAAAACATATATACCAAATAAGACTGTTATTAGTAAGCATGTAGAAGTGTTCGTCCAAACTGTCAAGTTACACGCCGTCTCGACTGCCTCCTTTAAGAAGTCTCGCAGGTAAGTATTTATGAAGAGTGAAGAGTTCATACCAATGTAGATAGGGCATCATAACACTAGGAACCCAGGTGCAAACGAATTTGAACTCCATACAACAAAACTTAGCTTATTTACCTCCCAATGTTCAGACTTAAAGAGAATATGTCCGTCTGTGTGTTTGTTATATAATTATCAATATCTAAACTATCGCCCGGTTCACACTCCACCCACGTCTATTGTACAGGTGTAGAGGCTCATCTCTTGTTCCCTGTTTAGGATGTGGTTTCCGGTTTTCTCTTTTCCAATCTTTTCACGTTTCTTTTTTTCTTTTTCATGTTTTTCCTCAATTGGAGTAGATAGACTAAACTATCGCCCGGTTCACCCTCCTCCCACGTCTATTGTAGAGGTGTATAGGCTCATCCCTTGTTCCCTGTTTAGGATGTGGTTTCCGGCTTTCTTCTTTCCAATCTTTTCACTCTTACGTAACCCCCTGCACATCAGTGGCGTTACCGCCTTGCTCGGGGTGATATGATTAAAAAAAAAATATTGGATTCCTTTGGTAATGCAGTATTTTAAATCGCGGAATTTCATTTGTACGCATAGTGTAGTGGCACGAATTGAGGAATCAGAGAGCCGAGTTCGAATTACATTCAATTCGGTGTTAATAATGTATGTGGGAAGGTATGAATACTTCTCTTGTACCCCCAGCTATGGGTAAATAGCAGAACAGTCATGATCCCATAGCCTTGAGTGGTGAACAGTCTAGGAGAAGAAAAAGGCTGAATTCAAGAGATTCAGAGGATTGTCTTCTGATCATTGCTGCATGCCATGCACCAGTTCTCCGTATTCGGCTCTTCCAGAAATGAGTGGTTGGTTCGGCAGAGGACTTCATCACTATAACCAAATGACACGGGCGGGTCGTCTGGCTATTCTTTCTGCATGAACATATATGTCGAAAACAACGGGAAGGTCCAGCTATATATATATTACTTTAAAAACAAGGAATCTATTAACATATAACATATATAACATATATATATATATATATATATATATATATATATATATATATATTATTATTATTATTATTATTATTATTATTATAAAATTACTTAGTCTTTGGTCATAAAATATGACCAATACACAGTTTTATTAATTTTTTTTTCATTGAGGATTGTCTGAAGACACAGCATGGTAGAAAGCTAGGTTGCGTAATAAGTCGTTTACAATGACAATCTATACACACACACACACACACACACACGCACACACACACACACATACACACACACACACACACACATATATATATATATATATATATATATATACCTTCCCTGACGCTACTCCGACTCCGAGATGGATGAGGAATCCTGCATAGCTTGCTCAACTCAATGTGGACGCCCAGATTCAGAAGTGACAAATTTGTTGACTGATACGATTCATATAATAAGAATAGTTTAATGGTATGTGGCATTGTTAATGTCTGGATCACATCATGTTGACGTGACCTCTTCTATTGAGAAGTGTTTCCAAACTGCCCACCACCAAAATGAAAACGAAACACATTTAACTCGAATTATTTCAGTTCTACAGCTCATCAATAAGACTTGGACATATTATAACTTGCTAGTCTTATAAGGATTATCGACGTGGAAAATGGAGAAGAAATTAACCGAGTTCAAATTGTTCCACAAAGTGTTAGGTTCACTTTCTCATTAATGTCCTTCAGAAAAGCACGGATCCTTTCTTCTTCTTCTTCTTCTTTTTCTTCTTCTTTTTCTTCTTCTTCTTTGTGCCCTGTCCTTTCAGGACGTAGGAGATCATGGCTTTCCACATCTCCATATCCCTGGTGGCTCTTAGCACGCTTTCTCCTGTTACACCATGTAACCCTGGTTCCGTCATCCATCTGATCAGGTCCTTTATATATCATATCCGCTGCTTTCCGCTGACCATTTTTCCTGTTACTCAGTAATTTCCTTTTCGTTTTCATCTTTCCAAAACCTCGTCATTGCTCACATGCTCGATTCATGATATTCGCAGCATCCTTCTGTAGAACCAAATTTCAGTTGCTTAAAGTTTCGAAGATATTGTCCAGCATTCACTGCCATATTGAAGAACTGACATTACATAGTAATCCAGTACTCTCTTCTTTGTTTCTAGCGAAATTGTCCTGTTTCTTAATACTTTAATCAACTTCTGGAATGCTTCCTTCGCCATGTCAATTCGCCTTCGGATCTCTGTGTCGCACTTTCCGTCTTCTGTTAGAACACTTCCAGGTATTTACATATTTACTCATCACAATTCTAGCATATATACGAGTGATGACTTCTTATTCTTTCCTCGCAGACAAGTGTCGATAAGTCAATGACGAACATTCAGCCGTCTTTTTTCAAGAATTCATATCAATCAACTGGTAATAAAAAAATAATGGTTAGGGCTCCCTGAAAGATATTGCCATTAAATGTATAGATGTATCTTGTGTACTGTTTGGTATCCAAGCCAAGAACTACAATCCGAACATTTCTGTGTGTTTGGGTTTCAATCTGAAGACAGTGCGGAGGATTCGGAACGAATTGAAGGGGTCTGTTAGTGGCTATGAAGGTGTTTGGAATAATCACTAGTGATGGCGACACTATACCTCTATTCCTCTTCTAACAAGGTCTCAAACTCAACACGAATGACTAAATCAAATTCCCTGAGAAGGTAGCGCTGTCCTGGACCAAGACGGCGGCCGCAGAAAGACACTACGTCTGAAACAGGAGGACTCTGCACCATGCCACACAAGCAGGAGAAACCGGACATGGCTGTCAGAATTTCTACGGCTCCATCACCCATTATATCTGGCCACCCAATGTTCAAGAGTAAAATTCTCTTGATCGTTATGTGTGGGGCGCGGTTGAGCAAGAAACCAACAAACTTCTTGTAATACTAAAAATGAACTTAAGGCAAGGATTATGAAAGCATTCACAAATTAAACAAGGAAACCGTTCAGATGAATTGTATGTCATTCCGAAATCATCTACGGACCTTGGTTGAAGCCACTGGCAATTTTATTGAATAAATTTCCTCTATAGTATTTAACGATATTTTGTGTAATCTTGTTAAATATATCTGTTAAAATGAGATGTCAGCTTTATTTATATATATATATATATATATATATATATATATATATATATATATATATATATATATATATATATATATATATATATATATATATATATATATATATATATATATATATAAGACTTTAAAATTTCCCTTCTCCGACCCCAGGCGCCGATGGCTTAGGGAGTAGAGACTCCGACTGATACCAAATCGGTCGAGTGTCGATCCCGGCCAGAAACAAATGGATAACAGGCATTATATATATATATATATATATATATATATATATATATATATACAGATTCGGTAAATGATGACCATAGAAAATGAAATAATACCCGGACTCATAAAAAATTCAGTTTAATTTATTAAATAGAAAAAATACTATATGATTTTTTTTAATTACTGAAATTTTACTCCTTTTTAAAACATTCAAAAAGTAGTTAAAAAGTTTCTTTTCTTGCGTCTCCGGTGAAAAAAGTTAGTATAGAAATTTTTATCGTCTTTTTTTGCGGTGAACAAAGACATTGATCTAGAAATTCTCGCAAAATTCAAATAATTTTCAGATTGTAATGGAACATTCAGAAAATCTAGTAAAAATGTATATATATATAAGTCATCCACGTACAAACCCGTTTCGCTGTGTCAGAGCTCATCAGTGTGGCTAGACATATCCATTTGCTTCTGGCCGGGATCGAAACTCGGCCAGATTTAGTGTCAGCCGGTGTCTCTACTCCCTAAGCCATCGGCGCATGGGGTTAGAGAAGGGAAATTTTAAAGTCTTGTATGTAAGCAGTGTATACAGACGCCAGTCACCGAGAGAACTCAATTCATTTCTGAAGAGTCACGCATTATAGCTTTATAGCTGAAGTGGAAACTGTTTTTAAAAATTTCTTCTCTCTCTCTCTCTCTCTCTCTCTCTCTCTCTATATATATATATATATATATATATATAATCTTTATATATATATATATGGTTTTGTTTACAATTGGGCACAGTGTATTTAATACAGGATTTAGCAGACCGCATCATAAAAATCCACGAACAGACACAATGTAAGAATTTAAAATGTCGCATTTACTTAAAAATCATCCCAATTTCTTGAAAGGCATGAATACATGCTACGCTTACTACAAAAATTGAACAGTTTCTTACCAGAATGATAGAAATCATTATTCTCCTTTGAAATACATGCAGGAGAAAGAGAAAACTTGAATTACTTTAAACTTAAAAGCAGTAGTTTCCCCACTGTAATTAAAGAATTAACTAAGTTTTAAAAAGATATGATTTCCATAACAGACCAAATCAAATTTTGAAACAACTTCCGAAAACACTGAAGTAAAAAGAACAAAAAATACAAAATATCCTAATTAAAAAAGACAAATCTAAAGACACATATGAAATACATCTAAAGGATTACGAGAAAAATATTAATGAAGAAGTCACCAAATGTTAAAAAAAGCACGAAACTTCTATGAAAATATAAACGAGGAGGCAAAACAGATCACAGGCAAGTTGATTATAGACAACAGGGTATAAATTTTGAGCGGTAAGCAAGATTTTCTAACGATCAAAGACCATAGTAGTAGTCAGTAACCGGTTTAATCAATTCACACAAATATTTGACCAACTCATGTTGTGCTTATTTCATCATGGATAAAATGAGACGTAAAGGCATGTTATTTTTGTTAATTTTAGGCAAACCATATAATCTGTGTTTTTGAGAACCTACGTTACTGATCTTATTGTAGGTATCTCTTGTAGCCCTGTTCTAAGGGGTCACAAATGAAAATAAGAACACGGGGTTAGTGTAAACAATTTGTATTACAAAATACAGTTATGGTTCAAGATAACAGCTTGTTCGTCTAGCTGACGAGTAAGCGGTGTTGGATATCACAAAGTCACTCTATGATTGTCTGACTCGTACCAGACTGATGCTTCCCCGATGACTACTAGTCACATAGTATATATGTGCAGGTCGGGTTAATCCATTACCATGTTAATGGGTGGGTCCGCCACAACAGTATCTTTGCTTATGAGTTTGCCATTATATGCTTGTAATAACCGTTTCTGAAGATTAAATTCAAATTTATCAATACGGTCACGTGTTGAAAATAGACCAATCAAACGAAACTTTGTAGTATCTCCTAGAATTAGGCTCATCTTGTTCACATAGACAAATCTGTTTAGAAAAAAAAAACACCAACGCCTTTGTCAGACTTAGTAATGTAAATGTCATTACGAGATTTTAAAGCCTTAATGATGTTGCAGTGAGAGTGTCACGATCAATTGGCGTGGAAAGCAACTAATTAGGTAAGAGAGGCCAACAGATATTAAACATACTTAGGATTGCTACTTAAGTCAATCAGTGGAAACACACACGTAATTGCAATTCTTGGTTTAAAAAAATAAAAGCAAAAATAAATATGATCTCATAAAATATGACGTAAAAATTTTACCCATCAATATCTGAAAAAAAGTGATACAAGCTCCAACTTTCCCTAAACGTTTCATAAATGTACCATCTGTTCATATATATATATATATATATATATATATATATATATATATATATATAATACTAGATTGCCGACAATCCAAATTATTCCACAACGGTGAAGCATGGATTAAAAATAAAAAATGCACATTTGATGTAACGTAAGGTTCGTGTGACGGAGCCAAAATTTCCTCTATAGTATTTAACGATATTTTGTGTAATCTTGTTAAATATATCTGTTAAAATGAGATGTCAGCTTTATTTATATATATATATATATATATATATATATATATATATATATATATATATATATATATATATATATATATATATATATATATATATATATAAGACTTTAAAATTTCCCTTCTCCGACCCCAGGCGCCGATGGCTTAGGGAGTAGAGACTCCGACTGATACCAAATCGGTCGAGTGTCGATCCCGGCCAGAAACAAATGGATAACAGGCATTATATATATATATATATATATATATATATATATATATATACAGATTCGGTAAATGATGACCATAGAAAATGAAATAATACCCGGACTCATAAAAAATTCAGTTTAATTTATTAAATAGAAAAAATACTATATGATTTTTTTTAATTACTGAAATTTTACTCCTTTTTAAAACATTCAAAAAGTAGTTAAAAAGTTTCTTTTCTTGCGTCTCCGGTGAAAAAAGTTAGTATAGAAATTTTTATCGTCTTTTTTTGCGGTGAACAAAGACATTGATCTAGAAATTCTCGCAAAATTCAAATAATTTTCAGATTGTAATGGAACATTCAGAAAATCTAGTAAAAATGTATATATATATATATATAAGTCATCCACGTACAAACCCGTTTCGCTGTGTCAGAGCTCATCAGTGTGGCTAGACATATCCATTTGCTTCTGGCCGGGATCGAAACTCGGCCAGATTTAGTGTCAGCCGGTGTCTCTACTCCCTAAGCCATCGGCGCATGGGGTTAGAGAAGGGAAATTTTAAAGTCTTGTATGTAAGCAGTGTATACAGACGCCAGTCACCGAGAGAACTCAATTCATTTCTGAAGAGTCACGCATTATAGCTTTATAGCTGAAGTGGAAACTGTTTTTAAAAATTTCTTCTCTCTCTCTCTCTCTCTCTCTCTCTATATATATATATATATATATATATATATAATCTTTATATATATATATATGGTTTTGTTTACAATTGGGCACAGTGTATTTAATACAGGATTTAGCAGACCGCATCATAAAAATCCACGAACAGACACAATGTAAGAATTTAAAATGTCGCATTTACTTAAAAATCATCCCAATTTCTTGAAAGGCATGAATACATGCTACGCTTACTACAAAAATTGAACAGTTTCTTACCAGAATGATAGAAATCATTATTCTCCTTTGAAATACATGCAGGAGAAAGAGAAAACTTGAATTACTTTAAACTTAAAAGCAGTAGTTTCCCCACTGTAATTAAAGAATTAACTAAGTTTTAAAAAGATATGATTTCCATAACAGACCAAATCAAATTTTGAAACAACTTCCGAAAACACTGAAGTAAAAAGAACAAAAAATACAAAATATCCTAATTAAAAAAGACAAATCTAAAGACACATATGAAATACATCTAAAGGATTACGAGAAAAATATTAATGAAGAAGTCACCAAATGTTAAAAAAAGCACGAAACTTCTATGAAAATATAAACGAGGAGGCAAAACAGATCACAGGCAAGTTGATTATAGACAACAGGGTATAAATTTTGAGCGGTAAGCAAGATTTTCTAACGATCAAAGACCATAGTAGTAGTCAGTAACCGGTTTAATCAATTCACACAAATATTTGACCAACTCATGTTGTGCTTATTTCATCATGGATAAAATGAGACGTAAAGGCATGTTATTTTTGTTAATTTTAGGCAAACCATATAATCTGTGTTTTTGAGAACCTACGTTACTGATCTTATTGTAGGTATCTCTTGTAGCCCTGTTCTAAGGGGTCACAAATGAAAATAAGAACACGGGGTTAGTGTAAACAATTTGTATTACAAAATACAGTTATGGTTCAAGATAACAGCTTGTTCGTCTAGCTGACGAGTAAGCGGTGTTGGATATCACAAAGTCACTCTATGATTGTCTGACTCGTACCAGACTGATGCTTCCCCGATGACTACTAGTCACATAGTATATATGTGCAGGTCGGGTTAATCCATTACCATGTTAATGGGTGGGTCCGCCACAACAGTATCTTTGCTTATGAGTTTGCCATTATATGCTTGTAATAACCGTTTCTGAAGATTAAATTCAAATTTATCAATACGGTCACGTGTTGAAAATAGACCAATCAAACGAAACTTTGTAGTATCTCCTAGAATTAGGCTCATCTTGTTCACATAGACAAATCTGTTTAGAAAAAAAAACACCAACGCCTTTGTCAGACTTAGTAATGTAAATGTCATTACGAGATTTTAAAGCCTTAATGATGTTGCAGTGAGAGTGTCACGATCAATTGGCGTGGAAAGCAACTAATTAGGTAAGAGAGGCCAACAGATATTAAACATACTTAGGATTGCTACTTAAGTCAATCAGTGGAAACACACACGTAATTGCAATTCTTGGTTTAAAAAAATAAAAGCAAAAATAAATATGATCTCATAAAATATGACGTAAAAATTTTACCCATCAATATCTGAAAAAAGTGATACAAGCTCCAACTTTCCCTAAACGTTTCATAAATGTACCATCTGTTCATATATATATATATATATATATATATATATATATATATAATACTAGATTGCCGACAATCCAAATTATTCCACAACGGTGAAGCATGGATTAAAAATAAAAAATGCACATTTGATGTAACGTAAGGTTCGTGTGACGGAGCCAAAATTTCAGAAATAATAGGACTATGCATTCTAAATAAAATTAATGAGATAATCCACATAGACAACCACGGATTACAGAGATAACGGAATAGCGATAGCACCTGAGACAACCACGGATTACAGAGATAACGGAATAGCGATAGCATCTAATAACAAAAGTGAAAATAACCAAAAAAGAAAAATGCTTTTCCAACTCTTCAAAAATCTCAATTTTAATATAGAAATGACAAATATGAAAGTGGTCCAATACTTACATGTAGAATTTAATCTACAAACTGTCAGTGTCTCTCCATATATGAAAACAAACACAATATTAAATACGTAAATATTAGATCTATCCATCCGATCAGCACAATCTAGTAATTTAAAAAAACTACATAAAAAACAAAAACAAAACCTAGATAATAACGTGCAAGATATACTCAATAATAAAGAATGTAACTTTAGTGAAAAAACAAATGCCTACTTGAGGGACTTTGTAAACCAGAAGGGGTTATTTACAAAACAGAAATACATGATGAAGATGGACAAAGAAAAACCCATTTGAGGTTTACAAAAAGAATTAAAAAAAAAAACAATGGAATTATCACAATCTACATTTAAGCTGTAAAATCTTTAAAATTTACCAAAATGGCAAGGCAGCTGCGAATATTAAAACAGATAAGTAGAAAAGGCCCTGTTATAATAAAGTAAAAAAGAAAATATCAAATATTACGACGATGGTGTTGTCTGCCGATTTTGCCAAGGAGAAAAGTTAACCATTATTTTGTTTCCAGTACTAAAATATTACTAAATGAAATATCAGAAGGAATGTCCAGATGTAATCTCACCTATAGGTACTTGATAGGATCATGCAAACCTGAATGAAAATGTTTTAAGATCCTTAAGTAACTTCTCCCTAATTTTCAAAATTTTCGGTTGTTTAAAAAGTTCCAGTTGGACGTTCGTAAAAATCCCTGCGGTACGTTTGAAAAACGTAGGAAAATCAGTTATTATAAATTGCTTGATAATACCGAAAGGTTGAATCGTAGGCTGCGAAAATAACTCATTTCCAAACTGAAATTATTTAAAAGCTCTACAATAGAAATGTATTGAGCACTTTTTAGTACAATTGGGTACTGATCTAATTTAATTATGACCAAAGACTCTCTCTCCTCTATCTATCTATTTATCTATCTATCTATCTATCTATCTATCTATCTATCTATCTATCTATATATATATATATATATATATATATATATAAACTTATTTATAAATGGAACTTTGTCTCTGTGTGTGTGTGTGTGTGACTGTGTGTGTGTCCGTTACCTATAGACTCCGAAACGGCTGAACCGATTTTCTTGAAAATTTACACAGTTGTACTATAAGCATCTGCGAGTGTTCTTAGCTAGGTTTTGTGTCGAGGTAACCCCGATAAATATCGGAAATCGATAATCGAAAAAATTGGGTTATGGAAGGAGTGGTCCGATTTTAATCAAATTTGATAGACTCATATACAAAGACATAAGAAACGATATTCAGAAGTTTCCAGGTTGCAGTTCTTACAATAGTGCAGAAAATCGATAATATATATATATATATATATATATATATATATATAAACTTTCATTACACCCGAGCAACGCCGGGCTATACTGCTAGTATATGAAAAAGAAAAATTGGAAACGTGTCTCAACATAAAGTTTCACTTTTATTACATTTTTCTCAGGCACGTAGAGAAAAAAAAACAGACACACGTATTTTATGATTTTTGGGTTCGTTCTTCTTGATCAATTACGTGTATTAAAGCTATAGATAATTTTTTCAATCATTTCGAGCTTTTGTATTCATCTTGGTAAATATAGGTGTTATAATAGATACAACGTTTCGACCAAATATCCTCGTGTCATCATCAGGTGTCCATAGATTGGCTGATGTGCATTATCTCGTTGATTAGTGCGAAATATCCTGTGAAATCGATTATTATTCTTTCATGTTGGAATTTGGTACTCTCACTACCAAGTCCAAGATGATATTATGACATGTATAACCAACTACTATATCCACTACGCCACCGTCCGAAAAATATCAGTGGTGTATTTTTGGGGCTTTTTATATTCAGTGTCATGTGGATTTTGACGACTGGATTATTTAAATGGGTTCGTTCCACTTCGTATCAGTGGCTTACAAACTGACTGATTCAAGTGATATATTTATCACCTCCCTACGAAAGGAAAATGCTACACAATGCCAATTAACTTCAGTACAACCGAGCTATTACGCTCTGGCAAACATTCTTGTATAATTTTCTCCATACCAGACTTTACCATTCGGCGGAGCATCGTCTGGGTTCCTCTCTGACCGAAGCCAATGACCCCGACAAAGTGAACGGCCGTGTCAATCGTGTGTTCTCTCATGGGAAAAAATAAGGCAGACACATTATTTCATGGTAAATCGGAAGTGTAGGCCTATTTCAGGCAAACCATCATCAGCTTTTGTCTTTATTGTACAGTCTTCTGAACAATAAAGACGGAAGCCTATGATGGTTCGCCTGAAAAAGGACTACATTTCCGATTTACCATGAAATAACGTGTCTGCCTTAATTTTCTCAGATATATATATATATATATATATATATATATATCACTCTTAGAGAGCTATCCTACCACTGTATGTACAAGATACTCCTTTGGATTCTTCTGTATCTACACCGCATGCTGAGATATATATATATATATATATATATATATATATATATATATATATATATATAACATATGAAAGACATTCATGTGGAGAACATCTATATTTGAAAAGATGCTCTGATGTTATTTTTTTATTAATCAATATATTTATTTATTTTTTTTGCTGGTTTGAACAAGGGAAAATGTATTTCAAATTGGAGAAACTTTTCGTGTAACGCGTTTCTGTCTTTACTTCTTAATCGAACTAAATTTGTCATATTGGTGAATCTACACATGCGCACGAACCAGTAACGCTGGTAGTTTTCTTAATTTAAAAATTTTTAAAACTCAATTTCATTTATTTATTATTTGTCATTAGATATCCTACACAGCGATAACAGAAATACGCAGTTTGCTCATCGGAACGAGGCTAACCACAATTCTAAAAAAAATCATGCTACACTGATCAAAGGAGAAGACAATTTACTATGACGAAAAATTTTAGAAAGCTCTTAAATCACAAGCTCAACTGCAGTCAATTTACGCCCTGGTTCTTATTCACTATTGCTGGTAGAACTTCTGTCGCTAAAGTGTGTGATATCTAATAACAAGAGCGATAGAAACTAAAAGCAAAAAAAGAGAAAAACCTAAATGAAATATGGTAGATTAACATAATGAATTTCTTCACTTGTTCGTGAGCATGTGAATTCGCATGAACATTACACACCCCTAAGACCGCAGAACAATAGACGCGTGAATGACCCGAACCTGCAGGAAATGTATATGGAGATCGTGAAAACGAAATACGAAGGACAAATTGAAAATAGTAAAAAACGAATCGCTTCAAACGAGGACTTTCCCAATTTACAGCATTTGAGATTTCACTCACCCGATCGGCTCAGTCGATTAAAAAATTCGGTCGATTAGAGTTTTTTGCTTTACTCGCCCGTGGTCGATTAAAAGTCTCGCAATTAAACGTGTCCCTTCAAATATAGAAAAAGGAAATTTAATTCCTTTTACAACCCAAAATGATGCCATTAAAGATTCACAAGTTACTTAGAATTATCGACAATGACATTATTGAACTCTTTGGTCTTATGCATGACCCCTGATTTACGTCGAAATGTGAGGTTAAACAAAAAACAGTGACATCCCGCAACCATCAAAGCAAGATCTAACAAATGGAATGTAGTTTTTTCAAGCTCCTATCTCGCTTTATCGTCCCGGTCAGTGTAAACATTCGTTTAATTAACGCTTCTACAGTGGAGCCAAAATGTCTCTGTCGTCCAGATTAAAGAAGCTCACAGATTTTTAGAAATTAATTTGGAAAAATATAATCTTTTACTCAACATCTATATTCCCCGCGCTTACGAAATGTAAAAACGAACATTTGAAAGAAAGAAAAAAATACGCATACTTCTCTCAACCACGCACCGAAAAACAAATTATACAAGTGATTTTTTTTTTATAGAAAATCGTTGAGTAAATCAGATTTTTTACTTTTTTATTATTTGTGAGATGGAGGTTGTAGTCAAACAAATGAAAGAAAGTACGAATTTAGGTATCTCAACTCAATTGCCCTCCCCCCCAAAAAACACCATATCATGATGTTGAACTTAATAAAAACAAAGTTTTATCATCAAACTGTTTATGTTTTTATTAAAAAGAAATATTCTATTTCGTTGTTATTAATTTTGATTTTTTTAAAATTCTTTCTAAGACGTTCGAAATTTTAATTCAAATTTCATTTTTTTGTTTTCCGTCAGCGATTCACGTTATGTTTACGTAAGGTGATTATGAAGAAAATGTAGTCGGTCGAGTAAAAGGATTTTGGGACGCGAAAATTTTCCCTCGCTTTCGACCACAGGTTGAGTGATTTCTTTTTCAATTCTCAAAGGCTGTTTATATATATATATATATATATATATATATATATATAATAGTTTTTGGTGATAATTAAATTAAATTAAACCAGTACCCACTTATATTGAAAAGTGCTCAATATATTTATATTGTAGATCTTTTGAATATTTTTCGATTGGAAATGAGTTATTGCACAACCTAGGTTTCAACCTTTCGATATCTTCAAGGAATTTATAATAACTGATTTTTCAATGTCCTTCAAACGTGCAGCAGGATTATTACGAACGCGTGAGTAAAATTTTTAAACAACCGAAAATTTTTAAAATTAGCGAGGAGTTCAATAAGGATTTTGAAACATATTCGTCCAGGTTTATATGATTCTAAGATGTATCTACAGGTGTAATTACACCTGGACATTTATGCTGATAATTCATTTAGTATCTTTTGTTCTATAAAATAACGGAAAATAACATTTTTCCAGAAGAAAACTAAATGAAAGATCAGAAGAAATATCTAGTTGTAAACGCACCTATAAAAACATCTTAGAAGCATATAAATCGGGTTGAGAATTTTTTGAGATGCATAAGTGACTCCTATTTAATGTTGAATATATATATATATATATATATATATATATATATATATATATATATATATATATTACGGAATGGAATTGAAATTAACCGACAAAATGCACATCCTCCGTGGTCGAATGGTTAAGCCAAGTCAGATCAATTGACGCCTTCTCCTAGGTTTATAGGAGTCGCAGGTTGAAATCCTGCGGAAAGATGCATATTTTTCTCACAAGTTTTCTTGAATATTCAGGCCGATACATACATATATATATATATATATATAATTTTACGGAAAATAACGAAGATTAACGAAATGCTCTTAACAACCGACGTATTGAAATTATTTGATTGTACATTACTTTTAATCTATACACGTAGTTGTGTAGATATTCTGTTTTTAATCAAACAGTATATTTATTTGTGTAGGATCGAAATTTTTTTTATATAGGCTTGATTTGGCTTCCAAATTTTATCGTAAATAATCAACCCGGCAGTAATAAATAATCGGTTTGATCAAAAACAGAATATCTACTCAAATACAGGTATCAATTAAAAATAATGTTTAAATAATTTCTATATATGTATATCTAATGTATACTTTTTTATTATAAAATCAGAGTATCTACTTAAATACACTTATCTGTTAAAATACTGTTGAAACAAATAAATAAAGTACACACACACATATCGATTATTGTTATTACGTCCAACGGTAAAAGATTCATAAATTTATTTTATACTTGTACATTGTATATCAAGTTGATTTTAAATGCCCCGAGGAGAATGCAAAAAAAGATTATCCTAATGTACACAATGATGTTCAAGATAGATGTTTACGCATACGGAGATTTTCTTACTCTTCGGTAATGTTTTATGTGCGAAGTCAATCTAACACGGTCCCATCCATCCACTCAAGTGTTCTTTGATGGAAAATATTCAGAAGTCTTTTTCAAACCTCCTGAAGGTGTTATAATACATCTCCGCTAATCCTTTGCAGTACGTTTATTTGATTCAATCGGTTTTTGTCTCATTTACTTACTTTCTACATCTTTCATGTCTGCTACCCCCTAACCTCTCTTATGTCCTTCTCTGTTTTAACCTTCTTTGTTTCATTCATTCTATCCCGACACTTTTTTCCTTCTATCTCCATTTAGAGAGAGTTCTGATTCTGCTTCTGTGCGTTCACCATCAAATTACCTCCCCTTAAATTCCGAACAAGCTTCCGCTGTTCAAACGTTTGCTAAGCTTGTTTATATGGAGGTTTAATAGGATTACAGGAACTTGACTTTGGCGTGTCTCTTGTGTAACTACCGTACACGGCGTGGCTTCATTTAAGAAGATACAAGGTGCACTCACTTACTAAGTCCCTGAAATCTCAAAATGGAGCGTCGTATCTTAAGACAGAGGTTCTCCTAATCTCACTTGAAATCCACTTAACATTTTCAGGCTCGATTAATCCTAAAGAGAACGCACGCACAAGAATCGTCAATTTTATAAATAAACGAGTCTTGCATGTGTATTGCGTTTAAATAAGAAGAGGTGAAATATAACTAAAGTAAATAAACTGTAGCCTAGAAAAAAATGAAATAATACTTTACTAAATAAAACGAATATTATCAACTTGCAGAATTACTGCAATGTATCCGGGATTGGCGATACAATTCTTCTTGCTTATGGAACATGTCCTGTAAGACGTATGTGATCAAGGAGCCTCATAAATTCTTATCCATTATACAGGGTGTCTCTGGACACAGAAAATCTCATTAACTATATTTTTGTTTTTTACTTCAACTGATAAATATGGTTTTGTAAAAAAAAAAAAGAAGGAATTGACTTTTTCACCCTAAAGGAGAAGGTGTACTCAATGAGAATTACAGCTGCAACACATTTGATTGAAAGAATACAGAGCGAATTTGCTAAAACTGACTGTAATGTGAAGTTATTACAACGACTTCGCCTGAATCTTACAAATGCATCTACCTTTGCATCAGAAATGATGGAAATCTTATTGAAGATGTTGTTTGTTAATATTCCAATTCGATGAAGTAATACTGAAAATTAAATTTCTTGAAAATAAACATTTTTGCATATACGTTCTGCACAGAATACGGCTGTCGTGTATGGTTAAGCACTCCGGCTCTTCATCTCAGTGTTCTCGACAGGCTTCAAAGAAGAATCTGTAATGTGATAGTTCCCGACTTGGCAGCTCGACTCCAGCCACTTTCTCACTGGCGGGATGTGTCTTCCCTCTGTATATTCTATAAATATTTTCATAGCTTCTGCTCCGACAAACTTAAGTTTCTGGTACCCCCTCTACAAGAATTTATTCGTGCAACTAGACTGGCAACAAGGTCCCACCCATTTACAGTTAGATCAACCAAATGCCGCCAACAATTCTACTCCAATATATATATATATATATATATATATATATATATATATTAATCGTATCACCCTAATCAAGGCAGTAACGCCACTGATGTGCAGGGGGCTACATAAGAGAAAAGGATTAGATAGGAGGAGAGTAAAGAGAAAGACGAACCAGTTAGAAAGGAGCAAGAGAAGGATGGGAATACAGAGACAGAGTTAGGCAGCGGATAACATATTTGCAGGGCCTGATCAGGTGGGTGACGGAACTGGGGTTGACAGGAGTAACGGGAGCAAACATACTGGGAGCCACAAGGGATAGGGAGACATTGAGAACCATGGTTGCCTACGTCCTGAAGGGACAGGGAACATAGAAGAAGAGGAAAAAGTATTTAAAAATGAATACCCACAGGAAAGATTTGGGATAAGAAAAAAAAACAACGCATAACCTACCTAGCGAATTTAATGGTGGAACAAGAGTTTAAGAGAGATTCCAAAAAGACAAATGTGATTAAGAGTTAAGGGAATTGTGTAGAGCGATGATCGCCAACGTTATTAAAGAAAACCAAAGAATAAGGGTGTAAGATAGGAAATTAAGAATTAAAAACAAACCTCCTTCTTCACTTTTACAAAAAAATTCACAATGACGTGTGAAATCCCGGTTTTTTCTAAATAGAAAAAGTATTGACCATGGGCTTTAAGAAAAAGTCGAAACCGGATTTCGTAATTAGATGTTAAACTGGTTTGCTGACCAAATGGGAGCAACTTACAAGACCAAAAGGGACTTTGCAATCAAGTGCGAAATCTAAATTACAATAATAGGCTTTGATCAGCGCCAGTAGGAGAGACTCAGATGGGAGCTGCAAGATACTGCTAATTTTTTTTTTAATCATTTCACCCCAAGCAAGGCATTCCATTGCCACTATTGCTCATGGGGCTACATAGGGGAAGGTAAATAGGAGGAGTGGTTAGGTGTAGGAAATATCAGAAGGAAGGTGATAGATGGGTAAGGATACCGAGGATGAGGGATGGGCAGATGGGAAGTGTGTTTGAAAGAATGGATGCGAGTTAGTGTGTTAGGAGGTGTCTATTGACCTTACAGAGCCTCCGCTGTACCCTGTCGAGAAGCCCGAGGAGAATAGCAGGAGCACCCGACCAGATATGGCAGCAGTATTCAATGCACGGGCAGATGGTAGATTTATAAATGTGCAAGATAGATTCAAACGGAAAAAAACTTCCGGGTCCTGCACAGAGAACCGACTTTCATAGCAGCGGATTTAACAATGGATTCGATATAGTCATTCCATTTGAGGTCCGCTGTAAGTGTGAGACCAAGGAGGCGTAGTGTTTTACTCTCTGGGAGGCAAGCCTGGTCCATGCTAATGGGAGGTAGGTGCGATTGTCTATGATGGTTAATTGATAGTAGCTTTGTTTTGAATGTATTAAAGCTTACGAGATCATTAATGTATATCAGGAAGAGCGTATGACCTAGGATAGAGCCTTGAGGGACACATGCGTTCGTATGGTAGTTCTGGGAGGCATGTCCGTTTAATACCACCTTCATTGTGCGGTTAGAGAGGAATGACTGGATTAGTTCAAACAAATGTCCAGTTATACCATAGCTCCGCAGTTTGCATAGTTCACCATTCCTGTCGAGTGCCTGATATATGTACTCGGTGATGGTCGTTAGCATATCAGCAGTAGACCTGGTGAAGCGGAAACCATACTGCTTGTCTGAGAGGAGCCTGTGTGCTGTGACATGCTGAACCACCTCGGCGTTGATAATGGCTTCGAACACTTTGCCAAAGATCGGAAGAAGGCTGATAGGTCGGTAATTTGCGGGGTCCGATGGTTCTCCAGTGTTTTTAACTATAGGGACTACAGAGGAAGATTTCCAACAGGCAGGAAAGCAGGAAGCAGATAGGCAGAAGTTGTAGAGCTTAGAAAGGACAGAGGAAAGTTCGGGGGCACATTTTTTTAAGACTATGATTGGGATTCCGTCCCCTCCGCTCGCTTTGTGAGGGTCAACTTTTTAGATTATCTTAGAGACAAGCGAGGGTGTAATATGGACGTCATTCAGTTGAGCATCAGTTCTAGGGGGGAAGTCGAGTGTAGAAACTCCAGACGAGTCCAGTCTCGAATTTTCGAGAATCTGCGGACAAAGCATTCAGCCTTGTCCGCTGGGGAGGTGAGAACCTGAAATTTGTTTATTATTGGGGGCATTGTGGACTTGCTCTTGTTGAGTACTCTTTTACAGAGTCACCTGTAGTCTTTGGAGCCGAACTTAGACGATGCTATGCGTTGCTTCATTCTGGCAGCAAATAACATCTTAGCTTCGTTAAGTATCTTTTTACACTTATTACGAGCTGAAGCGAAAAGGCGTCTGTTATGGTCCGACGCGTAGCTACGATAGAGTCGGAAGAAATGATTCCGGTGGGCAATGGCGGCCGAGCAAGCGGCGAGAACTATTGAGACGAATGAGATTTAAGCTGAAATTTCCTGGCAGGGATGAAAGCATCGATGCCAGCCTTAACCCAGGAGGAGACCTCGGATGCACATTCTTAACGAAAGAAGCTTCAAGTCAACTCAGACATTCGTCCTCTTTCTCTTTCCTTCTCGAGTGCTGATTCCTTTTACTTCTTCTTCTCCATACAATTACATTGTTATCAAAAAATTGTTTATATACACATACGTACGTACGTACGCATATACTCTTTCAATAAGTACTACTACAAACAATTTCTTCAACTCTTGATACCTTTAATTTTCTCACTGAACACGAACTTTAAATTAACTTTTTTAATAATGTTTCTAATTGCACATTAACTCCTACAATTTATGATATTCTTTCCTTTTAATAAATTTCTATTTTTCCATAAAAAATTTCTATTTTATCCTTACACTATTCTACACGTATTCACACATTCCAAACTGCAACTAAACTTCTGATGAAAACTTTCTGATGATTCTGATAACGCTGGATAAAACTTGTAAGCTGTAGGAAGTTCAGTTATGTCTGACACAAGGCCGAATTAAGATAAACATTAACCATCTTCTTATAGTATCATGGGTAATACTGACATCGAGTGAAGCAAGGATTTGTTTTGGTGAAAAAGAGAACACCCTATCCAAACATCGATGCACCTAATTCATCCGAATTCAATATTAGCATAATCTGTGTTGAGTCCCACAATACAGATATGCATTAATGTGTGTAGAGAATTTTTGTAAATCTCATTTTTTAAAGTAAATCTTACATTATTTTTGTTGTTAAAAATCGTCTTTTTTTGTGGGTACATGTGGCTGAGTTGCTGCTAATGTTATCTGTTTTTGTTAGATTATATATATATATTTACCCTGACGAGCCGAAGGGTGAAACCTTGGTAGGTTTGTTGGCTCTAACTTAGATTTTCCTGTCTCTGCTGCTCTACTTTCGTATTGAGCGCTTTAGTGTTAGGGTTTTTTTTTCTTTCTTACGATTATTTGACTTTTGTTCATGTACTTCGTTTGTTTCTTTTTTTACTTCCCCTCCGTTTCCCTCCGAGTTCGTTTTCGGTGGGTTTTTCAAGACGAACTTAAATATAGTATAACAATTACTAGTATTAGCAGAATTATTTTTGTTACTATTAATATTGTTATAATTATATATATATATATATATATATATATATATATATATATATATATATATATTCAAAAAGGTTAAACTAATTTCCCCCGGGGTGGAATAAGAAGTATGAGAATAAGAAATATAATCATAAAGAAAAATATGTCTCCGGACAAGAATCGAACATGCATTCATTTTTTTTTTTATCAACGGAACTACTTTGATAGTCGCATGAGGACATTACGAATTAGGCCAGGGAAGACTGTCATGATAAGGAAAATTTCAATTAATTACTTAAGTAAAACACATTTGTCGTTCGTACTTTTTTGAATCGTCATCAGTTCTCGTTTTTCCCTGCCTGAAACATATACCCAGGAATATTTATCCGACATTACTTTTTATTCTATTTCAGGAGGAATATTTATATTTTGTAGAAAAATGCTGACGAGACCATGAACCCAACATGTGAGCAACATACAAAAGAAACCCTGATACACTTCCTTACTTGTTCAGTCTTGGGTAAAACAATAAATTACGTCTGACAACAAGGCCTCTGGTCGAGACAGTGGACGTCCTAAGAAGCATGGAACCACATCTTCATTATTAACACGACATGATTTTATAACTTTAAACATTATCATAGCGGATACCCATAATTGGTAGACGCTCATTTTATTTGAAATACTATTTTATTTTGTCTGCAAGTGAGAATATTTGAGACATTTTATCGAAGAACATTTGAGAAAGATGACGTACTGCGTATCTTTCTTTAATTATATTTCGCGCATGTTCAGGCTGGTTGACGAAAAATATTATTTAAAATAAACTAGGAGTTCATCATGCTTACCCACGAACAATAAAATTAAATAATAATAATAATAATAATAATAATAATAATATATATATATATATATATATATATATATATCAACACAAGATAAAATCTTCGCTGATGGTGGATGTTTTTGTGTTACGTCCTTGTAACCTCTCTGAAGATGACTCATGTGAGCCGGAATCTTAGAACCAACTTAATAAAAAATTATCGAAATGTTGGAGAATTTTTGTCACTATTTTCAACTGAAATTAATGCCAAAATACGATGTTTAGAACGGCTTATGATTAAACATAATAAACATCCATTGTTTCTTATATTTAACAGTATATATATATATATATATATATATATATATATATATTGTGGGATACGTGAATTGTCGGCATTTTCTATTTATAATTTCGCCTATACGCGTTGTTTGTTTTTGAGTATAGTCAAGTAGTGTGTATCAGGAAGAGACAACTAAAGTTCCTGGGACATGCAATGAGGAAGAAGGGCTTGGAGAATCTCATACTAACAGACAAAATAGAGGGAAAAAGAGACAGAGGAAAGCAGCGAATAACATATTTGAAGTGCCTGAGCAGGTGGATGACAGAACGGTGTTTGCGTGGTGTAACAGGAGAAAGTGTGCTAAGAGCCACTAGGGATAGGGAGACGTGGAAGGCCATGATTGCCTACATCCTGAAAGGACAAGGTACATAGAAGAAGAAGGGTATTTTGACAATCACCCGAGAGAAAAAGAGCAACATGACGAAATTTTGTTTCCGACAAAAATTTTGAAACGGCATGCGAAACTGCTTGTCATTCACACCGGAAACTACAATACAGTTCATTTCAGAATGTTTGTTTGTCAATCTGAGGACAGTGCAGAGGATTCGAAAAGAGTTGGGTGAGTCTAATGATGATTACGAAGGTGATTTGAGTAATCACAAGTGATGACGACCTTATGCCTCCTTTTGTCTTCCTGTAAGATCTCAGACTCGACAAGGAAGCCCACATCAAAAGCCTTCAGAAGCTAGTGCTTCCTTGAGTCAAACACCCTGTGAATATAAACCGGACTCTTCACCATGCCACACACGCAGGAGAACCTAGTAATGGCTATCAGAGTATTTTAGAAACATCAGAAAAGAAACAAAATGTTTTAGGTACAGGTGATGTCGAAGTGCGTTTTGGTGCAGTGGATATCGGCTCGGAACTAGAAATCAGTAAGCCGAGTTCGAAATCTAGTCGAATTCCTTGCATTCACTTACGTGCAAATACCCTTGAAAAAGGTATTAATCCGTCTCTTCCCTCCAGTTATGGGTTAAATAATAGAACAGATTGGGTTCTGTAGCCTTGGTCGGCAACCAGTCTACCGCAGAAAGCAATGGCAACCTATTGCGGGATAATCGTCTGCCCAGTCGGTCATGTCTCTTTCGAGACATGATCGCCCAAGCGTGTATAACGTATGGCATTTAACTGACTGATGTCGAAGAAAGGATAAGATAAAAAGTGGAATCAAGGAAGTATAAGATGGCGATTGACATTGCATTTAACTTTTTGGATATTGTAGATATCAGTGAAGCAAATATACGGAAGAGATTTCCATAGGCGGAAAGTGCGAGAAAAGAAACTGTCAAGTAGAAGCAGTGGTTACATTTGTCTATAAAATAGTGAGACCTAGATGCCAATCTAGTAAATTCGTGTGTTAAGGGCACCAGAGAAAAAAACCCTCCAGAGCAGATGATATATCTAATCTTATTTATAAATGGAACTTTGTCTGTGTGTGTGTGTCTGTGTGTCCGTTACCTATAAACTCCGAAACAGCTGAACCGATTTTCTTGAAAATGTTCACAGTTGTACTATTAGCGTCTGCGAGTGTTCTTAGCTAGATTTTGTGTCGAGGTATCCCCGATAAATATCGAAAATCGATAATCAAAAAATCGGGTTATAGAAGGAGCGATCCGATTTTAATCAACTTTGATACACTCATATGCAAAGACATAAGAAACGATATTCAGTAGTTTCAAGGTTGCAGTTCTTACAATAGTGCAGAAAATCGTTAATATATCTATATAAAAGGCAATATGTTTCTGTGTGTGTGTATCTGCCTGTATGTCTGTATTTTTTTCAGCCCTTTTATTTTAGTTTTTACTTCGGTTTGGCTCTAAGTAGGCATAATTGTAGTTCTTAGTCTCAACCATGATACCATTTACTCAGAAAACTTATTTAGCCTTCGAAATCCAGGTTATCAAAAACTTATTTGATATCGATACCAGGAAATCAAAATTTGACTTACATCCATTTATTTTTCTTTCCGTCTACGGTTTCGCTGGAAACAACTATTTCTTTTTAGTCTTTCGTGCCAACGTCCAAAGAGTCTGAGCTCCAGGACCATGGATTTGTTTTAAAGCTTTCATTAGACCCGAGCAACGCCGGGCTATACTGCTAGTAAGTCATAGAAGCTGATACAGTGCCTTTCTATGCATAGCTTAGATATATACCGCAAAGCCTAAGGTATGCGAGACCCAGTGTGGATCGATGTCTTTACTCAGTTGTAATTGTTCTAGCGAGACAAATTCGCTAGCCATTACACCACGCTTAGGCGCCCGAAAGAGTTTCGTTATTCATCTGAACAAAATCATCCAACCAATTCTTATTTGATAACTATTACTGAGGTCAATGATAATTCATAAAATATTAATCATACCCAGAAAACAAGTTACAAATGAAGAAACGATGTATTATTCTTTATCGAAGATTCTCTCCAAGTTGCCTTTAGTAATAAGTAAAAAATAAATTTAAAAAATGTAATGCATCGTTTATGTGATTTTCTTCATTTCTAAAAAAAAATACACTGATTTTGGTCCTTTTTATTTAATATTACTATTCATCATTTATTGTTACTATGTTAAATATAATATCAATAGTTTTAAAAATAATACCTTTATTAATATCAACATTCCGTCCGATTCTCCCATAATTCAATTCTTTTTTTTTTCCAAAGATTTATGACCTTATAAAACACAGAAACGTCAGCGCACCCAGTCGTAAATCTTGCCCAGTTCACAATCGGCATTTCGTTTTCATCCAACTTAAATTAAGAAGTCGTAAAAATATATTGATCGAGTAAAAATAATAACAATTCTTTTCTCTCTTATTCGCTGCTTTAACTAAGGATTTTTTAAAAATTTATTTTAATTGTTCTTTTCTAATTTTTTTTTTATTGTTATGTCTATTTTTATTTTCGCAAACTAATTTTCTCGAAGACCGGGGGAATTATAAAACTGTCAAAATTTTAAATCGGTTCATGCTAGGAGCACCACAAAGAATGCTGAACAAAGTACATTTCAAAGAAGCGAAGAAAAGGCAGATCAAAGGAAAGCGACTTTATTTTAGTTTCAACATTTATTTTTTATATAATTCAATAAAAGTATATTAATATTGTGGGCAGAGTAAGGGTTAGTCGAATAGGCAATTCGAGTTCAAAATCCAGCCCAATCTTTTGAGTTGATTTCTCGCTATTATCTTTGCGAAAGTCATGAATTCATTCAGTTTCGTCGCACAATAGACATTACTTAACAGGGAAGACTGGTCTACCTAGCCTCGGGTGAGGGCACCTCGACGTGGTGTAATGGTTAGCCAGCTTGTCTTGCTAGAATCTATTACAAGTGAGTTCGATCCGTACTGGGTTTTAAGAAAGCAATAAATAAAGTCAATTTCATATTTACAGGCATTTTTAAAGATGATGGAAGAAAACATAAGAAACTCGAAAAATGACCGACCGGTTTCATTCCCGTTTTTCCACAGGATCTACTGGAACACTTTTTTAAATACCTTAATATTTAAAATATTAAAAGTGAAGATGATTCAAGACGAAGATGAAAAATATTGTGTGGAGGGGCTGGGCATGCAAGTGGTGTAATGGATAAAGTTTCAGAATTAGAAATAAGGAAGCTCAGTTACAATTCTAGTCAGATTAGTTATATTCATTTACGCGCAAAGGTATGAATTAACCCCGCTATGGGTTAATTAATAAATCTTACCTCGGAACATTATTATTATGTCATTTTTCATCATATTTCGATTTCTGCATTGGTCTCACTACCAACCAAGTCTGCGGGGAGACCTAAGGCAGGTAGTGGCGTGTTGTTATGACTCCATTTCATGTTTTTCTATCTTCCCTATCATCCCCAGCATTACATAGATAACGTTTTCCTTAGTGTGTGGGCTGTACTTAATAAGACAATTTTTTGTATATCTCTTAAGCTGGGGTTTCCAGGGATTCTTTCAATGTGTTGTTTTGTTCCATTTTTTATCATTCCAAGTGCACCTACTATCACTGGCACAACTCTTGTTTTCAATTTCCACATTTTTTCTATTTCAATTTCCAGGTCTTTATATTTTGACAGTTTTTCAAATTCCTTGGTTGCTATGTTACAATCCGCTGGACAAGCCATATCAATTAATAGACAAGTTTTCTCCTTCTGGTTTTTAACAATAATGTCTGGCCTGTTTGCTTCAATTTTTCTGTCTGTGTAGATGGTGTAATCCCATAGAATGGTTACATCTTCTATTTCTGTAACCGGTGCTGGATGATGTTCATACCAGTGTTTGTTTACAGCTTTTCCATAATGTTTGCACATTGCCCAATGTAAATATTGTCCAACTCTATCGTGGCGATTTTTATATTCGTTTGGGGCAAGCACAGAACAGCCTGAGATTAGATGGTCTATTGTTTCTTGGTGTTTATCACAAAACCTGCATTTTGGATCCATATTATTATGCATAATATTTGCCTGAAAGTTTCTCGTGAAAAGACTTTGGTCTTGTGCTGCAAGAATAAAGCCTTCAGTTTCAGACTTTAATCCAGATGCACGTAACCATCGATGAGTATTAACTTTGTCAACATTGGATTTATTGGCACGTTATTATTATTATTATTATTATTATTATTATTATTATTATTATCGCCGAAAAATATTTTTACAATCTAAAACTATTATCTAACTTTCAGCAACCTGTAAAACGTTTATAGACCTTAAAACCATATTAATAAATCTTGAAGGAGAACGGCGATTTCGCCCTGGTAACACAATTTCGAAACGATTGTGTAGTAGATATTGAAAGGAAATTTTAAATTTTTCGCCTGTTTATGGCATAAAAGTGTATAAAGAGGAAGAGAAGACAAGATAATGCCAAAACGTGCTACATTTAATCAAATATAAATTTATAAAAGATAATGTTTATGCATTGGCTCAAATTTTAAGACATTTTAAGTTGAGCTCAGTAGTTTTTAGTTCCCTCTTCGACAATCCAGTCAATAATATTAAAACTGAAATTTTAAAAAATGCAGAAAATTATATTTTTAATATAGTTTTGTCACAAGTTTAAGTTCTTCATTTAAGACTAATTAAATTGTTCTTCATATAAGACTAATTAAATTGTTCTTCATTTAAGACTAATTAAATTGTTCTTTATTTAAGACTAATTAAATAGGTTTAGACCGGGAGCTCTAGCTCAGGAATTTAGCCAACCTAGATTAATGCTATCACAACCCTAGAAAAAGCAAAGCGAAACCACTCAACTCTCAAAAAGTATTCTTTTATATGTTTTCTGAGATGAATTATTGTAATTATTTACACTATTTACAGTGTTCATAATGTTGATCTTTGTAGCCAAATTCACGACCTTTCAGTCTTTTTACGCTCTGACCTTCATCAGGTATTCGAAAGTTTGCACTGAACGCTTAGATTTCAATCAGGAGTAAATTGTTCTAGTTCCACGAGTCATGCTTCTTCAAGATGTTTCAGTATCAGTTATTTCTTATTACCCAACTCTAAATTTTTTAGGAGACATGACCTAGTGGTTAAAAGCGTTTGTTGGATCCAGTGAAATGAAGATCAGAACGTATTACGGCCAAAATGTCTTGAATATGGCAACAAAGATGAGAACAACATTTGTATTTTATATTCGGTTGACCTACCACGGACATTCATGAGTCTATAACGCCAACCCTAATGATCTGCATCAAGATTGGGAGAGGCATTATAAAATAGGTGGCTAATGTATGTGGATGCGGTGCTATGCGTCTAGAACAGTAGATCACTCGCGAGTTCTTGCTTCTCTTGCCAACGGTGTTCTGAAAAACGCATTCCGAGTTCACGTAAAATGTAGAAATATAAGAAATAGTTCCATAGAGCTGTGATTTAGTTAGATGCTGACTCCAAGAGATGTTAATTATAACTCTCAGTATTCGAGTGTAGGTTCTATTAAGCATAGATTGTAGCGTTTTACTTCATGCCCAGGCAGTGGTGCCGTACATTTGTAGTGAACAAAACAAGTTCTAGATTTCAAAATTCGAATGCTAAGCAGTGATTTTGTTGGTTGGTTGGTTGGTTGGTTGGTTGGTTCATTCATTTAACCAGCATATCAACCTTCATTAGGTCATTTAATGCTGAAAATCATTTTGATTTGTTTTATTTAGTTTATTCGTTTTATTGATGGTTGGTTGGTTGGTTGGTTGGTTCATTCATTCATTTAACCAGCATATCAACCTTTATTAGGTCATTTAATGCTGAAAATCGTTTTGATTTCTTTTATTTAGTTTATTTGTTTTATTGTTTTTTGTTTACAAGATTCATTGGGATTTGTTTTTAAGGGCAGGGTCTCCAAGTCCTACCCTTGTTATTTAACCCATAACTGGAAGGAGGGAACGGATTAATACCTTTCCCAAGAGTACCAGTGCTTAAGTGAATGCAGTGTATTCAACTGGAATTCGAACTCGGCTCACCGATTTTTCTTTCCGAGTCGATATACACTGCAACAAAACGCACATCCGTCACTATACACTTACAGCACCTGGTATTCCCAAGCGGTCACCCATCTAAGTATTGACCAGGCTCAACGTTGCTTAACTTCGGTGATCGAGCGAGATTGGTTTTGTTAGAAATAAACGAATTTTCTCGGATTTACAAAACCTTTGCTTAGCACCCACAAAACTCGCGAAATTTCACAACTCGATGCGAAATGTTTTTCGGCCAATAAAAAACTAGGAAACATATAAAAATAAAATAGAAAAGCCAGAATCACATCCAGGATTGAATTCCCAAATTATCTCCCTGAGACCCAGAAAACGAAATAAAAGACGGAGCAAAATCGTCAGAGCGATAAGATGACGAGCATAATTAACAGGTACCCTTGACAAACGTCAAGCTATCGCTATTATTGTTTCTATATTTCTCTCTCGCCTCTTCTATCTCACCTCCTTCCTTTTCACCATTCACTCTGAGCGATAACTTCAAAGACGCTGCTATCTAACAATAAACACTCATACATACGTACGATTCTGCCTACGTACACAAAACTCGCGAAATTTCACACCTCGATGCGAAATAATTTTCAGTTAATAGAAAACTAGGAAACAGCTAAAAACAAAATAGAAAGTCCAGAATCACATGCGGGAGTGAATTCCCAAATTGTCTTTTGAGCCTCAACGAACGAAATTATAGCCGGAGCAAAGTCGACCTTCTCCAGAGAAAAAAGATGACAAGAGTAATTAACACGTACCCTTGAAAAACGTCAAGCGATCGCTATTATTGTTTCTATATTTCTCTTTCGCCTCTCCTATCTCACCTCCTTCCTTTTCACCATTCACTCTGAGCGATAACTTCAAAGACACTCCTATCTAACAATAAACGCTCATACATACGTACGATTCTGCCTATGTACACATAAAGTCACTCTTGCAAGGACAACTACGAACTCTTGATACCCTTAACTTCTTAGTACTGTTTTCTCATTGAACATTAACTTCTACCAATGCATGTTATTCTTTCCATTAGTAAATTTCTATTCAAGCATACAAAATGCATACTTTTGTTTTTCCACACAATCCAATCTCCAACCTTCTGATGACAATGAATCATCCTAAGTTGTAGGCTGTACGGTTATGACACAAGGCCAATTTAATAAACATTAACCATCTCGCTACTGCTTCCCATTAACACCGCCTCTACAGTCTCTTGATAGAAATTCCATTTTATATTATCTGGCATTTTAGATTTCCAGATGACGTCCAGTTTATTCAAGGTGGACCAGAATTTAGCTATATGAATTTACACATCATTTTAAGTAAAATTTATCTCGCTTCCTAATTATGTAACAAATTCAATGAATTTATTTGATTCACCTGAGACTGTTTGCATTGAGCCTGTTAATCTAGTTTGAAAGGTATTGATACAGAGTGAAACGTCATTGACAGCATTTTCTGGATGTTGTGGGGGTAATGTGACATTACTAATTTTGACCGTTCAACGAATTATTGACGTCGCCAGTTCAAGGAATCTGCAGGCTACCTTACGCTTTGTAGATTGAAAGAAACAAATTATTTTCCTCGTCGGAGATGATCTTTTAGCTGCATTTAGTAAAAAAATATAAAGAAAATGTTATCTACTCCGTCGGTTAAATGATTTTCTTCTAAAAGCTTCTATTCTGTAATGGTGGAAAAATGAAAGAGTTCATTCTAGTATATGGAAACCCCCAATGAAAATACGAAATCTTTGGTTAGATCCCCAAACGGAGACACTGTCTTCTTCGGCATCAAAGCTGGGGTCCTCATGGGTGACATCCTTGCATCTTTTCTCTTTGTTATTACCCTTGACTATGTATTGAGAATTTCTCACGAAAAATATCATTTATGATTTAACCTTATCATGAAGACTCTCATGTCGATATCCCAGAGGAGATAGCTATCACTGCTGACGCCATAACAAAGAAGTCTTGCTTCGGGTAAAATCATTAAAAAAAACTCATAGAAATCTAAAGATAATGTTTGTAAAAGATTATATATCTTATTTAATAAATATAGGGGATCTTGAAGTATGAACTGCGTACAAAATGTCCATTTTAGAGTGCAGTTGTTATTCAAATGCCCAGGAAAATCTATGTAATTTACAGTTTTTGCCTTTGCCTTAAAGCGGATATATTGTATTTAATTCCGTTTGTGTGTCAATTTGCTTGCTTGTTTGTCTCTCTCTGTCCGTAGTCAAGACATCTCAAGACCATCCTGGATGGATTCAGATTAAACTTTCAGTGATGATTGGCTATATAACTTTTTTTTCTTTTTTAATCATGTCACCCCGAGCAAGGCGGTAACGCCACTGATGTACAGGGGGTTACGTAAGGGATTGGAGAATAGAAAACCGGAAACCACATCCTAAACAGAGAACAAGGGATGAGCCTCTTCACCTGTTCAATAGACGTGGGTGGAGTGTGAACCGGGCGATAGCGTGAACCTATTAGATATTGGGTTCGTTCTGGTAAGTGATAAAGAATCTGGATTGTTTTTCCAGTTTTATTAATAAATTTTACTATTTTATGTTTTACATACCAAGTTGGGAATTTCCGCCCCAAGATCATTTCTAATATTGAATTACCTCACTTACCCTTTTTTTTTTTTAAATATACATTTAATTTTAAGAGTAGTAAAGTTCATTGTTTGTTTTTTCTCTCTTTGGAGCAGTCAAGTTCATTGCTATTATACTTTCTCATTTTAATAATCATCTCTTGTTAATCGCTGTGATGATGTCGCTATTGCAGTGGCAGAGGTCTGCAGTCTTTGACTGCTATTATTATTATTAATAATACTTCTAGTATTATTATCACTATTACTATCGAGTCGCTACAATACACCCATCCAGTATTGCACACAGGGATTTACCTGTGATGTTAAGTTTTCGAGGTCGTTAAGTGCTCATGAATCTGCAACATTGGGTCAAACTAGATGATGCTTTGTTGTTTGTAAATGCCTGCATTATGAGTTGAAATTATAACCGTTGGCATATCCCCATTTATGAAGGTTAGTTCTACAGTGACCAACAACTATTCAGGAACGATTCCAACAGGACCAGAAGGATCAAAGGAGATAAAGGATAGAGATTCTGTTGTTAATTGCTTCAGCACTGTGACAGACGCTGACAAAAACTCTGGTGTTTTCCGAAAGAAACGTTTAAGTCCCTACCCCTGTTAGAGGAGCTTTCTCATTTGACAGCCTGTCCCCCACGTTGCAATTTTTTTTTAATCATTTCACCCCAAGCAAGGCAGAAATGGCACTGATGAGCGGAGGGCTACATAAGTGTAAAAAGATTAATAAGAAAAGAGTGAGGAGTACAAACTAGTTAGAAAGGAGCAATAGCGAGCTGAGAAAGCAGGTGCGATAAAAGATACATAGGTGGAGAGAAAGGGAAGGATATACGAGGGTGGGGAAAGAGCTAGAGTCCAGTGGTTAATAGATGAGTATTGACATTGTATTTAAATTTCTGGAGGTTGTAGCCGTCAGGAAAGCAAGAATATGGGAGCGTGTTTCACAGGCGGGAAGTGCGAGAGAAGAAGCTGCAGGAGTAGAATTGTCGTCTGCATTTGGCTAACCTGACTGTGAATGGGTGGGACCCAGTTGCCAATCTGGTTGCACGAGTAAACATCTGTTGAGGAGGCACCAGTGATTTAAGTTCGTCCGAGCAGAAGCTATGAAAGTATTTATAGAACAGACAAAGGTAGGCCACATTTCGACGGTGGGGAAGCGGCTGCGGTCGAGCCGCCAGATCAGTACCTATCACATTACAGACTCTCCTTTGAAGCCTGTCGAGAACACCGAGGAGAACGGCAGGGGCTCCTGGCCATAAATGGCAGCAGTACTCCATGAACAGACGTTAAAACGGTCATATTATTGTATAGAACATATGCTGTCAATAGATAATGGCTAGGAAAGAGTCCATTTCACAAACGTGTCATGAAACAAAAGCACGTAAGTGCTACAATCCTTTCGATTAAGGCTGTTTAAAAAAGGTTTTATTATAAGTTTTCCAATGCCTGGATGTTCATTTCTCAAAACATTTTAATACTATTTTTTAACCACTGTCCAAGAGCTACTCAATATAGAGTTATATAAAATAAGGTCCTTTTTATCGACGTAACACGATTTTATTAATTTAGCTGTTTTTTTTCCCAACTTATCAACATTTTGTAGGTTATTTAAAGCCATTTTTGTATTGTAAGAATGTTTTTGGAGATAAAAATTTATTAATAAATATTCTGCGATGTAATCAATAGGTGGTGGTAGAATAAGTGAATTGTATGTCCGATACATAACACTTAACGCGAGACTGAAGAGGTTAAATTCGTAGTTATTTTGAAAGCATCCTGTCGAGGAGTCTCTAACTCTAAGTAACTGCTCAGTGAATGAATAGGTCTAAAGGAAACCTCTTCCTTACCAATGGAATACGAATGCCACGATACAACTCGCTGGACACAAAATAGAGTACCTCAACTTTGAATGTCTGTACGAGCTCTTGTGAATATTTGCTATGCAACTAACGTTAAATTGGAGAAAGGTTAGAAGGATTTCGTCTGGTGGAAAGAAATTGCATGGTGGAAAATAATATATCACGTGCTATGCATTTTTTTCAGTGAATGAATATGTCTGAAGAAAACCTCTTCCTTACCAGTGGAATACGAATGTCACGATACAACTCGGTGGACACAGAATAGAGTACCTCAGCCGTGAATGTCAGCATGAGCTTGTTTGAATATTTGCTATAAAAATAATGTTAAATTAGAGAAAGGTTAGAAGGATTCTGTCTGGTGGAAAAGAATTTCATGGTGGAAAATAATATATCACGTACTGTGCATTTTGTTCGTTGAATGAATATGTCTAAAGGAGACGTCTTCCTTACCAATGGAATACGAATGTCACAATACAACTCGGTGGACACAGAGAAGAGTACCTCAACCGTGAATGTCTGCATGAGTTCGTGTGAATATTTGCTATGAAAATAACGTTAAATTAGAGAAAGGTTAGATGGATTTTGTCTGGTGGAAAAAATTGCATGGTAGAAAATAATATATCACGTGGTATGCATTTTGTTGATGTTCCGATGTTGGCAATAATTGTTAAAATAAGTTTTCTACATTTGTACACTATACTCTGGGAGATCATATCTAATAAGCGGAGATTGACACATTTTCTTTTTTGGACAGCAGTGGTTGACCATGAAGCATTTACAGTTAAGATCAAAGCAAATTTAGAACTAGGTCTGTCATCCCGTACGTGGAGATACGTTTACTTACCGCAAGATTTAGTACGCTCCTGCTTCGACGTGCAGCAGCGCCTGTCGTAAAGGAAAAGCTTTAAAGAAAGGACTGGAAGATAGTTTTTAATGACGATAAGTTTCTGACTTACTTTAAGTTATAGTCGTTTATTTGTATGACTCGCAACCCGAGACCATCTTATGTGTCCGCCTGGTACAGACCTAGATTCAGCAAACAAAGTGTGTGATCGTGAAAGGCAAAACGTACAGTTGTCTCTCGAATTTGTTGAGGAAGGTACGAACAGCGACATGTAGATCTAGCAGCATCGGCAAATTGATTTTTGTTTTCGGCATAATTCGACTTAGCGTTACTCAACATCATTTGTGATTTTTCTAACCGGTATGGTCACCAGGCTAGTTCCCCATTGAATATATGTGACGAAGTCGAACTCGTATGATGAGCCTACTTATAATTTTTACTGCATTACCACTATATGTACATTAGACTAGGAATAATATATCGCAGCTTACATCTACTTCATGTTAAAACGATCACCGAAGTTAAGCAACGTCGAGTCCTGTTAGTACATAGACGGGTGACCGCCTGAGAACACAAAGTATTGTAAACTTGCATGTACTGATGGCATAATGGGCTTACTTTACGATAAAATACCGGTTCCCGTACAATCTTCGAAGTTAAGCAACGTCGAACTTTGGTTAGTACTTAGATGGGTGACCGCTTAGAAATAAGCAATAATGTACAGGTGGTGCAGGATAAGCGAAACCAATAAAAGTCGAATTTGGTCAGTATCTAATTGGATGACGGTTTTAGAATAAGAGATGCTGTAAGATTGAATGCGCCGGTAGTGTTGTTTAATAACTCAGAATTGATAATCAGAATTTATCCGCCAAACTCTATCCTTGTCGGTATTTCGGCCTTCGGGCGGAGAGAAACGCAGACAAGGCTAGAGGGCTAAGTCTCGTTTAGGGTAAATAGACGGGATCCCGACCCCACTTGTGCGGTGTCTAAGGATAATTTTTTGCCTGGGCGTGTGCGCTTGAACTGCCTCACGTAAAAATCGGCTGTGTGCCACATTCGAGGAGGCTCGGAAAATTACAAAGTTTAAATTCTTATATTGTTTATTGCCATGTCACTTCCGGATGTAGGCGATAACGGCTTTCCACAGATTCTATTTTTATTATGCATTGACCTAATATCTAGAGACAGATAATGAAGAGGTTTTCCGTAAGCATCCTCACGATTTTGTACACGGAGTTACAAAAGGTCTGGCCTATCAAGAGTAGATTGCCTAGTGTACCCTACTATTTAAGCCATAGATGGAATAGAAAAAAATGTGGCATGAATATGTCTTCCAAAAAGTAAGCAATGTATTGAGAAAACAGAATATTTCTTTTGAAACAAAGAAAAGAATGCTGAATTTATATGTAATATAAATCCTCCTATATGGCAAGGAAGACAGTACAATTTTGTCAAAGATGAAGAAAACTAACGAAACAGATATTATTGTTCAACAGAAGGATGATACGAATGTTATGTATGGAGTGTGTACGCAACGATGAAGCTTTAAAAAATGGAAAACAAAACAAAAGGAAGCGGTTGAATATTGAGGAAAAAAGTTTAGTAAATTTGACATTCACAAAACAGTTCGAAAGTAAACGTATAGAGAGAAGTTCAAATTATATAAAAGGATATCAGAACAGGGGCTTCGGGCTATAGCAAAAAGACAAACATTGCTATGCGTTATAAAGGGTAGTAAGTTAGGGAGAGCCTTGATAATCCACGCCCTGATGAGACATGGAGTATTAAAATCAAAACAAATGGGACTTAACTGTACTAGAAAAAACGGTATGAACTATTTCTAAATATAAATAAAACAGATGAGAAAACGAAATCGAGTTATGTCATTTCTGATTGGCCTGCTTTTTACAGTTTATACATTTTGTTTGAAGTAAGAAAAATTCGAATCGTTTAATAAAGGAATGCAAACTGTGTCTAAGCTGAAAAATATTTATATTTTCTTTTAAATTTATGAATGATGTTTGTGTATTTTCCATTAATTATGACAACCTAATTGAGTATTTTTTCAATTTTTTTAAATGCAGTTTTTTTCCAAGTGCATTATATTTGAAAGCATTTCTGAAGATATGTTGTTAATTGGCTATTTGCTAACTAAATATATTCAACATCAAAATCCCAATATCACCCGAAGATTTACATGTATCAATAGATATAAATCAATTTAACTCTTCATAGCGCTTTGCAAAATTTAGCTTTTAATTATTCTACACTTCCTCTATCATGTAAATCAATCAGGCGGTATCGATTTTGCATAAAAGGAAAGTGATACCTACTAGAGCAGTGGGATTTCTTGTTTTCTATTCGACCGATTTTTCCTACTGGCATCTGAGGTTTCAACAGGCTCTGGCAAGCAGAGAAGAAGGAGGGATATTAATAATTTTACTTCAGACTGCAAATAGAATTTCTAGCTGAAAGAATCAGTAGTGAATAAGTTAGAGAGAGAAAATGTCGTGGAGTTATTAATGTACTGATGATCTAAGAATGCATATTAAATGTAGCAGCCTATAGAGAATTCTTGGTAACGGAATTCAAGCCAGCAGAAGTTTTAAAAAAGGAAGCAGTTCATTAAATCCGTTGAGAGGAATATATTATACATACTATTTTTATGATGTCAAAAATTGCAAAGTGAACAGAAATACGAGTCAGACTAAAATCTGCACATTCACCCAAGAAAGGATATTTAAAATATGAGTTTTTTTTTCAGATTTTAGGAAATTATTTGAGCGGAGAGTTTCTCAGCTATTTATTACCCAGAAACAATACCATAATTAAATGAGAAATTATTTAGTTTTGCATAGTCTTGTCACAAATTTAAACTCGTTAATTTAGGTTAAAAGTAAGAGAAAACTGGACTCTCTAGCCTTGGCTGGCAAATAGTCTAAAATAATGAAAGCTATAAATTCAAACCTCAGAGAAAATATTGGAAAGCACTTCGCTACCTTTCGCATGAAATCATTTCGACTCATAATCATAATTAATAAGGCAAAACGTCGCTATGGCTACTCATAATCGACTACGTTTTAAAAGATTATTGATTGATTTGTCATTTTAACGGCATATCAACACATTATAGGTTATTTAATGACCTTTTATGCATATACATGTTTGTTTGGACATAATAACGAGAGACAGTGATATGTGTGTTTCAAGTTGTAGTTTTATTGAATATATATTTTGGAAAACAGTTTGATTTAAGATATGGAAGAATATTATATGTTATAAGATTATGAAAGTTATATACTGTTGGCTGTTTTGTAGAATTCTAAACGGATTTGGGTAAAATCGCTACAATTTTTTTGTATATGTGCATTGTTGGTAATTTTATAAGTTTTTTTCTTTGTAAACTGAATTTTGTAAACTGAATTTTGAAGGCTAAATACGTCCTCTGGGTAAATGGTATCATGGCTGGGACTAAGAACTACAATTATATCTACTTAGAGCCAAACCCGAAGCAAAAACTAAAATAAAAGGGCTGAAAAAAATACAGACACACAGGCAGATAAACACACACACACACACACAAACATCTTGCTTATATATATATATATATATATATATATTTTAATTCAGATACTTCAATCCAAGGGAAAAAAGCAGGAAGGTAAATTCCAAAAAACCGATCCTAATTAATATTAAAAATTTATTTTAATATTAAAAAATGATACAGGAAGAGAGCTCCATGTAATAAAATATTACAGAGCAAATATATATTAAAAAAGGATTAATTCAAAGATGTTGAATGGCCATTTCGATATGAAGATCCCCACGGGGGACGACACATCACCTCAGCAACAGAAAAAACCTTTCAGAAACTGGAGAAAAATTAGTCTACTTTTCCTTTTTAAATAGATTGCAAAGAAATTAAAAAATAAATAATAAAATAAAATAAAATAAAATAAAAAGAAAAATAAAGGGAAAGAAAAAAGAAAAAGAAAACGAAAAAGAAAAAGAAAAAGGTAGAATAAAATCAAATAAATAAGAAAAGAAAAAAAAATGACATCGTCTGGGTTCGCAAAAAAAAGGGAGAATGTAACTAAAAATTAACAGACAGCCGCGTTAAATCGACGTCCGTTTAGGCAACACGGAAAAAAGGTGGTAAGAGAGATAAAAGAAGGAAGGGAGGGTAAAAGAAAGAAACTAAAGAAAAAAATTTTTTTAAAATATTACAGACGCTGGACAAATTCAAAAACCTAATTTCCCCAAAACGTTGAAGTATTAGAAAAAGGCATAATTATTAATAAAAGGGAATAAAAAGATATAGGATTTAAAATAAAATTATTTTTAAAAAAATTAGGTCATTTGAAATTAAACTAAATAAAGACAACACTAGGTGAAAAAAAAAAAATTAATTACAACCACTTTCCTTAAATTTGATATTGTGGATTTCTATTCCTCTATATCAAAAAAACTTCTTGTGGATTGTTTAAACTTTGTTAGGGGTTATGTTAATATTTCGGATTGTGACTATAGAATTATACTGGGAGCTAGAAAATCTATTCTCACCTTTGATAGTTCTACTTGGACTAAAGGGCCTGAAGATAGTTTTGATGTCCCTATGGGAGCCTATGATTCTGCCCAGGTAGCAGATCTAATAGGCATTTATATTTTAGATATTTTAGGTAGATTTTTAGACCCTAAACTAATAGGCCTATATCGGGATGATGGACTGATATGTATTCCCAATTCTAATGGGCCTTACACTAATAGAATACATAAGAAAATTATCAGAGCCCTAAATTTTCTTGGTTTTAAGGTTGAGGTTACTTCCAATCTCAAAATTGTAAACTATCTAGATATCACCCTTAACTTAAATGATGGTTCCTACCAACCCTTTCTCAAAGAAAATAGTTCTCCCACCTATATAAATAGTTTATCCAACCACCCCAAGAATATTATAAGACAAATACCCAAGATAGTAAATAATAGGGTTAACCAATTATCTTCCAATATAAAAATTTTCAACGCAAGCAAAGAAATTTACGATAAGGCCCTTCAGAAAAGCGGTTTTGTTAATAAGTTAAAGTATGATAAGCCTGCTATAAACCCAGAATCATCAAAAACTAAAAACACCCGAAAATGTAGAAAAAGGAAGATAATTTGGTTTAACCCTCCTTCTTGTAAGCTAACTAATATAAATATTGGTAAGTATTTTCTCAAATTAATCGATAAACATTTTAATAATAATAACAATCCCTTAAATAAAATTTTTAATAGATTCACCCTAAAAATTAGTTATTCTTGCACCTCAAATATAGATAATATAATTAATTCCCACAATAAACAAATTTTAATGAACCTAAATAATACGGAAGCTAAATCCGGAATTGTCGACAAATGCAATTGTTATTCTGTGGATGCCTGCCAGGTGCAAGGCAAATGTAAATCCACCCATGTAATTTGTGAAGCCCGCATTTCTCCATCTAATAACAAGGACAATTACCGGACCTATATTGGCATGTCCGCGGGCTCTTTCAAACAGAGGCTTTATAATCACAGGTACTCGTTTTCGAACCCTAAACAGAGATTCCAGACGGCACTATCACGTAGGTTCTGGGAAAATGAAGGAGGAAGGGCAGGACCCTATAATCAGCTGGAAATTAATAGGCTCAGCTTGTACTCCTAAAAGTTTTCGTGATAGGTGTCGTCTGTGTTTATTGGAGAAGATTCTGATTTTGAAGTATCCTCATCAGGACTTACTTTTGAACTTTAGGAGGGAATTTATAAACAAGTGCCGCCATAGGGCGGATTTTAACTTCTAATTTCTAATTTTTAATTTTTAAATTCTAAATTTTTCTATAATTTTTTTAATATTTTAAAAAAAAATTTTTAATTTTAATTTTAATTTTTTTTTTTATGTATATGTGTATGTTTGTGTGTGGATGTGCATATTTGTATATATATGTATGTATATGTATATATGTATTTATGTATGTGGGCTATATGTAATTTTGAAAATTTTTTTTAGCTATTTAAATGCTCCTTTTCATAATATTCATTAATATGTATGTGTGTGAGTGCATATGGAATATGTATATATATATATATATATATATGTGCGTGTGTGTGTGTGTGTGTGTATATATGTGTGCATGTATGTGTACACATGTATATTATGTGTATATGAATTTTTTGTATATAGGTGTGTACACACATATATATGTGTGTATGCGCATGTATATGTATATAAGTGTGTAATAAATTGAATGTTTGTGTGTGTATGTGTATGTATATATGTATTCTTATTCGTAGAATTGTGTGTGTATATATATGTATGTATGTGTGTACTTCTATAGGTATGTATATTAATAATTGTAATTAATTTTTTTTTTTTTTTTTACCTAGTGTTGTCTTTATTTAGTTTAATTTCAAATGACCTAATTTTTTTAAAAATAATTTTATTTTAAATCCTATATCTTTTTATTCCCTTTTATTAATAATTATGCCTTTTTAAGTAAACGCCTTTTTCTAATACTTCAACGTTTTGGGGAAATTAGGTTTTTGAATTTGCCCAGCGTCTGTAATATTTTTAAAAAAATTTTTTCTTTAGTTTCTTTCTTTTACCCTCCCTTCCTTCTTTTATCTCTCTTACCACCTTTTTCCGTGTTGCTTAAACTGACGTCGATTTAACGCGGCTGTCTGTTAATTTTTAGTTACATTCGCCCTTTTTTTGCGAACCCAGACGATGTCAATTTTTTTCTTTTCTTATTTATTTGATTTTATTCTACCTTTTTCTTTTTCTTTTTCGTTTTCTTTTTCTTTTTCTTTCCCTTTATTTTTCTTTTTATTTTATTTTATTGTATTTTATTATTTATTTTTTAATTTCTTTGCAATCTATTTAAAAAGGAAAAGTAGACTAATTTTTCTCCAGTTTCTGAAAGGTTTTTTCTGTTGCTGAGGTGATGTGTCGTCCCCCGTGGGGATCTTCATATCGAAATGGCCATTCAACATCTTTGAATTAATCCTTTTTTAATATATATATATATATATATATATATATATATATATATATATATACAAAGAAAAAAACTTATTTAATATCGATATCAGGAAATCAAAATTTGACTTACATCCATTCCTTTTTCTTTCAGTCTACGGTTTTGCTGTAACTGGAAACAACTATTGCTTTTTTAGTCTTTCGTGGCAATGTCTAAAATGTCGGTTTTCCAGGACCATGGATTAGTTTTAAAGCTTTCATTACACCCGAGCAATGCCGGGCTATACTGCTAGTCTGACGATAAATAAATAAAATATATATATATATATATATATATATATATATATATATATATATATATTATCGATTTTCTGCACTATTGTAAGAACTGCAACCTTGAAACTTCTGAATATTTTTATTATGTCTTTGTCTATGAGTGTATCAAATTTGATTAAAATCGGACCACTCCTTATATAACCCGATTTTTTCGATTATCGATTTTCCATTTTTATCGGGGGTACCTCGACACAAAACCTAACTAAGAACACTCGCAGACATTTATAGTACAGCTGTGAACATTTTCAAGAAAATCGGTTCAGCCGTTTCGGAGTCTATAGGTAACGGACACACACGCAGACACACACACATAGACAGAGTTCCATTTATAAATAAGTTTAGATAATAAGTCTGTTATAATGTTCTTACCAATTAATCCATTGCTTAGAGGAGAGAAGAGGGGATTAATCTATATATTTCCTAAATGTATCTGCGCATAAGTAAATACAACAAAACCAACGTGACTTGGAACTCAACTCTCCAAACAAAAGTTCCGAGGAATTTATTCATTAAATTACCTGCCCATCCAAACTTGGAAGAACTGGCATTCCATAATCTAAGTACTGACAAGTCTTGACGTTACTTAACTTCGATGATCATACAAAAACCATTGTTTCAACATGATGTGGCCGTAAGTCAGATTACTATAAAGCATTGAATCTTCATTTAATAATTAGTTTAAATGCATTGGTTCTCGCAAAAAGAAATTCCATACTTTCCATGCTTTCTGCCTGTCAAGATGTTGGCCCTGCAAGTTTGTTCTGCGATATTTATTTTGATGGTACACTCACAGAGTTTTTTTTATGATATTCTTCTTCTTCTTCTTCTATGTGCAATCTCCCTTTATGATATAGGCGATCATGGCCTTCCACGTCTTTCTTTTAGCACGATTCCTCCTGTTACCTCACCCAAACCCCGCTTTGCCATCCACTTCCTCGGGCCTGTCAAATATGTCATCCGCTGCTTTCCCCTGTCTCTCTTTCACTCCATCTCACCTGTGAGTATCAAATTCTCCAAGCCCTCCTTCCTCATTATACCTACGGGATGTGAGTATTCATGAAAACACAACCTCTACTTTAAACCACTCATAGTTTTGGGAAGAATTTTCTTTGAGGTAGAGATTAAACAATTTTGTCAAGGCCGGAGTTCCATTTTGCCTAATATTCTTAAGAATGATCCACGGGATGTTTATTCTTTTATCTGCAGTGATATCCTTCTTAGGGCCAAATCTTTAGATACGTTTTCTGGCGCATAATAAAGAAATTACCAATTTTATGCTCCCTGAGAGGTGAGTTAAAGAATTGATTTTGTCTTATCTGACACGGATGAGATAACCTCTGGGCCATTTGTGATAGGCACGAACGTTTTGTTTCTATAGAGAATTGTTAGAGTTTTTTTTTAGAAATTACGGGCTGCAGGTCTCTTGCATTCGACACAATTTTGGAGTGTTTGTGCGTTGATCAAATTTTCTAGAAGACCTGATTGCGGGCAGTCCTGAATAGAATTGTCCGAAAATACAACCGCAACTGAACACTGACACCACCAAAGTATCTGCATAGTCCAGACAACATTCACAAAATAGCGGTCCAGTAGAAGAGATATTATATAGTTATTGATAAGATAACCGCCTCAAAACTGACTTTAATTGTTCGGATCAACGTCAAGCAAGACAACCTTTAGCTTCAGTGCTTTTAATAAAAGAACAAACCATCAGGTAAGGAAGTTAGTTGCAGTATCATGAGTATCCCCGAAATCAGTAAGACACACACTTCCACTTGAGTCAGAAACTTCGACATCGATACATTGATTGATTGAGTTGTTTATCAACCCTTTAAATCCAAGAAATAATTTTAGATTGTGAGAATTTTTTTTGTAGAAATAAAAATGTTTTGGTCACTCAAGTTTTACTAATTAACACATAGATGAGGAAGAAGAGTCAAATTTATATCGTTCCCAAGGGTATTTGCGCGCATATAACAATTAGGTTTGGGTTTTGTTTAACGGCATATTAACCCTCTGTTGGTTACTTAATGCCAAAAATTAGAGTTTTAAGATATTTTTTTTAATGTTCGGTTATATTGAGAAGTTTGATTTAGTCAGATTTTGATGAAAATCTTTTTTCATTACTTTTTTTTATTTTATTTTAGAAAACTGAAGATGCTATCTAGTTTTGTATTCAAAAATGTATTGCTGATAATAATTTTCTCTTTCAGAAATATATTACGACAATAATTTCTTTTTCCTTCAAAAACGTATTGTTGGTTATAATTTTCCTTCAATAAAAGTCTATTTTTATGTATATATTTCTATAAAAGTCTGTTTTTATAATTTTATAGTGTTTTCACCCCAGTTTAGGGGTTAACTATTTGCCCATAACAGGGACCCTAACAGGTGTTACTACTCCATGTCAGGGTGGACCTGAGAACAACAGCAATTAAGAGGTAGTTCCATGCTCCTCACAACTTCCCAATGAGTGTCCTTGCTGCCGGATGCAGTTTATTGTCATACCCAGGAACAGCATATGACAAATTCCAAGGGGAAATAGAACTCGGCTGTCCGATAAACAGTTTCGAGCCACTATCATTTATACCACACTTACATCCCAGCTTACAGCATCTTTTATTCCCAAGAGGCTCGACGTTGTTTATACAGTAATCGATGTTTCGACAACATAAGCCTTCCAGGCATCGTGACAGGTTCAATCGCTTGTGAGGAATAAAAGACCTTCTGGGGGAAGCGGCGTTTACATAGATTGCTCGTGAGTATAAAAGTATCCCATGTCCCCATCAACATCTGAATGCCTATGGCAATAAAACGGACTCTAATTAAAACCAATAATTAATACAAAAATTTGGACTTGATAACGGATCATTTTATGGAGCTATAATTCATATCTATGTTAAATACCAGATTTCATTATTAATTTTTATCATTACTTAATAATATGTTAACTGTTGTGAGTAATTCATTTTTCTTAAAAAGTATACAAAATCAATAGAAAACCGGTTAAGTTGTGAATTGAAGATATTAGGCTAAACATATAGAGGATTATACATTTTAAACCATGAAAATTAAGATAAAAATGCAGTACTGATTCAAGTGTTTATTTTGATAACTCTATATAAAGTGCCCTGTCAGATAGATAGATAGATAGATAGATAGATAGATAGATAGATAGATAAAGACTGAGATAGATAGATAGATAGATAGATAGATAGATAGATAGATAGATAGATAGATATGAATAGAGAAATAAATGCATGAATAGACACTAGAATGAACAGATAGATAGATAGATAGATAGATAGATAGATAGATAGATAATAAAGAGACTGAGATAGATAGATAGATAGATAGATAGATAGATAGATAGATAGATAGATAGATAGATAGATAATAAAGAGACTGAGATAGATAGATAGATAGATAGATAGATAGATAGATAGATAGATAGATAGATAATAAAGAGACTGATATAGATAGATAGATAGATAGATAGATAGATAGATAGATAGATAGATAATAAAGAGACTGAGATAGATAGATAGATAGATAGATAGATAGATAGATAGATAGATAGATAGATAGATAGAATAGAGAAATAAATGCATTCAAATGAATAGATAGATAGATATGAATAGAGAAATAAATGCATGAATAGACATTCAAATGAAGAGATAGATAGATAGATAGATAGATAGATAGATAGATAGATAGATAGATAGATAGATATGAATAGAGAAATAAATGCATGAATAGACATTCAAATGAATAGATAGATAGATAGATAGATAGATAGATAGATAGATAGATAGATAGATAGATAGATAGATAGATATTTATCAAATCAAGTGAGAAGTCTGTCTTGTAATATCAGTTGGCACGGATCATATGGATTAGAGGTCACTTAGAAAAACAATACACTTCTAAATCAGCCTGACTTGATCTGTGAACAGCAGCAAATTGTTACAAACCAGATCTTGATTTCATCGGTCGCTAGTTTCATACATTTATACATGGGTTATCTGCTAAGGGCTAATAAATGTAAATATATTAACAAATCATGAAGTCGTAGTGAAAGAAATGAACTGTAAATTAATCGACTTGGAGAAAAACATTACATTTGTTTGGTATTCAAATAGTTTAAGTTCAAATAGCGGGAAGCTCATGCGTAGCATGTGATTTCGCATCTCATCTTGTTGTGCTTGGGTATTTGGCAGCGGTTCAAGCCCGTATGAAGTTGTTTTCTATTTGAATTGTTGCCAAGTTGATTGTCAAGATTTTGTCCGCCTTTCATGTTACCTTTCTGTTTGCTCTCTCTCTATTATTTCCTTTTTCGTGTGTTTTTCCACTGTATTGTTTTTTTATTACATTTTTTTTTCATTTTAGTTGATCTAACCTCTTTAGCTTTGGCCAGTATTTTTTTTATTTTGACATTTTTATACGGATTTTATGTGTCCCAGAGGCAGTGTAATCTCATTGAATATTTTGCTTCTTTAACAAATCAAAATCAATATAATAATAATAATAACGCTTACAATCATGAAAAATTTTCATCCTTTGTGTCTTTTATCAAATAAACAAGTTTTAAATAAATAGAAACTTATTGAAAAATAGTTTGTTTTGCATGCAATTTGCGTAGTTATTAAGTTGTCACACTTGAAATGACCCACATTATAGGAAATAGATAAAATTCAAGTGAAATGTTAAATAAGTAATTTATTTAGTTGAGATAGGTACAGTGATGATGGGATGTGCGTTGTGGTGCAGTGAATATCGACTCGGAATGAAAAATCGGGAAGCCGAGTTCGAATTCCAGTTGAATTCGTTACATTCATTTACGCAGAAATATTCTTGGGAAAGGTATTAATCCGTCTCTTCCCTCCAGTTATGAGTTAAATAATAGAACAGATTGGGTTCTACAGCCTTGGCTGGCAACCAGTCTACGGCATAAAGCAATGGCAACCTACTGCGAGATAATCTTCTGCCCATTCAGTCATGTCTTTTTAGAGATATGATCACCCAAAGTGTGTATCATATATGACACTTTACTGACTGACATTGATAATGAATGACTGTTCTGCAACGAACCTTTACATTCTTGTTTCCTTTACTTTTCTTTTCTTTTCAAATATCATCCTTTAATATGATAAAGAGTTCAAATACTTCAATTACCTCTTCGTAATTGGAGTATGTTTCACTGCGTAGGAAAAGCTCACTATGTTTAAATAAGTAATAATCAGTAGGAGAAATATCAGGTGAATATAAAGGATGAGGCAAAATTTCATGATGCAGGTTTTGAAGTTTTTAGGCAGTTGACTGAGACGACTACGGCTGTGCGTTATCGTGCAGGAAAATTGCGCCATCCTTATTCCTACGTCTAGGATGTTTCTTTTACTCTCACTTTCTTCACAATACGATAGTGCTATTATTTTTCCCATTGAAGCCAAACTGAAAAATGAATAACCTCTTTGACAGACCACCATACAGTAACTATTAACTTTTTCGGGTGCAGTGGACGTTTGGGGTATTGTTTTAGTGATTCACTTGCAAATAACCAGTGGCCTACTTTTTTGCTGTTGTCAAAGAGTATCCTTTTCTCTTAACAGGTAATGAGTCGATGCAAAAATATTTTTTCCGCAGTTTTTACTCATACATTAAGATTATTTGACATTGCTATATTGCATGCATTTTCATTGAGATTGTAAATAAGTATAAGAAAAAATATCTGGAAAATAAAGAAAATCAGGAATAAGTCAAGTTTTTTTTTATAAACTAAGGTTTCTTCTTTAGATGACCGAATCAACAATCGACCAAAATGCACCGTTTCATGGAAGACAACCTAATATTTTTGTTGCCCTGTTATATCCTTAACACAATGGTTTGCCTACAAGCAAGCCAACACAAGAAAGTGTAGATTTGCAGCTCAAATCAGACTCCAGGTTTATTCTCATGGTTTTTTCTTTTTTGTGGGTGACGATCTGGCGAAAGATTTATTTTTTAGCCACAAGTGTTTGACTAAGAAATTGCACTTTGGAAACAAACGTGGATAGAGTCTGAACTGCAACGGTACAGGGTGAATTCTTAGTATTATTCGTTGTTTTGTTTTGTTTTTTGTTTTATTGTTTTCTTAGTAGTAGGAAAATTTTACTCTCGTGATAACCTACTGCTGCTGACGAGCGAGGCATGGATGAAGTGAGATTAGGTGTACGCTAACATTTCAACGGGAGTCTTACTTTTCGCGTCGCTGCGAGCCGTCTCTCTGCCTCTCTGTCCTTGACTGGCAGTGGGCATAGTCTTCTAGAGAACATTATTCTTTATAGTGTCATCTTTGTCTAACAAATTAATATATCAAGGCCTGGCTTCATTCAGTGACCCTTTTTTGTCAGGAGCGTTTACCATGACCATTGTCATATCATGGACCGAGCATGTGAGCAACGATTAAGTGTTGGAAAAATGGCAACGAATAGAAATTAATAGTGAGCATCAGGAAGAGACAACTGAATTTCCTGAGACATGCGATGAGGAAGGAGATCATGGAGAACCTGATACTGACAGGCTAGACAGAAGGTAAAAGAGACAGAGGAGGGCAGCGGATAAAATATTTGAAGGGCCTGATCAGGTGGATGACGGAACGGGGTTTGCGTGGTGTAACTAGAGAAAACATACTAAAAGCCACCAGGGATAGGGAGACGTGGAAGGCCATGATCACCTACGTCCTGAAAGAACAGGGTACATAGAGGAAGAGGAAGAAGAAGAAAAAGAAGAAGAAGAAGAAGAAAAAGAAGAAGAAGAAGAAAAAGAAGAAGAAGAAGAAAAAGAAGAAGAAGAAGAAGAAAAACGTTGGTACAAGTGAAGACAGTACAACAAAAGATTCGCAAAGAAAAGCAGTGCACTTATCAGCAAACTGGATTGAAGTCTACAAAAGTGCAGCTGCAACTCGATACTCAACCATGGAGTCGAAAGACGCCACCAAAAACTACTTCATAGTCTGGACACCTTTCATAAAAATCAGTACAATAGATGCGATGTTATACACCTACTGATACAATACTACCTGAGAGGTCACTATAATTGTTCAGATACCTGAATATCAAATATATAACGTCAAACAAGGAAACCTTTACCTTCAGCCCTCTTAATGAAAAGACAAACCATATGGATAATTATATACAGACGTAATATCTGAGATCTCAATAGAAACGAAGAAAAGAGTGCTAGACTGCTACGTGATGTCAGTTCTTCAGTACGGCTGTGAATGCTGGACAATATCATCGAAAATGAGGACAAAACTGGAAGCGGCCGAAATGTGGTTCTACAGAAGGATGCTACGGATATCGTGGACTGAGCATACAAGCAACGACGAAGTGTTAGAAAGAATGGCAACAAAAAGGAAATTGATGCTGAGCATCAGGAAGAGACAACTGAAGTTCCTGGGACATGCAATGAGGAAGGAAAGCCTGGAGAACCTGATACTGACTGGTCAGATAGAAGGAAGGAGAGACAGAGGAAGGCAGCGGATAACATATTTGCAGGGCCTGATCAGGTGGATGACGGAACGGGGGTTGCCAGGAGCAACAGGAGCAAACATACTAAGAGCCACAAGGGATAGGGAGACGTGGAGATCCATGATCGCCTACGTCCTGAAGGGACAGGGCACATAGAAGAAGAAGAATATCTTGAGTATCCTGAATATCAGTGGGACCAACATTTTCACATGAGTCAGAAACATTTTTATTTATGTGGGGTCTCAGACATCTATAGATTGATTGATACTTTTATCAACCCTTTAAATCTAGAAAATATTTTTAGATTATGAGAATTTATTTGAGACAAAATGTTTTAATTATACAAGTTCTGCTAATTAACACATAGTTTGGAGAGAAGGGTCGCGCTCAATATAATTTGGAGAGAAGGGTCGCGCTCATATAATTCCCAAAGGTATTTTCGCGCATAACAAAGCCAACGGGAAATCTAACACGGCTCTCCGATAAAGAATGCAGAACCATTATCTGATATATTACCCTCACATCCAAGCTTACAGTATCTGGTTATCCCAAGAGGCTCGACGCTGCTTATACAGAAACCGATATATCAACATAAGCCTCCCAAGCATCGTGAGTGGTTCACTCGCTTTTGAGGACTAAAAAACTCACTGGTAGAAGCGGTATTTTTTTTTTAATCATATCACCCCAAGCAAGGCGATAACGTCGCCACTGATGTGCAGGGGGCTACATAGGAGTGAAAAGATTGGAAAAGATAAAACCGGAAACCGCTTCCTAAACAGGAAACAAGGGATGAGCCTCGTCACCTGTTTAATAGACGTGGGTGGAGTGTGAACCGGGCGATAGTTTAGTCTATCTACTCCAAATGAAAAAAAAGTGAAAAGATTGGAAAAAGAGAAAACCGGAAACCGCATCCTAAACAGGAAACAAGGGATGAGCCTCTTCACCTGTTCAATAGTCGTGGGTGGAGTGTGAACCGGGCGATAGTTTAGTCTATCTACTCCAATTGAAAAAAAAAAAGAAAAAAAAAGTGAGAAGATTGGAAAAGAGAAAACAGGAAACAAGGAATGAGCCTCTTCACCTGTTCATAACTGAGTAGTAAGTTCGATCCTCACTGCGTGCCCCTTACTTTCGGCCGTGTGTTACGTGTAAGCTACGCTTAGAAAATCACCTTCCTTCAGCTCTGGGGGTTGGGCGCAGGGCTAACAACACTGTCCCCTAAAAATTACGGAAACAGCAAAAACGCTGCCCTACACACCATTGGGTGTAAAGGAAAAGTTCATTCATTCATTTCATTCAAAATCCAAGTTAATGAGCTCAAATTCTGCATTTACCTTAACCTCACATCACACGGAGATAGAATGTTATACATGGCTAGTTTAACCTACAATGGGTCAATGCTGCCGCAGGTTGGGAATCTTTAAGACTACGCGTCTTTTATTGTTTTGAAAATCATGAAAAAAAAAAGGATTGACAGTGGTCAGGAAGTATCATTGACAGAAAACTATTATTAACTAGCAGCACAGCCCGGCGCTGACATAGATTGCTTGTGTCCCCGCCTGTCACGATTAAATTCTTAATGTCTAGTGTTCCATATTAAGGACTATGACATGGATTTTTTTTTTAATCATTTCATCCCCGAGCAAGGCGGAAACGCCACTGATGTGCAGGGGGCTACATAAATGTAAAAAGATTAATTAGAAAAGAGTGAGGAGTACAAACTAGTTAGAAAGGAACAATAGAAAGCTGAGAAAGCAGGTGCGATGACAGATACATTGGTGGAGAGAAAGGGAGGGTTATACAGGGGTGGGGAGAGAGCTAGAGTTCAGTGGTTAGTAGATGAGTATTGACTTTGCATTTAAATTTCTGGAGGTTGTAGCCGTCAGGAAAGCAAGAATACCGGAGCGAGTTTCACAGGCGGGAAGTGCGAGAGAAGAAGCTGCAGGAGTAGAATTGTCGTCTGCATTTGGCTAACCTGACTGTGAATGGGTGGGACCCAGTTGCCAGTCTGGTTGCACGAGTAAACACCTTTTGAGGAGGCATCAGTGACTTAAGTTCGTCTGAGCAGAAGCCATGAAAGTATTTATAGAAGAGACAAAGGGAGGCCACATTTCGACGATGAGGAAGTGGCTGCAGTCGAGTCGCCAGATCAGTACCTATCACATTACAGACTCTCCTTTGGAGCTTGTCAAGAACACTGAGGAGAACGGCAGGGGCACCTGACCATAAATGGCAGCAGTACTCCATGCACTTACGGATGGTTGACTTGTATATATGCAGAATGGATTCAGGTGGAAAAAAAAATCCTGGATCGACATAGTGACCCAATCTTCTTAGCAGTAGATTTTGCTATGGATTCAATATAGTGGTTCCATTTGAGGTCTGAGGACAGGGTAAATCCGAGGAGGCGTAGTGTATTACTCTCAGGGAGAATCACTTGGTCCATGCTTATGGGAGGCAGAAGACTCTCCTTTGGATTAAAATTAAAACCAATAATTATTACTATAATTTTATTAACCTATAATTGATAACGGATCTTTTCAGGGTGAACGATTAAGGAAGTAAATAGAAAGATAGTAAGTCTTATTATCTTGCGTACCCACCACACGAAAATCGGTGGAACTAGAATTTCTTCTTGTGTTAGAAACATTGTCACATAGCTAGAGTCCCAGAATGTTTTTAGCGATAATAATGTTTTAGTGATACAAGTTTTACTAGTGAAATCCACAGCTGTAGAAGAGAATTTCAATTCATATCTTTCCCAAAATTATGTTTGTGCGTAATAACTAGCATCATAACCCGGCGTTGCCCGTGTAACTCAGAACATTTTAGTAGTAGGAGAAGATGCCAATGAGAAGAGTAGCTGGAAATTATTTATTGAAAGTTGGAAAGGAGAGCTGAGGCTGTAAGTAACCATTAGTTCTTAATATAAAATGGATAAATTCCTTTAAATCTCGGTTATATAAAAAGATAATTATATAAAAATTGCTTCAAAAATGTTAAAAAATTCCATTAAAAAATCTATTTTGTTTTGTTTTGCGTAAACGTGATTTGATGCTTTGTGTGACATCGTAAACAACATTGCGTTTGTTTCAAAATTAAGGTGGAAAATATTTACATTTTTTGTTGACTAAATGAGTTTAACATAAAAATAAAAATTATTTATTTTGTTTTACTGAAATCAGAAATATAAAAACTATTACGTATTCAGTTCTAAATTTTACAAAGAATATTTAAAAATGTAGACATTTAATTTTAGAGGAAAAAGTTACATTAATATGAATTACAGACAGTTGATTTCGTGCATGAAATATTTAGCGAAAAGAAAAGCTTTATTCTTTTTAAATTTTATTTTCTGAAGTATGAAATATTAAACCTGAAAAAAAAAAAGACTTAAATAATTAAATTAACCATTGGCACGTTTTTTTACATACTTTGTTTTTGTTTGAAAAAACTTTTTTTTTTAATAAAAAAATATTTTAGTCGCGTTTGACACGTGTGATTTGATTTCTGTGACGTAATTTACCAACCATCTTAGGTCTTAGATGGTTTACGGAGCAAATGTAAACAATCGGCTCCATTGGCCAAAAAGTGCGAAAGGGAAAATTGCTGAACTTAAACTCAAATAGTATGTGTCGACCTGGCTTCCCTGTAGATATCTATCCCTAGAAAGTTTGAATGGCGCAGCTTAAGGAATGTAGCGTGCATAGATTACAGTAACACACCGACTCACAGATTGCCTTTTATATATACATATAACCGATCCAGCCGATATTTGAACACAGCTGTTTGATAAAAAAAATTCAAGCTATTATTCATAATACCACCTGCACACCTAACCATAGAGCATCTGGTATTCCCGAGAAGTCCCATTTATCTATTGATAAGGCTCGACGTTGCTCGAAATGAATCTCCTTTGGCAACAAGACAAACAAAGTAGAAATTCGTAATCTCAAAACCACATTCGAAAAAAGAAAAATACTACACTACCGGCCATAGTAATTAGGCTACTCGAGTGTTTAAAAAACATGGTGTATTTCATACTATATTTTATAGTATTCATTGCGTAGTGTTCATCTTTGCTTACTTGCGTTGTAAGAAGGATGAGTTTATCTTTGCTTACTTGTCTTGTAAAATTTTCCAAAGCAATAATAAGAAAAGAACCATTCTATTTTCATTTGGCAATAAATACTAAAAATAGTATGAAATACATGATTTCTTTAAAAAAAAAAACTGAGGTAGCCTAATAATTATGGCCGGTAGTGTATATCTTCAAATTTACTCATGAATTTAATAAAGACAATAAACCACAATTCTTAAGCGTTCTCGTAGAATTCAGTAATAACACATTCAACACTTCATTATGATAAACAAAAAACACTAGCAAAACCCCTTGCCGCCTTAATTTTAAGGTGGCAAGTTTAGTTACGTATAAAATATTAGCTATAAAAATGCCCTTAAGAGAGCACACTAGAACTCATGATCTCGTCCAATCTTCCTTAAATAACTCAACAGACATTAGTTAAAAATAGTTTTCTTAACTAGCTCATCAACTTCCAGATTAGATTAGATTTTTCTAAAGGATCAAATAATAATAACGAACACACAGATAAAACCAATAACTTTAACTTCTTCTACAAAAGCGAAATACATGCTAACTATAAGCAAGACGAATATTCTCTTTAGAAATAATCATGAAGAAATTACTAACCCTAGTCGATCCCAACCAAGAAAATTTAATTAATTATCTATTATAAAAAAAAACTAACAAAACAAACCAACTAACCTTATGATAAAAATTAGCAACCCAATCGCAAAATCAAAACTAAAAAGAATCAACGTTATTTACATTTTCAAATGCCCTTAAGGATCTGTGTTCTTTATCAAATCAAGCTCATAAATAATTACATTTTTCCCATTACTACATGACTATCTAGACGACTTACGTTACAACCTACACAACGATAGTTACATTATAACTCATTTAAACACACAAAAAAACCTACCTGATTCCATTTGAGACATACTTGTAGAAATCCAAGTATAATAACATTATCCACATGTAAAATAGATTAAAAATATTTGATTAAAAATATATTAAAATTGATTAAAAATAATGGAAACATTAATAATAAAGAGGAAAAGCTAATACTCAACAAAATTGACGACGAACACGGTCACAACTAGCTGAGTGCGGAAAATAAAACATTCCTATATCCTTCGACACATATTTAATTAAAAATAAAAATAAAAACCGACCTTAATAATGTCTAAATGAATAGCCGAAATCGTTCGGTTATCGCTGTACATTGCCAATCGCCTAAACGAAACACACACACACACACACACACACACACACACACACACACACACACACACACACACACACACACATATATATATATATATATATATATAATGATAATAATAACTACTTAGACTCTGTAAGAATGCACTCCGTAAAATAAAACAGAACCTAAATCCGTTACTATCCGGCGTACTAAGTCGTCGGAAAAATAAATGGGGAGAAAAAAAAGAAACCAGCGGAACAAGAACAAAACATCCAAGATTCCGCAGTAAAGCAAAAAAAAAAACCCAAAAGGAACCAAACACAAGAAAAAGTGCTCAATACGAAAGTACAAAAATACAATAGTAGAGCAAAAACACACGAAAAATCTAAAGTGAGCCAAAACCTACCGCGGTTTCACACTACGGATCCTTTTCCCTGACGATTCGTAGTGTGAAACCGCGGTAGGTTTTGGCTCACTTTAGATTTTTCGTGTAATAAATTTTACACAATTTTCGATTCATCGCAAACAACCATATCTGCTCTTAAATGTATCGTAATGTCAACAAATGTAAACATGTTACGGAAATTAACGAATTTTAACGAAACTTGATTATAAACTAACGGCTTGATAAAAACCTCGTTTAGACTGGATGCTATTCGTGGTCGAGAGGTCTAAGACGTTGCCAGATCAAATGGTAGCTTCCCCCTATGTAAATAGGGGTCGCAGGTTGAATCCTACCGAATGGCACACATTTTCGTAATAACAATTTATCGTAAATAATCAGGCCGGTAAATATAAATATATAATACTGTTTAATTAAAAAAACAGAATAACTACTTAAATACGAGTATCGATAAAAAATAATGTTCAAACAATTAATTTCAAATTGTCGGTTGTTTATAACCAAGTTTTGTTAAAATTCGTTAATTTCCGTAACATGTTTATATATATAGTCTGCCTACTTCCACCGAACGCCCATAGCCCAGGTGTAGAGTCGCCATTTCGGTCGGGTTTCAATCCTGGGTAAAAAAGCAATCGGAGTCTAACCGTACTGATGAGCTGTAATACTGCAAAACAGATCTTTCTGCGGATGACAATGTATATATATATATATATATATATATATATATATATATGTCTGTGTGTATTGAACGAAAAATTTCGTGTGAAAACATCTCGGTATGCATAGAGTGATCATTATTAATGTTAAATGGAAAAATTGAATGATATTAGTTGTGTATGTTGAAAGAAGTCACTGAGAATGACAGTTATTATGTAGGAGTTATTTGACATTATATATATATGTGTGTGTGTATTAGGGAACAGAACAAATGGTACCCATAAATTATTTGCTTTATACTGCCAAAAACCTAAGAGTGTTTATTGGTATTATAAAATCTTTCCATTAGAGGATTATGGTCTTCAGCAGCAGTTAAACACTCAACATATTTCAGTTGTCTACAATGCTCTTAATATATTGTTTAAACAATTCTGGGTTTATCATAATCGCTTTCTCTTCGCCAACTCAAACATTATAGATAATTACCTTTTGCTTGTTTCGAACACAGATGCCATCTGCCATATGAAAATCAGAAGTTTCTTCAAAACAAAATTGCATTAAGTACTGATTTATATTCCTACTAAAAGAAAAATTATTAAATGCCCTTCAGTAACTCACATCCACTGAATTTTCAAGGTAAGGAAGTTACAATTCATTTGAAAAGCACACAAAATAATATATAACAAAAGCAGATATAGAGATATAAAATGTAAGTTATATTGAACAAAGATATATAAATTGGAACACTAGTTAGTCAATTCAGGAATTCTAGGTATACTGTTAGTAGAAATCTGTATATACAGTCTTTTACTGAAGAAGTATGTCCGGGTAATGTGTCTATATCCTTACTGACCGACTAACTCCTTACTAACTCCCTTACAACCCGTACTCTGTATAGGCAGGATTATATGTACGCATCAGACGAGTCTATTCTTATGCGTTTCTTTTGTTAGGTAAGCTCTTTCCGATGTTTATGTTGTGTTGGAAGAAGGGATCACGGATATACAAATGAATGCGTCACGACCCACGAAAGCGGTTCGGGTGAAGGAACTGATGCATGTGCATTACGATCACGCGTCAGTCATAGCTAGAGCATAGACGAAAACACATGATTGTGTTGAAGCAGCTTTATCTAGTTTATGAATTTACTAGCAGTATAGCCCGGCGTAACTCCGGTGTAATGAAAGCTTTAAAACTAATCCATGGTCCTGGAGCTCAGACGCTTTGGATGTTGGCACGAAAGACTAAAAAGCAATAGTTGTTTCCAGTTAAAGCAAAACCGTAGACTAAAAGAAAAATGAATGGATGTAAGTCAAATTTTGATTTCTTGCTATCGATATCAAATAAGGACAATAGTTTAGTTTTTCTTGGTTCTCATCAGTGAACCGGCCCAAAAGAGTCATAAACAGAAGAACAAGAAGAACAAGAAAGAATAATGTTAATATATATTTATTCTTTCTGTTCGAAAACATGGTATATCGATATTAATTGTTTATTTAAAAATTATTTTCCAAAAAGTACCACTGAGTAACTGCTATTATTACAATTGTTATTGTTAAAATATGAGAATTTTATTTTATGTTTTCATTTTGATTTATTTTTGTTATAAATATTTAGCACATGGCCGTGTATGCATTGGCCAAATAATTCTTATCTATATATATATAAAAGGCAATCTGTGAGTCTGTGTGTGACTGTTCCCTATGTACGCCTACATTTTTTAAGCTACGCCATTCAAACTTTCTAGGGACACATATCTACAAGAAAGCCAGGTCAACACATAATTTTTTAGTTTTAAGTTCAGCAATTTTCCCTTTCGAACTTTTTGGCCAATGGAGCCGATTGTTTATATTTGCTCCGTAAAACATCTAAGATCTAAGATGGTTGCTGAATTACGTCATAGAAATCAAATCTCACGTGTTAAACGCGACTAAAATATTTTTTATTATAAAAGAAATGAGTCTTTATATTTAATTTTTATTCCGACGTTTTAAAAATTCATTTGGTCAACAAAAAAATGTGAATATTTTTCCCCGTAATTTTGAACCAAAACAAATTAAACAAAAGGGTTGTTTTTTTTCAAACTAAAACAAAATATGTAAAATAAAAAGTGGCATCTTATCCTGCTACTGAGTTACACGGGCAACACCGGGCTATGATGCTAGTCTTAAATAACACTGTATGTATAAGTGAATTCTTCTTCGCTTGTTTTATTGAGTGGTGATGAGTTTCTATTAAGATGTTAGCCAAGAGACTTGTACCGAACGGAAAAGTTCGTCCGAAAACATCTTAGTAAGCATAAAGTAATCATTATTAATGTTAAATAGAAAAAATAATTCTGCATGTTCATACCAGTCACTGTGAATGAGTTATTTGCCATTGCATATAGTTTATTTGAAATTTATAAAATGGATATGGATTTAGTCATTATAATTGATGTGTGTTGTGGTGCATTGAAATATCGGCTCGGAACGAGATATCGGGGAGCCGAATTCGAATTCCAGCTGAATTCATTGCATTCACTTACGCGCAAATACCCTTGGCAAAGGTATTAATCCGTCTATTCCTTTCAGTTATGGGTTAAATAACAATACAGATTGGGTTCTATAGCCTTGGCTGGCAACCAGTCTACCACAGAAAGCAATGGCAACTTACTGCGGAATAATCTTCTGCCCAGTCAGTCATGTCTCTCGAGACATGATCGCCTAAGCGTGTATCACGTATGGCACTTAACTGACTGAATGAATATAATAGTTGAAAACATGATTAAGGCTTATAGGTGGTCATAAAGTGGGGGATCGGTTTTCTATTGTTATGAAGTAATAAACTGATCCCCTACTAATTACTACTTAATACGAAAATACATCTCTTACCCCTCTAGCTATGAGTCAAATAACAGGATAGATGAGTTCTATAGCTTTGGCCGGCAACCAGTCTACCGCAGAAAGCAATGACAACTTATTGCGGGATAATCTTCTGCCCAGTCAGTCATGTCTCTTTCGAGACATGATCGCCCAAGCATGTATCACGTATGGCACTCAACTGACTGATCTTCTAAATGAACAAATAAATAACAGATACCGAGGTAGTGGTGATGAGGAAGTAATTTTAAACCATAACAGAGAAGATATTTCATTTTATTATTCTGTTATATAGTTAGTTAGTTTATATAGTTATATGTTAGTCAAACCTAACAGAGAGTTTAGATGTTAGTAAAAATTCACCTTCTTTGATCCTGAAAATTTATCTCAGGATAAATTAGCCTATCTCAGTTGCTTTAAAGAATCTGAGAATTGTATGCTAATTAAAGAGTAATTCTTTGAGACGAATTATTTAAAAACATCATCTAAAACAATATGGTCGGGAAATTATGTCATCTTTCAATATCTTACATGAACTTTTATGTAGTTATGAAAAGTTTGGACAAAGAATGAAAAATAAGGTATATTACTTGTAATATTGAAAGCAAGAAGGACAGAGGTAAGCAAATCATTACATACCGAGTGAATGTGTCTACGTGAATGGCAGAAAATAGTTTCGGCCAAAAAGCAAAAAGACAAAATTTACTAAAAGCTATGGAGGACAGGAAATTGTGAAGAGGTATTATCGCCAACGTCCTAACTATGCACCGCACATAGAACATTTGACATAAACCAAGCAAAATTCATGAACATCAACTACGATTAGATTAGTCGAGAATAAATTCGAATCGCTTCATCATTAATTTAGGATCGAACGTAATTCAAAGTAAATCATCCATGAGATATTTTTTCAAAATTTTTCACTTCACGCAAGGCGGGACCGCTACTAGTTCACAGGGGTTTACAGTGAGAGAAAAGATTGGGTACAGAAGGGTATTGAGGTAAAAAAGAAGATAAGGGCGATTCAAGAAGACAGATGATGGCACCTGACTTTACATTTAAACTTTTGTGAGATTGTAGCAATCAGAGAAGCAATAGACGGAAGGGAGTTGCATAAGCGCGAAATGTGAGAAGAGAATCTTATAGAATAGAAGCGAGGGTCACAGTTAACGATTTTAACGGTAAAAGGTGGGACATAGATACCAGTCTAGTAGCACACCTAACTACTTGTGGTTGTGGCATTTTTTTTTTAATCGTGTCACCCCAAGCAAGGCATTCCACTGCCACTGTAGCGCAGAGGGTTACATAGAGCGATTGGGTATGGGAAATGTCAGAAGGAGGGTAATAGACGATTTAGGATGTACATAGGGAGAGAGTTGGAGAGAGTGGGTGTGAGTTAGTGTGTTAGGATGTGTCTCTATTGACCTTACATTTAAACTCCTGGAGGTTGTAGCCGTCAGGGAAGCAAGCATGCGGTAGGGAATTCCACAGGCGGGAAGTGAGAGGAAAGAAGCTGTTGGAGTAGAAATTGCGGTTACATTTCATCGGTTTCACTGTAAAAGGGTGGGACCTAATTGCCAGTTTAGTATCTCGTGCAAATTCACATCTAGGGGGCACCAGTGATTTAAGTTCATCAGAGCAGAAGCCATGAAAGTATTTATAGAAGAGGCACAGGGAAGCCACCTCACGCCGGTGAGAGAGAGACTGCAGGCGGTCAGCCAAGTCGGTATCAATCACATTACAAATTCTTCGCTGTATTTTGTCAAGAACCCCGAGGAGAATAGAAAGGGTACACGACCAGATGTGGCAGCAGTACTCAATACACGGGCGGATGGTGGATTTATATAATTGCAGGATAGATTGAGGCGGAAAGAATTTCCGGGCCCTGCACAGAGAGCCGACTTTCATAGCTGCGGATTTAGGAATGGATTCGACGTAGTCATTCCACTTGAGGTCCGCTGAGAGTGTCAGGCCCAGCAGGCGTAGTGATTTACTAAGGAAAAGGAAAGCTCGTCAGTGTATTTGCCTTGAAAACATTTTTAGACAAACAGAATAAAAAAATGTCGGTGAGAGGATGACTGAAGTGAATATGCCAAGTCAGGGTCAATTTCATATCCTTCTTTGAATTGCGTTGAGATTAATGACAGGAGCTCCCGACTAGATATGGCAACATAATTTATCAAGGATGAATGGTAGGTTTATAAATGGGCAAGATTGTTTCTGACAAGAAAAACCTTCTGGCTCGACTCAATGAACTTAACTGTCTAGTAGTATATGCAGCTGTTGATTTAATGTAGGTGTTCCACTTCAGGACGGTCGAAAATTGAGGCCAAGGAGGGAGAATGTGTTGATCTCCAGAAGACTAGTTGAAATATTTTGTCACACTGAAAAATATATTCTTATACAGAATTAATAATAATTTCTGTTTGAATTTCAGGGATAATATCACTCGGACTGATTACGACCATATTACACTGAAAAACTCTTTCTTGTCTAATCTTCAAAGTTAAACAAAGTTGAATTAGGACAGAACCTAGAAGGATGATCGATTAGTAATAGCATCCGCCATAAGCTTGAGGTGTCATGGGTAACAGCTTGGAAAGAAAAGTCAGGGAGCCGAGTTCGAATTCCATCCTAGATCGTTACATTCACATACGCGCAAGTACGCTTGGTTATGTTATTACCCCATTTCTTCTCTCCTCGTCTATGTGTTAAATAACATTACTGACTGGATGATATAGATTATATTCTTTTAGATTTCTATATTAACTATAGATTTTGCTAGTAATGGATACGTTACAATGTTATTTATTTACCCTCTCTACTATAATAAAGATTAGTGTTTATATATAAATATATATATATATATATATTAATGCAGGTTTCATTGAATAATATAGACAAGTTTTGTCTATTAATTTTGTGTAGGATTCGTTCATACCGTCTGATATAATTGATGGTGATGTCGTTGTCTTTTAACGACATCACCATCAAGTATATCAGACGGTATGAACGGATCCTACACAAAATTAATAGACAAAACTTGTCTATATTATTCAATGAAACCTGCATTAATGAAAAAATGCTGCCAAAATACACACAATTTAAATATATATATATATATATATATATATATTCCTCCTGTAACGCTCAAGTTTGACTTGCTCTCGCCTTCGTTGAACAACAGCGAGACAGCGTCAGCTCAGTTCATAAGAGAGACAATAGCGAGGCGGCGTCGGCTCAGTTCATTCACTTTAATAACATCTATGAAAGCTCCTGCCGCCTGATCTCTCTTTACCAGTGCCAAATTTTTTCTTTTCTTGCAACAATTATGTCGTCGAGTAGTAACGAATATATATATATATATATATATATATATATATATATATAAAGTATAATACTTGGTATATTAATCAGGTAAGTTCCGATAAAAATGAACTCAAAAGAACTCAATGTTAAATTCATTTATTTAATTTAACAGAGTAATATAATTTAGAAAAATGTTTTAGATATACTACAATTTCATGGATAATACGTATTTCGCCGCTAGATGACCTTTCGGTTCTTCAGACACAAACAGTTAATCTTCAAAGATTTGATAATTAACTGTTGTTTACATATTACACCTGGAGATTAACTGTTTTATGCATTTTACCCATGGAGATTAGCTGTTGTATGCGTATTATCCATGAAATTGTAGTATATCTAAAAACATTTCTAATACATTACCAAAAGGGATATATTTTGTATAACTACTATAATAATATATTGGAAAACAATTAAAATGCTTATTCTAAAACCGGGCATCATTTTTGAACAATAAATAATATTTTTAATCCAATCAGTTAAGAGTCATATGTGGTACACGCTTGGACGATCATGTCTTGAAAGAGACATGACTGATTAGTAGGTTGCCATTACTTTTAGACAGGCCGCTAACCAAGGCTGTAGAACCCAATCTGTATTGCTATTTAGCTGATATGTCCTAGAAAGGGATATGTATATCATTCGAGGTACTTGAGAGGTTAAAGGAAATATAACCGAGTAGGACAATCTAGTAACTAGACGTAATGGACGGTACTCATAGTATGCAGTAACCTGAGATGTAGACCTAGTCAATAGTCGTAGACCAGTAGACCTCTAGTCGTATGGACATAGATCTCTAGTGGAAAACCTCTAGTGGAAGGCCATTGGATCTCAGGACGTCCTTGCTTTAATCCATATTTATGGTTGACACCAGCCAATCACATTCCTGAGAGGGAGAAACCAAGGTGTATACATATTCATTACCTATTCATTACATCATTAACCCATAGCTAGAGGGTGAAGAGATGAATTAATACCTTTTCCAAGCGTATTTTCACGTAAGTGAATGCAACGAATTCAACTGGAATCGAATACGACTCTCCGATTTCTCGTTCCGAGACGATATCCAATGCACCACAACGTGTGCTAATTATTCATCTAATATGAAAACAAAAAATATATATGATCTAATTTTTCTTTTTATATTTATTTATTAATGCTCGACACGCCTCGATGTCCACGGATTCCTTATAGAAGCTATTATAAAGTCCTTTGTTTGTACGGCGCAGTATCATTGAACACCATCAATAAAATATCAGGTCAAAACTAAAAAAAAACAAAACAAAAATGCAAAAATAATAGATTTCATTATGTCTGATCAATTTTTCTACTTGTTCTTCATCAATGGAATAAATGTTAATTCAATAAGTGATGATATATACCGAATAGCAAATCCTACACGGTTACGCACTAACCTTAACAAGTGGAGGCTTGAGAAAGATAGGAAGAGAAAATAATAAATGGACAATATCACTTTGAATGTAATCTTTATTGCTGTTTGAGTGGAACCAGACTCATATTGACAGTTTGCGATAATCTAAGTTAATAAATTATCCTCTTATTCTTTTCTATATATGAGAAAATCCCAACGACACACGAAAATTGTTATATGAGTTTCATGAATGATATGTCATTTGTTCCTAACGCGTCTATAAAGGTAATATATTAAGTTCTCTAAATGATGTTGTTGACATTATACAGTGGTGTGAAAAAGTAGGTATATTGTAAGAAAAACATAACTTGCGCACAAAACGTAATTGTTTGTACGAGTGTAAATCAAATGTTATCCACACTTTGGTCATACCATGTCTTGAGGTTAGTCACACTTACTAATGTGGTCACGCGGCCACAATCAGAACTTGATCACGCTAGTGTCCTTTCTTGGCGGAGCTGTCATATTTACACTGTTTTTACGGGGTCGATTGGCGCAAAAATCAATTTTGTATAATTTTATTCTTTTAATTCGATTATAACTTATTTTCATCTAGTACATGGATAGTAAACAACACAATATATATATATTAATACAGGTTTCATTGAATAATATAGACAAGTTCTGTCTATTTATTTTATGTAAGATCCGTTCGTATGATCTGATTAGTGTTGTCATAGAAAGACGATATACATATATATATATATATATAGAGAGAGAGAGACACACACAATGCAAAGTGTGAGAAGCCGTAAACGTTTTCTTTAAAGTGTATATTTATTGTTATTGTAATTATACATGTTATGATATCATAGCATGTATAATTACAAAAACAATAAATATACACTATAAAGAAAACGTTCACGGTTTCTCACACTTTTTATTCTATACCAATTTCTCTCGTTGGAACAACCCTCTTTCTTTATCCCATATATATATATATATATATATATATATATATATATATATATATATCCATCTGCAAACAGGTCTGTTGTGCTGTAAACTTGCTCATCAGTACGGTTAGATATCCGATTGCTTTTGGCCATGATTCAAACCCAACCGAAATGACATCAGTCGGCGATTCTACCTCTGAGTTATGGACACTCGGTAGAAGGCAGACTTTTAACGTGTGATATGCCATGTAAACAAAGGCCAGTAGCCGAGAGTATTCTAAGTCTTTACTGAATGAACGATTCGTAGATGGTAGTGTTGCTACTGCTTTTTTAAAGTCTACTATTCTTCCAGAGTGCTCAATCAGGTTGTAAAAGCGTAAATAGTCATCCGCAGACAGATCTGTTTCGCTGTATCACAGCTCATCAATACGGTTAAATATCTGATTGCTTTTAGCCAGGATTGAAAACTGACTGAATTGACAGCATTCGTCGATTCTACCTCTGAGCTATGGACGCTCGCTAGAAGATGGCAGACTTTTAACATGTAATATATCATATAAACACACGCCAGTAGGCGAATTTATTTTATTTATTTGTTTAAACATTATGTTTAATGGATACCCGTAATTGAGTAGATAATTTGATTTTTATTATCAAATAGTATATTTATTTATATCTGTTGGGTTAAAAAATCAAGAAATCTAGTGAGGAAATATGCTCCCTCCAGCAGGATTTGAACCTCTGACCCCTAAGGATAACTGCCATTAGCGCTGACGTTTCTTAATTTCTGAATAGGTTTTTAAACACACATTTTCTAAATTTTTTGGAATTTTTATATTTTCTGTTTTCGTATCCTAATTTCAAAATGAAAATTTATTTATGAACTTTTGAGAAATCCCTTATCAAATGGATTATCTCCGACATATTTTTTATTTATTTTTGAAACCTACTCTGTTCATTTTATTTTATTTTTTTTTTGTTTTTATTATTAACCAGTATATTTATTTTCATCTACTGGCCTGCAGGTTTCGTAAACTTCCGTGAATAAATTTCTCGATTATTCAAACCAGTAGATGTAAATTTCTCGATTAAATCTCTCAGAAAATTTCTCTGACCACATAAGCCCTTACGTTGATCTCCACGTTGCTCTCCAGTGTGCAACGACAATGATTATTATGTCTGGGGCATAGTAGAGCGAGAAACCAACAAAATTATTTGTAACACCTAAGATGAACTGAAGGTAAGAACAATAGGAGCATCTGCCATCTTTAACAAGGACACTGTGCAAAAGATATTCACAAGATTTCGAAGTCATCGGTTGAGCGTGGTTGAAGCCAAAGATGTATTTATAGAATACATTAACCATTTGGTACTTAAACATATTTTTGTGTAATTTTGTTAAATATATCTTTGAGATAAATATGAATGAGGTGACAGAGATATTTTCATTTTATGAATAATTCAGACGAATTCATTGCACCTGTATATTTAGGCAGCAAGTTTTTAAACATTTGTCCTTAAATATGAAACCAAAGGAATATTTCATTAACTTATTTTTCTTAGTTTTTCCAGCTTTTTTATTTTTTATTTGGTGGAATGAAGGAGCGTAAAAACTGTCTATGTCGGCTATTATCCCAAGCGTTTTCGTCCAGTTCTTTAGCCATTGTCAAATAAGTTTCTTAATTTCACAGTTTCACAGTTCAAAATACATTTTTGTGTTGTTTTGAATACTAGTAGCAGCGTTTCATCTGAGCTTATGCGTGTTAAGCGTTGGAAGAACTCGAGTATTTTTATTTTCATTAAAAAAAAAATGTCGACCCATAGTTCCCATTGTTAAATGAGGTGAAGTTGTTAGCAGGAGAGATATGTGTAATATACAAGACCTATCATATAGCGAGATGTTTCACGTAATGGAATTTGTATAGAATTTTAATGATTTCGACCATAATATTTCTTAAGACAACTGCTTAATTGTGGGTAAAGTGAACTTGTTATTCGCCTTTAATGAAACATGTATTAATGAAGGAAGGGCTTGCTCTCCAAATACACAATATATATATGTGTGTGGGGGGGTGCGTGTGTGCGTGAGTGTGATTGTGTGTGTGTGTGTGTGTGTGTGTGATAGTGTTAATCAATAGGCAGTGATTTACATATTTAATCTCTTTTAGCATTCAGACAGACATTTCGAATAGCCGATCACATTCATGTCACCTAGGATTGATATCAGCCGCTATAGCAAATGTTTATGACACTATCTTATTAATGAGTAGCAGTATAGTCCGGCGTTGATCGGGTATAATGAAAGCTTTAAAACTAATCCATGGTCCTCTGAGCTCAGACTCTTTTGACATTGGCACGAAAGACTAAAAAGCAATAGTTGTTTCCAGTTAAAGTGAAACCGTAGACTGAAAGAAAAATAAATGGATGTAAGTCAAATTTTGATTTCCTGGTATCAATATCGAATTTTCTACACTATTATAAGAACTGCAACCTTGAAACTTCTGTATATTGTTTCTTATGTCTTTGTCGATGAGTGTATCAAATTTGATTAAAATCGGACCACTCCTTCTATAACTGATTTTTTCGATTATCGATTTTCGATATTTATTGGGGGTACCTCGACACAAAACCTAGCTAAGAACACTCGCAGATGCTTATAGTACAACTGTGTAAACTTTAGATTTGTGTCGCGTTCGATTAGTTTTATTTCAATTACCAGTTGTATTGTTTCCATAAAAATGTTCATGATTTACTACATGTGTACCAAAGGATTAATGGTCTAATAAAATTGTGTGATTTGCTTTGTCTACAAAATCAAACTTTTCTGAATGCTCCATGTTATCTCAGACCCTAGAGGAAATAGTTTCCAAAACTTCAATTCTATTTGCTTTTGTTTTAATTTACGATCAGTTTAATAATGTCAGGAGACTAGAAATGTAGTTAAAAAAAAACCAAAATAACAAAGAGAAAATATCACTTTTTCCCTAAATCACATTCATTTTCTGGGTTCCATATTTGCAATATCACATTTGCTAACTTTAAATAAAAATAAATTTGAAAAATAAGTTATATAAAAGTAATTTTTAAGAGAAAGAGTAAGTAGTTGTAAAGATTTATGACAGTGGCGATGAAAGATCGGAACTTATACGAAATAGTCAACAATACCTTCTTTTGGCGCACATAATAACAGTGTCGACGCCTTGGTGTCATTTTTCTTTGCTGTGCAAAAACAAAAAAACCCAGATATTCTTAAATATGGAAGGATTATTAATGCAAGTGGTAAAAAGACAACAACAATAACAGCAACAAGAACAACAACAACAATTGTTGAAACTACAGAAATAACAACAAAAGCTAATTTAAATAATTCTGAAAAAAAAAAAAACCGAAAATTCTCCAATATGTTTCACTCTCGAAGAGGTGACAAATGCCACGGCAGAATTAACATATAATTCAGATTATGGCATTAACTTTTCAGATTAGTTTAGAAGAAACATGCAAATTGCAGTTACAAATGCAGTAACTAGAAAAAGAAAAAAACATTTGCTGAAAAATTAGCAACAGAAAAACATGAAAACTACTGCAGTTTTGCACTAACAAGAAATCAAGAAGAAATTTGTATTTAAGAAACGCTAAATATTCCGAGTAAATTGTTAAGCGGGAAAGGTATGTTATTACATACTTGTTGAAAGTGTATGAATCTGACGATAAGAAAAGGCGAAGGTTTTCTCACATATACTGGAAACATAAACAAGGAGTTTAAAAGATTCAAATTAGACTAGATAACTCCGGATTAATTATCGTTCATTGGTTAACGGCAATAAATAAATAAATAAATAAATAAATAAATAAATAAATAAATAAAAATACGCAGATGTATATCCCAGACGTTATTTTTTTTTTTTTTTAACATTAAACAATATATTTATTTATATCTACCGGTCTGAATAATTGAAGAATTAATAATTGAATAAAAAATAAATAAAAGAAAAACCTAATACTCAAATACGAGTATCCATTAAAAACAGAGTTTAAACACATCAATTAAAAATATGTCGGAGTGAATCTATTTCAAAACTCATTTCGTAAAATTTCGTAAATAAATTGTCCTTATCTGTCTGCATTAGGATACGAAAACACAGTAGATATGAATATAACAAAAAATCAGGGAAGTGTATGTTTAAAAAGCATCATTTCGGGCTTTGTCGAACATCAAATCATTTGTGGTAGATGGGTTTAAGACACGTCAGATCAACTGACATTTTCCCCTATGGGACGCGTGTTCGAATCATGCTCGTGGATGCATGATTTTCAAACAAGATTTCTCGATTATTCAGGTCAGTAGATATAAATATAATGTTAAAAATACAGAGTATCTGCTCAAATAAAAGTATCTATTAAAAATATAAACATTTGTCTATATTTCTTAGATGGGGTAGTATTTTCAGTATTTACATTATTCGGACTATTGTCCTCATCTTTGTTGCCATTTGTACTGTTTCGGCCGTTGTACGCTCCAGCCTTTTCTGGGGCTAGGAATTTCGAACCGAACCCTTTATTACAATCGCTGGTGTATATCATTCTCATTCCGTGGGTAGTAATGTCTCGATTGGAAGTCATGAGTTATCTCCCTCTAATCCTGCAAGTTCACCATCCTGCTGTAGCCTGGTAGTGAACTCACGCTTTTTGGGTCAAGTCACAGGAACTTAAGGACACATGGCCCAAAAACAACTGAATTTTGGGGACTTATAAACCTAATGTTCAGTAACCATTTTTACCAGAGTTCATATTGCAATATTTTTATGTTAATCGTTTTCTCTAGTATTTATTTTTATCAGAGCTCATATTGCAATTGTTGACACTAACGATTTTCTCTGGCACTCCGTATTACTGGTTCCCATATTGTGTTTATCTCTGTGCTTGGTCGGCTTAGGAGATTTTTGTAGCCTAGCTTTTGTGCTGATTCCTTAAGTTGACGTAGTTTCCAGTGGTGAAACTCTCTATTATTTCAACTTCATCCCATAGGGAGTGATGATCGCCTTTGTATCTCCATATGTGGTCCGCTACGCCTGATTTTCTATCTCCCCTCGTGTTACGGCCTTGCGATGTTCTTGTAGCCTTATCTTAAGGGAGCGGCCACTCTGTCCTTTATATTTCTTTCCACAACTGCATGGAATGGCATACGCACAGTCCTTAGTAATGTCCTCCTCTGTCGGGGTGGATGGTCTTACTCGAGAGATGTACCTGCGAAATATAGAACCACTTCTGAATCTGGACCACAGATATTTTGTATTTTCTGCTATAACCCCTTCACATAGGGTAGACAAACCGAGGCTGTTTTCTGAGAGTTTTTATCCTCAAGCATCATCCCTTCCATGTATGTCTGAGTTGTTGTCATGTACCCTGGATAAATATTTCGTTGTTGGGTACTGCTTATACTGACCATTTTCTGTTCGCATGACTCTTGGTCGCCGCTTATGACTTCTTCTCGATGTTGAAGGCAGCAGACGATCCCTTTCTTTACATTGTATGAGTGGTGGGAGTTAATGTTGAGGTATTTTCCGGTGAATATTGGCTTGCGAATAGTAATTGTATTAAAGGGTTTGGTTTGAAATTTCTAGGACCTGAAAAAGGCCGAAGCGTACAAAAGCGAAACGTTGTACAAATTGTCACAAAGTTGAGGACATAAATTCGAATAATGTAAATACTATAAGGATAGCATATATAATATTTACATTTTATAGTGGTCAGTTTTCAATCAGTTGTGGGTATTGCTACGCGCGTGAAACTTAAGAGTTATACTAATCGGCGAAAAAAAAAAAAGAACAATGTATATTTTTAAATAAAGTCCATAAAACAAACTTATTCAGTACATTGGCTTTTTATTGTGGAAAGAATAACGTAAAACGTCATTCAAATCTGCATGTTTTTTCATTTCCGATTAATCACTATTAACATTAATAGACGTTCAGCTAGAATGGGTTCAGATGGGAAAAATCAGGATGAAAAACAAAAAAGAATGAATTGGAAATATAAAATATATATCGTGGAATTATCTAAAACTCCAAGTTATCCAAACATTAATTTGGCATTTCTGTGTTTTCTAGTTTTCTATACGGATTCCTCGTTATCTCAGTCTTGTGATTTTTTCCATCATGTCATATTCCTTCTTACTCTCCAAATATAACATTCTTTTATTGTCTGGGAATTGCCATGACTTCTTTGAAAAATACAAGAATGGTTTGTCGTTGTCTTCACTCCAGTTTTGAATTCATGTTTTCTTTCTCCAGACTAGCTCACTGAAGCTAGAAGTTAAAATCTAAATTGATATTTAATCAATAGTGATGTGGAAAAGAGATGTGTTCTTGGTATTAGTAAGGCCATTAGTGCGGAAATAAAAGAAAGAGACTAGATATGAATTTTAAGTTGCTCGTAGATTTCATTTTTCCCTACACTTGCACACACCATATGCACAAATTATCTCCCAAAACTGTACTCAAATTTTATAAACACGCATTTAATAATCATTTAAAATGTTTGTCTTTTAATGAGTCAATAAATTTTAATACTTCTTAATTCTAACAATTAATCAAGTATGCAAATCAGTAAGCACTGAATTTATAGTCATTGAAAGAGTGAGTACTTCTTTGTTGGGGAAGTGTATGTAGAAACAAAGAAAATATTACTAAACTCTCCTCTGATATATTTTAAAGCAACAGATATGTGCATCTATGTAAGGATTATGAGGATGACATAACGTAAACATGTGAGTAACAATAAGGGTTTTAGAAGCATGGGAAAAAACGAAATTCATACATAATATGAGGAATATATGTTTGAGATTTCTAGGTCAAGTAATGAAGAAGGATCGTCCGGAGAATCTGATACTCACAAAGCAGACTAAAGGCAAGAGAAACTATATGGATACATCTATTATATATATATATATATATATATATATATATATATATATATATATATATATATATATTCTTAGAACTAGCAGTATAGCCCGGCATTGCTCGGGTGTAATGAAAGCTTTAAAACTAATACAAGGTCCTGGAGCTCAGACTCTTTGGACGTTGGCAGGAAAGACTAAAAGCTATAGTTGTTTCCAGGTAAAGCGAAACCCTAGACTGAAAGAAAAATGAATGGATGTAAATCAAATTTTGATTTCCTGGTATCGATATCAAATAAGTTTTTTTCATCGTAAACTGAATTTTGAAGGCTAAATAAGTCCTCTGAAAAAATGGTATCATGGCTGAGACAATAACTACAATTATACCTACTTAAAGCCAAACCCGAAGCAAAAACTAAAATAAAAGGGCTGAAAAAATTACAGATATACAGGCAGATAAACAGACACACACACAAACATCTTGCCTTTTATATATATATATATATATATATATATATATATATATATTATCGATTTTCTGCACTATTGTATGAACTGCAACCTTGAAACTTCTGAATATCGTTTCTTATGTCTTTATCTATTAATGTATCAAATTTGTTTAAAATCGGACTACTCTTACTATAACCCAATTTTTTCGATTATCGATTTTCGATATTTATCGGGGGTATCTAGACACAAATCCTAACTAAGAACACACGCAGATGCTTATAGTACAACTGTGTAAATTTTCAAAAGATCGGTTGGGTGGTATTGGTTTTATTTCGGTTAAGCTAGGGGCATTTAGTAGTAATTTTTTCTTTGGTAGTAGGAGGTATATGGCTTGACCCTTGAGTTAGTAGCGGTAAGTGGTGGGGAAGTAACTGTTTGGCCATAAAACCTTATTGTGACTAATTGGAAGAATAATATAATTATTGTAATTTATAATTATTTTTATGACGATACATACTTATGATCTCTATTCATTTATTTAGGAGGATATTTTGGTAATGAAATTTCAAAATTTTAATTTTTGCGTCAAATATAGAATAGATTTATCTCTCAAGCTATTAGGGGTCATAGATATGCCTATGAGCTTCTATTTTATCGGTGAATTAATGTTATTTTCTTTTAATTGCCAGTATTTTCAAGAAAGGGCTGTTTGGTATCTTAAACTAGGGTTGATGAAGGAGTGCCTGCGGGTGTAAAGCTGTTGCTTCCAAATTCCTGCCGAAATTTTTATATAAACATTACATTTCTTCTTATTTTCCTCAGGGTTACTCTCAACATGACAGTATATATATATATATATATATATATAATAGCAGTATAGCCGGGCGTTGCTCGGGTATAATGAAAGCTTTAAAACTAATCCATGGTCCTGGAGCTCAGACTATTTCGACATTGGCACGAAAGATTAAAATGCAATAGTTGTTTCCAGTTAAAGCGAAACAGTAGACTGAAAGAAAAACTTCTGAATATCGTTTCTTATGTCTTTGTCTATGAGTGTATCAAATTTGATTAAAATCGGACCACTCCTTCTATAACCCGATTTTTTCGATTATCGATTTTAGATATTTATCGGGCGTAACTCGACACAAAACCGCAGACGCTTATAGTAAAACTGTGTATACTTTCAAGAAAATCAGTTCAGCCGTTTCTGAGTCTATAGGTAACGGATACACACACACACACACAGACAAAGTTCCATTTATAAATAAGTTTAGATATATATTGTTTCGAGGCAGCTGATAATTTTCTGAACTTATATTGTTAAGTATAGCAAACAATGAATATCTGTTATGTTTAATCATGATCTGTTCTAAACATCTTATTTCGGCTTTAATTTCAGGTGAAAATAAATACAGATATAGGTTTAACTACAACCACGCTCTCCCGTAGACGTATTGCCACCTTTCTGATCAATTAAACAACATTTCTAAGTCAACATAGTCATGTAATATTAGACAGATTTTAGTTGATAACACAATAATACACACATACACACAGTAAAAGTAATAAAGTCACATTTCAATCAATCACAACACATTCTATTGCATTTAGATATATAGCTCTGTTAAGATTTCTGTCTCTCACGTGGTGTGACGTCATAGAACCGATATACAAATTTACGAGTTGCATCTGCTATTCCGTAACTGTTAACACCGAATAGCAAAAACACAAAATAATGTCATATTTGCGGGTGCATGTCTTTATTTTAACGTCCGTGTAACCACCCTGAAAGTGGCTCATGTGAGCCGAAAGCTTAAAATTAGCATTAAAAATATGCAAATTTTGGATAATTTTTGTCTTTATTTTCACCTGAAATTAAAGCTAAATTATGATGTTTTGAACGGCTCATGATTAAACATAATAGACATTTATTTTATGCTATATTTAACGTTAAGCCTGGTTAGTACTTAGATGGGTGACCACTTTGGAATACCAGGTGCTGTAAGCGTTTATTGACGGATGTGTTTTGTGGATGTCGGCTCGGAAAATGAAATCGGTAAGCCGAGTTGCAATTCCAGTCGAACACTCTGCATTCACTTACGCACTGGTACTATTGGGAAAGGTATTAATCCGTCTCTTCCCTCCAACGAGAAAAAACTAGGGAAACGAGAAAAAAAGTATATATAGGTATTTCTGCCCGGCCATGGAAACCAAGTCTATATAACCATAAACAATCTTTTCCAGAAACCTATCTGAAATATCAAAACGGTTTCTGGAAACATTTTTGAGAACTAAAAGACAGAAATCTCTGCAACAGATTGAATGGAAGATTATCGGTCAATCAGTCATGTCTCTTTCGAGACATGATCGCCCAAAGCGTGTTTCACGTATGTCCCTAAACTGACTGACTGAATATAATAGTTGGAAACATGATTAAGGCTTCTACAGGGTATAAAGTGGGGGGCCCGGTTTTTATTGTTTTGAAGTAATAAACTGATCCCCCACTAATTACTACTTAATAATATAATACATATCTCCCCGCTCTCTAAGTAGGAGTCAAATAACAGGACAGATTGGGTTCTGTAGCCTTGGTCGGCAACAAGTCTACCGCAGAAAGCAATGACAACCTACTGCGGGATAAACCTCTGCCCAGTCAGTCTTGTCTCTTTCGAGACATGATCGCCCGAGCGTGTTTCACGTATGGCACTTAACTGACTGACTTATGCCTTGTGTTTGCGTAATATTTCCCCAGTTTATAATATATATATATATATATATATATATATATATATATATATATATATAATAAATAAATATAGTAAATATCGTTAATATATAGAAAATAGAATTTTCCGTTGCAAAGAATAAATGTTATTATTAATTTGAAAAAAAAACATGCATTACATACACTTGATTAAATTATATTTTATCTATCACTCTTTAAAATAGGCCTTGAGTAGAAATATGTGAGACTGATCTTCAGCGCAAATGCTGACTGCAATCGAATCAAGTATTAGCATCGTTATAAAAAAAAACATGAACATAATTTAATTATTCCAGCTACCAAACCATTTTTTTTCAACCAAATGTTCATATTCAACTATAATTACACTCTTCGTAAATTATGAAGACTTTGTAAGGAATCGTGAAAATACGAAGGATAGCATCGTAGTTTTCGGAATGATTCATTTCGCAAAAGCTTAACAAAAATAAAATAAAATAATGATTTTCCTTCTTTATTGATCCTTACACAAGCAGAGAAATTTCCAGCAAAAAAAGAAATTTATACTTATTCTCAAATTTGGTAATGAATCTGATTTCAAAATAAAATTTCAAAATTTACAGTTTACAATATACTCTAAATATTTGGCAGGTTTCAGACGTACATTTAAAATAAAATTAAAAAAAAACGACTGACCGGATTCATTCTCGTTTTTCATCTGGGTTCAATTGGGATTTCTTTTTTTTTTTTAATTCTTCAATATTTTAAAACAATGCCAAAAAAGAAAACAGTGGGAGGCGGAGGCCAGGTGATATTTACTCTTCTCCCCCACTTAAGAGAGATGTGACACAAAGTCTTTTTTTTAATTTGGGGAACCTGAGCGCGTACGCCCAGGTACTGGTCAAAACATTACCTATCCACCGCGGTGATAGGTTCAAAACCGGTCTAAACTGGTCTTAAACCAGTTTATTTTGGTCATTTTGGACCCCAGTCGAAAGGCCGGGGTCCATGTGATATTTACTCTTCTCCCTCACTTAAGAGAGATATGACACAAGGTCTTTTTTTAATGTGGGGAACCTGAGCGCGTACGCCCAGGAACTGGTCAAAACATTACCTATTCACTGCGGTGGATAAGTTCAAACTGGTCTAAACTGGTCTAAACTGGTCTTAAACCGGTCCTAAACTGGTCTTATACGGTCATTTTGGACCCCAGCCTTCCGACTGGGGGCCAGGTACTAAATCTTAATAACGTTGAGTCTTAATAGATATTCTCTTTGCTTCCAGAGAGTTGGGGTCCTAAGTTTATTGTATATAGACTCCAACGCCTGAAAGAGAAACATGGAGTGTAAAGCAGACAGCACAGTAAACTAGTTTACACTTAAGTCGGTTACACCATTTCTTCTACTTATCAGATATTCAGTAATTTCTGACCCGGAAGTGTTAAGAAGATGAACCGGGCGAGCATCCATTTTGAGACTTCTTAATGGCATGTGTTGTTTAATTCTGCTATCTTACGTTGGGAAGTCCTTCCTGTGTAGACATTACCACAAATGTGATGTGGAGGAATCCTTTCGCATAGACGGAAAAGCAGAAGTATCAAATTGTACTCTAATCTGAGCAGAGAAATAACAAGAATTAACTTCTCTAGAAATTTGCGTAGCCAGTATCTCAGCACATCAACCAACATAAGGAAGCCTTGAATAAACTGGACACTTTTCCACAGTACGCGGCTTTTCCTTACAAAAACTGCTGATTTTCTCACGCATTACACAATTCATCACATCACTAGGATATCCGTTTTTGGATAATCTTTGTTGGTTTAAACAAGTGTGATTACAAATCAAAAATAGAACAGTTACTTGACGATCACATCAAATTAAAAGAAAAAGACACACCAGGAAACCTACTACTCAGTTAAAAGCAAAACCTAATAAAGTAGTCACAGCTAACAATGCGGAATAAAAAAATCTAAAACTTACTAAAATAATTGGAGACTGTAAACCAGGATACATTTATGTTTTATCAAAATACAAGCGTATCTTCCCACTCAGCCCTATAATATTTCAAGTTTCCACTCCTATATACCAAGTAACTAAAATGAGAAATTAATTAATTACACCATACATACATAAAAAATACAGCATTAAACCATCTCTTGAACTTATAAAAATATTAAAAACTGAAATAATAATAGCATCACCTGTCATTGAAAATCTGTCCACTAACGTTCCAGTTAAAGAAACCATTGACATTATTATAAAAAATATATAATAATAATTCTCTGCTACCATTAAAAATGAAACCTAATGTGGATCCCGGGAATGGGAACCGCACAAAATAAAGGAACAACAACCAGAATTGAAGATAGAAAAATAAGTATATTAAACGTAAAGAATACAAACTTGAACGCAGGTTAGTAATCCAAGAATACAGTTAGTAAGCCGGAAATATACAATGTCTCTGAAGTGAAGCCGTAGTAGAATTAGTATATCCCCATCGGAAGCTGACGGGTGAATCATAATAATATTCTGCCGAGTGAAGCTCAGCGCTACTATGAACAACGGACGCTGTATCTCTCGGTATCTTCGGTATCTCGTGGATCTCTTGATATCTAACGTTATCTCACGTCTTGTTTCTGTGCCGACCCTCACAAAGCGAGCGGTGGGGACGGAATCCCAACCATAGTCTTAAAGAAATGTGCGCCTGAACTCTCCTCTGTCCTTTCTAAGCTCTACAACCTCTGCCTATATGCTTTCTGCTTTCCTGCCTGTTGGAAATCTTCCTCTGTAGTTCCGATATTCAAAAATTCTGGAGAACACTTGGACCCCGCAAACTAACGCCCTATCAGCCTTCTTCCGATCTTTGGCAAAGTCTTCGAAGCCATTATCAACGCCGAGGTGGTTCTGCATCTGACAGCACACAGGCTCCTCTCGGACAAGCAATATGGTTTCCGCTTCACCAGGTCTACTGCTGATATGCTAAAGTCATCACCGAGCACATATACCAGGCACGCGACAGGAATGGCGAAACCCGAACCGTTGCATTGGATATATCTAAGGCGTTCGACAGAGTTTGGCATGCTGGCCTTCTATGCAAACTGCGGAGCTATGGTATAACTGGACATTTGTTTGAACTAATCCAGTCATTCCTCTCTAACCGCACAATGAAGGTGGTTTTAAACGGACATGTCTTCCAGAACTACGAACGCAGGTGTCTCTCAAAGCTCCATCTTAGATCCTACGCTCTTTCTGATATACATTAATGATCTCCCTGATTCCATAAGATCCCAAGTAGGTATGTACGCCGATGACACCACAGTTTACTCTCGCCTCGACCAAAAATCTGGTGTGGGTGACAAAGCTAACCTCGCAGCCGAGATTGAAAAAGACCTCCAATCTGTAGTGGACAGGGGTAAGAAATGGCTCGTACATTCTAATGCTTCTAAAACGAAGCTACTCTAAATTAACCATCATAGACAATCACACCTATCTCCCATTAGCATGGACCAGGCTTGCCTCCCAGTGAGTAAAACACTGCGCCTCCTTGGTCTCACACTTTCAGCGTACCTCAAATGGAATGACTATATCAAATCCATTGCTAAATCCGCTGCTATGAAAGTCGGTTCTCTGTGCAGGGCCCGGAAGTTTTTTTCCGTTTAAATCTATCCTGCACATATATAAATCTACCATCCGCCCGTGCCTTGAATACTGCTGCCATATCTGGTCGGGTGCCCCTGCGATTCTCCTCGGGCTTCTCGATAAGGTACAGCGAAGGGTCTGTAATGTGATAGATACCAACTTGGCAGACCGCCTGCAGTCTCTCTCCCACCGGCGCGACATGGCTTCTCTGTGTCTCTTCTATAAATACTTTCACGGCTTCTGCTCCGATGAACTTAGATCACTGTTGCCCCCTAGATACGAATTTGCACGAGATACTAGATTAGCAACTAGATCCCACCCTTTTACAGTGAAACCGATAAAATGCAACTGCAACTTCTACTCCAACAGTTTCTTTTCTCGCACTTCCTGAGTGTGGAATTCTCTAGCACATGATTGTTTCCCCGACGGCTACAATAGACACCTCCTAACACACTAACTCGCTCCCATTCTTTCAAACACTCTTCCCATCTGCCCAACCCTCATCCTCGGTATCCTTACGCATCTATCACCTTCCTCCTGACATTTCCTATGTCTAACCACTCCTTCTCTTTACCGTCCCCTATGTAGCCCCATGCGCAATAATCGCAGTGGAATGCCTTGCTTGGGGTGAAATGAAAAAAAAAAGAGTATATGTATCCTCTAGACGAGTTTCTTATCCTGGAAAAAGGGGAGACCCCACAACACCTTAAATACTAAAAAGAAACAAATTTTAATCTCTACCGCTCATATACATAACTGGACATTTGTTTGAACTAATCCAGTCATTCCTCTCTAACCGCACAATGAAGGTGGTTTTAAACGGACATGTCTTCCAGAACTACGAACGCAGGTGTCTCTCAAAGCTCCATCTTAGATCCTACGCTCTTTCTGATATACATTAATGATCTCCCTGATTCCATAAGATCCCAAGTAGGTATGTACGCCGATGACATCACAATTTTGGTCCAGGCGAGAGTCTCGCCTGGACCAAAAATCTGGTGTAGGTGACAAAGCTAACCTCGCAGCCGAGATTGAAAAAGACCTCCAATCCGTAGTGGACTGGGGTAAGAAATGGCTAGTAAATTTTAATGCTTCTAAGCCACTCTCAATTAACCATCATAGACAATCGCACCTATCTCCCAGAAGCATGGACCAGGTTTGCCTCCCAGAGAGTAAAACACTACACCTCCTTGGTCTCACACTTTCAGCGGACCTCAAATGGAATGACTATATCGAATCCATTGCTAAATCCACTACTATGAAAGTCGTTCTTTGTGAAAGTCGTTCGCTTGTGAAATGAAAAAAAAAAAGAGTATATGTATCCTCTAGACGAGTTTATTATCCTGGAAAAAGGGGAGACCCCACAACACCTTAAATACTAAAAAGAAACTAATTTTAATCTCATATAATTAAAGTACATATGCAACGGGATGTCGTTTCAATTGAATCAGTTCTGGTTCCAGCTTTCAACAACATCAACATGGCCAATCTAGAAAATAATATATTTATTACCCTCCATCTACTTCCGATATGTAGAGGATGTTCTCATATTAGTTAAAAACATTGAAGAAAAAATGGAAACCCAAAACATACTAACTTAGCAATGATAAAAAAAAACCTTTCCTTGATATTTTAATAAATACAAACAATAATATATTTACTACTTCCCCATTTTACCAACCAGCAAAAAAACAACAACACTTGAACTAAAACAATTTAACAGCGAAAGTTATAATTATTATAAAATAGCAATTATACACAATTTAATTAATATAGAACAGTTTAACTACTCGATAAAAATCATTTTTACCTTTGACTAAAAAAAATATTAAGCAGACTCTTATTAATAACGACTTCCAAACCACATTGTAGATGAACAAATAAGACGATATGTCAAAAGACATTAACACACATCAAAATAGAATATGCTAATTCAACACAAGTCGCCAAATATATCAAACTGCTATATTGCATCCAGATGAACGATAACTACAAACAAGATGAAAACATCATAAAAAACTAATTCGTACTAACATATATTCCACGAATAAAAATGAAACAAATATATTAATAATATATTATCAAAATACAATATTACCCACGTCTATTGAACAGGTGAAGAGGCTCATCCCTTGTTCCCTGTTTAGGATGTGGTTTCCGGCTTTCTCTTTTCCAAACTTTTTATAATTTTCTTTTTCTCTTTTTTTTTTTTCAATTGGAGTTGATAGTCTAAACTATCGCCCGGTTCACACTCCACCCACGTCTATTGAACAGGTGAAGAGGCTCATCCCTTGTCCCCTGTTTAGCGTGTTGTTTTCGGGCTTTCTCTTTTCCAATCTTTTTACGCTTTTCTTTTTCTTTAAATTGGATTAGATAGACTAAACTATCGCCCGGTTCACACTCCACCCACGTCTATTGAACAGGTGAAGAGGCTCATCCCTTGTTCCCTGTTTAGGATGTCGTTTCCGGCTTTCTCTTTTCCAGTCTTTTTACTCTTACGTAGCCCCCTGCGCATCAGTGGCGTTACCGCCTTGCTCGTGGTGATATAATTAAAAAAAAAGAAAAGAAAACAATTTAATTATTCGTAATAACTCTTCCCCATCAACTGTTGTATTACATATAACCAGCAATATATATCAATTCATATTTCCTTTAGGTAATGTATCTCAGATAAAAATATAAAGTATATATGTGGGATTTAAGATAGCTACATAAACAAGACGTCTTAAATTACATATATCTGACCATGCATGCATTTCAAGACACCTACAACAATATTCCTGTTTACATTTAAAATATAAAGAATGATCGACAACACAACTATCCTACACCAAAAAAAAAACAACAAATTAGAACGACAGATTGTCGAGGCAATATAAAACTTAAACCGTCACTGAATAGAATCAGTTGAGAATACTGTAGTAATATTCTAAATTTTTTTTATAAAAAGAACAATTTTTTTTCATGCTTTAATACGTGCATGTCCATGACATTCTTCTTCTTCTTCTATGTGCCCTGTCCCTTCAGGACGTAGGCGATCATGGATCTCCACGTCTCCCTATCCCTTGTGGCTCTTAGTATGTTTGCTCCTGTTGCTCCTGGCAACCCCCGTTCCGTCATCCACCTGATCAGACTCTGCAGATATGTTATCCGCTGCCTTCCTCTGTTTCTCCTTCCTTCTATCTGACCAGTCAGTATCAGGTTCTCCAGGCTCTCCTTCCTCATTGCATGTCCCAGGAACTTCAGTTGTCTCTTCCTGATGCTCAGCATCAATTTCCTTTTGTTGCCATTCTTTCTAACGCTTCGTCGTTGCTTGTATGCTCAGTCCACGATATCCGTAGCATCCTTCTGTAGAACCACATTTCGGCCGCTTCCAGTTTTTTCCTCATTTTCGATGATATTGTCCAGCATTCACAGCCGTACTGAAGAACTGACATCACGTAGCAGTCTAGCACTCTTTTCTTCGTTTCTATTGAGATCTTCCTGTGTGTTAGTATTTTGCTCATCTTCTGGAACGTGTCCTTTGCCATGCCAATTCGCCTTCGGATCTCCGTGTCGCACTTTCCATCTCCTGTTAGAAAACTTCCTAGGTACTTAAATTCTTGGACTTGTTTGATTCTGTTATCCCCCACCTGTATTTGGCATTTTGGGTTGTATCTTTTGCTGATGACCATGCACTCAGTTTTCTTAAAGTTTATTTGTAGTCCCTTCTTGTCACTCTCCACTGCTACTTTCTGTATGAGATCTTGGACAACTGAAAGAAAATTCCATAGTGGATAATTTTAATGAACGCTAAGCATAACTGTTAATCGTTTCCTTTAAAGCAGAAAAAATTAGAGTAATGCATAGCAACACAATATTATGGCTATTTTCTTACTACTACTTGCACCTTTGAAGATGAACTCAGAAGGAGATTGAAAGTTCTTGGGAACTTGAGTAATGTAAAATAACATCTTTACGGCGCATTTCTCACATCTTTCTATTATAATACACTGAAGGTTATTCGTGATTTTGAATGGATTCTATTCATAATAAACAGATATCGTACTTGTAATTTATTTACTCAGACATTTTTTTAATCGTATCACACCTAGCAAGGCGATAACGCCACTGATGTGCAGTGAGCTACATAAGAGTAAAAAGATTAGATAGGAGAGAGTGAAGAGAAGGACGAACCAGTTAGAAAGGAGCAAGAGAAGGATCGGAATACAGGTGTGATGACAGTTGCAAAGGTGGAGAGAAAGGAAAGGATATACAGGGTGGTGAAGAAAGAACTAAAGTCAAATGGTTAAAACATGAGTATTAACATTGCATTTAAATTCCTGGAAGTTGTAGCCGTCAGGAAAGCAAGAATATGGAGGCGAGTTCCACAGGCGGGAAGTGCGAGAAAAGAAGCTGCATGAGTAGAATTGTCGCCTGCATTTGGTTGATCTAACTGTGAATGGGTGAGACCCAGTTGCCAGTCTGGTTGCACGAGTAAACACCTGTTGCAGAGGAACCAGTGACTTAAGTTCGTTGGAGCAGAAGCCATGAAAGTATTTATAGAACACACAAAGGAAAGCCACATTACGTCGGTGGGGAAGTGGCTGGAGTCGAACCACCAAACCGGTACCTATCACATTACTGATTTTCCTTTGCCTATCAAGAAGACTGAGATGAATGTCTAAAAAAGTAATTTACTGCTTAAATCTTTCTTTCTTTCTCGCGCTCTCTCTCTCTAGCTCTCTCTCTCTCTCTCTCTCTCTCTCTCTCTCTATCTATCTATCTATCTATCTATCTATATATATATGTATATATATAATAATAATATTAACTATAGCAACAACAATAGCAATAGTAAGAGAACTAACCCTACCAAAACTACTATTAATCAAGCCATAAACACGGATGGAAAATAAGGGGAAGCAAAAAAAGAAACAAAAGAAATACATGAACAAAAAAGTCAAGCACTCGTAAGAAAGAAAAAACCCAAGACGAAAACCCTAACACTAAAGCGCTCAATACGAAAGTAGAGCAAACAAAGACAGAAAATCTAAGCAAGAGCCAACAACCGACCACGGTTTCGCCTAACGGGTCGTCAGAGGCAATTTCCCTGACGAGCCGTGAGGCGAAACCGTGGTCGGTTGTTGGCTCTTACTTAAATTTTCTGTCCTTATATATATATATATATCCATGTGCAAATTTATTCAAACATCGGCTTTAGTTTTTTATCTTTCACCATAACGTCAGTTTTAGACCCTCTAAAGTTACAGGATGTAATCGATTTCTATTTTTTACTCAAATTATGTCATTTCAAGCAGTGTACAGTAATATGACTGTCTTTTCGAAGTGTATGATGAAATTTATGTGGTCTTGAAAAATATTGCGTCATCCGTGATTGCATCAGTTGTTTATCAAACCCAAACACTATTGCCTAATATCGGTCTTACCGCCATTGTTTGCGATGGACGTTACTCAGAGAAAGCGTACGAAAATTGAAACACTGCACGAACACACCGGCAAGCTTTACAGGAGATCACTGACATTTTTGGTGTCAGCTACTCAACTGCCAGTTATGTCATCAAGGTGAAAAAACAAACTGGATCCATCAATCCCAAACGTAAATGAAAATGTGGTAGAAAGAGAAAAACAACGCCAAGGGACAAGGTATACGTGATCAGGGAAAATGTGAAAGATCCGGAGAAGACATTATTCGTTTTGTTTCAACTAATTTGATGAATAGTGTATATAAGCGTTTCTGTACTTACATACCAACTCAAACAAACATTTTCCTCATATACATCTAAACGTATTTATAAATGGAACTTTGACTCTGTGTGTGTGTGTGTGTGTGTGTGTGCATCCGTTACCTGTAGACTCCGAAACGGCTGAACCGATTTTCTTGAAAATTTACACAGTTGGACTATAAGCGTCTGCGAGTGTTCTTAGCTAGGTTTTGTGTCGAGGTACCCCCGATAAATATCGACAATCGATAATCAAAAAGTTGTGTTATTTAAGGAGTGGTCCGATTTTTATCAAATTTGATACAATCATAGACAAAACATAAGAAACGATATTCAGAAGTTTCAAGGTTGCAGTTCATACAATAGTGCAGAAAATCGATAATACATATATATAAAAGGCAAGATGTTTGTGTGTATGTCTGTTTATCTGCCTGTATGTCTGTATATTGTTCAGCCCTTTTATTTTAGTTTTTGCTTCGGATTTGGCTCTAAGTAGGTACAATAGTAGTTCTTAGTCTCAGCCATGATACCATTTAATCAGAGGACTTATTTAGCCTTCAAAATTCAGTTTACGACAAAACAAACTTATTTGATATCGATACCAGGAAATCAAAATTTGACTTAAATCCATTCATTTTTCTTTCACTCTACGGTTTCGCTTTAACTAGAAACAACTATTGCTTTTTAGTCTTTCGTGCCAACGTCCAAAGTGTCTGAGCTCTATGACCATGGATTAGTTTTAAATCTTTCATTACACCTGAGCAACGCCGGGCTATACTGCTAGTTTAAAAATAAATACTTATTGCTTTAAAACGCGTGACACATATCTGACGAATAAGAATTAAACCGAAACATCATTTCAGTTTTGTCTCTTTGAAAATATTTTAACAGGATCTCTTAAAAATAATTTTTTTAACGCGATCCCTGAAAAAAGATTAATAAAAGTGAATCTTGTTAGATAGAGACACGTTTCCTATTTTGTCCTTTACTTTCTTCTATCATATAATCATGTACGTGTGTTTGCTTTTATATCTATGTGCTTATATTTGTCATACGTGATACACGCTTAGGCGATCATGTCTCGCAAGAGACATGACTGACTGGGTAGACTGGGTAGAAGATTATGTTGTCATTGCTTTCTGCGGTAGACTGGTTGCCGACCAAGGCTATAGAACCCAATCTGTCCTGGTATGTGACTCCTACTTAGAGCGGGGGGAGATATGTATTATATTAGTAAGTCGTAATTAGTGGGATCAGTTTATTACTTCAAATCAATAAAAAACCGGCCCCCCACTTTATGCCCAGTAGAAGCCTTAATCATGTTTCCAACTATTATATTCAGTCAGTCAGTTAAGTGCCATACGTGATACAGGCTTTGGGCGATCATGTCTAGAAAAGAGCATGACTGACTGGGCAGAACATTATCCCGCAGTAGGTTGCCATTGCTTTCTGTGGTAGACTGTTTGCCGACCATGGCTATAGAACCCAATCTGTCCTGCTATTTAACCCATAACTGGAAGGAAGAGACGGATTAATACCTTTCCCAAGGGTATTTGCGCGTATACAATGGATTCAACTGGAATTCGAACTCGGTTCCCCGTTCCGAGTCGATATCCACTCTACCACAACGCACATCCAAATCTGATCTATATTAGTACGTTTTTGTTAGGGTATGGAAAATGACTATTTCTACTCTTTGTGTAATAGCATTAAAATATTCAATATTTGCATGATGCGTCGTGCAAACACGTCGCTTTCTCTCTACGTTCATCAGTGTTATTCTTGTTTAAATAAATTAAACAAAATATCAGCTTCTACAAACAAATGCTCTAAGTGTTGATTTAAAAGCCGCAAGATTTGTTGAGGGTTTGGTATTTTGGACATCGCTGTGTGCATAAAACCAAGAGGAAAGAAAGGAAAAGAAAATCACAAAAAATGATTCTTAAACGGGTTCAATGCGATGCATTTGTGCCAAAGTAGCGTCATTCTCGTGGGGTATTTCGTGACTTCTTCGACTGAAATTCTCAGCAGTTACCAGACAACTGGGCGCGACGCCTTAGAGCAAATGGGACCCAGGATACCCAAACCGATATTGCTAAGAGAAGGGAGAAACTACATTATCGATGTATGTATGTGAAGGGACTGCTAAAAACGTAGAAAAATAGGGTTCGTACAAATTCTTTAAAAAATGGTAATAAATACCCGCTGGGTTGGTTGTTTGGTTGTGTTGTTTAGTGGCAAATCAACCTCTCTTTGTTATTTAATGGCGAAATATAAATATTTTGTACTGAATTTTAGGATTTTAACTAGATAAGTTTGCAAACCTAGAAAATGTTTTAGATTGTAAGATTATTTTTTAGATAATAATGAATTAGTGATATACGTCTTACCATTTAATCCATATCCGGGGGGTATAGGCGAATTCGTACCTTTCCTAATTGTATTTGCTACTGAATGAGTCTAACCAACCCAACTGAAATTCGGCTTTCCGATGAACAATTCCGAACCATTATCGATTACACCACCCACACGTTCAAACTTACAGCACATGGTATTCTCAATTCTCATCCACCTATTCTATTGTTGTGGAGGCTAGTATTTGTGCTAAAGTCGGTCTTAATAGGTTCGACGTACAAAACGTTAGGAACTTGGTATAATATGCATTACGCAGTGTAATCTTGTCAGGTCGCTGACTACTTTCGTATTCGACTAACTGTAGTCTACTATCGTCCAACATCAACTGACCCTCGTTCCTCTTATTACTCCTATTTAAATTAGGTGGGAGAGTCTACTCACTATAGAATAAGTGTGTTTCACCATAACAACTGTTACTACCCAGGGTAAAAGTATGCTTTCTAGCTATTCAAATGTACTATGCTGTCAAAAATGCAGCAGAACATTTGAGAGGATTATATATATCACTTCCTGACAATATAATTTTTGCAACAAATATTATAAGTCACTGTTAAAGAGCAAAAACGCGGCAAGAGATTTTATAATTCTTATAAAAGAGAATGGACAGAGCCGACACTGCCTTGTTATTGTCTCTCTAATGAACTGAACCGACGCTGACTTGCTATTATCTTTCTCTCTATGTACGTGAAAGGAGGAACACACACACACACACACACACACACACACACACACACACACACACACACATATATATATATATATATATATATATATATATATATAATGGGCTTTATTATAGTGGATTTTCTAAGCATTGCTTAGATGTGGCACAAGGTCGAAAGTATGGGGTACTCAGTGAGGATCCAACTCACTTGTAATGGGTACTAGCAAGACAAGCTTGCTAAGCGTTACACACTTTATTCATAAACAATATTTTATGAAAAATCTCTCTGCAGACCTGGACAACGCAACGGGAACAACCTTTTCATTCTTTTATTTAATGACCATTTCACCCCAAATTTCACCCCAGGGAGTTACTGTGCGAGAAAACAGGTTATAAGGGATGCCTCAGAAACGATACGAGGTTGATGAAATTTAGGAAGGTGATTGGGATTTAATGAGGTAGAAGATGGCAACTGACGTCGAATTTGGAGATTGTATCTATCAGGGAGCAAGGGAGTTCCACTAGTGGGAAGTGCGAGAATAGAAATGATTAATTAAAATTCATGGTTACCTTTGACTATTTTGAGGGCAAAAGGCCGGGAACTAAATTTTACCAATTTTGTACCACGAGTAAATTTATGTGGTTGGGGTACCAGTGAAAGAAACTCGTCAAATAAGAAGCCGTGAAAATATATTTTTTTCTTGAAATAATTGTTTCACTCCAAGCAAGGCAATACTGCCCCCAGTGCGCAGAGGGCTAAATAAGAGAGGAGTGAACGGTTACATCGGAGGAGGGCGAAGAGAAAGAGGAACCGGTTACAGGGGGTTTCAGAAAAATGGCAAGAAATAAATGGGAATACCCGTGTGAAGATTGTTGCGAGAATAGAGTGAAAATAGGGAACAAGATAAGGCCAATAAACATCTCCTAACACACTAACTCGCATCCATTCTCTCAAACACTCTTCCTATCCACCCAACCCTCAGCCTCAGTATCCTTACCTGTCTATCACCCTACTACTGACATTTCCTATATGTAACCACTCTTTCTCTTTACCTTCCCCTATGTAACCCCTTGCACCATAGTAGCAGTGGAATGGCTTGCTTGGGGTGAAATGATTAGAAATAAAAAAAAAGAAACTTCCCGACTGTCTAATTCCCTTCCGCTTCTCCGACAGCTACAATCTCCAGGAGTTTAAATGTAAGATCAATAGACACCTCCTAACACACTAACTTGCATCCATTCTCTCAAACACTCTTCCCATCTACCCAACCCTCAGCCTCGGTATCCTTACCATCCTTCTGACATTTCCTATATCTAACCACTCTTTTTCATCACCTTCCCCTATGTAACCCCTTGCGCAATAGTGGCAGTAGAATGTTTTGCTTGGGGTGAAATGATTAAAAAAATATGAGGTGTTAGGGAAAGGAGAAGAAAAGGTCGGGAGTCAAACTGATAAGGGATGGCAACTGGCATTGCATTTAAATTCTTGACGGTTGTAGCTATCAGGAAAACAAGTATACGGGAGGAAGATCCACAGACGGTAAGTGCGAGAAAAGAAGCTGCATTTGGTTGTTTTATCTGTAAAATGGTGGGACTTTGTTGGCAGTATGTTTGCCCGAGTAAATTCTTGTAGAGGGGCACCAGTGAGTTACGCTCGTCGGAGCAGTGAAAAGACAGAGGGAAGCCTCATCCAGACGGTTTGAAAGTGAGTAAAGTTGATTAGCTAAATCAGAATCGAATACGTTGCAGATCCTAATTTGGATTTTCTCGAAATGAAAAGCAGAATCACCCGACTAGATATTGCAACCGTATTCAATGCACGGACGTATGTTAGACGTGATTTTCCTGGCCCGACGCAGTGACGCCATCTTCTTAGCGATAGATTCAGCTACAGTCAATTGATTAAAACAAGTGCTTGTATAGAACTTCACTGATGTTTGCTTGGTTTGACAGACACCAAAAAAAAAATAAAGTCTGGATTGATTGAGTGATTCGTTTTATTTTTTTCTCAGCTTGTCAACTCACAGCAGGTTATTAAAAACCAATAAATAATTTTAGGTGGTAAGATATTTTACACATCCTGACAAATCATCGTTAATACATGTATTCATCATCAATGACATCAGGAGGTTGGCGAATTTATTAAGACAAGAGCGAAAAAAAACAATGTGGCAACATCTTCGAATATGTGAGGCCTACAAGGCAGAGTTAAGGTATAAAGATTAACGCTGTACGAATGACACATTTTCGTAATAAAAATTTATCGTAAATAATCAGGCCGGTAGATATAAATATATAATACTGTTTAATTAAAAACAGAATATCAACTTAAATATGAGTATCGATAAAAAAATAATGTTCAAATAATTCATTTCAAAATTATCGGTTGTTTATAATCAAGTTTCGTTAATTTCCGTAACATATATATATATATATATACTTTTTTTAAGGTTGCGTTTCAAGGAGTCTATTGGAATCTTTTTCAAACAATACGAAGGCTTCCACTAAAGCTAAAAATGTTTATGCCTTCATGTGCCATTTTTTTTAGATTTCAGGTTCCTTGTATTCATTTCAGGATCGGTGTCTTTTAATAGTTTTTAAGGTCGTCAAAAATAGATTAGAATCTCCACGGACTGACATGTGGGCTTTGATCACGACGTCTGGACAATTAGCTTTAACTGTACTGTTTATGTGTGTTGTAAAATCCCCGAAATTCTTAGAGATTCTATATCTATAGCCGGATCTGCATGATGTCCATGCCATTTTCTTGCAGTTTCTTTCCCGTAAAAGTTATTATTATGATTATTATTATGATTATTTTATATCTCACCTATATTTTATATATCATCCATCGGTCTTGGAAGGTACGTTAAGCTGCTAACTTTCTCAACAATCTCCTTTGAATATATATATAGTCATCCGCAGACAGATCTGTTTCACTGTATCACAGCTCATCAGTACGGTTAGACTCCGATTGCTTTTAACCCAAAATTGAAACCCGACCGAATTGGCGTCAGTCGGCGATTCTACCTCTGAGCTATGGGCGCTCGATAGAAGAAGACAGACTTTTTAGCGTGTATATTATCATTATAAACGTCCAGTAGCTGAGAATGTTCTAATTCATTGCTGAATGAACAATATATATATATATATATATATATATGTGTGTGTGTGTGTGTGTGTGTGTGTGTGTGTGTGTGTGTGTGTGTGTTGCAGATCAGATACACATCAAATATAGATCGAAATCCGACAGGATGATAAAATAACGAACAAACAGGAAATGTATAGTGTCTATCAGGTTTCACTTGTAGTGAAGTTTCATCAGATTCTTGAGAGATAACAGAGAGAAAAGGCAGAAACTCTGGTATGTATGGGTTAGTTCTCATGAGTCACTCGCGTATCACATTAAAACCGGAGATAATTCTAGATTTATGTACGTTTGTGAAAACTTTTGTACGTATTAGCGGACACTAGATGGTAATTTATATTAGGAGTTGTGTATGTGATTCAGTCAAATGGGATTTCTAGTGTCTTCACTTTCATGCGGTCATCCAGCACAGCCCGTTGTCACTTTATTCTAATCTGGAACTGATCGTTTTAAGCCTGTTAGATTCTTTAAGAACAATAAAAGTGTCGATGTAATTTAATGTTTTAGATGTACGTTTATAGTTAGCAATAAAGTTATTATTAAATTTCCAAAGAAAAAGAATAATCTTAGATTTTAATGAGGGAGACTTTATTGAATTCAAAGTCTCAAACTCTGACGAAGGTTTAGAAGTTTTTTTAAATTTTTCTGTTAGATTCCTATACCTTTTCTAGTTGTTCTTCCTTTTATCATATATATATATATGTGTGTGTGTGTTTGTGTGTGTGTTTGTGTGTGTGTTTGTGTGTCTGTGTTTGTGTGTGTGTCTGTTTTTTGTCTGTTATATATAGGTACCACAAAACAATCGTATAGTATAAAGGAAAAAGGCCCCAAACTAAATAAAAACAAAGTTTTATCGGCAAAATGTTTATACTATCACTAAGAGGATAGATCAAAGCATTTTTTTAATTATTTTTTAATTTTTTTAATTATTTCTAACAGGTTCGATATTTTTGTAGAAAATCTTTTTTTCTTACGTCAGTACGTGATATTTATCATTATAAGTTCACGTGATTTAAGGGTTGTCTACACTTAAATATAAAATTAAATTCGTATATTTTTGTCGCCTATGGCCTCCTTACTTGACAGCTTCCGGTTGTCATTACAGCTGTCATCGCCTGAGATAAACTCTGATACCCGGACTACCGTAACTGATAAACGCTTTCACCGAATTTTTCAGAGAGTAAGCAAGTACAATTGTTTGAAATCAGATAAAGGTAAGTTTTAATTTTAAAAAAATGACTTCAATAACGTGTCAGCGACGTATATGTTATTTTTGCCAGATCTTTAAAACATAAATGTGGCTACTGTTTACGTAAATGTGACGATCAATCAAAAAAATGTCGGTACGTTTAATTTTTTTTTTTATCTGAAGAATTCTAGATTCCAATCAATATAACTTCGGTTTAAAATACGCCAGTTTATTTTGCTTACTGGAATTACTAAATCTAATCTGACTTTAAATTAAACCTAATTTTAAAGCTAAAATATAACTTATTTATTTTAAAAATTTAATTTTAAAATCAAGTATCGAAAATTTATACTGAAAAGTGGAGGTACCTAGTTATATATATCGAGAGAGAGGTACAGACACACACACACATATATGCGTATATACTCTTACATTTTCTGTTTGTATGAAAGGGTGCAATGAAGAAATTGCTATTATTTCATATTTTAATTTTGCGGATTTATTTAATAAACAGTGTAGTATGGTCAGTTGGGCATCGTCAGTGGGACAATAAGTACCATGACGCAATTCACTCCGTAAAAATATTTGGAAACGGCATGCTTTACCGCTTCGTATTCTCCCCGGAAACTCCAGTACGAATATTTCAAAGTGTTTGGGTGTCAATCTAAGAAAAATGCAGACGAATTGGTAAAAGTTGGATAATATACCCAATCAACGTTATGGGGTTTGAAGTGATCAGTATTTATGGTGATCTTATTTCTCCATTCATCTTCCAACATATCCTCAACTCAAAATAAAGGCCTACATAAAATAACTTGAGGAGTTAGTGCTGCTGTGTTTCAAGAAGCTGGCTACTAGAAAACGTTATGTCTTGCAATAGTACTCTGTACCATGTCACACGAGCATAAAAACCCAGTAATGGTTGTTAGACAATTTCTGCGACCACGTCATCGCTTACATCTTACCACCTAACTCTCCAGATTGCAACCCATTGATTGTAATATGCCGGGCACAGTTGAGCGGGAGACCAAAAAAACTCCTCGTAACGACAAAAATGATTGTTGGTTGTTTTGTTTTTATGGCAAATCAACCTCGGCGGGTCATTTATTGCCAACTAAATTTTAGATATTTATTGCCGGTAATACATTTTTCTTTCAACAATTTGTTGTTTTTATATAAGTTTTGTGTCTAGTAATATTTTTTTCTTTTCGAGTATCAAGATTCATTGGGATTTCGTTTTAAGGGCAGGGTCCCCAAGACCTGCCCTGTTATTTAAACCATAACTGGAGAGAAGGGGCGGATTAATACCTTTCCCAAGGGTACCAGTGCTTAAGTGAATGCAGGGTATTTAACTGGAATTCGAACTCGACTCTTTCCGAGCGGATATCCACTACACCACAACGCACATCCATCACTAAACGCTTACAGCACCTGGTATTCCCAAGCCGTCACCTATCTAAGTACTGACCAGGCTTAACGTTGCTTCATTTCGGTGATCGAGCGAGAACCGGTGTATTTAACGTGATATGGCCGAAATCCTCGACAAAGATTAATTGAAGCCAAGGATTATGGCAGCATTCACCAGCTTAAACAAGGAGACCGTCCAGAAGAGCTTCAGAAGATTCCGAAGTCATCCAGAGGCCATGTTTGAAGCCAATGGTAATTTTATTGAATATATATACTCTTTAGTATCTTACAATAGTATCGTGTCATTTTGATATATATATATCTGTTGAAATAAAATGTCAATAGTATTTTCATTTTTGTAATGCATTCATCTCACCCTAGATATTACCCTGTTGTTTGTCATTTAAACCTTTTTTATGAAGTTTTTCATTTTTCTCTATCAAATTATTTCATTTAAGTGCCATACGTGATACACGCTTGGGCAATCATGTCTCGAAAGAGACATGACTGTCCGGGCAGATGATTATCCCGGAGAAGGTTGCCATTACTTTCTACGGTAGACTGGATGCCAGTCAAGACTATAGAACTCAATCTGTCCTGTTATTTAACCCATAACTGGAGAGAAGAGACGGATTAATACCATTCGCAATGGTATTTCCTAACGTAAGTGTAATGTAAGGTATTTAACTGGAATTCGAACTCGGCTCTCCGAGTCCTCCTTCCGAGTCGATATACATTGCACCACATCGCACATCCGTTTATTATCAAATTATTTATTCATCCATATTTTTGTTTCTCTCTCTCTCTCTCTCTCTCTCTATATATATATATATATATATATATGTCTACGGTCATATCTCGTTGAATATACCGGTTCTCGCTCGATCACCGAAGTTGAGCCTGTACTTAGATGGGTGACCGCTTGGGAAACCAGGTGCTGTAAAAGTTTCTTGACGGATGTGCGTTGTGGTGCAGAGGATGTCGGCTCGAAAAGGGAAATCGGTGAGCCGAGCTCCAATTCCAGTCGACCACTTACGCACTGGTTCCTGTGGGAAAGGTATTAATCGGTCCCTTCCCTCCAGTTACGGATTAAATAAGTGAGGTTTGTTGCTCATGCGATCCGTGGCGAACTTCTGCACCGATTGTTTTTTATCAGCAGTTCCAAAAAATGTGGATGTTGCTACACACGCCTTCACCACTTAAAACAATTATTTGTGTGGCAGTCTAACTTAGACACTCATACTTCGAAATCGACGGGGGAGAGTCCATAATATATATATATATATATATATATATATATATATATATATATATATAGAGAGAGAGAGAGAGAGAGAGAGAAATAAACAGTTCACCCTCAGAAAGACATACGCTGAATGGTTGTTTATACCCTGAATATGAATAACACTTCAGAAGTAGACATCTTTTATATGACAAAATAATAAATTTCTGTCTTTTTTTAACATTTTACTTACCATTACTTTAATGTTTTGCGTTATTTTATGGTGCATTTCAATAGAAAACTAGTTCTCCAGTAAAGGCGTCTTCGACAGAAAAGCAATCATGGCAAATGTAAAATTCTACAGAAAGAAAAGATGAAAGGTGTAAAAGGCAAATAGCAAAAACCAAACAAAAATGATGGAAAAAAAAGTCAATGAATGGTGGGAAAAACTGTTAGAATTAAAGAAAAAACTGAAAGGATAAAAAAAAGATCAGACGGAAGGATTGTAAAAGCTTAAGTAGAAAAATAAGCAGAGTGAAAAAAAAAATAACGTTTAGAGAAAATTATTTAAGTAAGTTGGAAGGACATAGCAAGAAGAAAATAAAGTTAAGGCAGCAAGAAAATGAATGATAAATATCAAAAAATGTTTTAAAAAATCGAGAAAATAAATAACAAAAGTAACATCTTAGTGACCAGGCTTCATTCGTCATATAAGCAATTTGTCTCCAAAGTCTACAATTTCTTGTATTTGTTGCGTGTTTCTGGTTATTTTCTAATTCAGTTTTGAAGAATTGGCGAAAGAAAAATCATAGATTTTATTCTGTGGATTTTTTAAAGTACCTCCCCTCGATTCAAAGATTAGCACAACAAAATCTTTCGACTTATTTTCATCCTCATTTGTTTTTATAGACGAGGAATTTATGATTGTTAATTATTAAATAAAACTGTGCAATGAAGAAATAGCTAGAAAATTTTGCGAGAATTAATGAAGCAATATATATTAAAAGAAAACTTCAGAAAAAATAGTACTAATCCTTTTATGAATCACTGGAAAACAAACGTGTAACCAAATTTGAAATAAAGAACAAAAAAGAAGCAAAAACTTTAAACAAAGATAAACAGCCAAAAAAGGTGGGGAAACAGATAAGCCGAAATAAAGATAGAATGAGCCCGTCAAAGAAAGATACATGGAAGAATCTAAGATGTGACAAGAGCGGTCAAAGTCCGAAATCTCTGCCAAGGCAGTACCGACAGCATCTCTGCCATTAACAAGAGATTATAGTTAAAATGAAAATGGCGGCAATGAAACTGACAGTTCTCAAGAGTGAAAATACAAAAAAGAAAGAAGAAAATGAAGAATGTAAAGTGAAATTAAAAATTAGGCTGGAAAAATTGCGGAATATATCGTTTTCACTTTTTGATATCCTAAAATTATATTTTTACTCATTTTTTTTTGTGTTTTTTTAAAATTCATATTGGAAATAATAATATTCTTACAAAATAAATTATGAGTTCAGAAAACGTAATGGTGAAAAGTAATCCAGGATAAGTAATTCTGAATATCTAATCAGTTCGTGTCAATCATGGAGCCAATCATCACTGAAAAGTTTATCTGAATCCATCCAACGGATTTTGAGATATCTTGGTCTGTAATATAACAAATCTGGCCCCACCCGAGGAAGTGATGCAAGCGATGGTGTTTTCCTGTCGGTGAAGGGAGCGGATGTCGTTTTGACCTTATTTCCGACAGCGGCGGAAATGGCTACAGAGGCAAACAGATCAGGTGTCTCTTAGAATTACGTGGGCGTTGCGTGGGCGAGGCAAAAACCGGAAGGAAAGTCCCGGTTCTAGAGGACTATATAAAGACCTCGAGACACGGATTCGCCAGTAGCAGAGAGCGGCCGGTGGAAGCAGAGAGAGACAACATAGGCAGACTACACTCCCGTCAGCCATTCTATATGCGCCCTCACCCTCCCGTTCTCTATTCCACACAGTTCGTCGTCAATAATAAAAATATAACCTTATATTTTTATATATGCGTGTTTGTTGTTTTGTCGTCATACGGCGATATATAACAGGTCACCAACAGGTATAGAATCCAACAAACAGACGAAGGCGACCGAAAAAATGTAACGTAAATAAAAACAAAACAATAATAAAAAGCAAAGACTAAAGACTAAAAGAAAGAAAGAAAGAATAAACAAAGAGTGAAGCAGTAAAAATAAAAGAAAAGAAAAAAGACAGGAAGAAAGATCGAAAGAGAGGCAAAGACAAAGATAAGACAGAAAGAAATGTAAAAGGAAGACGAAGAAAGGTTGAACGCATTCAAGAAAGAAAGAAAGAAAGAAGCAATGCTCAAAGACAAAGAACAGGTAGACAAAGGAAGATAAGGTAAAAACAGAGAAGATCAAACATCAATCAGAAAGAAAGATAAAAAATGGCAGAAAGGTAGAAAGGTGCAAAGACTGAAAGAAAGAAAGAAAGAAAGAAATCTAAACTTATTTGTAAATGAAACTTAGTCTGTGTGTGTGTGTCGGCTACCTATAGACTCCGAAACGCTGAACCGATTTTCTTGAAAAAAAAATGGCTTCAAGTATATTCATGATACTAAAAAAAATAAAAAATATGATAAATATTAATAAAAATAACACATATTTTACGTAGGTAAAGCTATTTGTAATATATGAGCTGTAACTCCGAGTACAAACATATATGCATGTGTGTATGTGTGTGTATATATATATATATATATATATATATATATATATATACTTATTTATAAATGGAACTTTGTGTGTGTATGTGTGTGTGTGTGTCTGTCTGTCTGTCTGTCTGTCTGTCTGTCTGTGTGTCCGTTACCTATAGATTCCAAAATTCTTAAAAATTTACACAGTTGTACTATAAGCGTCTGCGAGTGTTCTTTTGTGTCGAGGTACTCCTGATAAATATCGAAAATCAATAATCAAAAAAATGAGGTTATAGAAGTAGTGTTCCGATTTTAATACACTCATAGACAAAGACATAAGAAACGATATTCAGAACTTTCAAGGTTGCCGTTCTTACAATAGTGCAGAAAATCGATAATATATATATATATATATATATATATATATATATATATATATATATATATATATATAAGGCAAGATGTTTGTGTGAGTGTCTGTTTATCTGACTGTATATCTGTATTTTTTCAGCCCCTTTATTTTAGTTTTTGCTTCGGGTTTGGCTCTATGTAGGTATAATTGTAGTTCTTAATCTCAGCCATGATACCATTTACTCAGAGGACTTATTTAGCCTTCAAAATTCAGTTTACGACGAAAAAAACGTATTTAATATCGATAACAGGAAATCAAAATTTGACTTACATCCATTAATTTTTTACTTTTAGTCTACGGTTTCGCTTTAACGGGCAACGACTGTTGCTTTGTAGTCTTTCGTCCAATGTGTCTGCGCTCTAGGACCATGGCTTAATTTTGAAGCTTTCATTACACCCGAGCAACGCCGGGCTATATTGCTAGTATATATATATTAGGTGCGATTGGTAAATTGTTGCAATTGTTTTATTATTTCAAATATTCTTTAGGCTGAGGCTGAGCTCCAGGACCATGGATTAGCTTTAAAGCTTTCCTTACACCCGGGCAACGCCGGGCTATACTAATCGTATCATATAATGAAAGTACAATTGCATGAAAGTAAACGCAAAGAGACAAAAAAAACAGAAAATCTAAAAGCAATGAGCAGATAGAAAAAAGCGCGCATAAAACAGAAGTATATAAAAAGGAATGATAAAAATGCACAAATATTTAAATGAACAAAGAAATATAAAGAGAAAGTAAGGCACAGTGAGAGTGTGGTGATATCGAGCAAACGAGGAACCGGATGTTGGCCCTCAGAGGTCCAGAAAGCAAATGACCAAAACTGGTTTTTGCGCATCTTGGCTCCACACCGAAGTTCCAAAGGTAAACCAAAAATAAATAAATATCAAATTTCATTTTTACGGACCTGTAACGGAACTTTTGATCCTGATTGGTCACCAAATCGCAAAATTCCAAATACGTCAGCAAAACGGTTTTTTCCACAGCTAAAGAAAAAAATCGTTTTTTTTTAGGCACACCACTTGACTATTCAATATTTAAGGATGGTCTCTTACAAGTCACAGTCAGTTAGAGGAGGCGGATTGCTGTCACACAACTAAGATGTAACTCTCAAACACTAGTGATCCGGACATTATCCTCTCTCTCTCTCTTTCTCCTTCTCCATCTTAACAATTACTGCCACAAACAACTTTATCATTGAATACGAACTCTACCCATAGCTTTTTCTTACTAAGTTTTATATCTGGAAATTAATTTCTACAACTCTTGTTATTCCTTCTTTTAATAAATTTATGTTTTACATTCAAAGCGTATATTTTATTATTCCACTCTTCTACACTAATTCACACATTCCAACTGCCGACAACCAACCTTTGATGAAAACCCTTCTGATGAATATTGTTCGACATAAAACTTGTAAGTTGCAGGGAGTTCGGTTAAGAAAGACACAAAGGCGTTAAAAAAGAAAATTTAACCAGCTCCCTACACTTCAAGAGAAACAAACAGAAATAAGAAAACAGATATACAAAAAGAAAAAAGAAAGATAAATAAATAAATAAATAAAACACATAAAAAGGTAGAAATCTACAAAGACTGAAATTAACCAAAAAAAGAAAAGAAAAAGAAATATGCAGAAAGAAAAATCGACATATGTTTTCAACTTCCACTTTCTTGCAGCCATATCCAAACACGGAAAAGCTTCTGGTGATTTTCTAAAGGCAGCTTAGATGTAGCACAAGGTCGAAAGTATGGGGCACTCAGTGAAGATGTAATAATTCTAGCAAGACGAGCTTTCTAACCATTAACCTCGAGGTTCCCATGGAAAGCCTATGGAAGTAAAACTATATATAAACCCGGTGAAAAGACCCGAAGCTCACTAGCTGTCTACACTCACCGCTATTTCTGCTGTCAACCCGACCACAAATATAATTACCTGTAATCCTTTTGATCTTGTCGGTACAGCCGAGGGAGGTTGGGGGCAGATAGTTTCGACGTCATACGGCTTAAATATACTGTCTGCCAGGCCTACGCCCTGGGGATGTCACCCCAGTTTCATCGGCGAAGAACTGAATTATGACCAAACATGGCGCTATCTTTATCTTGTGAGAGAAACGAGTGCCTGCTATATATATATATATATATATATATATGAATGTATATGTATATATAGTTTAATAAATAATTACTGACAGTGTGAACATAAAATTGGGGAGAATCAAGACGTCAACACTGTCTATATCTAAGTTTTGCCCACTCACACTCTCTTCATATATACATGTGTCTATACTTATGTAATATATGACATCGACCGACAAAAATATGATTGAAAAAACATATTCAAGCCGTGGTTAGTAGCGACTGGGCGAAATATCAGACATAGAAAGAGAGTCAATAGACGATAAAGATATGATTGACATCAAGGGCAGAAAATACGATCGACAACAAATGTTTGAAAGGTGATAGCCAACAAAATTACGATTGACATCAAAGCAGAAAACAGAGACGAAATCTGGCTTGAAATTCGATAACCAACGAAAATGATTGACAGATATAACTGGACATACATTACGTCAAGTAAGCGACAAAGCGAAAAAGCGAAATCTGCGTAGGAATTTTGGGTTATATAAATCTGGGGTTTCTGGTTGAAAACAGATGAGAAGATAGAAGAGAATGAAAAAGAGAGTGAAAAAAAAGTGAATACACAAAGAGTGGGTGACAGTGACACATAAATATTGGATGCATGTTATTTTCTGTTCTAACTCTAGTTTATGTTCGCCATTTTGTCTGGTATTTGGTAAGTAATATCTCGTAAAGTTGTGTTAGTTGTATATCCAATGCTGATGTGTGTCACTATATATATATAATAGCTTAAATGTTCTATGTTTACTATGTATTAATATTTACTCTTTGATAATGGCTTATGTGAGCCGAAAGCTTAGACCCGATAAAAAAATCAACAATTACTGTGATTTTTTGTTGTCTTTCAACGATATCCCCATCAAGTATATCAGACGGTATGAACGGATCCTACACAAAATTAATAGACAAAACTTGTCTATATTATTCAATGAAACCTGCATTAATGAAAAAATGCTGTCAAAATACACAATATATATATATATATATATATATATATGAATAGAATAAGTAAATAACAGGTAGGGAAAATCACTTTAATCTAACTCGTTTCACTTCATAAGCTTCTTCATAGTTTTATTAAGACGAATGAATAGAAAATTTTTTAAATTAAAAAAATCCAAACAGAGAGTATGATATTATGCCAGCCAAAACTTTTTATAAACCCATTAGTAATATAATATTTTGCGGCGAAATATTATATTACCAATGGATTTGTGAAAACATCCAACTTTTTTCTTTATTATAACACTCTTAAATTTTATCATTGAATTCACTTTGGATTTAATCTCCTGTGGAATTTAACTTACCAAATACCATGGATTCTACTTTATGTATATAGATATATATATAATAGTATCTAATGAGCCAGACGAAACTACCAAGACGATTCATTTAGGACGATTCGTTTAGGTAGGTTCGTCTGGCTCATTAGGTACTATTAAGTTCGCTCTACCTTTGTAATGAGCTTTCCTTGACGATCCGTTTAGGAGAAACCTAGGTAGGCTCGTCTGGCTTATTAGGTACTATTAAGTTCGCTCTACCTTTGTATTCAGAGCTTTCTGTTAGGTGGTTACTCGTGTCGTGTTTTTTCTTTGGGCTTCATGCTGATTTCTGTCCGAACATGTCCTAAGCTCTTTCTGTTTTTACAACCATCTTTTTCCTTCGTTCGAATGTTTTCGAGGAAGGTTTTCCAGACGAGTATAATTATAATCACGTTTACATATATATATATATATATATATATATATATGTGTGTGTGTGTGTGTGTGTGTGTGTGTGTGTGTGTGTGTGTGGGAGATGGTATCTGAAGTTTTCGAATTAGTTTTGTAGAGCGTCAACAGAGGGTTGTGCGAGCAGAAAGAGTTAGCAGAGTTCTTCATATGCCTGTGTGTGCTGAGAGGCATTAACGTATTACTTTTGTAAGTTCTGAATTTTGTATTTTTGTGATCATGTGTATGGGGTACCTACTATTATTTCATGCAAGTCCATTTTTATCTTCTTTTTTTTTCTTCTGACATCCGCAGTTTTGTGCATCTTGAATTTGTCCCCTAGGACCAGACCGTCAATCAAAAGCGCTGCTGCAACTTTTGGAGGCATTTGAGGGATAACGCTCGCCAAAAACGACCGGATGTGTGAAGCCCTAAGAAATGCATTCTTCTCGATGACAATGCACCCTATCACTAACATTTCTTCACTAGGTGAATTTCGACAAAAAAGACATATTGTTACGCTTCCGATCCTATTGCATCTGCTCTATTTGCGAGATTAAGCACCTGTGGATTTGCACCATTTCTGAAAACGCAGACCATATAGTTGCCGCTTCGAAACAGCTTCCGAAATACAGAACGAAACACAGAAGGTTACCCTGCGCAGACCTCGAACACGAAAGACAAATTTCAGGCCATATACCAAAAGTGGCAGAAACGCGGGAACAGACGATTGCTGTGCAAGTTGACAATTGCAAAGATGAATATATATATATATATATATATATATATATTGGGCGTGTATAATGATAATATACATGCTAAAATGTTTGCTTCCATCCACCGAGCACCCGTAGCTCAGAAGTAGAATCGCCGACTGACGCCAATTCTGTCGGGTTTCAATCTTGGCTAAAAAGCAATCGGCTATCTAACCGTACTGATAAGCTGTGATACAGCAAAACAGATCTGTCTGCGGATGACTATATATATATATATATATATATATATATATATATATATATATACAAAAAAGGAGAATCAGTCAAAATGTGCCTTCTTATATTAAATCTGGAAAGTAAGGTTTATTTAGAGGACGACCCTAGCTGTGCCCGACTCTGCGATCGGCCAGCACCTAATAGAGAATTCAGATTGTCTTTGGGCATATGAATACAACTGCTTTTCTCTTTGGTTAAGGGCTTGGTCTGACCATCATTCAGTCTGACCATGATCGCCTACGTCCTGAAGGGACAGGTCACATAGAAGAAGAAGATCGCACATAAACAGGGTGTCCGTAAAGTTAGTGTTCACTTTAAAAACTTTATATCTTTATTTGTATTTGTGGTAGAAATAATTTGTAAAACAAGATTAGAAAGAAAAAATTTGTTTTTCAAGCGCTTATTGAAATTTTATTTAAGTTTCCACATGTCCTGCATCATTTGCAAAACAAAGAGTAATACGATTTTGTAGTTCCCGGAAAACATTTGCCAACTGATTTACAGTAATTCCAGAAACCACATAAATTATTTTAGCTTTTAAATCTTCTAATGAACTAGGTTTAGTTGCATACACAATTGTTTTCACATGTTACCATAAAAATAAAATCCTAGCGAACGTGGAGGCAAATAAAAAAGTCCACCACTTCTGATCCATCTGTTAAGAAATTCCAGATTAAAAACTGTCTAACACGCAGAGCAAAGTAACAAGGAGCTCCATCTTATTGATTTAAAACATTTTTACAGATTATTTCTATCATAAGTACAAATAAAGTAACAATTTTTTAAAGTGCGCACGAACAATATGGACACCCAGTGTATAATTGTGCGTGCAGTTTTCTCATGTGTTCTAGATTGAAGTCTTGCATTGTTAAGTTGCGAGTCTGACTTTATTAAATGTTGAATATTTGTTTACTAATGAATGTCTTAAAGACGGAAGATGAACAGTTGGCCATGAATTTCAGAAAGTAGGAAGTGTCGGAAATGCGAAAATATTGTTCAGTAGTCTTAACTCAGTTGTGGTTCAGCTTCTTTTTACGGAAGGTCAGAAAACGGTTTGGCCGATTTCGTCAGGGTTATTTTAAGTAAAAAGATTAACCAAGCTCCAGACAACCTTCCGCCCTTCCAACATCGATGTAGATTATCTTGCTATCGTAATGAATAAACCGAAAATTTCGACAAGAGAGACTGCTAAATTCCTTTCACCTTTTCAAAATTGACACGTGGGTTTCACATCTGACAAAAGAACGTGCTCAGGCGTATTTTGGTGATCATTTATTTGCAGTTGCTCCATACAAGGGATACGTTCTTGAACAGAACTGTCACATACGTACAAATATTGTTCTTTTATGATAAGATACGACGCAAACGGACCTAGAAACAAACGTTTGTATGTATAAAATCTGTGACCAATTGTGTTTGCATCTACTCAAAGTGATTTCTTTTTTGTATTTCAGAAGAAGCTTTTTTGAGCGACTTCCAACCGAGGAAACAAAAACTGCAAGGAGTATTGCGACCAACTCGCCAATTTCAATTCGACTATTCAAGAAAAATAGGCGATTTTAGCAAATTGGATAATTATAATTTTTCACAACGACAACCCAAGACTGCATGTTGCAAAACATATCTTTCAGAAAACCAGGGAGTCAAAATAGGAAACCATTCGGTACCCACCGTATTCTCCTAATTTGGCTCCTTCAGATTTTCATTTACTTCGGTCACTACAACACAATTTAAAAAAGTAGAGTCAGTACTCAAAACGTTCTTTTAACAAAAACCACGAAATTTCTAGGAAAATGTTTTCAACAATCCTGTAGACAGACAGGAGACAGTAGTTATAAGCTATGGAATCTATGTACGTAAAGACTTTTTTTTCTTTTTCTGAGTTTCTAAACTTCTGTCTTGAATTTTCTAATCCGGTACGAACTTTCACCAAGAATCTAATATGTAATCAAACAATGGTGTTCTTTTTTTTACTTTTTTATGAATAATAACAGGATGTAGCCAATGACATCTTGTCAACCGCACAGACATCGCATCATTCTTAAAAATGAGTGGGAAGATCGAAAGTACTTTGTTAAAAGAAAAGTACAACAAAACAAACAGGAACTTCCGACAGTCTATCTAAAATCCCGACCCCAGATACA
>JBBBDQ010000428.1:1765000-1837500 GCA_037127315.1 Ascarosepion bandense | reverse complement strand
TTGTGTAAGAGACGGATTAATACTTTCCCAAGGGTATTTGTGCGTAAGTGAATGCAAGGAGTTCAACCAGAATTTGAACTCGGCTTCCCGATTTATATATCCACTGCACCACAAATATCCTAAACATCGCCATCTACTTGATCAAGCCGATGAAGTATGTCTCACATTGTTTTGCTCCCTCTCTCTCTCTCTCTTTCCCTCTATATCTCTCGTGAGTATTAGATTCTCGAAGCTTTCCACCCTTTTTATGTCAGCCAGAAACTTCAGCTGTCTTTTTCTGATGTTAAGTGTAAATTTCTTTTTCGTTTGCATCCCCTCATAAATATTACCGTTCGGTTCATGACTTCCTCAGCGTTCGTTCTATAACCACATTCTGTTGCTTCAGGTTTCTCTTTCATCTTCGAGGAGATTGTCCAGCATTCGCTGTCATATTGTCCGGTACAGTTTTCTTTGTTTCTAACGAAATCTCCCTGTCTCTCAATACTCTGCTTAGCTTTTGAAAGCATCTTTGGCCATGCCAATATTTTATATTACAGCAGTTCAGGTCTATTTGTTTGTTTCTAACGATATTTTTCGATATCTAAAAAACTTTAGTTTCTTTCTGCTAAACAACTACCACTTTTCTAATCTAACTTCAGATTTCTGTTCTAAATTTTCTGCAAATGTTAGTAAAACCAATGTTGTTAATTGCTTCGATTCACTTGATTCGCGCAAAGCTTTTAATATTTAACCCATACTGCTATTCGTACGAAAAAGCACACATTTATTACTTTTCTGTGAAAATGTATTTGTGTGCAGCTAAGGAGATGGAGGAGTAAAGGATAACAGCTTGTGGTTTACGAAAGACCAATACATTATATATATATATATATATATATATATATATATATATATAACAGAAATAGAAAGAGAGAGCCGGTTCTATGTGTATATGTGTTTGTTCTCTCATATATTTTCGCCTATATGTACATTAGTGTACTCGCTAGGCCTCAATGTATATTGCAGGCGAGATAATGCCGATCGACAAACGTGCTTATGGAAAGATTTCCCGCCTGCAAATTGTTCGATTTCCCGCCATTATCTAATAATGGATTGCCACTCGCCCGATCCTCCCCCATATTATCGTCGCCATCTTGGTAATTATTTTCCCAGCCTTAACACGGCGGTGCGATTAGCTGAAATAGGCCAAAACACTTGTCTTTGATTTGTGTTTCTCTCTTAACTTTATTTGATTTTGTCTTTTATTTCTTTTCCTTATGATTTCAGATTTGTTTATTTATTTAATTTTTTTTTCGTTACTCATTTTACGATAGTTTCAGATAGGATTTTTGTTTGTTGCGCTTCGTGTCTCTGTATTTTATCCTGAATTTTTTAGGCCATGCCTTTGCAACTTTGCAGAATTACCACCATCATACACGGTTCTGCTTCCCTCTTTTTTTCTTTCTTTTATTCTGATATTTTTTGCCGTCCGTGCCTTAATTTATTCCTTCTGCCCTCATTCATTTTCTCTTATCTTCATTTTTTTAACTTTTTTATCCCTTCTTCAGAAGCTTTTGATATATATATATATATATATATATATATATATATATATATATGCGAAGAGATATATACGTTTAGAAATGATGTGGTTTTATCACCGAAGTAAATGGAACTCTAGTTTCTGTGTTCAAATCTCAATAATCCCGTTAAACCATTTCTCCTATTTTCTGTACTATCGCTAATGATACTCAGCATTTTTCTTTCTACGCGAAAAAGACTACATAGATCCAAAGGCGCATTGGCATGATGAAGGAATCATTTCAGAAGTTTAATAAAGTATTAAGAGCCAGGAAAATTTCGCTAGAATCAAAGTAAAAAGTATCGGATTGCTATATGATGTAAGTTCATTAATATGGCAGTGAATGCTGGACAATATCATCAAAAATGAAGGAAAAATTTAAGCAACTGACATTTGGTTCTACAGAAGGATGCTGCGGGCATCATGGATCGAGCATGTGAGCAATGATGAGGTTTTGAAAAGGATGGAAACGAAAATAAAATTAATACTGAGCATCAGAAAGAGACATTCAATGGAAACATCAACGCAATTTTCTGTTCCTCAAAGCAGTGGCACTTAAGAAAACAAACTCTTTGAATGGGAATTCTTTCTTACAATTCATATTGTTGTGGAATCTCCCCTTTTTGTATATGACAATAGACTGGACTGAGTGTATATATAATCCTGCCATAGAGAGAACAGGGGAAGATCTGGAATCTCAGTTGTAGTTGCAGTTTACAGTGGAGAGTAATCATAGAGATCCGTTACAGTTATCGAAGAGTTCCGACAGAAAACGAAGTTACCTGAAACCAGATTAGCTCTGAGCTCCACTCAGCTAGAATAAGTTATCCGGACATATTATTTCCAAAGACTTCATTTCAAGACTTGTATATATTTATTTCTAATAGTATTCCTGAATTGACTAACCCGCGTTCCAGTTTGTATATTACGTTCAATATAACCTACTTTTCTATCTCCATATTTGTTTTTGTTGTTCATCATTTTGTGCGGTTCCTCATCCGGAATCCACCAAAAAATTGGCGTCGAAGACTCAAACTCACGTATACCTCGAGTCGCCACAACAAATTGGCGACAAAGTCTCGAACACGTACACCCCGAATCGTTACAACAAGTTGCTACGAAGATTTCGTACACAAGTCGATACAATAATTGGCGAAGGAAGATTCAAACTTACGTATACCACACAAGAACAAAACTTATACAGAACAACGTAAAAACTGTAGTACCACCTAGGTCGTCCACAAACAATTTGACGACACTATCGCAGATAATCTGCTGGCATTACAACTTTTGAACCAAAAGAGATAGAATGAAAAAACTGTAAAAAGGGAATTGAAAGTCAATATTTTTGTCTCTTCCAACAGAAAAATTATCCACAAAATTTTCAACAAGATTAATTTCCAGAAAGCAATATTGAATAAACCAAACCCCGCACGGAATCAGAGCAACACGCCATTGATGAAGTTCGGAAAGGAATACTAGAAATCATAAAAAGAAGTGAAGAAAGACAATATTAATTAGAAGAAAGACAAATGGAAATGCAAAAGGCAAATGAAGAAAGACAAATGGAAATGCAAAAGGCAAACGAAGAAAGACAAATGGAAATGCAAAAGGCAAACGAAGAAAGACAAATGGAAATGCAAAAGGCAAATGAAGAAAGACAAATGGAAATGCAAAAGGCAAATGAAGAAAGACAAATGGAAATGCAAAAGGCAAATGAAGAAAGACAAATGGAAATGCAAAAGGCAAATGAAGAAAGACAAATGGAAATGCAAAAGGCAAATGAAGAAAGACAAATGGAAATGCAAAAGGCAAATGAAGAAAGACAAATGGAAATGCAAAAGGCAAATGAAGAAAGACAAATGGAAATGCAAAAGGCAAATGAAGAAAGACAAATGGAAATGCAAAAGGCAAATGGAAGAAAGACAAATGGAAATGCAAAAGGCAAATGAAGAAAGACAAATGGAAATGCAAAAGGCAAATGAAGAAAGACAAATGGAAATCAAAAGGCAAATGAAGGAAAGACAAATGGAAATGCAAAAGGCAAATGAAGAAAGACAAATGGAAATGCAAAAGGCAAATGAAGAAAGACAAATGGAAATGCAAAAGGCAAATGAAGAAAGACAAATGGAAATGCAAAAGGCAAATGAAGAAAGACAAATGGAAATGCAAAAGGCAAATGAAGAAAGACAAATGGAAATGCAAAAGGCAAATGAAGAAAGACAAATGGAAATGCAAAAGGCAAATGAAGAAAGACAAATGGAAATGGCAAAAGGCAAATGAAAAGGAAAGACAAATAGGAAATGCAAAAGGCAAATGAAAGAAAGACAAATGGAAATGCAAAAGGCAAATGAAGAAAGACAAATGGAAATGCAAAAGGCAAATGAAGAAAGACATATGGAAATGCAAAAGGCAAATGAAGAAAGACAAATGAAAATGCAAAAGGCAAATGAAGAAAGACAATTACAACTACAAGAACTATTACTAAAATTAACAAGCAACACACTAGAAAGGAACACGGAAAAAAAAGGAGAGATTTTCGCAAGATGTTGTGTTTGTAACGCGATAGAAACCATTAAGTACTCAATTGATGAAGACAAAAATTTTGAAGAATATTACAGGCGATAGGAAGATATTTTTTAATATCGATTGTCAGAACTGGACAGAAAAGAAAAAGACTTTTGCTCAGAAAATTAGGTACGTTGGAATATGATTAATTTGTAGATTATATTCTATCAAAGAAGACGAACGACGTAACGTTAGAGGAGGCAGTGACATGCATCACTGAGCTATTTAGCCCCAAAATTGTTTTGTTTCACAAAAGCTCGAAATGACTTAATCTCGTGAAAGACGAAAACTAGAAATATTCAACATTCGCAGCCATCGTCAATAAACATTGTAACGACTTTAAATTGGCTGAGCTAACTCCAGACAACTTTAAATGCCTTATATCTGTCCAAGGATTAGTCTTTGCTAAGGACAGCGAAATGCGAAAAGAATGCTAACTAAACTCTAAAATGAACCAGGTTTAACGCTGCAAAAACTATCAGAGGATTGACAAAAAGGGCCTAAGTATTAAAAAAGACTATAAAGATATTGAAGAGTCGCGCATATTTGTAATTTAAAAAAAAAATTACGTTTTTCACCCTCCCCAAAAGTAAAACAAAATTCAACGACAAAGAATAAAGCACTTGGATAATTATTTATTAAGTTGGTTATAAGCTTTTGGCTCACGTGAACCGCATTAAAAATTTACGAAATGCGTTTGCTATTTGGTAATTTTTATCGTTGCTCAACAAAGTTTTATGTTAACACGAGATAAAATCGTCTTTGATGGGGGATGTTTTTATGTAACCTCTCTGAAGATGGCTCATATGAGCCGAAAGCTTAGAACCAATTAATAATAAATTATCCAAATGTTGAAGAATTTGTCTTTATTTTCACCTGACATTAAAGCTAAAATACGATGTTTAGAACGGCCCATGATTAAACATAATAAACATTCATTGTCTCTTATACTTAACAGTATATGTTTAGAGAAATATATGTGTGTATATATATATATATATATATATATATCGTAAAATATATTTATTGGATGCTTTAGCACACATCATCAGTGATGTTTCTAACCGATGTTTATCAGAGGTTTCGGGTCTTTTAACATCATATCCCCCTCCACGGTGACGCAGCTGATACTGATTAGGTATGCATTTGTTTACTTTCTGTCAGCTAAACCTTTTACCATCATACTTAACGTACACCATACGTCTCTTCAGGTTCAGCATTTTACGCTCTTCCTTAAAAAGAAGGAAACAAAGCCACACTTTTCTATTTATGACTGATCATGACCATGGCAGTGGGCGTGGCTTGAAGTGGTGAGTGCAGATTTGATTCCTCTCCCTCAAGACATTTTTCTATCATTTTCAGCCTTTTTTGCGTGTGGATGATATTATGATATTTGTGTTGTCAACAGGTATGTTACAGATAGGGTTTGGTAAGTCTTCATGTATGTTTAAATGAGATCGAATTGAGGTCTGGTCTAAAAGATGCATTGTGAGTCTTCCCGTCAATTTTGTAGTCGTGTGGCGGATATAATCATTTACGAAATTGGATTGATCAAGAACACATATAAATTTATATTTCGTAAACTACATTTATTGGATATTTCAGTACAGATCACCAGTGATGTTTCTAGCCAAGGTCCATTAGGGGTTTTGGGTCTTTCAACATCATACCCTCACTCCACGGTGACCCAGCAGTCACTGATCAGGTACCGACTTTTACCAACATCCTTAACGCACACCATACGACTCTTCTTGGCAATTGTCCAATCGCGGAAGACTTCCTGTTCACCAGCAGGGTAAACTCTCCACCACCCAAAAAAAAAAACCAAAAAAATAAACCGAGTCACACTTTTCTATTTATCATTGATCATGAACATGACAGTGTGCTTGGCTTTAAGTGGTGTGTTCAGATTTAATTCACCTACCCCAAGATATATAGGCGCATAGGCACACACAGAGCAACGCACTCAAACACCACATTCTCCTCAGAATTATCCCCATTTACCTTCGTGTTTATAATCAGACGATGAAGAAAAAACGTACCTTAATCTGGTAGGGGGCAGATAGGTGTAGGTAGGTGCAAAAAGTAGCCAGTGATCACCCGTAGATAAAAATGGTTCGGGGTAATCTAATTGTGTCCCCTACTCGAGCGTCCATTGTCGGATGTACTTTTAGTTTCATACACAAGACCTCCCCCCACATTATATATACGCTTACTTGCTTTTAACCCTGCCCTTTCTCTCTCTCTCTCTCTCTCTCTCTCTCTCTCTCTCTCTCTGTTTATATTTTTAAAAATTGAAACGTTATTATACTTCTTAATGTGTAAAATTTCATTAAACTTCATGGGCATCATAGCTCTCACCAGCTTCCTTTTTCTTTATTGCCAAGAAATATACTAGAATAGTTTCTTTCTCAACAGTCAGCGATATTTATTATTTCATAAATACCTTTAAGGGAAAATGTATCCATGCCTTTCTCAATAGTATCCGCCCAAATGTAAAATTAGATTTAATCGGGATTAGAACTCGGCTCGATGATTATATATCTGGACATTATAACCAAGAATCGAGAAATTTCTATACGTGATATAAGCTTTGGCGATCATGTCTTTCGATTCATGATTGACTAGGCAGAAGATTTCCCCGCTGTAGTTTGCCATTTCTTTCTGTGGTAAACTGCCAGCTAAAGTTATAGAATTCCAGTCCGTCCTCTTATTTAGCACATAGTTGAAGAAAGACGAGATGGATTCATACCTTTCCCAAAGATGTTTGCGCGTAAATAAATGCAATGAATTCAACCAGTATCGAACCCGGCTCTCCGATTTCCCATTCTGATAGCCGATATCCATTGCTCCACAACGCACAATCTTTATTCTAGTGAGCCCAATTCTCTTAAATATATAGATACGTTAGTAAAACCTTTTAGAAACATTAAAAAAATTTCACGTATTTTTCTTATGTGAACTTTGTTCTTTTAAGTTCATTGCATGTGTTTATATATAAATGTGTGTGTAAATTTGTGCGTGCAGTAATTAAAAGTAATTAATTTGCGCATTTAATTATTTGCAAATTGTTAATGATTAAACAAAAACAAAAAAAAAAGAGGACAAGAACAAAATAGTATCGTCATTTCATCATCCCCGAAAAAAAAAAAACAATGTCGACCTCAAGTAGACCTTATAAATATTTACTTTGCTGAATATGCTTGAAAAATAGCCGGTTCCTTGTTCCGCTCCTGTAAGCGCCTGATCTATTCTGCTATCGTCTACAATTAAAAGAATCAGAACAGACTGAAAATTAGAGTACTGCTGTTATATTTATAAAAGAGATGCGCAATCATCACTTTCCAGTCTTGATAGCCCCAAAACGGTATTTGCATACTAGCGAGTGATAAATTATTTTTCAACATACAATGTCTTTCTCCCAGATGATACGTCAGAATTCATATACGCTATCTATCGCTATTTACATGGAAAGTGCTCATTCCTGCATTCCATAAGCACCAATCCTGAGGTTAAAAACCAGTATACCCGCACAATGTAACGAAACACACTATTCCTGTGGTCAGATGAAATTTGAACGTAGAAATCATCTTTCCCCGAAACACTGACCTTTACATTGGATGACAAACAAAGTTATCGTCGACTCATGAAAATGGTCCGTAAATTAATTTGTTTCTGATAATTGAAAATTATTTGGATTTTGTTTTTAGATGTTTCCTAGTTTTCTATTGGGCGAAAAACATTTCGCATCAAGATGAGAAATTTCACGAGTTTTGGTTTGGATTCTCTTTTGCATGTATTCTAAGCAAGGTTTTATAAATTCGAGTAAATTCGTTTATTTCTAACAAAATCAATGAGTCAGTGTTTTTTATTTGAATTTTTAAATCTAGGACTTGTTTGTTCACTAAGACCTCCTATAGCGCAACATATTCCATGTTCAATTTCTTTTTCTCCTATATCGGCTCGGGTTCAGAAATATGAGAGCCGATTTAAAGATCCAGTAAAATTCGTTGCCTTCACCTACGAGTAAGAACCTTTTCAAAGGATATAAATATCTCTTATTCTCTCAGCTAAGAATTAAATAGTAGATCTTACATCTGGAAAATCAGTGTTATGCTCAAAAAATTCTTAGTGCACTTTTCACTTTAAGAATTATTGTAAAATTCCAAAGCATGATTTGGTTTTAAATGACCCACAAAGTGTTGATAAACCCCAAGCAACATATTAATGAGTACCATAAATGAATACTGCCACAACAAAGTTTTGTTCACCCATATCTCCTTAAATATATCTTGTTCCCGATGCGCTCGTGTGTAATGTACGATCCTCATGTGTCATTTAAGATCCCCATGTGTCATTTACGATCCTCATGTGTCATTTACAGTTCTTCGCTTATAAACATTTAAGAATAATTATTTTCAAGTAAGAAAAGATAGTTGTTGATGCATAGAAACTTTTTAACATGATTGGACGGATCATGATTGGACGGATCAAGAAATCCATTCGGAACGATCGATTATACGTGAATCTAATGTGACATTTTTATACAAGGTCGAGATTTAGAACGTAGTGATAGTTTATTCAGGATTTGCGTTGTGGTGCGTTGGATATCGGCTCGGAACGAGAAATCGGGGAGCCGAGTTCCAGCTGAATTCATTGCATTCACTTACGCGTAAATACCCTTGGGAAAGTTATTAATCCATCTATTCCTTCCAGTTATGGGTTAAATAATAGGACAGATTGTGTTCTGTAGCCTTGGCGGATAACCAGTCTACCGCAGAAAGCAATGGCAACCTTCTGCGGGATAATTTTCTGCCCAGTCAGTCTTTCGAGACATGATCGCCTAAGCGTGTATCACGTATGGCACTTAACTGACTGATTGATCGCTTATTCGCTGGCATGGGGGAAGATAAATTTCAGAAGCATCGATTCAGAGCTTTTAAGATAATGAAAACTCGGCTCTCCGATTTCTAATTCCAATATTCATTTCACCAAAAAACACATTTTATTCAGTATGTATCGATTGACAGTAAAAAATTTACACGTCGTACGGGATGATTTCAAAAGAAATTTTACACATTATTTAACACAAGCGCTAGCTTGCGTTGAAAATATGTAAAAAACAATAATGTGATCAATCCCGATTTGGCAGCTAGGATTCAGTCGCTTTTTCACCGACGCAGTGTGACTTTCCTGTTTCTCTCCTACAAATATTTTCACGGCTTCTGCTCCGATGAACTTAGCTCACTGGTGCCTCCTAAATATACATTAACTCTAGCCACAAGATTAGTAAGTAGGTCTCACCCTTTTACTGTGAAACCAATAAAATATAAATGCAAATTCTACTCCATCAGCTTCTTTACTCGCACTTCCCGCCTGGGGAATTCCCTTCTTGACACCCACTGTAACCTGTCACTCTTTCTCATTAGATTTCTCCTATGCAACCCCCCGCACAACAGTGGCAGTAAAATACCTTGCCTTGCTTGGGGCCACAAGATTATATAAAAACGAAAAACACACACACAAAAAAAAAAAACACGAATTCCAGCTGTAAGTGGATATTTTTCTGTAGATGTGTAAAACTGAAAAGTACATTAATGCTACTTTTCATTTTAAGGGAAATATAACCCTAGAAGTACGTCGAAATCGATGATGACTTCGATACTTTCTACGCTGAAAGAAGTATAAATCATAAGATTTGGTTGGTTTGTTTTTATGGCAAATCAACTTCGGCGGGTCATTTATTGTTAACTAAACTTTATTTATTTATTGCTGGTAATAACTTTTTCTTCCAACAATTTATTGTTGTTTTTTTATATAAGTTTTGTGTCTAGCAATATTTTTCTTTTCGAGTACCAAGATTCATTGGGATTTGTTTTTAAGGGCAGGGTCCCGAAGTCCTATTCTGTTATTTAACCAGTAACTGGAGGGAAGAGACGGATTGATACCTTTCCCAAGGGTACCAGAGCTTAAGTGAATGCAGGATATTCAACTGGAATTCGAACTCGGCTCACCGATTTCTTTTTCCGAGCCGATATCCACTGTACCACAACGCATATCCGTCACTATACGCTTACAACACCTGTATTACCAAGCGGTCAACCATCTAAGTACTGACCAGGCTCAATTGCGGTGATCGAGCGAGAACCGGTGTATTAAACTGAAGGGCATAAGAACAGAATACATTTTTATGGGAGAAATAAAGGAAGAGATATTGGGGAGAGAGAGAGAGAGAGAGAGAAAGAGAACGAGAAAGTGAGAAATATACAATAGATGCTGAAAGTTTCTCGATGTATATTACGCCCGGCAATGAAACGCTTCTACAAATGTGCCTTTTGATTATTTAGTTATATCTTGGGAAATGAATTTGGCCTAGAAGTTTTCTGTTTCATCTTCTTCAATAAAAAATAAAAATAAAACGAAGAAAAACATTAGAGAGAAAATTGTGAATTCACTCTAATGGGGTAAGCAGATGGGACCCATGTTCCGAATACTTATAACAAAGACTATTTTTGCATCTTTGACCTTCGCCAAAAATAGTCCAAAAATATATAAAGGGTCACTTAAGAAAACAGGTCTCTTCGTTACCTGACATCGTTAAAAACCTTACTTCCTACTTTTCAATCGCTTCTATTCTAACAATCAATTTCTATACATCAAAGATTATTTATTCTTTGTCAATAAAATACAAAGAAAAATCAGTCTCCAAATAAAGCAAACATAAAAGTCAGAACGCATGCGCAGTCCTTCAAGTGTTCGATAAAATTCGTTCTTTTTCTTTGCAATTAGTAACATTTTGCGACATTGATGAAGAAGTGAATAGGTCAGAGGAGAAAATTTTGTGCCTTTTTATACATTAGCCGCCGTTCTGTCGGAAAGAGTGTGTCCACCACGTTGATTTCTCTGTCACGAATAAATAATGGCCAATTTGTTCAGCAGAAAAGAGTGGAGAAAGACGGAAAAGAGACTCGACTTGAAACGAAAAGGAAAGTTCGAAGATATTACTCGCCGAAGAATCAGACTGAAAGAGAATATAAAGAGAGGGAGAGAGCAAAATGCAAGGAACATTTGTGGAAAGAGCGAGTAAGATGGCCATGAGATGAAAGAGGATGTGGTAAATGTCATGACATCGTCGGCACGAAAACCAGAAAAACGTTTTTGGCGTGATCGAAAAAGTATTAGTAAATAATATTGGTCAGAAGAGAGCAGCGAGGCGGGGAAAAAGTGTATACAAAGGGAGAGGAGAACGATTTATATAGTGTTCCCAATACAGACTGCACGAAACAAGGCGCTTTCAAAGGAAAGAAAAGAGCGATGGATTAAAAAGAGAAACAATCAGTAATTTCTAGTTGATACAAACAAGATGAAGAAGAAAGCTGTCATCTGCAAAACGTCGCGTTATTGAGACGGCAATATGTGAAACGCAGACCCGAGCACAGTATTTTTTTAAAAAGGAAAAACATGAAAAATGAAAACGAAAGAAAATAATCGGCGAGTAAATGTTTCAAAAATAATTAAATGCAGAAAGATTTTTCTTTTTAAAAAACGAGATATTAATTAGTTTATTGATTAATTGCAGTTAATTTCTAACATTATTTTCGCTTTTCCTATAAAAAAGATACCGAGACACCAATTTTTATTTTATTTTCGCATAATTTACCATTTCTTTTTATTAATTTATGTGTTTATTAATTAATTTTGCAATATATTTTCAAGAGTTTAATTGTAAAATCCTTCCAATTTAAAACGTAAAACATTTTTTTAATTCAACAAACTTAAAATTAGTTTTTATTATTTGTTCGTCAAAGAAATGATAAATTACGATTAATATCAAGAAATATTAACGCCTTTTTTCTATCAGATTTGTTCTACGTCTTGAATATTAAAATATTTTCAGAGCTTAGACTTGAGGCTGCAGGAATGTGGTTTTACAGAAGAAGGTTGAGAAGAGGCCACCAAATTGTAGTCCGACAGAAGAAGGCTGAGATGTTTTCCATTAGAGTTGTTTCACGTTTTGAATATTAATGAGATTTTCTGAGGTAAGACTTGAAGCGACAGGAATATGGTCATACGGAGGAAAGCTGAAAAGACTCTACGAAAATGATATCCCGCAGAAGAAGGTTGAGAAGATGCCACCAAATTGTGATCCTACAGAAGAATGCTGAAAATACTATCAAGGGGAAACTCGAGTAACGAGAAAGCGAACAGACATTAATGTAACATTGCATAAATGAACAGCAGAAACGGGTGTTGGGCAGAAAATGGAAAGTCAAAATTTAGTCAGTGTTACAAAGAGTAGAAAGTTGTGGAGAGCAATTATCGTACACGTCCTGAAGAGACACGGCAAATAGAAGAACAAGAACAAGAAGAAGAAGAAGAAAGAAAGAAAGAAATCGGTGACCAAAATTCAAAGATCCTCGTGTCGAGTTGGGAACCTGTTTTGTTTGAGATATTCTTAAACGAAGTCTTTCTTTTTTTTCTGCCTAATTTTAAATTTTAAGCTTTTCATGTTTAATTGGTTTTCTTTAATTTTTGATTTTAGCAGATATCTCTTGACTCAACTTTTACTAAGTTAAAACTTAGTAATCTACCACCATATTTTTTTAATTGGAGTAGATTGGAGTAGATAGTTCACACTCCACCCACGACTATTGAACAGGTGTAGAGGCTCATCCCTTGTTCCCTGTTTAGGATGTGGTTTCCGGCTTTCTCTTTTCCAATCTTCTCACTTTGTTTTTTTTTTTTCAATTGGAGTAGACAGATCTATCTATCGCCCGGTTCATACTCCACCCACGTCTATTGATCAGGTTAAGAGGCTCATCCCTTGTTCCCTGTTTAGGATGTGGTTTCCGGCTTTCTCTTTTCCAATCTTCTCACTTTTTTATTTCAATTGGAGTAGATAGATCTATCTATCGCCCGGTTCACACCCCACCCACGTCTATTGAACAGGTTAAGAGGCTCATCCCTTGTTCCCTGTTTAGGATGTGGTTTCCGGCTTTCTCTTTTCCAATCTTTTCAACTATTACGTAGCCCCCTGCACATCAGTGGCATTACCGCCTTGCTCGGGGTGATACGATTTTAAAAAAAAACATGAAGAAAGATGTTATTGAACGCATGAAAAGTGACGCACAGTATCTCAGTCTCTTAGGTGACTAAATGAAATTATGTACTCCGAAGGAAACCGTGGAGAACCATGATTTACCGTTTTTTAAACAGATCCGGCAAACAGAAAAAAAAAAAGAAATGCCCAATGATAGATGAAGTTTTTTTTTAATCAAATTTCTTTGTTGGCAGGGGCCGACTGTTTGGAGATTCAACCGTGCATAGAATTCATATACAAATCAACCATCCGAACGTGTATAAAATTCTTTTGTCATATCTAGTCCGGCGCCCCTGCTGTTCATCTCGACATTCTCGACAGGCTCCAAAGGAGAATCTGGAATGTGATCGATCCCGACCTGACAGCTTGACTCCAGTCAATTTCTCACCGGCGGGATGTGGTTTCCTTCTGTCTATTCTGCAAACATTTTCATAGTGTCTGCTCCGACAAGCTTAGGTCACTGGTGACCCCTCCGCAAGAATTTACTCGAATATACAGACTGGCAACAAGGTCCCACCCTTTTACAGTTAAATCTACCAAATACAACCCGCAATTCTACTTCTTTCAGCTTCTTTTCTCGCACTTCCCGCCTGTGGAATTTCCTTCCGTATACTTGCTTTCCCGACAGCTACAACATCCAGGAATTTATATGCAATGTCAATTCTCATATATTATCCACTTGACTCTAATCCCTCTCTCATCGTTTCCACAGCACCCCGTGTATCTTGTTCTTTTCCTTTCTCACTCTACTTTCGTAACTGTCATCACACCTGTATTGCCATCCTTCTCTTGCCGTTTCCGGGACACCCACTATAACTGGTTCGTCTTTCTGTTCGCGTTCCTCCTACTTAAACTTTTACCCACTCATGTAGTCCGCTGCGCATCAGTTGCAGTACCGCCTTGCTTGGGGTGAAACGATTAAAAAAATAAAGAGTTCGAGATTTTGTCCTCCGGTCTTGATTCAATCACTGAACAATTGCAAAAATCATAACTCTTCTTTAGCGTAAGGCGAACCCTAACATATTCTTCTAGTTGGTGATCATTCTCTTATTATTATTAACATTAATTATATTGTTATTATAATCAAACCATATAATAATTATCAATGTGTATTTCTTGAAATTTTCCGCTGTATTTATGTCTATATTTCCTTCCCAGCTGTAGTAAATCCCAAGAAGGTAAATCAACTTCGGTTAATGGATTTCTGAATGACTACTTCTTTTAGTCGTTTCAATAATTTCTAAACTTGTTTAGAAATGGGACTTTGTCTGTGTGTATGTCTGTGTGTATGTCCGATTCTCTTGAAAATTTACACAGTTCTACTATAAGCGTCTGCGAGTGTTCTTAGCTAGATTTTGTGTCGAGGTAACCCACGATAAATATCGAAAATCGATAATCGAAAAAATCAGGTTAAAGAAGGAGTGGTCCGATTTTAAGCAAATTTGATACACTCACAGACAAAGACATAAGAAACGATATTCAGAAGTTTCAAGATTGCAATTCTTACAATAGTGCAGAAAATCGATAATATATATATATATATATATATATATATATATATATATATATATATATAAGGGAAGACGTTTGTGTGTGTGTCTGTTTATCTGCCTGTATGTATGTATTTGTTTCAGCCCTTTTAATTTTAGTTTTTGCTTCGGGTTTGGCTCTAAGTAGGTATAATTGTAGTTCTTAGTCTGAGCCATTATATCATATACTCATATACTCAGAGGACTTATTTAGCCTTCAAAATTCAGTTTACGACGAAAAAAAAATATTTGATATCGATACCAGGAAATCAAAAGTTGATTTACATTCATTCATTTTTCATTCAGTCTACGATTTCGCTTTAACTGAAAATAACTATTACGTTTTAGTCTTTCGTGCCAACGTCCAAAGAGTCTGAGCTCCAGGACCATGGATTAGTTTTAAAGCTTTCATTACACCCGAGCAACGCCGGGCTATACTGCTAGTCTTATTAATATGAGTGTAAAATGCCTTGGAATGTCATTGTAATTGTATAAACGGTGGTCACAAAGTGAGGGTTCAGTTTATGTATTGATTGTAATATAGATCTGATCCCCCTCTTTATATCCAGCAATTTGACTTACATCCATTCATTTTTCTTTCAGTCTACGGTTTCGCTTTAACTGGAAACAACTATTGCTTTTTTAGTCTTTGCTGCCAACGTCCAAAGAGTCTGAGCTCCAGGACCATGGATTAGTTTTAAAGCTTTCATTACACCCGAACAACCGCCGGGCTATACTGCTAGTGTATTAAAAAATATTTATCTGTAGTGAGACAAATTAGTCTGTGAGCAAAATGAGCATTTTAATTAATCTATCACTTTCCTTTTACGTTACTAAGATGACTACTACTACACCGCTCATAAACACTAATGCACAATGCTTGAGATCCTAAGTGCAGTTGCCCGGATGATTATGCATCAAGTAATGGCCAAACAAACATGTTGCAGTGAAGATGATGGAGGTGTTAAACACTTCCGATCAATGAAAACCAAAAAGTATGAGAGCACAGCCTGATATAATATCAAACTTTTATTATTATTATTATTATGTCATTTTTCATCATATTTTGATTTCTGCTTTGGTCTAACTACCAACCAAGTCTGCGGGGAGACCTAAGGCAGGTAGTGGCGTGTTGTTATGGTTCCATTTCATGTTTTTCTATCTTCCCTATCATCCCCAGCATTACATAGATAAAGTTTTCCTTAGTGTGTGGGCTGTACTTAATAAGACAATTTTTTGTATATCTCTTAAGCTGGGGTTTCCAGGGATTCTTTCAATGTGTTGTTTTGTTCCAGTTTTTATCATTCCAAGTGCACCTACTATCACTGGTACAACTCTTGTTTTCAATTTCCACATTTTTTCTATTTCAATTTCCAGGTCTTTATATTTTGACAGTTTTTCAAATTCCTTGGTTGCTGTGTTACAATCCGCTGGACAAGCCATATCAATTAATAGACAAGTTTTCTCCTCCTGTTTTTTAACAATAATGTCTGGCCTGTTTGCTTCAATTTTTCTGTCTGTGTAGATGGTGTAATCCCATAGAATGGTTACATCTTCTATTTCTGTAACCGGTGCTGGATGATGTTCATACCAGTGTTTGTTTACAGCTTTTTATTATTATTATTATTATTATTATTATTATTATTATTATGTTGTCATTCTTCATTGTATTTCGATTTCTGCTATGATCACACTACCTGCCGACTCTGCGTGAAGACCTAAGGCAGGTCGTGGTGTTTTGTTTCGGCTCCATTTCATGTTTTTCTATCTCCCCTAGCACCCCTAGCGTTACATAGACAAAGTTCTACTTAGTGTGTGGGCTGTACTTAATAAGACAATTTTTTAGCTGGGGTTTCCAGAGATATTTTCAATGTGTTGTTTTGTTCCATTTTTTATCATTCCTAGTGCACCTACTATCACTGGCACGACTCTTGTTTTCACTTTCCATATGTTTACTATTTCAATTTCCAGGTCTTCATGTTTTGACAGTTTTTCGAATTCCTTGGTTGCTATGTTACAATCCGCTGGACAAGCATATCAATTAATAGGCTATTTTCTTTTTCTTTTTTGGTTTTCAACAATAATGTCCGGCCCATTTGCTTAATTTTTTTGTCTTTGTAAATGGTGTAATACCATAGAATTGTGAAATCTTCTCATTCTGCAACCGGTACCTGGCGATGTTTATACCAGTGCCTATTTACATATTTTCCTTAGTGTTTGCACCCTGTCCAATGTACATGTTGCCCCACTTTTTTATATTCATTTGGGGCAAGTACAGAACATCCTGAGATTAGATGGTCTTTTGTTTCTTGGTATTTATCACACAAGCTGCATTTTGTATCCACAATATTATGTCTAATATTTGCCTGAAAGTTTCTCGTGAAAAGACTTTGGTCTTGTGCTGCAAGAATAAAGCCTTCAGTCTCAGACTTTAATCCAGATGCACCTAACCATCGATGAGTGTTAACTTTATCAACATTGGATTTATTAGCAAGTTCTGGATATTGAACATATAGAGGTTTTGCCAACGTTGTTTCATCTGTTCAAGAGTTTTATTCTTGGCTTTCTTTTTCATTTTTTTTTTTTTTTGCCACAATAGTTGATACTTGGCTTCTGTTTTGCTTTTCTACAGAATCTACTAACTGGAAATCTTGTTTGTATTTACTGCCTTCTTTCATCATTGAATATTTTTTCCTTCTGTTTTCATGTTGTTTTACTAATGGTATCATCCAGTTCTTTGATGTTTCTATGTATGTTAGTAAGCCAATAGTTGTTGTTTTGTATGGCAATTCTAGCTGAATGAGACGTCTTCCACCATCTTTACGGGGTATGTACAGACGGTTTACCTCAGCCTTTGGATGATGCATCTTATGCTTAGAAGAAGCTTTATTGTTTTAGAATCCATTCGTCTGATGTCGTTGAAATTTTATTGAACCACTGAGAAGGCAAAGCTATTAATGGCCATAATTCTGTTCTGAGAATTCAATTCAGTTTTTAATATCAGTCGTAGCCTTCTATAGAACTCTTTACGCACGATATTTTTTTCATTTTTTTAAGATGAATCTTTTCACTCTCATTTACACCTAGACATTTACAAGCTTCTTCTGGCTCTAATTCTTTTATTGTTACAGCATGGTCTAAGCTAAATGAAGATGTTTGTTGTAGCCATCCTCGTAAAAATGTAGCTTTAGCACATTTATTCAAATTCAATTTCATAATTATTATTATTATTATTATTATTATTATTATTATTATTATTGTGTATGGTAATATCTTGTCTTGAGGGATTTAAGTACCGCATTACCAAGTCGCCTCTAAGGTCTAGGGGTAAAAGGTCACTGTAGGATACATCTATGCATATTTGGAACTTTTCGCTGAGATGGAAAAGGTTTTGCATGTGATATGTACAGTATTATTATTATTATTATTATTATTATTATTATTATTATTATTATTATTACGAGGATAAACCAAATAGGAAATGCAATTTCTCTACAAACCCTATATTTACAATGACGAAGAACTAAGTCCATATGTCAGTTTTTGGCCACATATCAATGCATTTCGTAACGTTCAACGAGCTTCTGGAGAGAATGTTTTTTTTTTTTGTGTTGCTCATTAATTCAGGTTTGCAGTACTTGCTTATCTGATCGGCAAACTTTACGTTTTTCGTTCTGAAGGATCATAGTAATTTTAATCGTAATGATAACCGTTTCCCTGCAAAGAAACATTGACATTCATTAACCGAACAGCCAGTACTGCTTTCGGTTGAACATTTTCAGAAAAATAATTTGTTTTAAGCTGTTATTGATATTTTAAGTATTGATGAGCGTTTCTTTTGTAAGCTTTTTTTTAAAAGATGCGTGGAATTTTCAACATCTCGATTATATAATTTGTGTTTGAGTTTCATATGCTATACTTTTAAATGTTGCTAGTGTTGGTAGCCCTTAAAAATGTCCCTTCTGTTATTTGGTACCGGTATTCGTTTGAGATTTTGCAGACGCATTCCGTCACATTCCAAGAAGGATGATATTTGTCAAGATCCTCAGACTTCACACGCAAATATTTTTAAACATTGATCTTTAAAAAGCCTTTGTATATAGCTGAGAGTTTAGATATTTCTTAACTGGTATCATGCCATGTATAACATCCACATAAAAGTTTGGCTCTGTCCAGGCTATTTAAGTACATGATTCAAGTTTTCAGTTTAATGTTTTGGCTTAGTACCTAATTGCAGTTTCAGGGATTTTCCAGGTTATTTAAAGCCAGAAAATATTTTCACATTATAAGAATTTTGGGGAGATAATGATTTTTACTGATAAATGCTCATTAACCCATAGATGGAGGAAGTTGAGTTGAATTCATACCTTTCTAAAGAGTATTTCCCCCCCACTCTCTCTCTCTCTCTCAGTAATAATATATATATATATATGACTAATAAATAATATGTTGTATGATTCTGGAACGCGTCCTTCACAGTGTAAATTCGCCTTCGGAACACTGTGTTGCACTTTCCGTCTTCTGTTAGAACACTTTCCAGATATTTAATATTTTTACCTGCATGATTTCAGTATCCCCCACCTGTATATGGGGTTTTAGAGTGCTCTTTTAGCTGATGACTATATATATATATATATATATCGTAAATTCGTTTGTCTGAATATTATTTATTAGTTATATATATATAATTTATTAGTTATATATATTATTTACTAGTTATATATATATATATATATATATATATATATATATATAACTAATAAATATTATGTTGTATGGTTTTGGGTGTGAGGAGCGGCTGTTTTAGCTGGAAAATATCTATTACCCACGGTACTCTCACCTCGATCAAAAACCAGGTTTGGGCGACAAAGCGAACCTCGCTGCCGATCTTGAAAAGGACCTCCAATCCGTAGTGGCCTGGGGTAGGAAATGGCTAATAAATTTCAATGCTTCTATAACGAAGGTGCTATCAACTAACCACCATAGACAATCGCATCTACCTCCCATTAGCATGGGACAGGCTTGCCTCCCAGAGAGTAAAACACTACGCCTCCTTGGCCTTACACTTTCGGCGGACCTCAAATGGAATGACTATATCGAATCCATTGTCAAATCTGCCGCTATAAAAGTCGACTCTCTGTGCAGGGCCCGGGAGTTTTTCCCACCTGAATCTATCCTTCACATATACAAATCTACAATCCGCCCGTGTATTGAATACTGCTGCCATATCTGGTCGGGTGCCCCTGATGCTCTCCTTGGGCTTTCTGACAAAATACAAAGGAGAATCTGTAACGTGGTTGATACTGACTTAGCAGACCGGCTGCAACCACTCTCTCACCGGCATGATGCGGCTTCCCTGTGCCTCTTCTAGTTTGTGTACAAACTAAGTATTTCATACAAGACCATGAATTTGTCTCTAAAGGAAAATTCAAAGTTCCTAACGAAACTAGAGGAAGTGAAGGAGTCAGAAATATTACGTGAACAATGCGTCTGACACCGGTTGAAGAAGTTATGACAACCACGTTGCTAACTCATTATGTATCCCAATATATATAAGTATTGCAATTTTAACCTACATATATACGAAAATATGTATAAATATAAATTTTCTCTTTAATATATATATATATATATATATATATATATATATAATTTTTATGTAGATGAAAATAAATAAATATACTGTTTAATAAACAAACAGAACATCCAGTCAAGTGTAAATATCCACTAAAAATAATATTATGCTTTTATATATATATATATATATATATATATATATATTGCAATTTTAACTTGTTTATATATAAATATATGTATAAATAAAGAAAAAGTATCTTCATTACATATATATATATATATATATATATATATATGTGTGTGTGTGTGTGTGTGTGTGTGTGTGTGTGTGTGTGTGTGTGCTGAGATTTTAGCTTTTATACTTTGCTGAAAATATATGTAATGCTATCGTTGCTTTTTTTTCCCTCAAACACAAAATATATTTAGTAAACCTTCGATGAATTCCAAGTTCACTTCATTTCATGATGGTCTTTTTATTTCAGTGATAAGTTCTTTGTCTTCTTCTTCTATCTTTCACTTTGTCTGTCTTTCTCCTCATCTGCCCGTTGGGTCAACAATAAAATATTAATGATACCCTTCTTTTGTCTCTCACTTTTCCCTTCTTTCACTGCCTCCCTCGTTCCATCTTGCCCGTTGTCCATTTTCCCAAGTCTTACATGACCGGCCACGCGATATGTATATATGTAAACGAATATTTAATCAGAGAACACATCACTGAACAATTTTTCCCGACTCCTGGGTAATTAACTGCTCTCCAGGAAATCGACCTTATCACGCTCTCACGCGTCCACCAAAGCTGAGGCATACGCAGTGGAGAGTTTGCTGCATCACGGCCTTTGGCGCCTGTTATTCTGCAGGGGCCAGAGTATGGCTTACCCAATGAATAAAAGCATCGGGGTTAATCAAGAGAAAATGGTAAATATATTCCAGTTGATCTTGTAGCCTTCGTAAGGCGGATTCGAGTTCATAACGTAGGGGACGTTTGTCTCCTTCGACCTGCTGAATATCGATACGGAATATCATATTCTGACACCTTTTTTCTGTTTTCCCGCTATTTTCCTATATTTTCAAACTTCAGTTAGTATATGTTTATAATAAAAATTATCCAGAAATCGTGACTAAACACGACAATAAGGATTATACTGAAGCATTTTATCGTCGATAGTTCAATGTAATAAGGAGGTTTGATAAGCAATAGAAAAAGAGGGAATCTCCAAGATTAACCCCCAAGTCTAAAAATTCAGTAAGCGTGTCTTTTTTTAGAATATATTTAGTGCTTATTTTTTTTTTTTTAGTTTAGATACCGAAATCACACCGTTGCAATAATTTAGATATCTGGGGACTATTATAACACATAATGGAACGTGTGAAAGGAAATACAAAAAAGCATTGAGCTAGCGAATGATGAACTTCCAAATTCTAAGCAAAGTATTAAGAAATACTAAAAATTTCGTTAGAAACAAAGAGTAGCTAGTTGCTATCTAATATCAGTTTTCCTATGTGATAGACGAAGTTACAATTTGGATTATTTCAACTAAAGCATTTTATATACTGAGACATACCCAAATAAAGTGTTTGGTTCCAAATTCAAACGTTTGTCACATGAAGAAGATCGGAGTGTATAACGTCCGAAACTTTGTGAGTATTACAAAGAAATGTAGAAAGACTGTCCGAAAAATGTAAATAGTGTAAATAGTTAAAATATCTTATTTTACTAATACAGATATTTCCATCTATCTTGTCGTTTTCGGCTTGAACAATCATGTCTACTTGACTGCAACGTAAATCAAACGTGAAACGATATAGAAGCGTAGATATGTATCAATATCAGTAAGCTTACCTGACTCGAGAATCAGCATTCTGTGTTTCAATTTTCATTCCTACTCGAGCGTTGTTTACTGGCAACAATGATATTTTCTCATATTCAGTCAGATCAGTATTTTTTCTAGAATCTATTCGTCTATATCTTGTTGATTCACGCTGTTTTCATGGCAAGTCTTCAACATTTCTTTATAACAAACCATCAAAGAGGTATATTCGAGATTTTATAATTTCTTTATTAAATGGTGGCAGAGCTAACACCTTGATCCATACCTAAGATAATTTCTAAGTGGGACAACAAAGAGATGGCAGTTGGTACGTTTATTAGACATGAAATCACTCACCGAAATTTTTAGACTTGGAGATATTCAAAATTTTGTTCTGCTGTATGCGGAAAAACAAAACCTTCGAAATTTTCCCTTAAAATGTTGGATAAAATGTAAAAGCCCATGAAATATATTTCCTTCTCCTTACAAAAACAACGAAATAGAATAGGGTAAATATATAAATCTAAATTTTTGGTTAAAAAAAAAAATTTTTTCTCTAATGCACAATATTTAAAATCTATCTCACCAGGAAATGCTGAGGTTTAATATTGTAGCCTTCTTTGAGTAATGGATAACGAGCGTTTGTCTTCTTGATCATTAGTAAAGAGTACGAAACTCACAGTGTTATCTTTATAAAACTTGGTATGAGATAACTCAACAAGGGCTGATCCACCACAAGACCTACAGAAGCCAAATATACAGAAATAACAAAATTTAAGTATCACAGCTAACACCAATAACTAAATGTAACAACAAAGAGATGGCAGCTGAAAAGTTAATTAGACATGACATCACTTACCAAAATTTTTAGACAAATTTTCTCGACTCCTGAACTTCCAAAATCTAAGAAAATTATTAAGAAATACGAAAAATTTCGTTAGAAACAGAGAAAAGAGCAGCGAGCTGATATCTATTATGAGTCTTCCTATAACGATAGATGAAGTTACATTTGGATTACTTCAACCAACGCTTTTGTATACTGCGACATACAAAACAAAAAAGTGTCCGGCTCTAAATTCAAACGTTTATCACATGAAGAAGACCGAAGCATACAACGTATGAAACTTCGTGAGTATTACAATAAAAAGTAGAACAACGGTCCAAAAGATGCATATTTTGCACAGAGTTACAAGCATTGTGCAACCAGTGAGGACCATATTCACTAATCAGTAGTAACTGGACTTAGTTACAGTTTCGGCAAATCAGGGCTGATGGAAAAAATCTGTACTCTTATAGTATCGGTCACGATGACTTGTGACTCTGTGTTAGTGAAGTGATATGTGGTATAATGAATAGAGACGAGGACCGGGAACGGAGCACGTGTGTATTTTTTATTGCGGGGTAGTTACAAGAGTACGAGCTATATCTCGTTTCGTACTAAGTCTGCATGCATAGACTTAGCATTGTTTTCGTATCATAACATCCCCCCTGTTTAGTTATGTGTTAGTGTTTATTTTAGTCCTTGAATCGTGCTGGGGTTTTTATGGCCCGTCCAGATCGAGTACGAGTAGGACTTTTTTGGATTGGGTCTTCTTGTGTGCTTTTTGTGTTATTGTGGTGCGTGATAGTTTGTTTCTGTCCACTGTGTATGTGGGCTTGTCCCGTGCTCTGTGTTGTTGGTGTAGGGCTGTCGAAGTGGACTTTTTTTTATTGTAGTCCGTATTGGTACAGAAGGAAGGTGGGCTCTGTTGCGGCGAAGTCTGTTCCCGTTTGGAGTCTGTACAATGTAGCTCCTTGGGTTGTCCTCGTCCTTCCGAACAACTGTCCCGGGGTACCATAGCTTGTCTGCTTGGTTTACTATGGTTACATGTTGGCCTGGGTATAGTGGTGGTAGGTCTATGGTTTGCATCCTACCATCATGGGTTTTCTTCATTTCTTCGGACCTTTCCGTACAGAGTTTTGATTAGGTTTATAGATGTGTATGGGGTCAATCTTTGTTTTTGATTCGGTTTTACCGCTGCCACCATGAAGTGATATGTGGTATAATGAATAGAGACGAGGACCGGGAACGGAGCACGTGTGTATTTTTTATTGCGGGGTAGTTACAAGAGTACGAGCTATATCTCGTTTCGTACTAAGTGTGCATGCATAGACTTAGCATTGTTTTCGTATCATAACAGACATGGCACAATCATCGACACTTCTATTTCATTAACATGGCTTTTGAATAACTTGTGGCATGTCTTTTGTACATTTTCCTTTGGTTCCGAACACCACACCAGGCAGATATTATCAAAAGGTCTCCTTCATGACGCATCGACTGTAGTGTAATTCGAACTCGGAGCTCATGGTCAGAGAACGAACCCTGTACGCGGTTGTGCGTCAATTAATAATAATAATAATAATATTAATAATAATAATAATAATTGTTTGTATACGTGAAATATGATGTACAAAGAAAACCTTCAGGCGCGTTATTTTTCAAAAGTTCTTATCAAAGTAGATGTTAAGAGAAAAGCTATTTTCTTTTTTACTGCCATTCTTTGTGTAGCAAGAGCTAAAAACTGGGATCCCGACATCAGAGGCTTATCAGTTTAACAAATGTAACCGTAGGCGCTACACACATATTTGATCTTGAAAAATCCGAGGAATTTCGCAAGGATTACATTTATGAAGAAAAGAATTTGTATTATGGAAATAAGCTGGGAAAATGGAAAATATGTTTTTACGATTTTTCAAAACTATGCTTCTGTAGCTTTGTGTTGCTAATGAACAATATCTCGAAGGCACAACTATTTAAGGTCATCGCGACTTTAAATTATAGCTTAGAAAAATTTTATCTGTTTGCAAAACTTTTTGTGATAGTAAATCGTGATTTCAATTTTTTGGTCGGAAAATTGTGATGAGCCATCATTATTTACATAATTTACAGTCAGACTATTTCTTAATTTTAAATTTCAGCTAATACCGAAAGCCCTTCAAGCTAGATCGTTACGGTTAAAATGCTAATGATAAATGAAGTGTGTGATATGAAAGAAAGAAAAGCTAGTAGGAATATAGGTTATGAGAATCAGGAGTATAGATATCGATTAATTTAAACTTGAAAAGATAAAGATATTGTAGTGTACCGGGAAGCATCCCCGTGGGAGTCTGTTTTACGCAATATTTCATTTTCTACTTACATTTGAAATAAAAGACGGAATGAGGGAGATTCGAATCTTTTTGTGTAGCCTGGGCTGTTGTAGCTGTAAATCTTTATCCGAAAGAGTGCAACAAAACAAATGAATCTCTTCTAAATATTTGTCATAGAAATGACGCTAGACTTTCAAGTTTGCATTATATCAAAACTGGACAATGAGTATTATACAGCTCATTCCTCCATATGTCAGCATTACTCCGCATCTGTGTTTTTGGTCGTTGTGCCCTCTGGCTTGTCTAAAGCGTCGGTCAATCCGGGTAAACTTTATGGAAGTTCGAACTGAAAATGTTCTTTTATCTAAAGGGGGAAACTATTCTTGTTTCACTTTCAATATGTAAGGATATATTGTCTTGTTCATCTTTAGAACTTCTCAGTTATTGCTAATTCTTTTTCTTCTGAGATCAAATCTGTACTACCCGGCTGAAGAATTGAACTAGCAAATACTCTATAACTGAATTCAAAATGTGGCGCTTTATTTAACTAAAAGACCTGAAAAATACCGAAGAGCACAACTTGAAATAATATACCAATTCGATACATGTACCAATTCATTATATGTACCAATTCAATATCTCCTGCCTCCCATAAGCATCGACCAAGCGATTCTTCTCCCTGAGAGCAACACACTACGCCTCCTCAGCCTTACCCTCTCCTCAGACCTCAAATGGAACCACTATATTGATTCCCATAGCTTAATCTACTGTTAAGAAGGTTGGTTCACTATGCCGATCCAGGGTTTTTTTTCCGCCTGAATCCATCCTGCATATATACAAGTCAACTAACCGTCCGTGCATGGAGTACTGATGCCATTTATTGGTCAGGCGCCCCTACCGTTCTCTTCAGTGTTCTCGACAAACTCCTAACGAGAGTCTGCAATGTGATAGGTACTGATTTGGCGGCTAGACTACAGCCACTTCCCCACCGTCGAAATGTGGCCTCCTTTTGTCTGTTCTATAAATATTTTCATGGCTTCTGCTCGGACGAGCTTAAGTCACTGGTGCCTCATCAACAGGTGTTTACTCGTGCAACCAGATTGGAGACTGGGTCCCACCCATTCACAGTTAGGTTAGCCAAATGCAGACGACAATTCTACTCCCGCAGCTTCTTCTCTCGCACTTCCCGTCTGTGGAACTCTCTCCCATATTCTTGCTTTCCTGACGACTACAACCTCCAGAAATTTAAATGCAATGTCAATACTCATCTACTAACCATTGGACTCTAGCTCTCTCCCCACCCCCGTATAACCTTCCCTTTCTCTCCACCTATGTATCTGTCATCGCACCTTCTTTCTCAGCTTTCTGTTGCTCCTTTCTAACTAGTTTGTGCTCCTCACACTTTTCTAATTAATCTTTTTGCAGTTATGTAGCCCCCGGCTCATCAGTGGCATTTCTGCCTTGCTCGGGGTGAAATGATTAAAAAAAAAATTGTACTAATTCAATATGCATGATATATGAGTTCGTCGATGACGGGGTCTCAAAATTTTTTATCTTCTCACTTATAAAATCGCATAGATTTTCTATGAAGATGAAATGACGATATTCTCACTTATTAATTAAAATTACGAGCGTGTCACGTATATCTGAACAAATGTAGACAGAACATCATTTATTCGTTCATCAAGTGATGTGTCGTAGAGTAGAGGGAGATATGTTCGAAGTTGACAACACACTCACTTCACAGTGCCAGAGGCCGCACTCGTGTGCGGTTTTCCCTGTGTCTTTTTCGGTCTGTGTTCCAAACTCAACACTCGAACAACACCTTACTACTAATAAATACTGTCTCTTATGTATCAAATTTGATTAAAATCAGACCACTCCTTCTATAACCCAATTTTTTCGATTCTCAATTTTCGATATTTATCGGGTGTACCTCGACACAAAACCTAGCTAAGAACACTCGCAGATGCTTATAGTACAGCTGTGTAAATTTTCAAGAAAATTTGTTCAGCCGTTTCGGAGTCTATAGGTAACGAGGACACAGACACATACACAGACACACACACATAAACACAGACAAAGTTCCATTTACAAATCAGTTTAGATATATTTGCAATTATGTCATATTCTGACACATAATTACAAAGCCTACATTATCAGACCTTGGCTACGCTGGTTTTAAAAAAAGTCAAATATGCAGAATTTTGCTCTAATTCTTAAATTAAACAACTGAATATTTATCGAAACCATGGCTATTTTTCTTTTGCAAACAGTTTGCATATTTTTGCCGTTTCATAAAATTACTTTTCTTACGGAAATTATTCACAATCTCAGATAATCTTCAACAGTAAGAAAGACGATGATTTGAGTACGACTTTTTAAAATTATAATATTGTTTAAATGTTCAACTTCTAATGCAAATATATCTAAACTGATTTGTAAATGGAACTTTGTCTGTGTTTATGTGTGTGTGTCTGTGTATGTGTCTGTGTCCTCGTTACCTATAGACTCCGAAACGGCTGAACAAATTTTCTTGAAAATTTACACAGTTGTACTATAAGCATCTGCGAGTGTTCTTAGCTAGGTTTTGTGTCGAGGTACCCCGGATAAATATCGAAAATTGAGAATCGAAAAAATCGGGTTATAGAAGGAATGGTCTGATTTTAATCAAATTTGATACATTCATAGACAAAGACATAAGAAACGATATTAAGAAGTTTCAAAGTTTCAGTTCTTACAATAGTGTAGAAAATCGATAAGATACATATAAGGCAAGATGTTTGTGTGTGTGTGTGTTTATCTGCCTGTATATCTGTATTTTTTCAGCCTTTTTGCTTCGGGTTTGGCTTTACGTAGGTATAATTGTAGTTCTTAGTCTCAGCCATGATACCATTCACTCAGAGGACTTATTTAGCCTTCAAAATTCAGGTTACAACAAAAAAAGTGATTTGATATCGATACCAGGAAATCAAAATTTGACTTACATTCATTCATTTTTCTTTCAGTCTACGGTTTCGCTGTAACTAGAAACTACTATTGCTTTTAAGCCTTTCCTGCCAACGTCCAAAGAGTCTGAGCTCCAGGACCATGGATTAATTTTAAAGCTTTCATTACACCCGAGCAAGGCCGGGTTATACTACTAGTACTTTATAATTTACAATACATGAAATATAATCTCATCTAATTATATAAATCAATATTAGAGAGCATATCATTAATTCCATGGGTATCTTCCGTTTGTGTGACAATTTACCCAAGGCATGGGCAAATTATTCTAGGTGAAGGTCGTATAATCTATGGCTCATCACACAGTGGGCAACACTGTTAATAATATTCAAAGTGTATTGAAAGACAGGAAAATTTCGTTGGTAACAAATTAAAGAGGACGAGACTGTTATGAGATATCTGTCCTCCAATATGGCAGCAAATGTTGGACTCCTTAAAGGTGAAGGAGAGATTCAAACAATAGAAAATTTTTAAAAAAGTATATTATTATCAGATGTGCGTTGTGGTGCAGTGGATATCGGCTCGGAACGAGAAATCGTGGAGCCGAATTAGAATTCCAGTCGAATTCATTGCATTCACTTACGCGTAAATACCCTTGGGAAAGGTATTAATCCGTCTCTTCCTTCCAGTTATGGGTTAAATAACAGGACAGATTGGGTTCTATAGCCTTGGTCGGCAACAAGTCTACCGCAGAAAGCAATGGCAACCTACTGCGGGATAATCTTCTGCCCAGTCAGCTCTTTCGAGATTTGATCGCCCAAGCGTGTATCACGTATGGCACTTAACTGACAGACTGAATATAATAGTTGAAAACACGATTAAGGCTTCTACTAAAGTGGGAAATCAGTTATATATTGTTTTGAAGTAATAAACTGATCCCCCACTAATTACTACTTAATGATATAATACATCTCTTCCCCCTCCAGTTATGGGTTAAATAACAGGACAGATTGGGTTCTATAGCCTTGGTCAGCAACCAGTCTACCACAGAAAGCGAGACATGATCGCTCAAGCGTGTATCACGTATAGCACTTAACTGACTGATATTATTATCACTGATGTCAGTGTGGCTAACACATACGGCTGCATGTTTTTGTTTCTTATTTATTCATTTGAAAATGGAAACATTTCTTATACAAATCTATCGTAAAATAAACGTGTCGGCATTAAATAACCCATTGAACTGATAAGCCATGAATGAAAATGAATCAAACGAACTAGAGTGAAAGACAAACAGAAATTTATGAATAAAAAAAAAAAAAAAAAAAACAAAAAAAAAAAAAAAAAAACGAAAAAAACAAACAGAAATTTTTTATTTTTTTTTTTAATCATGTCACACCGAGCAAGGCGGTAACGCCACTGATGTGCAGGGGGCTACATAAGAGTGAAAAGACTGGAAAAGAGGAAACCGGAAACCGCATCCTAAACAGGAAACAAGGGATGAGCCTCTTCACCTCTTCAATAGACGAGGGTGGAGTGTGAACCGGGCGATAGTTTAGTCTATCTACTCCAATTGAAAAAAAAAAAGTGAAAATATTGGAAAAGAGAAAACCGGAAACCGCATCCTAAACAGGAAACAAGGGAGGAGCCTCTTCACCTGTTCAATAGACGTGGGTGGATTGTGAACCGGGCGATAGTTTAGTCTATCTACATTGAACCAAAATCTATTTCTGTAGACTTGGTAAACAATTCACTCAGAGCTAAATTCAATGAACTGTATCTCAGTGTGATTCTAGGCCTACGGTCACATCACTTACATAACATCTGTTCCCGTATAGTCAGCTACGGTAAGCAACTTGTCTGGACTATACTTAGATGGGTGACCGCTCATAGATAACACGTACTGAAAGTGTGGATTTGAGGTATAATGGGTCATAGCTCAGAAATGTTAATCGGAGAACGGAGTTCCAATTTCTATTGGGTTCGTTTATTCTCTTGCACTCAAAAATCATTGGGAAAGTTATTAATCTCAATCTTCTCACCTGAGGTATTTTATTAGTAAGAATCATATTATTAAGCAGTTATTATGCAACCCCCTCAATAAATAAAACAATTACCATCGAACAATATTTTTTAGTCGTAAATATCCGACAAAAATTTGATAAACCGCAGAAAAATTATCAGTTAATTCTAAAGGTTTTTAATATTGCTTATAAAAAAAAGACTTAACAGAGGTAATTAGGCATGTTTCTCATGGTCAGCTTTTCAAGGAAATTATTTCCTGTTAATATCGACCGAAAAAGACGATTCTAACGCGTGACATTGTTAAGAAGACGGGTCGACTCAGACTTTATAAGTTACAGACGGATACAGGAAACTGGACGCCGTCAATGATCAGGAAGCGGCCGGAATGTGGTTCTACAGAAGGATGCTACGGATATCATGGACTGAGCATATAAGCAACGACGAGGTGTTAGAAAGAATGGCAACAAAAAGGAAATTGATGCTGAGCATCAGGGAGAGACAACTGAAGTTCCTGGGACATGCAATGAGGAAGGAGAGCCTGGAGAACCTGATACTGACTGGTCAGATATAAGGAAGGAGAGACAGAGGAAGGTAGCGGATAACATATTTTCAGGGTCTGATCAGGTGGATGACGGAACGGGGGTTGCCAGGAGCAACAGGAGCAAACATACTAAGAGCCACAAGGGATAGGGAGACGTGGAGAGCCATGATCGCCTACGTCCTGAAGGGACAGGGCACATAGAAGAAGAAGAAGAAGAAGAAGAAGAAGAAGAAGAAGAAGAAGAAGAAGAAGAAGAAGCACGAATTCATAAGTCATCATGACCGAGCGTTTTAATATTCTGGATTTGTTCATCTAGTGATTACACCAGATGTTGCTCCCTTCTCCAGGAAATGTAACTAAAGTCTTGCCAAAATGTTTTAGTATGAAAATCGCGCCAGATCAGCAATCGTTGCAGAAAAAAATGTCTGCAACAAAATTAGCGAAACACTTTAACGTTTAAAATGGAAAAGAGAGCAGAGAAGAAACATTGAAAATAATATCCGTGGGCAACGGATATTAACAAAGAGACAAACATTAATATTTTTATTTCTTCATTTTAAATATAACAACACAAACCTATGAGATTACATAGACGTGAAGATATACAGAATGATTGAAATATAACTCCCAATTTTATGTACGAGTGGCCAGCAAGGATCCTGATTAAACACAATGTGATTTTTTCTCTTTGGAGTTGGTTAAAGAAGTAAGTCTACTGTACCAAACATAGTCATTGAAGAATTTGAAGTTTTTTTTTTTGTTTTTTTTTTTAATCGTATCACCCCGAGCAAGGCGGTAACGCCACTGATGTGCAGGGGGCTACGTAATAGTGAAAAGATTGGAAAAGAGAAAGCCGGAAACCACATCCTAAACAGGGAACAATGGATGAGCCTCTTAACTGTTCAATAGACGTGAGTGGAGTGTGAACCGGGCGATAGATAGATCTATCTACTCTCAATTGCAAAAAAAAAAAGCGCAAAGAGAGAAGATTAGAAAAGAGAAAACCAGAAACCACATCCCACACTGGGAACAAGGGATGAGCCTCTTAACCTGTTCAATAGACGTGGGTGGAGTGTGAACCAGGCGATAGATAAAATGATAATAAAAGTTATGACGGCCCGATACCAGGGCGGTTAGAAATACTGGTACTAAAACCTGTTGCTCAAACTGAATTTGAAATAAAGCCTCACGCTAAACTCATTCTTCTTATATCCATTTTTTGCCAAAATTATTGTTAAAAAAATTTATATGCATTTAAAACAAGGAGTTACTTTTCAATTACCCTGTATATTTAAAATGCATTGATATAACTGTTCAATTTATTCATCTATTCCAATCAATCTGAATATATATATATATATATATACACACAAATATAGGGTACATATAGATGGAATAATATTCTGCATCCAAAGAAACACTATTCTTAAAAAGTGCTCAATACAAATTAGAGCTAATAATATTTATTCAGAAATTATAACATGAATATGTTATAATATCAATACAAAAGTAGCTATTTTGAAGTGTGGAAACAAATTAGCTACTTTTCTAGGGATATTATAACATATTCATATTACAATTTCTGAATATATATATATATATATATATATATATAAAACTTAGGAGACTCCATTCTTAAATGCGTATATATAAAAGAAAATTCACGGGTTACAACAAATACTAGTTCTACGATACTTACCTATTTTACCTACGTTCTGGATCGAGTCTATATAACACACACACACACACACACACACACACACACACACACACACACACATATATATATATATATATATATATATATATATATATATAATTGAGAAAGAGAGAATGAGATAATATAAGCGTGATTAAAAGGTAACGCCATATGAGTGGTCAGCCAGGAGTCTTGATTTAACACCCCGTGCATTTTTGGGGCGAAGTGTAATGTGAAAGTCTACAATACCGAACCAAGAATTTTGAATATCTTGAATGGTGAATACAAGAAGTTAGGTCTTCTATACCACAAGAGTTCCTTTTGAAATCAGTTGATGCAATTTTCGGGAAGCCAGAGGAAAGTTGTTGCGAAATCTGGTGCCCATATCTAATTTTAAATAAAGCTTCATGGCAAATGCTTTCAATTCAATTTCTGGTAAAAATTCATTTTCTTCTTCTATGGACGGATTTTCTTCTTTCAGGACGTAGGCGACCATGGCCTTCCACGTCTCCCTATCCCTGGTGGTTCTTAGCACACTTTCTCCTGTAACATCCACCTACCCATGTTATCCGCTGCGTTCCTCTGTTTCTTTTCTCCTCTATCTGGCCTGTTAATATCAAGTTCTCCAAGCCCTCCCTCCTCACTGCATGTCCCAGGAACTTCAGTTGTCTCTTCCTGATGTTCAATATTAATTTATTTTCCGTTTCCATTCTATCTAAAACCTCATCATTGTTCCCATGCTCGGGTCATGATATCTGCAGTATCCTTCTGTAGAACCACATTTCAGTTGCTTCAAGTTTTTCCATAATCTTTGATGATATTGACCAGTATTCACTGGCATATTGAAGGACTGACATCATATAGTCGTCACTTCTTTATTTCTAGTGAAAATTTCCTGTCTCTTAATACTTTACTCACCTTCTGGAACGTGTTATTCACCATGTCAATTCGTCCTTGGATTTCTGTTTCAGACTTTCTGTCTTCTGTTAGAACACTTCCCAGGTATTTAAATTTTTTAACCTGCTTGATTCTAGTATCCTCCACCTGTATTTGGCATTTTGGGTTTTTCTTTTTGCTGACGACCATACATTCGGTTTTCTTGCAGTTTATTTTTAGTCCTTTTTTTGTAACTATCTTCAACTACCTTCTGTAGGAGGTCTTGTATTTTCCATTCCGTGTCTAATATCAGCACTGTATTGTCTGCGAACCTTATGTTATTCAAATTGTGGCCTCCGATTACAAATTCTGGCATAACATCTAGGGTCCTCAAAATAGTATCGCAGTACAAGTTGAAGAGATCCGGTGAAAAGACGCATCCTTGTCAATGGTTGTATTTACACCAAGTCAAATGTTATCGTGTACGAGGTTTTGAGCGTGCTGGTGACAAAACATTACCCGATTTTACACAAACTGTAACTAACATTCACTCAGCATAGTCATAGCATAAACCACATGAAAACTTTGTGAATTGAATTGGCGTTTGAAATCGGAATTTCCTAGCCGGGCAGACGGGTGTATTAAGAAAAAAAGAGTTTGAAGTCAGTGTGTATTTAGATCCATGGTTCCCAACCCCAGGTCAAATTACCCCAGTTGGGTAATGAACCCATATTTTGGGAGTAATGGATGTTTGGTTTGGGTGGAAGAGACAATCAGCTTATAATTTCACACCGTGCCAAGTTATTAACAAGACAGCATTTCACAAAAGAATTCCCCCTACCCCAATCTCTCTTAAACTATCTTTCTTTCAAGCCTTGTGGAAAAAAATAAAAATTTCTCCACTTTTTAGACACCAGATCATAGAACTGTTTTTGTTTTTAAGCTTTTGTTTTTAGACCAAGTCTGGTCTAGAGACCATTTGGATCTCTCGTCTACAGGATATGCCAACACTAGCCTTTCATGCAGTACAAATTCTCATAGGATTTTCAAACACTTATCTATATGAACAAGCTTTTTCGACTGTCCTTGGAATGACGACCAAGAAACGTAGCAGACTTAACGTGGCAAACGACGCCCGAATAGCCCTTTCAAACCGGCACAGGCAATACAAGCTCAACACTCACATTAAGAATCACGGCTAGGTTACGGCTACTATAACACTAATTTTTACAGATTGTTACTATTGTATTGAATAATTTCCATTAACTTTGATTTTGATGCATGAATATATAATATATAATATATAATTATTGCTTTTCCTATATTACGGGTATTTGTTCATTTTGGCAATGGATAATAGTGAAATTGTATTTTGGGGTAATCGCAGCAAAAAGGTTGGGAACCATTGATTTAGATGATAAAAAAAACAACGGTTTGCTTGTGTCATACCAGGGGATATATAAGTCTTAGCACTTCTGGGGGAAAGTCCTGAAATATTCAGTGTATTACCAATGGCTAATAGGTAGATAGATTTTTTCTTCATGCATGTGAACAGACATAAATAGATAGATAGATCGTGACCTCAGAATATTTTAACATTATTTCATAATAGAATTATATATTTTTCCGTTCATCTGTTTCAAAGGATACACAAATAGATAGAAAATGCTGAAAATTAAGAAAAAACTAAAAAAAGAGATACATATAGCAAGAACGAGAAAGATGTAGATAGATAGATAGATAGATAGATAGATAGATAGATAGATAGATAGATAGAAATTTGGCAAAATATTTCCTCATCTTGGTTTAGTAAAAAGGAGATATAAAAGTAGTCACTGAAGTCAACACACATTGACCATAAGTGTTGTATTTGTGATCGAGCATAAACACAACATATTTTGCCTAACTATTGCGTATAGCATGAAAATGACTTTCGTCGCTTGGTGTTGACTTCAATGTCCATTTTTATATTTTAATACGAAATAACTAGATATTGAGCAGATTGATCTTATAATATAGTATAATTAAAACCATATTTTATCATTCACACACACACACACACACACACACACACACACACACATATATATATATATATAATCTAAACTTATTTATAAATGGAACTGTGTGTGTGTGTGTGTGTGTGTGTGTGTGTGTGTGTGTGTGTGTCTGGGTGTGTGTGTGCGTCCGTTACCTATAGACACCGAAACGGCTGAACGGATTTTCTTGAAAATTTACACAATTGTACTATAAGCGTCTGAGAGTGTTCTTAGCTAGGATTTGTGCCGAGGTACCCCCGATAAATATCGAAAGTCGATAATCGAAAAAATCAGGTTATAGGAGAAGTGGTCCGATTTTAATCAAGTTTGATACACTCATAAACAAAGACATAAGAAACGATATTCAAAAGTTTCAAGATTGTAGTTCTTACAATAGTGCAGAAAATCGATATATATATATATATATATATATAAGGCAAGATATTTGTGTGTGTGTCTGTTTATCTGCCTGTATGTCTGTATTTTTTCAGCCCTTTTATTTTAGTTTTTGCTTCGGGTTTGGCTCTAAGTAAGTATAATTATAGTTCTTAGTCTCAGCCATGATACCATTTACTCAGAGGACTTATTTAGTCTTCAAAATTCAGTTTACTACGAAAAAATTTTATTTGGTATCGATAGCAGGAAATCAAAATTTGACTGCATCCATTCATTTTTCTTTCAGTCTACGGTTTCGCTTTAACTGGAAACAACTATTGCTTTTTAGTCTTTCGTGCCAACGTCCAAAGATTCTGAACTCCAGGACCATAGATTAGTTTTAAATCTTTCATTATACCCGAGCAAAGCCGGGCTATGCTGCTAGCATATATATTTAAGTAAATCATCAAGCTTTATATTCGACCTTAACAGAATGCAGAAAGCACTGGACAGCCGTTTCGTCCTATATTTGGGACTCACCAGCAGTGCGCATCCACTACCTGGAATCGAACCCAGACAGTCTTGGTTATTAAGGTGATGTTATACCAACTGTACCCCTGTGACGAAGAGGTAACGAATCAAGCTCGATGAAGTGCGCCGCTCCTCACAAAGTCCGTGGTGGAACTAATCCAAGCTCCTTTGCCCATAGGATAGTGCCTCCCCAAGCAATGACTTCCGCAACCAAGCATCCATAGCGTGTTTCGTGGTTGAAGCACAGAGATATTATTCCAGAAGTAGTAGGAGGATTTGAACAATCATTTAAGTAAATCTTCTTGAATTATATCTCTGTGCACTTCATCGAGCTTAATTCGTTACGTCATCGGCACCAGGGCATGTGGTACAGTTGGTATAACATCACCTTAATAACCAAGACTGTCTGGGTAGTGGATGCGCACTGCTGATGAGTCCCAAATATAGGACGAAACGGCCGTCCAGTGCTCTCTGCATTCTGTTGAAGTCGAATATAAAGCATGATGATTTACTTAAATAAGTGTTCATATCCTCCTACTACTTCTTGAAATATATATATATATATATATATATATGCATGTATTAAACAGCCTACATTGACACATCCGTGTTGATATAATTTTAACTGTGTATCTTTTTTCACCTTCTCATGTAATGATAATGTTACATCACATTTACACCATTTGTGCATACTCACACACGGACACACACACACACTATATATATATATATATATATATATAGGACATATGAATTGATATATATTACTGGTTTTACGTAATACATCAGTTGATGGGGAAGAGTTATTACGAATAATTAAATTGTTTTGTTTTCTTTTTTTTTAATCATATCACCCCGTGCAAGGCGGTAAGGCCACTGGTGTGCAGGGGGCTACGTAAGAGTGAAAAGATTGGAAAAGAGAAAACCGGAAACCACATCCTATACAGGGAACAAGAGATGTGGGTGGAGTGTGAACCGGGAGATAGTTCAGTCTATCTACTCCAATTTGAAAAAAAAAATAAGGAAAAGTGAAAAGATTGGAAAAGAGAAAGCCGGAAACCACATCCTAAACAGGAAACAAGGGATGAGCCTCTACACCTGTTCAATAGACGTAGGTGGAGTGTGAACCGGGCGATAGTTCAGTCTATCTACTCCAATATATATATATATGTGTGTGTGTGTGTGTGTGTGTGTGTGTGTGTGTGTGTGTCTGTGTGTCCGTGTGTGAGTTTGCACAAATGGTGTAAATGTAATGTAACATTATCCATACATGGGAAGGTGAAGAAAGATACACAGTTAATATATATATATATATATATATATATATATATAGTCATCTGCAAACATCTGAAATTGCATTTATATATATATATATATATATAAAGAGATAGATAGAGAGAGAGAGAGAGAGAGAGAGAGAGAGAGAGAAAGTGTTGTTTGCCGCCCGGTAACTTTACGATACTTATTAGACAGATTGAAAGTTAAATCATGCCATGAATCTGAATTTGTCACCGTGATCATGGACATTCGGACAATATGATGTGAAATAAACAGTGTCGGCAGCGCAAGGTGAACGATACACCCTGGGGTCACTGATTGCTTGAAACGATATTCTGTGCCTGATGTAAAGAAGGCGCGAGACGATCAGAGACTGAGCCTCATGCCTATGCATATATGTTGATAGGTTATTTTAATGCGCACATGGCGGTACAGGACTGTCTCGACAAAAGGTCTTCGGACCCCTCAGTGCGTACGCCGTTTTAAATGAATAATGTTTACCTACGTATGAAGTATTCCTGTTTGAACTCATGTATTTTCATGTAACTCTTTCTTTCTCTATTCCTCTTTCTAGGCCTGATTGTAGATGGTCGGTGTATATGCCGTTTGTGTGGATGCATTAGAAAGTTTAATACGTGAGGCTTTTTATGCTTTAACAACGACTTTGTAAAGGCATGAATCAGCTATTTTCTACGTTCCGACTTTTAAAACATTAGGATGTCTAAAAATCGTTCGGTTATTTAATCGAAAATAACGATCTCAAAACGATTCATTTAAACAGTGATATAATCATTTTTTAATTGCGGTATATTTTGGCAGCTTGTTTGAATACCTAGTATTTCCTGTTCAAAGAAATCTTATTTTTAATGGAAAAAAACAAACAAACTCCTAAATTATTTTTTTTAAATATTCACCAGAGAAAAAAAATTCTAATATTTTGCCGATTTAAATCGTTTTATTATTTAGAAAAAAGAAAAGAATGGAGATGTAGTTTTGTTTTTTGTTGTGTTTCTTTTTTTTGTGGGGGATACAGATGATACTGTGCTGATAGCAGACACGGAAAGAAAACTTCAAGACCTTCTACAGAAGGTAGCTGAAGATAGTGATAAGAAAGAACTACAGATAAACTGCAAGAAAGCCGGATGCATGTTCATCAGTAAAAAGGGCAGCCCAGTATGCCAAATACAGGTCGGGGATACTATAATCAGGCAGGTACAACAATTTAAATACCTGGGAAGTGTTATAACAGAAGAGAAGACGGAAAGTGCGACACTGAGATCCGAAGGCGAAAGAAGCTTTCCAGAAGTTAAGTAAAGTATTAAGAAACAGGACAATTTTGCTAGAAACAAGGAAGAGAGTACTGGATTGCTCAGTGTTGGCAGTTCTTCAATAGGGCAGTGAATGCTGAACATTATCATCAAAGATGAAGGAAAAGCTTCAAACAACTGAAATGTGGTTCTACAGAAGGATGCTGCGAATATCATCGACCAATGTGAGCAATGATGAAGTCTTAGAAATGATGGAAACAAAAAGGAAATTAATACTGAGCATCAGGAAGAGACAGCTGAAGTTCCTGGGATATGTAATGAGGAAGGAAGGCTTGGAGAACCTGATATTATTAGGTCAGATACAGGGAAAAAAGGCAGGGGAAAGCAACGGATAACATATTTGAAGGACCTCATCAGGTGGATGATAGAACGAGGGTTACATGATGTAACAGGAGAAGGTGTGCTAAGAGCCACCAGGGATAGAGAGACGTAGAAAGCCATGATCGTCTACGTCATGAAGGGACAAGGCCCATAGAAGAAGAAGAAGAAGAAGAAGAAGAAGAAGAAGGATCATTATCAGAATTTGGGAGATCCGAAGCAAAAATCTAAATAAAATATGCCTATTATGTGTGTTAATCTGACTGTATTTTATATTTTAGCGTCCTAAATCAAATTAATATAGGAAACTGTCTATCCAGGTTGTTGACGTATTTAATAAACCCTCTTCCCAGTGATGTCTATTCCCTACGACACTGAATGTATCGATAGCTAAAGAGCCAATTAAAGACACGTGTGCTAAATTGTTGTTGAATCTACAAGGATTTAAAATTGGCATGGCCAATGACGCATTCCAAAAGCTTAGTTAAGTTTTGAGAGACAGAAAAATTTTGTTGGAAACAAAGCAATGAGCACTGGATTGTTATGTGATAGCCATCTACTTTTATGACTATGAATGCTGGATAATTTGAAAGACTGGAAGCAACAGTAATTTGGTTCTACACAAGGATGTTATGGATCACCATGAACCGGACATGTGAGTAAGGACGAGGTTTTGGAGAGAAGGGAAACGAAAAAGAAACTTATACTTAATATCAAGAAGAAACAGCTGAAGTTTCTGGGAGACACCATGAGGAAGGAGGCTTGGAGAATCTTATACTCACATGGCAGACAAAAAGAAAAAGAGACAGGGATAAACAGAGCGTGACATACGTGACAGGCTTAAACAAATACACGACAGAGCAGGGCTTTGGAGAAATAACAGGATAACATATATTAAGAGCAACACGAGACAGGAAGAGGTGGAGGGCTATGATCAACTACGTCTGAAGGAACACCGCACATAAAATATGAAGAATTGATTAGCGCTTAGGTCGCATCTTTTTCACCGGTGGTATGTCTTTCGACATTTTCTAAAATGTGCCGCACGCTAAGATTGCATTCAACTTCCTCACACTTTGACCATAGTGAGGTTTGAACACGATGCTCAGGATCAGAAAATGGGCATTCAAACCACTGTCCATAATATAATATATGAATTATGCTATAAGACATTGATTTTTTATAGTCAAATATTACTAATATGATAGCCATTTCTTAGTAAAAAAAACGAATAGCGACAATTAGGATCACAAGTGTACGTATATATTACCCCGACAGTAGTATCCCGAGTAATTTCAAAAATTTACGCCCATAAGGCGAGCGGTGGTGATGGAATCCCGGTGATAGCCCTGAAGAGGTGTGCTCCTGAACTCTCCCCTGTCCTCTCTAAACTATATAACTACTGCTTTTCTGCTTCCTGTTTTCCTGCATGCTGGAATTTCTCTTCAGTCGTTCCTGTATTTAAGAACAGTGGTGAACACTCGGACACATCGAACTATCGCCCTATCAGTCTTCTACCAATTTTCGGGAAAGTGTTCGAAGCCATAATTAATGCTGAAATAGTACAACATCTTACTGCACAAAAACTCTACTCTGACAGGCAGTATGGCTTCCGTTTTCCCAGGTCGTTTTGAATGGGCATGCCTCTTCATCCTACAGCACAAATGCTGGTGTCCCACAGGGCTCTATCCTGGACCCGACGCTTTTCTTATTTACATCAATGACCTCCCAGATGAGATCAAGTGCCAAGTAGGCATCTACGCAGATGACACCACAATTTACTTCCGCATCAGTAAGAAACACGTTGTGGCGGACAAACATAATCTCGCTGCTGACCTTGAACGGGATCTACACTCTGTGGTGGATTGGGGCAAGAAGTGGCTTGTCAATTTCGATACGTCTAAGACCAATCTGTTGTCTGTCAATCATCACAGGCAACCTCTCCTGCCTCCTATAAGCATGGACTAAGCGATTCTCCCTGAGAGCAATACACTGCCCCTCCTCGGCCTTACACTCTCTTCTGATCTCAAATGGAACCACTACATGGAGTACTTAGCTAAATCCACTACTAAGAAGGTTGGGTCACTGTGTCAGGCCAGGATGTTTTTGTTTTTTTTGCCTGAATCCATCCTGCATATATACAAATCAACCATTCGTCCATGCATGGAATACTGCTGCCATATATGGTCAGGCGCCTCTGTCGGTCATCTCAGTGTTCTCGACAGGCTCCAAATGATAATCAATAATGTGATAGGTACTGACTTGGCGGCTAGACTACAGCCACTTCCCCACCGACGAAATGTGGCCTTCCTTTGCCTGTTCTATAGATACTTCCATGGCTTCTGCTCGAACGAACTTAAGTCACTGGTACCTCCTCAACAGGTGTTTTACTCGTGCAACCAGATTGGCAACTGGGTCCCACCCATTCACAGTTAGGTTAGCCAAATGCAGACGACAATTCTACTCCTGCAGCTTCCACTCTCGCACTTCCCGCCTGTGGAACTCGCTCCCATATTCTTGCTTTGCTAAAGGCTACAACCTCCAGGAACTTAAATGCAAAGTCAATACTCATCTATTAACCACTTGACTCTAGTTCTTTCCCCACCCCGTTTATTCTTTCCTTTCTCTCCACCTTTGAAACTGTCATCACACCTGCATTCTCATCTTTCTATTGCTCCTTTCTATTGCTTCTATTGCTTCTTTTCTAACAGGTTCGTCTTCCTCTTCAATTAATCTTTTTACACTTATGTAGCCCCCTGCACATCAGTGGCATTACCGCCTTGCTCCGGGTGATACGATTAAAAAAAAAGTCCCGTAACCCATTATGGTCGTAGGGACACCACAGCAGTGTTTTACCTTGCAAAAAAACCTGGCAGAGCGCAACTCTAATCAAGCTGATGTGAATTCTGAGTCTTACTTTTCTTAGAATGGTTACCAATGAAAGCTGTAGGGCTCAATCTCTCCTGTTATTTAATCATAATTGGTAGATATGGATTCCTACCTTTCTCATGGGTAACAGTACGTAAGTTAATATAATGAACTCTATTGGAATTCTAACATGACTAACAGAGCCCCTCTCTATCACTTCACCGGTCCTTCATGCGACAAAAGTTTTTATACTCTTGTTAAAAATACCATTGATTGCGTCGCAATTTCGTGAATGAATATATTAATTTAATTTAAACTGAATGCAGTTTATATTTATCACAAATTCGTTTAATATTTTATATTTACTAAACTGAAATCACTACACAAGCAATTGCATACAATAAAGGCTTTCGAAAAGGCCTTTAACAGCAGATGTCAGTCACATTGTTTTATTTTTTAGAAAAAGTGTCTCTCAAAATTGATTTGTAATTATGCTAAACCTATGATTAATTCTGTATTTTGTAAATTCCTCATAAGAAAAAAAGAAGAGACGGTATCTTATGGAACGCTTATAACATTTAAAAATTATATCGATAACATTGTTTTATAATTATCCTAAATATGATGATTAAATATATTTTCTTAAATACCTTTTGAGAGAGAAATGATGAGATGGAATCTTGTGAAAGGCTTATAACAATTTGTAAAATTGCATCAATAAACTTGATTTATAATTATCCTAAAAATAAAAAGATAAATATTTTTATAATTTTCTTTTTAAAACGAATAAGATTAGATGAGAATTCATGCTACTATTATAACATTTTGTAAAAATTTATAATTTATAAATTTGATTGTTAACATTATATTAAAAAAAAACGATTTTTTTTTTAATCATCTCACCCCAAGCAAGGCATTCCACTGCCACTATTGCGCATGGTGCTACATAGGGGAAGGTAAAGAGAAGGAGTGGTTAGACATAGGGAATGTCAGGAGGAAGGTGACAGATGAGTAAGGATAACGAGAATGAGGGTTGGGCAGATGGGAAGAGTGTTTGATAGAATGGGAGCAGGTTAGTGTGTTAGGATGTGTCTATTGACCTTACATTTAAACTCCTGGAGATTGTATCCGTCGGGGAAGCAATCGTGTGGAAGAGAATTCCACAGTCGGGAAGTGCGAGGAAAGAAACTGTTGGAGTAGAAGTTATATAAATTTGTGATAAAATACTAGCGAAAACCATTAAAATAAAAAACATTGCAAGATAAACTCTGTTAAAAAAAGGGTTGCTGAACATTAGGTTTATAAGTCACAAAAATTCAGTTGTTCTTGTTCTTAAAGACTCATGGCTTAGTAGATAGACGTTGACTAGCTCCAGTGACGTGAACAAAATAGTTGTGAGTTTCATACCAGGATAGAGCAGTAGTGGACAAGGGTTAGAGGGAGATAACTAATGACTACCAGAATAGGTTCTACGCAACAGATGGAGATTATATAACCAAGTGATTTAAATAAGGGATTCCGTTCAAAATTTTTATCACCTGAAGAAGGCCGGAGCGTTCAACGGCCAAAACGAACAAATGGCAAAAAGGACGATGGCAATAGTCCGAATGATGTAAATACTGTGATAAAATCGATTTGTCATAATTAACTCTTTAAGACTGAGAAGATAAAATTTAAACTTATGTTACTAACTTAACACTTTTTGAAATGTTCACAACATGATTATTTGTATTCTATTTCTAGTTCGTTCACAGATGAAGTTACGAAAGTAAGAGAAGAACAAATGTTGATGTCTAAATCCTATATTGTTTTCCAAATCATAATAGGGTTTCGGCAATTATATCGGTACAAAAGAGGTTTATAATCATACCATGTTGAAGTAACGGTTCCCATAAAATAACGTTGTAGCAACAGTCCCCGTACAATCACGTTGGGCCAAGACGGATAACAATACCAGGTGCTATAAGACTGGATTTTCAGGTGGTGGAATGGATAATTTTTAATTGGACAGTTGAGTTCCTGAGCAATGATGAGGTTTTGGAAAGGGTGGAAACGAAACGCAGAAATTAATAACTGAAAAACAGGAAAAGACAGCTAAAGTTCCTGAAACATGCAATGAGGAAGGAGGGCTTAGAGAATCTAATACTAACGGCAGATAGAGGGAAAAAGAGACAGGGGAAAGCAGCGGATAACATATTTGAAAGGCCTGATCAGGTGGATGACAGAACAGGGGTAACAGGAGAAAGCGTTCTCTGAGCCACCAGAGATAGGGAGACGTGGAAAGCCACGATCACCTATGTCCTGAAAGTAAATGGCACAAAGAAGAAGAAAAAGACAGAAGAGGTTCATGACCATATCATATTGAAACACCGGTTTCCGTACAATCCCGTTGAGCCTAGTCAGTAACTAGATGGATAAAAATACCAGGTGCTGTAAGATTGGATTTGCAGGTGGTGTAATGTATAATTATTAATTTGATAGTCGAGTTATAATTTCTGTTACGTTCTCACTTACAAGTAAACACAGTTGGAAAAGAATGACCTCGTTTATTTTCCCCAGATATGGGTTAATTAGTAAGACTTGGATCACTAAACATTATCTCAAAAAATAATCTTACAATCTGAATAAAGAATAAATAAACAATCAAATATTTTCTGGTTTTAAATAACCAGCAAGGGGTTGATAAATTGTATAAATCGAATCATTCCTTCGGCAGTAAATGAAACATCAAATTCATCCACCGTATTAAATTGTAAACATAGTCTATTTCTCTTGTCAATATCAACTCTTATGCAAATACAGCATCAAAATATATAAATTTTAATTAACTATTGTGGAGGCTTTTTAGACTGCATAGTACCCATATGACAATGAGGTATATAGTAGTAATCCTTGTGGATAAATCATATAATAGCAGTTCACGTGGATAATTAATTTCTGTAAATGTACTGTCCCCACACCTGTATTCCCATCCTTCTCTTGCTCTTTTCTAACTGGTTTGTTCTCTCTTCACCCTCCTCTAAATTTTTTACACTTATGTAGCCCTCTGCACATCAGTGGTGTTACCGCCTTGCTCGGGGTGACATAATTAAAAAAAATGTTTAGAGCATTGCGATTATATAGGGTAGAATGCTCATGCTATGTATTTAGATATTCTTTATAAAATTCTCAGAAGTATCTGCAATCACACTGGTCCTAACCTGGCAGCTTGCCTTCAGTTAATTTTGCATTGCCGTATTATAACTTCTTTCTGCCTTTTCTATAAATTCCTTTGTGATAATTATTCTGATGAACTATCCTCTATATTACAAAGAATTCATGAATTTAAGCGCAGTACTTAACTGGTGCTATGATTTCACCATTTTACAATCGAAATGGCTAGATTTAAACGTTAGTTCTATGCTAAATGTTTCTTCTTTCGGATTCTTCACTTGTTAAAGTCTCTTTTGGATTCTTGCTTTTTTGTTAATTTTTGTTCGTCTACATTTCACGCACTATGATAAAGGTTTTGTTGTATTCTTTCACACTCAGTAACGGCTTGCTTCTTAGTGGCTCTATTGCCTTAGTTGCGATAAAGTGTTTAAAAAAAATCTAGGTCACAAAAATTCAATAACCGAGTGGTGAGTATGAAGATAAGAGAGCATGTCTCAAAATGGTGAAGAACTATAACAAATCTTGCACCTTCCTACGCACAAACTGTAACTACTTTTTTTAACCTATAGCATGTGTTAAAAACTCAGTATTATCTGTATGTCAAGAGATTACATATTTTTCCTGGAAATCGTTTATAATATTCAGCTGGGTATTCAATTCAGTGTAGCCTCATGCAATTATACATTACGATACCGTTTATACTTTGCGATTAACCGGCAACGAACAGAAGAAGAAATGACCGTTAAACGTTTCAAGATAAAATATTTCTGTTTGGCTACGAGGATATTTTATGTTTGTTAGTCTGAAGAACTTCAGTCGAGAAATGGCTAAGACAACAAAAATAAATACGGCCCGATAGTCTGGCATATCATTTAATGATAATCAATGGAGAGAAAAAAGGGTGAAAGATTGTGATGGGCTGCCATTCTTTTATTTTGTTTTATCGTATCACGCCGAGCAAGGCGGTAACCCCACTGATATGCAATGGGCTACATAATAGTAAATAAATTAGATAGGAGGAGAGTAAAGAGAAAGACGAACCAGATAAGGATGGGAATACAGGTGTGATGACGGTTGCAAAGGTGGAGAGAAAAGAAAAAAGATATACAGGGTGGTGTAGAAAGAACTAAATCAGGTGGTTAAGAGATGGGTATTGACATTGCATTTAAATTCCTCAAGGTTTTAGCCCTCAGGAAAGCAAGAGCATGAAAGAAAGTTCCACAAGCGGGAAGTGAGAGAAAAGAAACTGTTGGAGTACACTTGTATTTGGTTGATCTAACTGTGAATGGGTGGGAACCAGTTGCCAGTCTGGTTGCGCGAGTAAACACCTGTGGCAGGGGCACCAGTGACTTAACTTCTTTGAGCAGAAGCCATGAAAATATTTATAGAACAAACACATCTCATCTGTGAGAAAGTGGTTGGAGTCGAGCAACCAAGTCGGTATCTATCACATTTCTGATTCTCCTTTGGAGACTGTGAAGAACACTGAAATGAACAGCGGGTGCGCCTGGTCATATATGACAGTAGTATTCCTTAGACGGACGGATGGTTGATTTGTATATATGCAATATTGATTCAGGAGTAAAAATATCCTCGTCCGACATAGGGACCCAACCTTCCTAGCAGTGAAGTTAGCTATTGACTCAATGTAATGGTTCCACTTGAGATCGGAAGAGAGGGTAAGGCCGAAGATGCGCAGTGTATTGTTCTCTAGGAGAGTTGTTTGGTCCATGCTTATGGAAGACAGGAGAGGTTATTGCCTTATCGCTTGGAAATGCCAGATTTTGTAAGCTTGAATAGATTGGTAGTTTAATGGATAACAGCTTTAAAATGTTAATAGGAGAGCCGAGTTCTAATCCCAGATAGATTCGTTATCTTCTTCTTCTTCTTCTTCTTCTTCTTCTTCTTCTTCTTCTTCTTCTTCTATGTGCCTTGTCCCTTCATGACGTAGGCGATCATGGCTTTCTACGTCTCTCTATCCCTGGTAGCTCTTAGCACACCTTCTCCTGTTACATCATGTAACCCTCGTTCCATCATCCACCTGATGAGGTCCTTCAAATATGTTATCCGTTGCTTTCCCCTGCCTTTTTCCCTGTATCTGACCTAATAATATCAGGTTCTCCAAGCCTTCCTTCCTCATTACATATCCCAGGAATTCAGCTGTCTCTTCCTGATGCTCAGTATTAATTTCCTTTTTGTTTCCATCATTACTAAGACTTCATCATTGCTCACATTGATCTATGATATTCGCAGCATTCTTCTTCTTCTTCTTCTTCTTCTTCTTCTTCTTCTTCTTCTTCTTCTTCTTCTTCTCCTTCTTCTTCTTCTTCTATGTGCCCTGTCCCTTCAGGAGGTAGGCGATCGTAGCTTTCCACGTCTCCCTACCCCTGGAGGCTCTTAGCACGCCTTCCTTTGTTACACTATGCAATCCTCGTTCGCTCATCCACCTGATGAGGTCCTTCCAATATGTTATCCATTGCTTTCCCCTGTCTATTTTTCTCTCTCTATCTGGCTTGTTAGTATCAGGTTCTCCAAGCCCTCTTTTCTCATTGCATGTCCTAGGAACTTTAGCTGTCTCTTCCTGGTGCTCAGTATTAATTACTTTTTCGTTTCCATCATTTCCACAACCTCATCATTGCTCACATGTTCGATCCATTATATTCACAGCATCCTTCTGTAGTACCACATTTCAACTGCTTCAAGTTTTTCCTTCATTTTTTATGTTATTGTCTAGCATTAACTGCTATGTTGAAGAACTGACAACACATAGCATTCCAGCACGCTATTCTTTGTTTCTAGCGAAATTTTCGCTTACGCCTAAATACCCTTGGGAAAGGTATGAATTTTTTTACAAATGCTTAAACTAATTGGAAGTATACTAAGTTTCATTATCGGATACCACACTGTCGGGTACTCTAAACCTCGCCCACACTGTCGGGTACTCTAAACCTCGCGCAAAGAATTTTATTGTTATTGCGGTTGCTGGACTGCAGCCACTTCCCCATCGTCGAAATGTGGCCTCCCTTTGTCTGTTCTATAAATATTTTCATGGCTTCTGCTCGGATGAGCTTAAGTCACTGATGCCTCCTCAACAGGTGTTTACTCGTGCAACCAGACTGGCAACTGGGTCCCACCCATTCACAGTCAGGTTAGCCAAATGCAGACGACAATTCTACTCCTGCAGCTTCCTCTCTCGCACTTCCCGCCTGTGGAACTCGCTCCCTTATTCCTGACGGCTACAACCTCCAGAAATTTAAATGCAAAGTCAATACTCATCTATTAACCACTTGACTCTAGTTCTTTCCTCACCCCGTTTATCCTTTCCTTTCTCTCCACCAATGTATCTGTCATCGCACCTGCTTTCTCAGCTTTCTATTGTTCCTTTCTAACTAGGTTGTACTCCTCACTCTTTTCTCATTAATCTTTTTACACTTATGTAGCCCCCTGCACATCAGTGGCGTTTCCGCCTTGCTCGGGGTGAAATGATTTTTAAAAAAAAATCAAAACGCATAACCTATATTTATATAGGTTACACATTCAAATAAGCACAACTGATTCATAATGGATAAAAATGGGAACATAGATGTGAAGTAATGTTTAACAAGCATGTCTCGCTAGAGCCTATCACAACTGAGTAGTGAATTAGATCTCACGAGGTACCCCATACTTTCGACCTTGTGCCATATCTAAGTGGCTCTTAGAAAATCGTTTGGAAAACCGTGGTGATCTGGTTAGCCAGCTTGTCTTGTGAGAACCTCTTACAACTGAGTAAATGTTTGCTCCTCACAGTGTGCCCTATACTTTTGGCTTAGTGCTCCATCTACAAAAGCATTCTATTTAAGGATGAAACAATTTCGCCGATTTTGTCATCATTCTAGGATTTTGTTTTGTTCGTCTAAATCCCTGAATTCGATTTGTTCATATTAACTCTCGAAATAATACTATATACAATTCATTTTTTATCCTTAATGTTGAGTCTGTTAAAATTCTTCAACTTTATAACACGAAAAATCTCAAATTGATTTTAAAATTGCCTCAAAACATTATTGATTTCTATTAGATGGAATCATCTATTATGACATTTAAATTTAGATACATTGTATTTGTTTTCGTTTTTTTCTAATTGAATTGTTTACCTACATTGTATATGATCCATTAAGGTACATTATTGGGTTACAATAACATTTGGACTTTGTATCAATATTACCTTATGAAAATTGAGACGTAGTAATATTGGTGGACCATATCATAGATTCGGAAGCGACTGTGTCATAGCTTCTAGACTCTAGCCCCCTGACAAAGAGGTATAATAAATTGTTAAATATTATAGGTTGATATGACAGGGTAAACTCCGCTCTTTAATTTGGGTAGCTTTTTGTCTTAGAGAATAGCTCTGAATTCCAACAGTTACTAGATCAACAATAAACCACTTGACTATTTTTCCCAAATAGTTTTTTTTTTTGTGGGAGGAGGGGAAGCAGTAACATTTTACATTCTTGTATAATCCGTATTTTTTTTTTGATCCGACTCAACTTCTTATCGATTGTACGTCTCATTATGGGTAGTTATTTTACTTGACTCACAATCCGTGTTCTGCTACCCATTTAAAAGGAGGTTGTTGAGTTGGTTCTTTGCTGTTTCACTCTTTTGCTCTTGCATTCAATAAATCCTGTGCGTTTCAAATTTTCCAAACTTTTTCTTTATGGTGATCCTGATTTTTTAAAGTCGCTTTCTGATACCAATTATAAGCGACCTTTTTTGTTTCCATATTCGATAAATGTTCGTCGTTACTCCAAGATATAGTCAGCATCATCATTTAGAAATACATCTATCTGTTTGGCCGATGTACCTCGGTGTTGTGTTACGTTTAGCAAGCTTGTCTCGCTGGAATCAATGGGTGTTTAATATTTTCGACCTTGGGCACATCTAAGCGGCACGTAGAAAGTCACCTATATGTTTTTAAGGATATTGTTCAGGCCTCACTGCTATATAAGACAGCGGATATTACATAACAGTTCATTAGACTTTTCTAATGAATTTTTTTTTTGCTATATATATAAAATGGCGCGGAGGTTCATCTTTCATATGGATGCCAGAAATACCTCCTACAAAATAGGAACACTTTTGTGGCAATGATGTCTTCATCTAGCTAATGTTTTACCATTACGTGGGAGGTAGTTTTGTCTCAACCAATATATATATTTTTATATTCACAGGATATATTTAAGGCAGAGGAAAATAACGGATACCCTAGCCAGAAAGCTTGAATATATGTGTGGCGTGGCAAGATTTAAGAAACGTAAAAAAGACAAAATTAGACAAGTGCTATAAAGGAAAATGAATATACGTTCATTTTCCTATTGCTATCCAATACACTTTGGATTTCGGTGTGACTTGTTCAGCCATACTGTTAAACACTTTTCAGATCTATAACGCTTTGTACTTGATTTTTGCATCTCTTATCCGTACCTAGCACCCTAGAAAATTTATCTAGCTGTCAATTCATTCTATATTAATACAATTGATGTTCATGCTCTCTTACAAACTTTTCTGGCAGTACCTGTAGTTTCTTTGACTAGAATCGTTTTTCTCTTTACATCTAGGCTCATGAATCTCATGGTGTACAAATAAAAGGCTATATAATAATAGTTCAATGTGTAGAATTTGTGATGGAAGTCTTAATGACGTAATCGTAATGGACGCCGAAGACCGAATCGGCAAAGCAAGTTCAACTTCCGTTTTGGAGTTCAACTTCCGCTTTACTGCACTTGTGAAAAGCATGAACAAACTTCATTTGCCCCTGGCATGGAGTATTTTATAGTGCATATTTCGCTCTCTAACATTTGAGGTTACCAAGGCAAAGATGAACACTGAATTTCAAAATGTTGAACGGCAAAGGAAATGCAATCTACTATCTTTAACGTGAAGGCATGGCATTTCAACTCTTTTTTCTTATCATGAGTGGTAGACAATTTAATTTACTAGAATTGTTTGGCAACACGCTTGTTGAAATCCTCACAGTATTTAGAATTGCTGACGTTATCGTTACATTTTTGTCGAGATTGAAAAACTACGGTTCGATCAAGTTCGCAAAATAATCGATGAAATATATAAACTTTCAGAAAAAAATATAGAAAAAACAATATGTCATTTTAATTAAATAAGCATTTGTTATTTTAATCATTAATTGTTTTTAAAATTATTTACATGTTAAATAATTTATTTTAATTTCATAAATTTATTTTATTTTTATTTTATTTTAAAATTGTAAATGAAGAGTTGTTGTACTTAGTTGTACACCTTAATAAGGCGATCTGTACTTTGTACCCGCTTATCTGTTTGCACTTACCCCTAATATTTGGTCTCGAACGGTTGATGATGACTATTTTAAAAGATGTGATAGACTAACTGATGGACGGATTAACGAATATGACAATTTTATTTATAGATATATCGAATTAATGACTTGACACCACAGAAAAGAAATACGAATTTAAATAAACATAATTTCATATACATATTTTTTTTTATTATCTTTGCCTAGGCTGCCTTTCGGCCAACACTTCGTCAGGGATCAGTCGTTTGCAACTTTGATTATAACAGATTGATTAAAAAAGAAATACATATGGGGACAGTACTGGAACACGCTTGAAATTACGAATATTGTACGTCTGTAAAATGAAGAAATAAAAAGAAAATTACAATTAAAATTGCGTAAATAAAGAAAAAAATGACCCTGTGGAGCATAAAAATGAAAAAATAAAGCTCACATATCTCTAAATAAATGTAAGGATGTTATGAAATTCTCCCTCTGCTTGCACAGTACAGTCTGAAATAATTTTAAGCATAAAACTTCTAAAATTGATAAGTGGTATTTTCATCTGACTCTATATAAGATGGAAAACGAGTCACTCGAAATATATATATATATATATATATATATATATATATATATATATTTCTAAACATATACTGTTAAATATAAGAGACAATGAATGTTTATTATGTTTAATCATGAGCCGTTCTAAACATCGAATTTTGGCTTTAATTTCAGTTGAAATAAAGACAAAAATTCTCCAACATTTGGATAATTTTTTATTAGGTTGGTTCTAAGCTTTCGGCTCACGTGAGCCATCTTCAGAGAGGTTATAAGGACGGTAACACAAAAACATCCCCCATCAGCAACGATTTTATATTGTGTTGACATAAAACTCCGCTAAGCAACGGCAACAGTTACCAAAAATAGCAAACGCAGTTCGCAAATTTGCAATGCAGTTCTCTGACGTCACACCGCGTGATAGCTCAAAATGACAAGAGAACGATATATTCAAATATTCGTCCTCATAACCTCTCTGAAGATGGCTCAAGTGAGCCGAAAGCTTAGAACTAACTTAATGAAAGATGGAGAATTTTTGTCTTTATTTTCAACTGAAATTAAAGCCAAAATACGACGTTTAGAACAGCTCATGATTAAACATAATAGATATTCATTGTCTCTTATATTTAACAGTATATGCTTAGAAAATTATTTGCTGCCTTGATACACTAAATATATATATATATGCGTGTGTGTGTGTGTGTGTGTGTGTGTGTTATCGACACTGTCTCATGTGTATCACTTATGTTAAGTTTGTGTTCATCAATATCGAATCTTGGTAGTTTTTCTAATTTTCACAGCGATTTCATTTCAGTCAAAGTGCCTACTCTCTAAGATATCAGCGCATGGAATGAAAGAGAAGGAGATGTTAGCGGGTTATTTTTATGCGTTGTATACAAACGCCATACACACACACACACAAAACACACACACACACATACAAAAAAAAACACACACACGCACACACACACACACACACACACACATATATATATATATATATATATATATATATTTGTTTTTTTATTAAAATTTGGTTTTTAATTAAAAATACATTGCAAGACGGAATTCCCTATTCTTCTTCTATGTGCCCTGTCCCTTCATGACGTAGGCGATCATGGCTTTCCACGTCTCCCTATCCCTGCTGGCTCTTAGCATGCTTTCTCTTGTTACACCCCTTCAATCCTCGTTCCATCATCCATCTGATTAGGTCCTTCAATTTGGAATAAGTCTTGTGAAAAAAAAAAAAAAACCATCACCCCTTTATATTTTTCTATATTTGCTGAATATAATTCATATCAGTATTCAAGTTTCCCGCCTGTGGAACTCGCTCCCGTATTTTTGCTTTCCTGACGGCTACAACCTCCAGAAATTTAAATGCAAAGTCAATACTCATCTACTAACCACTGGACTCTAGCTCTCTCCCCACCCCTGTATAACCTTCCCTTTCTCTCCACCTATGTATCTGTCATCGCACCTGCTATCTCAGCTTTCTATTGTTCCTTTCTAACTAGTTTGTATTCCTCACTCTTTTCTAATTAATCTTTTTACATTTATGTAGCCCCCTGCACATCAGTGGCGTTTCCGCCTTGCTCGGGGTGAAATGTTTTTTTTTTAAAAAAAAAAATTTGTTTACAGCATATGTTCTGAAGACACAGGAAATTCTCAAATAAACGTCTCGCTACCCATTTCGAATTATTCGCCCTTCTCATTTGTGGAACACTCTTCCGGTTACATTCTTTCCAGCCAAAAATTTAAATGCAATGTCGATCCTTATCTACTGATTACTCTTTTTTGTTGATTTTCTAAGTCCCGATTAGATGTGGCGCAATAATGAAAGAATGATTACTCGTTGTTCCGCTCATTAGTAAAGTTTCTGTTTTAAATACTCCCACCCCTAGTAACTCTTGTATCATCATTGTTTTATTGCCATGCTGGAGGTGAACTGGATGTTTTAAAACAATTCATGAAAAACCTCGTAGAAATATTAAGACAATTGTAAAGGCAATAAACCAAAATCTGCCAAAGCAAGATAGGGTGGACTTGCTGACATTATATCTTCAAGCAAGGGAGTGGGGCAAAATGTCAACGAATACATACACTTTAAAAAAAGGTCATTTAATCTCTGAATATACGTAAATTAAAAAGATTAAGTATAAGAAGTGAATGATTGTAAAGAGTATGTGGAAAATGTCAATAACCACTGATCAACTAACATAGACTTAACATTATGTGATAAGTGTAGACCACAGCCTAAGGTGATTTTCTAAGCATAGCTTAGATGGTACAAGGCAGCAACTTAAGAAGAGAGAAATAAAAACTAGACAAGGTAATAGATTTTCTAACCGCCACTTAGAAGTGGCACAACGCCGAAAGCATGGGGTACTCAATGAAGATCGAACTCACTTGTAATAGGTTCTAACAAGACAAGCTTGCTAACCATTACACCACGGTAAGTTGCCAAAAGGCGATATTCTAAGCGTATCTTAGCTGTGGGAAAATATGGGACACTTGTGAGGATCGAACTCACTACTCAATTGTAATGATTCTAGCAAAACTCACTTGTTAACCATTACACCACTTCAAGGCTCCATAGTTGATTTTCTAACCGCCACTTAGGAGCTGCACAAGGCCGAATGCATGGGGTACCCAGTGAAGATTGAACTCTCTTGTAATAAGTTCTAGCAAGACAAGCTTGCTAACCATTACACTGCGCAAACCTAAACAAGGTAGTAAAGGAAAGAACAGTGAATTACGAAACTAAAGAAAATATAAAACATCTCTGTCACCAAAACAGTCAGCCATAGTGGGTGTTATATATTCTTTATTGCTATGCGCTTCCAGGGCGTGGGCGATCATGTCGCTTTACATCCTCCTGCTCTTAAAAAATTTGGTTGTTTTTCTATTTCTCCCCAAACATGTTCTACAAACCATATACGCGAAATATCATGCATATTAAGCCTTGTGTTACTCTGTCCCTGTATCTGCCCTGTGAGCATCAGATTTTCCAAACCTTCCTTTGTTATGACAGATATTTAAACTACCTCTCCCTGTTGTTAAGTATAAGGTTCCTTTTTGCTTTCCAATTTCTATAAAACTTAGTTCTTGCTCACAAGTTTGGTCAATCCTTTCTTCTGTATCCTTCTGTAGCACCAGGTTTCTATTACTTCAAGTCTCTTCTTCATTTCAGAGAAGAATATAGAGCATTCACACTCATATAGGAAAACAGATATCAGGTAATAGTTGACTATTTTTTTTTCTGTTTCGAAGTTTTATTCACTCTTAATACTTTGCTTAATATTTGAAATGTACCATCCCAATTTGTCTTCAGATTTCACTGTTGTACTTTGTGTTCTTTTTTCATGACACTTCCTACATATATAATTTATGTACTTTAGATATTTTGGATGTCAAAAAAGCAGAGAAATTGAAAAAAGTGACACATAAGCCTGAAGACGCATATCAATAGCGTAAGATTTCTTAAAGAAACAATTAAAGTACGAGTGGGACCGTGCTATCAAAAATGAAGGCAAAATAATAATATCAATATGCTGTCTAAAATGATGGAAACATATACATTGATGTACCTACTATTGAGTAACTTAAATTAAGACATGGATGTGCGTTGTGGTGCATTGGATATCGGCTCGGAACGAGAAATCGGGGAGCCGAGTCCGAATTCCAGCTGAATTCATTGCATTCACTTACGCGCAAATACCTTTAGGAAAGGTATTAATCCGTCTATTCCTTCCCGTTATGGGTTAAATAACAGGAGAGATTGGATTCTATAGCCTTGGTCGGCAACCAGTCTACCGCAGAAAGCTATGGCAACCTACTCCGGGCTAATCTTCTGCCCAGTCAGTCATGTCTCTTTCGAGACATGATCGCCCAAGCGTGTATCACGTACGGCACTTAACTGACTGATATTAAGACATAAAAAATGATCAAAATCTCTGATTATATATATATTACGAACTTATAACAAAAATATTACCATTAAATATATATATATATATATATATATATATATATATATATATATATATATATATATATTACGCTCTAACACCCTGGAAGAATGGTAGATTACGCTCTCACACTCTGGAGGAATGGTAGACTTTGAAAAACAGTAGCTACTCTGGCATTTACGCATCTTTCATTCATCAATGAATTAGAACACTGTCATCTATCGGGCGTGTATTATGATAATATACACGCAAAAAAGTCTGCCTCCTTCTACCGAGAGCCCGTAGCTTAGAGCTAGTATCGCCGACTGACGCCACTTCGGTCGGTTTTCAATCCTGGGTAAAAAGTAAATCGGCTGTCTAAACGTACTGATGAGCTGTGATACAGTGAAACAGATCTGTCTGCGGATGACTATATATATATATATTATAAACGTTTAATAAAAACATAGTTTATTGCGACAAAGAGCCGTTTTGTTTCGGTAATATCTGATTAGAATCTGCATGACGAGGTGCCAATATGATAGCACCGAAACACATTCAGTTCATTATTGCTGAGAGGCATTCACTTGCTTCTAGCCTGGATAGAAAACCCGAGCGATTTCTTTTCAGTCAAAGTGCGTACTCTCTAAGATATCAGCGCATGGAATGAAAGAGAAGGAAATGTTAGAGGGTTATTTTTATGCGTTGTATACACACGCCACACACACACACACACACACACACACATATATATATATATATATATATATATTTGTTTTTTAATTAAAATTTGGTTTTTAATTAAAAATACATTGCAAGACGGAATTCCCTATTCTTCTTCTATGTGCCCTGTCCCTTCATGACGTAGGCGATCATGGCTTTCCACGTCTCCCTATCCCTGCTGGCTCTTAGCATTGCTTTCTCCTTTTACACCATGCAATCCTCGTTCCATCATCCATCTGATTAGGTCCTTCAAATATGGTAGCCGTTGCTTTCCCTTGTCTATTTTTCCCTCTATCTGGCCTGTTAGTATCAGGTTCTCCAAGCCTTACTTCCTCATTGCATGTCCCAGGAACTTCAGCTGTCTCTTCCTGATGCTCATTGTCAATTTCTTTTTTGTTTCCATCATTTCTATGACCTCATCATTGCTCACATGCTCGATCCATGATATTCGCAGCATCCTTCTGTAAAACCATATTTCAGTTGCTTCAAGTTTTTCCTTCATCTTTCATGATATTATCCAGCATTCACTGCCACATTGAAGAACTGCCAACGCATAGCAATCTCGTAACCTCTTCTTTGTTTCTAGCGAAATTGTCCTAATTCTTAAATTGTGTAATTCTCATTACACAATTTCTGGAATGCTACCTTCGCCATGCCAATTCGCCTTCGAATCTCTGTGTCGCACTTTCCGTCTTCTGTTATAACGCTTCCCATGTATTTAATTTTTGTACTTACTTGATTCTAGTATACCAGACCTGTATTTGGCGTATTGGGCTGCGCTTTTTACTCATGACCGTGCATTCGGTTTTCGTGCAGTTTATTTCTAGTCCTTTCTTATCACTCTCTTCAACTACCTTTTGTAGGAGATCTTGAAGTTTTCTTTCTGTGTCTTCTATCAGCACTGTATCATCTGCGTACCTTAGGTTGTTTAAATTGTGGCCTCCGATTACGAATCCAGGCATGACTTCTCTCGCTGTACAAGTTGAACAGATCCGGTGAAAAGACTCATCCCTGTCTTACGCCCCTTTCTATCTTTGTATATCTGCTGAATTCATTACCTGTCCATATGCAAGCGGTTTGCTGCCAGTAAAGATTCTTGATTACTCTCAAGTCTTTCCCAAATATTTCCAGGCTGCCGAGCATCTCCATCGATTCTTTGTCGCATATTTTGTCAAACGCCTTCGCATAATCGATAAAGTACAGGTATAAGTCCTTCTTCATTTGTATTGTCCTTTCAGAGAGCATCCTAACCATAAATATGGCATTCCTTGTTCCAGTGTCTTTGACGAAATCGCACAGTTCTTGTTCTATCTCTGGCATGATTATACTTCTCGCTCTATTCATCAGGATTCGAATGATCAGTTTTGTTATATGGCTCATTAAACTGATGGTTCTGTGGAGTTTGCACTCGTTTGCTCCTGGCTTTTTAGGTTGTGCTATGAAGATAGACTTGCTGAGGTCATCTGGCATTACACCACTATTATAAATTTCATTTATTATTTCAGTAATTTCCTCTATACCAAATTCTTCCAGTGCTATCAGCAGCTCTATGACTATGCCGCCTGGTCTCGCTGCTTTGTTTCTATTCAGTTTCGCTATTGCAGATTCCACTTCAGACTTTAATATTTCCAGTCCGTCCTCATCTTTGCGTATTATTGGTAGCTCTCTCTTGTCAAGGAAAAGATCTTTTATATATTTTTCGATCGTTGTTTCTCTAAAATGATTTTTCCATCCTTAGATTTTATACATCCTGTTGAAGAGCAGGTTTTTTTTTCCTGTCAGTTCTTTAATTTCCTTATGCATGTCTGTTTTATTATTCCTGCTCAATCTCTCTACTCTATTTGTCATTGATCCATTCCTCTTTAGCCTGTCTGCATTTTCTTCTTATTTCCTTGTGTAGTTCCCTGTACTCTATTCCATGTCTTGATATTATTTTTTGCCTCCTTTGCATCATGTCCAGAATCTCTTCAGTCACCCACTCGATTTTATACGACATTTAATTGTCGATAGTCTCTTTGCTTGTGAGAAAATGTTTGAAGGCGTTCTGCACAAAAAGCTGAGAATATCAGGCATTAAATATCAAAACAAGAGAATGTCTTAATGAGAAAGACATAGATGGATTCCTTTAGGCATTTAATAAGGACAGAAAGTGGTTGGTTTTTAATGCTTAATGACGTGTCTACACATACAATTTCATAAAGAAAACCTATTTTTGTACGCAACTGTATTCTAGTTTTGGAGATGACAATAGTTTAATAACAGAAGTTTTATTAAATGATCTTTAGCTTTGGGGAAGTGTATTCATACCTTTCCCAAGAATAATTGTAATAACGCACCCAACTTGAATATGAACTCTGCTCTCCGATTTGAAATTCCGAGCTCTTATCATTTACACCACCCGAAAATCTTACATCAGCTTGCATTTTCAAGCGGTCATTCGTTGAGATAATAACTTTGCTCAACGGTACTTAATTATGATGATCGTATGAGAACGTGTCTTTCAACCCAATGTCTCTGTAAACCCTGTGAAGAGAACGTTATTAAATGTGATATAGCAGATACCGAAGGCAAGATAACCAGGTGTAAATGTGGCACGTTTAATAGAAAAATCCTATTGAAAACAACAACAGTACAGAAATTAAGGAGAGCCATGATTTCGTCGTGAATGGTCGTGGAATGGGAATGATTAATAAGTATGTTAATGAAAACTGAGGATGTGCGTTGTGGTGCAGAGTATATCAACTCGGAACGACAAATCGGTGAGCCGAGTTCGAATTCCAGTTGAATTCCTTGCTTTCACTTACGCACAAATAACCTTAAGAAAGGTATTAATCCGTCTCTTCCCTAACGTTATGGCTTAAATAATAAGACAGATTGGGTTCTATAGCCTTGGTCGGCAACCAGTCTACCGCAGAAGTAATGGCAACCTACTCCGGGATAATCTTCTGCCCAGTCAGTCTGGTCTCTTTCCTGACATGATCGCCCAAGCGTGTATCACGTACGGCGCTTAATTAACTGACTGAATGAAAACTGTGAAAGAAGGAAAAAATAACAACTGAGAAAAATGAAACTATTCAATGATTTTTATAATCTTTAAAAATTAATCTTTAAAGATTAGTTCATCTTTAGAATTAGTTAATCTTTAAAGATTAGTCTAACAGAAATAATTGTGAGATCGTAAAGTAACTTCAAATACAAGTTGGTTCTAATCTAATTTAAACTTATTTATAAATGGAACTTTGTCAGTGTGTGTGTGTGTATGTGTCTGTGTGTGTGTCCGTTACTTATAGACTTCGAAGAGGCTGAACTGATTTTCTTGAAAATTTACACAGTTGTACTATGAGCGTCTGTGAGTGCTCTTAGCTAGGTTTTGTGTCGAGGTACCCCCGATAAATATCGAAAAACAATAATCGAAAAAATAGTGTTATAGAAGGAGTTGGACGATTTTAATCAAATTTGATACACTCATAGGCAAAAAAATAAGAAACGATATTCAGAAGTTTCACGGTTGCAGTTCTTACAATAGTGCAGAAAATCGATAATATATATATATAAAAGGTAAGATGTTTATGTGTGTGTCTGTTTATCTGCCTGTATATCTGTATTTTTTTCAGCTCTTTTATTTTAGTTTTTGCTTCGGGCTTGGCTCTAAGTAGATATAATTGTAGTTCTTAGTCTCAGCCATGATACCATTTACTCAGAGGACTTATTTAGCCTTCAAAATTCAGTTTACGACAAAAAACTTATTTGATATCGATACCAGGAAATCAAAATTTGACTTACATCCATTCATTTTTCTTTCAGTCTACGGTTTCGCTTTAACTGGAAACGACTCTTGCTTTTTAGTCTTTCGGGCCAACGTCCAACGAGTCTGAGCTCCAGGACCATGGATTAGTTTTAAAGCTTTCATTACAACCAAGCAACCCCGGGCTATACTGCTAGTTCTTTAAAAATGGGGAATTAAAATTATTATATTATGATAGGCACAAATGAAAATGAAAGACTAAGACTTATTTTGGGATCGTTTAATACATCTAAGGAGGTTTCAATACAGAAGCTGATAAAGCAAATCTAGCAAACAGAAGTAAAAAAAAATATGTTATCCGATATATATATATATAAAGTATATCCTGTACATCTCACCTTGCTAATAACTACACCTTGAATCGAAAATGTAAGATTGAGTTTTTATCTATAAAAAAATAAAACTCAATAAAATATTTTGGATTTTGAATGTAAACACTAACTTCGGCAATCAGAGATATCCATAGGATATATTTTCTCACGTAACCCAAGTTTGGACTATCAAAATACCTACAGTACTCTCACCCTTCAGCAAAGAAATAGAGATCATATACGAACCTAACTGTTTAAAAATTTGACAATTTCAGTTTTTGTTTAACCTGATTACAAATAACATGGGTGGTTTCAAGCACTATAGCAGAACTGGATGAACAGTTACCTCTAGAAATATAATTTATAAAAAAAATTAATATGAGCTGCCCAAAAAAGCATCCGAATTTTAGTGCTGAACGAAGGGCCATAGATTTATCTTTAGACATTATACCAGAGAGTATCCTTGATCAATTCAGTATCTTTTCTGATTCACTATCAGTCGTCCTATCCATAAAAGATAAAAAAACAAGAAAATCACTGAGATAGCAAAATATTGTACAAGCTCCACAATATCTCCAAAATCAATAAAAATATACTTTTCTCACTTCGAAGTCACTAGGATACAAGGTAACTACAAAGCTGATGTTTAAATATCCCACATACAGACCTAAAAGAAAACACAAATATTTAGTAAAAAAGGTAAAAATAACAGACTAAAAACATCCAAAATAAAATGTTTTCATGAAAACACGCAATACAAAATGTCATTATATCCAAACTATGCATTGGATAAACAAAAAACTCAAACTCTCTGACATAATAACCAAACATTATGCACAACTTGCAAAACACCTTACACTGCAAAACAGAATGCCAGATTTTTTTACCTATGAGTAAACTTTACTACAACACAGGTAAAATGAAATGTTTATTTAATAATACCAATGTACACACTTGTTCAAATTAACTGAAACGAAACGAATGATGCCTTTGTAGAAACATTTACAATTTTCATGATCACGTATATCTCTTGGTGGGGCTTTTCTCTTCCAGCCGAAATTCCCTTACGTTTTGGACCGATGGATCCAATTTCTTTCTTCGCTTTAATGACACAATTGACAATTGAAAGGCTGACAACAACAATAGTCGAGATATCACTGTAAGGCTTACCAGTGTGTTCGTGCAACGTTACAATTTTCGTACGCTTCCTTGGATTAGCATTCATTCTAGAAACTGGCTATAGGACAACTAATCGACTATCGAGACAAAAGGGTATGGGCGTGATAATCTGATGCAACCAAGATTAGTATTCAAAGTCAAACAAATTTCATGATACATCCTGATAATAGATTAATATTGATGCACATAACTGCAAAACACTTAATCTGAGAAAAAATTAAAAACCGATTACACCCGGCCACACTTGTGGGTAAAAAATATATATACATTAAGACTTCTTCTTAATATATATATATATATATATATATATATATATATATATATATAGGTGTTAGCGACTCCCACTGACACTAAATCGGTCGAGTTTCAATCCCGGTCAAAAGCAAGTGGATGTCTAGCCACACTGACGAGTAGCAAAACAGGCTTGTATGTGGATGACGAATATATATATATATATATATATATATATATATATATATATATATATATATATTAAAGAACAGGTAGAAAAAAAGGTTTTTAATTTTACAAGTTTCCGTTCAACAAATTTCCAGAAATGTTTAAAGACAAATGATTTAAAATTTAAAAAGCTTTTTTAAAGTTAAAAAATCTTTAAAAATAAAAAATCATAAAATCATTCTTCCTTAAAAATCCCAGAAGGAGTTAGTTAAAGTGAAATATGCTAAATTAAAGACATTTTTTCCCTACGTTTTCTTTATTTATTCATCTTGTCAGATTTCGATCCATATATTTTCCACGAACGGATTTTCTTTAATAATACTAATAATAAAAATAATAATAATAATAATAATAATAATAATAATAATAATATATATATATATATATATATATATATATATATATTAAGAAGAAGTAGAAGTATTGGTAAAAGCACCACAGGCCTACCTCGTGACAAAATTTACAACAAGAAAACACGCAACAAATGAATCAAAATAATAAAAGGAAATATAACCTATTAAGAAAAGTCATGAAACCCTTCTACTTAAACGTTAAAAGGAAGTTCCATATTCGTCGAAGAAAAATATTGTTATATTAGGTGTAGCCATTTTATTATTTCTAAACTTCTTGAGAAGCAGGAAAGTTTCATCAGAAACAAAGAAAATTATATTGAAATATTATGAAGGAATGATGACAACACCCTCAAATATGAAGACAGAATTAATGTAACAGAAATGTGGTTCTACAGAAAGATGCTGAGAATACCATGGACGTGAGAAAAGTCGAAGTTTTAGAGAAAATGGAAAGAAAAAGTAGAGTTAAAATTATCATCAGAAATGGAAATGAAACTTCCAGACTATGTGATGTACAGAGAGGGTTTGGAATGTCTGAAACTCAACATATTGAGCGACAGATAAAAACTCAACATTACGAGCCTATGCAAATTGATGCTAGAACAGAGTTTAAGAGTGATAGTAAAAGAAAAAATTACTAAGCGCTACAAAGGTCATAGAATTATGGCTATATCGTGTTGAATACACCAATTCTCGACCGATCACCGAAGTTAAGCAACATCGAGCCTGGTCAGAACGTAATTGGGTGACCGTTTGGGAATACCAGGTGCTGTAAACGTAAGGATTAAGAATGGTCCACTGGTCTTCCAGGTTTGGAGTGTTGGGAGCTGGGCGCAGGGGCTAGCAACTCTATCCCGTAAAAAACAGTTTGTTACGGAAACAGTAACAAAAAGTTACTGCCCTGCACACCATTGGGCGTAAAAGTATGAGATGGCGATGATGAATATCACCAAGATTCTAACACCTAGAAAAAGGATATATGAATGTTTGGAGAATACTTTCAGTATAAATTTTCCGGACATCAATTTGAATTTAATGCATCAGTTTGATTCCATAAACATATCAATCTGAAGTATTTTCCTCGACTTGTATGAATGGTTTTCACATTTGTAATGTGGTTAGGAGGTGCGTTCTGGTGCAGTGGATATCGTTTCGATAAATCGGAGCGCTGAGTTCGAATTCCAGTTGAATTAGTTGAATGCACTTACGCATTACCTTGGGAAAGGTATAAATCCTTCACTTCTCCTTCCAGCTGTGGATTAAATAGCAGGACAAATTGGGTCGTGTAGCCCTGCCTGTCAAAAAAATTCTGCCCAGTCAGTCATGTCTGTTTCGAGACATGATCACACAAACGTGTATTACGTGAGGCACTTAACTGACAGACTGTGGTTATATTATTGTTAATCATGAGTACATTGATGTGGTGTAATGGTTACTAAGCTTGTCTAGCTAGAATTATTTCAATTGATTAGTTAATTCGATCCTCATTTGGGACCGCCTATTTTCAGCCATATACCACATCTAAGCTGTGATGCTTAGAAAATCATCGTGTTAAAATCAGTTGTATTGTGGTCACATCGACGGGGTGTAATGGTTAACAAGCTTGTCTCGCTAGAACCTATGAGTACTGTGTTCCATTCGCAATGTGTGCCCTATAAGGAAAGACAAGACTTACCTCGGAATTCAAAACGAGCGCGAACGTGTCTTGCCTGTAAGATAAGAAAAAGAAAGAAAGATGGCCGCTATTGAAGACACTATTTATGGGTGCCTATCTCGTCCAAAACGAGACGATATTTGCAGACATGCAAATTTTAGCTGGAATGGCATAAAAAGCGGGTGCCAGCCCTGCTGTGGAGAGCAGATTTTTTAGGCGGATTGCGTGTGTTGAAGTTGCAGATTGACAAACTAACAAAGAGAAAGGAGAAGAGGCTTCGTTGGTGCCTGTTTCACAACTACCATGTGTAACGGGCCGAGAAAAGAAAACCTAAGATCCATTTTCTTCAGGTGACCAAAGAAAGAAAGAAAAACAACTGGCCTGCCGACGAGCGAGCGTCGTACTACACCTTTTATTCCAACTCATCGTCATTCTCCTTTTTTTTATACTAAACTTTCGGCCATTTGCCACATCTAAGCCGCTCTCAGAACAATAAATTCTCTCGCTAGCACAATTACAACTGAGTAGAGGATTCGATCTGCAGAGGATGTCCCATTCTTTCAGCATTGTGCCACATATAAGCTCGCTTATAAAATCATTAAATATTTATAAAGCATTTAACTAACGTATTTTTAAAAACTATAATAATTAAGTTTTGTAATGCATTTTATTATTTTTAGCATTTATTTCACAGATTAAAATATATTTTTACTTTAGCAATGTGGGTAGGAATGTGTGAAAACTTATACATAACATACAATTTCGTACTTCGACAAACTGCACACGAACGAGCATGTGCATTATGGCGTAAATTTATCATGTGCCTTTAAACGAAAAAATGCCTTAGTCTATTTTTTTAATCATAAAGTCAGTTGCATACATTTTATTAATTTATTCATCGCTTTCCCTCTTTACTTATCTTTTTCCCTTTTTTTTTCTTAATTTTTTTTCCGATAACTTTTTTATTTATTTTTTTAAAAGTTTTTTTTTGTTTGCTCTTTTATTTCTTTGGATCTCTTTTATTTCAGTATGCTTATTTAGTAAAAGGAGACATGATTCCCACAAAGAATAGTTAATTTTCGAACAACATTAGCTACAATTTTTGAATGCGTTATTATCAAGCTGTGATGCTTAAAAAGCAGTTTGCTTAAAAAGACATTCTTATGCTAAGAATTACCTCGTCTTCCAAAACTCTATACTTGAAACCAGCATGGAATGGCGCACAGAAAAAAAAAAATATCACATTGCTACTTCAGTAGAAATCACGTTTGCTCTGTTGCTTTGGTACAAAATGCTGCAAATAAAATATAAAATGTTTCACCATCGTTTTCTTTCTCCTTCAACTTCATCATCGCGTAGAAGTTACCAGAAAAAGCTAAATAGCGTTCTCGGTTTTTTCATCTATTCTTTAAATAATATTAATCGAGCATCACCTAAAGAGGACATGTTAACAACTAGTTTATAGATTTAGCGAGCTTTTCCAGGAATAGTTGTCGCAGAAATAAATCCTCCATTTATTTTTTGTTTAAATTTTCGTTTACAACAATTTAAATATCTAGAAAGTACAACATAAAAATAACCTTTGAACTCATAAGAATATGATAGATTAAAAAAAGAACTAAAGGATCTTAATTATTTGGAAATTGCTTCGTTTACGTTTTGGATGAGAAACTGAGAAGATATGTCTTTCCTGAAATCTGAAGAATCGAGATTGCTTTAAAAGGCAAAATAAAATCTGGTTCGACAAATCTTATTAGTACTGCTAAATAATGTTGACATATTTTTTTTTAATCATATCACCCCAAGTAAGGCGGTGATACCACTGATGTGCATGGGGCCACTTAAGAGTAAAATAATTGGAAAAGAGAAAGCCGGAAACCACATCCTAAACAGGGAACAAGGGATGAGCCCCTTCACCCGTTCAATAGATATGGGTGGAGTGTGAACCGGGCGATAGTTTAGTCTATCTACTCCAATTGAGAAGGAAATTAGAATAACCTAGAACCTATACTGATAGCAAATCTCCTACTTACAAATAGAAAATTAATTTAAAAAAATAACCATAAAATAGAAAGCTTTATAAGAAAATGATGCATATTGTCATTGGAGTTACTAAACCTATACAGTGAGGTGTAAGATATTGTAGGAGCTTCAGTGATGCTTTGTAAATTGGCCTTGTTACAAACACCTCCAAAGTCCCCACAATCTAAATATCAGAGGGTTGAAGGTTAGATGTTGAAATATGGAAGGATATAATATTTGGTGTGTTCATTAAAGTAAATATTTATTAACAGAATGACAAAATTGTAAGATGAAAAATGTAAGTGAAATTTTGTTAACTGAACACTATAATATTCCTGAGTAGAAAAATGTTCATTGAGAAAATGCATGCAGTTTTGTAGTTACAATTGTTAAAATTGTTTAAAGAGAAATGTAGATATTTAAAATGTCCGCAGAAGTTTAGAGTTCAAGATTGTGTAGTAGCAGAATGTAGAGTCTTAATATGTTCCTTCCTCTTTTTGGTAGATCAGCGACATTGCGAGAGAGAAAGTAAAACAAATAAAGAAACTGTACTTATCGCGTCCTTTTGTTTTGTTGATCTCTTTGGAGGCGTGGAGTGAAAATGAAGAAAAGAAAGTTGGAAGAAGCTATTGGGCGTGTATAATGATAATATACACGTTAAAAAGTCTCCTTCCACCGAGCGCCCGTAGCTCAGAGGTAGAATCGCTTGACTGACGCCAATTCGGTCTGGTTTCAATCCTGGGTAAAAACAATCGGCTGTCTAACCGTACTGGTGAGCTGTGATACAGCGAACAGATCTGTCTGCGGATGACTATATATATTCTTTATGTGCTGTGTCCCTTCAGGTTAAAAGCGATCATAGACTTCTACTTGCGCCTGTCTTTTGTCGTTCTCAACAAATATATATATAAAGAAATAGAGCTGTTCCAACGAATGTTTTTTCAAAGTCTACCCCTTCTTCCAGAATGCTCAATCAGAGTGTGAGAGCGTAAATAGTTATATATATATATATATATATATATATATATATATATATATAAAGAATTAGGGCTGTTCCAACGAATGGAATTGGTATAAAATAAAAAGTGTTATTATATATATATAGGAAAAATTTAGGCAGACACGTTATTTCATTGTAAATCGGAAGTATGGGTCTATTTCAGGCGAACCATCATCAGCTTTCGTTTTTATTGTACAGAAGATTTTACACGTGTAAATGCTTCCGTGTAAAATCTTCTGTACAATAAAGACGGAATCTGATGATGGTTCGCCTGAAATAGATCTATACTTCCGATTTACCATGAAATAAAGTGTCTGCCTAAATTTTTTCTTATATTTGCTCTATATGTATTTATATACATATATATTTAGAGCTCTCTTAGAGAGTTATCCTACCACTATACGTACAGGATACTCCTTTGGATTCTTCTATATCTACACTGGATGCTTATATATATATATATATATATATATATATATATATATATATATATGATTATTAAACAGTTATTGGTTAGAGTTTAAGTAGACAAGTGAACAGTTGAAAAAATAAGCAACATGCAGAGGTTTTACTTATTAAAATAAGGAAGATTAGTGGTTTACGCAATCTTAAATTTAAAGTTTAATATACGTATGTGTGATTGTAAGAGAGAGAGAGATCAATAAGATTATATATATTTTTATATATCAAGAACCGCATTGAAGAAATTGTTAGACAAATTGGAAAAACTTTGCTTGTCACCCGTTTTATTTGTTATGACTTCATCGCCAATGCCACGATTACTCTTTTGAATGAACGAGGGACGGTAGTAGTTTCAAAGATTTTGAATGTATTTTATATATATATATATATATATATATATATATATATTGCAGTCTAGCCAAATTCGTCTATATTTATCTATATTCTTCCTCATTCTCTTTCCATCATTTTTGTCTTTAAATATTCCACGTATTCATAATAGAAACATCGCCAAAATTGGGGAAGTTTGTAAGGAACCAGACGCACATTTCTACATTTATAATGATTGAACTATGGAGTAAACCAATTTCTATAGGTTTTTGTCTTAGGAACTTCTGCCAAATCAGTCATGTATTGAAAGGGCAGATGATTTTTCTGCAGTAAGTTATTATTTCATGATGGTTGTCAATTATTTAAGGGCCGTACATGATACACCACTGGGCGATCATGTCTTGAAAGAGACATATCAAACTGTGCAGAAGATTTTCCAGCTGTAGGTTGCTATTACTTTCTGCAGTAGTCTGGTTGCCAGCCGAGGCTATAGAACCCAATCTCTTTAGCTTTTTAACCTATAGCTAGGGGAAGAAGAGATGGATCAATATCTTTTCCAAATGTATTTGCACGTAAGTGAATGCAACGAATTCCACTGGAATTTAAACCCGGCACTTCAGATTCTCATTTCAAGCCGATATTCACTGCAGCACAACGGATATTAAAGAATCTGCTAGAATTATTATCAAATCAGATAAGAGAGGCAAAAATTATTATACCGACGTGGATGTATACCTTAAAGCTATCAAGAGACAAATCATTAAAAGTTATAAAAAGGCGCCTAACAACTAGGAAAATAACCTCACTAGGGAAGCAAAAAAAAAAAATTAGCCGCTGAATTCCAAAATCTATGACAGAGTCCCAAAATTACACAATCAACAATCATTCGTCACGGTCAAAGAACACAAAGAACATTTCTTGAAGAAGCCCACAATACCAACCATTAAAACCAATATCGGTAAGATCAGCAAAGGCATCCTGGAAAGAGCGTATGAATACACGACAAATCCTTCAGTTATCAGCCTGTGAAGAAACATGGCCGAAGCTATAGAATGGTTTCCAAAAAACAGTAAAAAGAATGCAGGCTCATAAAGTTTGATATGTTTTATTTTAACTCGTCCATCCCTAAAAGGCTAGTAACGGCTGCTTTAAATTTAACAAATCTTTACTTTCTCGTTAGCGACCGAGTCATAAATATATTCAATCAAGCAAAAAACATGAATTATTTTATGATAGCATAGTCAGTCACTTAAGTGCCATACATAATACACGCTTGTGCGAACATATCTTCAAAGAGACATGACCGACTGGGCAGAAGATTTTCCCGCTGTAGGTTTTCCATTAATTTCTGCGGTAGACTAGTTGCCAACAAAGGCTATAGAACTCAATCTATTTTTCTATTTAACCCATAGCTCAAGGGAGACGTAGCAGATTACTAATACCTTTCCTTACGGTATTTGCGCTTATGTGAATGCCAAGAATTCAACTGGAATTCGAACTGGGCTATCTGATAACTCATTCCGTGCTGATATCCACTGCACTTCCTGCATGGTTACCATGGTTACATCATGATGGTTATCTCTCGACTTATAAAAATATTCCAAATTTCTAGATTGCTATTGTTGCATGTTCGTTGTGGTGCAGTGGATATCGGTTCGGAACGAGAAAGCGGGGAGCCGAGTTCGAATTCCAGCTGAATTCATTGTATTTCCTTACGCGCAAATACTCTATATAAATTTATTTAATTTTCCTCACGGGTAGAGTATACATATCTAACCTCATCTTAATTTCTTATGAAGATAGGTTTATTCCGATTGAACTTATGGTCGCATACTTAAAATCAATCTATATGTGTATGAGTGGGGTAATAATATAAAATAATAATAATAAAATTATAATAATGATATGTAAATACACACACATATATATATATATATATATATATATATATATGCATACGCATATTTCGTAATACATATATATATATATGTATATAGGAAAGGGGTGAAATCCGATATATTTATAATTCATTTGTCTAAACGTTATTTTTAACAGATACTCATATTTGAGAAGCTACACTATTTTCATTATTATTCAATATATGTATTTATTTACATCTACTGGCCAGAATATACGAGTAATTTTATTAAAAGATATATATGTGAATACATATTCCGGCTGCTAGATGTAAGTTAATCCTTGATAATGGCTGAAATGACAGTAGAAAAGGCATGGATGAATGAAACTTTCGGAAATTTTTTTATTATAATTTATCAACTTGAAATAAAGATCACATGAAAAAGTCTATATAAAACGTTACAACACGTTGACTGTCATTTTAAACGGAAGTTAGTTTGCTGCCAAGTTACGTTATGTTTACATGCATAAATGCATATATTGATATATATAAATTATATATATATATATATATATATATATATATATACATTCATATATATATATTTATATATATATATTCACATCTAAACTTATTTATAAATGGAACTTAGTCTGTCTGTGTGTATGTGTGTTTTTGTATGTGTGTCTGTGTCCGTTACCTATGAACTCCGAAACGGCTGAACCGATTTTCTAAAAAATTTACACAGTTCTACTATAAGCGTCTGCGAGTGTTCTTAGCTAGGTTTTGTGTCGAGGTACCCCCGATAATTAAAGATAATCGAGAAAATCGGGTTATAAAAGGAGAGTTCCGATTTTAATCATATTTGATACACTCATAGACAAAGACATAAGAAATGATATTCAGAAGTTTCAAGGTTACAGTTCTTACAACAGTGCAGAAAATAGATAATATATATATCTATATATATAGATATATATATATATATATATATATATGTTTTAATCACATCACCCAAAGCAAGGCGGCAAGACCACTGATGTGCTGGGGGCTACATAAGAGTGAGAATATTAGAAAAGAGAAAACTAGAAACCGCATCCTAAACAGGAGACAAGGGATGAGCCTCTTCACCTGTTCAATAGATGAGGGTGGAGTGTGAACCGGGCGATAGTTTAGTCTATCTACTCCAATTGAAAAAAAAAGTGAGAAGATTAGAAAAGAGAAAAACCGGAAACCGCATCCTAAACAGGAAACAAGGGATGAGCCTCTTCACCTGTTCAATAGATGTGAGTGGAGTGTGAACCGGGATATATATATATATATATATATATATATATCAGGTAAGATGTTTGTGTGTGTGTCTGTTTATCTGCCTGTATGTCATTATTTTTTCAGCCTTTTTATTTGAGTTTTTGCTTCGGGTTTGGCTCTAAGTAGGTATAATTGTAGTTCTTACTCTCAGCCATGATACCATTTACTCAGAGGACTTATTTAGCCTTCAAAATTCAGTTTGCGACGAAAAAAACTTATTTGACATCGATACCAGGAAATCAAAATTTGACTTTCATTGATTTTTCTTTCAGTCTACGGTTTCGCTTTAACCGGAAACAACGATTGCTTTTTTGTCTTTCGTGCCAACGTCCAAAGAGTCTGAGCTCCAGGGCCATGGATTAGTTTTAAAGCTTTCATTACACCCGAGCAACGCCGGTGTATACTGCTAGTTCAATTATAAATGCATATATGCATACATTCATATATATATATATATATATATATATATATATATATATATATATATGCATATGTATATATAAATGCGCTTTCCATGAGTCCCGTGTTTTATTTTTACCATAATAGATTTAGCACTATTTATCTACTTAATACGATTATTGGCCTAGTCTATGTAGGTTAACCGACTGGTGAGCTATATATATATATATATATATATATATATATGTGTGTGTGTGTGTGTGTGTGTGTGTGTCTGTGTCTGTGTGTGTCTGTGTGTGTGTGTGTTCGTGTGTGTGTGGGAAGTGAAGACTTAATATTTTACCATATATTTTTGCTTTGAAAGCCAGTAGTTACGATAAATACTTTTCTTCCATGAGGTGTGCGTATTTTGTGATCAAATATGTGACCCTGGGTGTGGTACAGCGAGATGCCGTTTATAAATTTAAATCGTCTTTCTAATGAAAAATGCCCCTGTCAATGTCTCAAATAAAACTGCAAGGTGGAGGGTTAATTCTCACTCGGAAAGAACAGGCC
>JBBBDQ010000428.1:1707500-1760000 GCA_037127315.1 Ascarosepion bandense | reverse complement strand
AATTATTTTAAATCCTATATCTTTTTATTCCCTTTAAAAATAATACTTCAACGCTTTTGGGAAGTTAGGTTTTTGAATATGTCCAGCGTCTGTAATATATAAAAGTTTTTTCTTTCTTTTCTTTTCTTTTTCCCTCCCTTCCTTCCTTCCTTTATCTCTCTTATCTCCCACCTTTTTTCCGTGTTGCTTAACCTTACATCAATTCAACACGGCCGTCTGTTAATTTTTAAGTTCTCAATTCTCTTTTCTTTTTTTGCGAACCCAGACGATGTCAATTTTTTCTTTTCTTGTTTATTTGATTTTATTTTGTTTTATCTTTTTCTTTTTTCTTTTTCTTTTTTAATTTCTTTGTAAATCTATTTAAAAAGGAAAATTAGACTGATTTTTCTCCAGTTTCTGAAAGGATTTTTCGGTTGCTGAGGTGATGTGTTATCCCCGAAATTGTCATTCAACATCATTGAATTAATCCTTTTTTAATTTATATTTGCTCTGTAATATTTTATTACATGGAGCTCTCTTCCTGTATCATTTTTTAATATTAAAATAAATTTTTTAATATTAATTAGGAATTTACCTTCCTGCTTTTTTCGCTTGGATTAAAGTATCTGAATTAATATATATACATATATATATATATATATTACACAGAATTTTTTCTTTTTTGAGAAATATGTAGCAAAAAATTATATGAACGTATATTACTTACCTATCTATGCCATAACCTATCTATGTATGCCATCTACTCTCTATTAATCTCTTCATTCAAACCTTTACACCCCCCCATATATATATATATATATATATATATATATATATATGTCAGGTGAGAAAACGATATACAAATATTCATATATCAAGAACTATATTGAGGGAAAGATGTATAACAAAGTGGATAAAGGTTTTCGTGTGATGTGTTTCGTCCTATCGCACCAATGTTAAGAATTGTGTCTGATGATTTTCTAAAAGATAAAAAATCCTTTTTTTATTTTCTCAAAATTTGCATAAGCCGCTTTATTATAAGAAAACATTTGGCATTTATTGACCACGCTGCCTGTGTCAAAATTTCTTTTTTAAAGGATAATGAAAACAAAAACATGAATTTTCTAAGGAATATTAGGAGAACAGAGATTTTGACGGCAAGAAAAACAAAAGAAATCAGTGAGTAAATGGGCTTGTGTAAATGTTAGGCAGATCAAGGTGTATAAAAGACAGCACCAAATTTACTTTAGTGGTACCAAAGACAGAAAATAATGGAAAAACATTATTGTATTGTCTACGTTCGGAATGGGCACAAAACATAGAAGAAGATTCTTTTTATTTATTTTTATTTATTTATTTTTTTTTGTGTGTATCATGATTCTTTGTAAAAACAGTGCTTCTTCCATTATAATAATAGAAATAATAGTATCAATATACGATGAAGATGAAACTAACGTTGAACTATTTGCGGGAATATCTCGCTAATCCATCCCTCACCTCCTCGTGGCATTTATTGCAAATTTAATTTTTTTTTCTCAATGATGTATGTGCTTATTCCTGGGTATGACGATAGACTGCATCCGGCAGCAAGGCCTTTGTTCGGGAGAAAAGATGTTGTCAGGAGTCTGGACTTTCCTCTTAATTACTCTTCTTTCGAGGCTCACCCTGACATGGTGGGTAGCACTTGTTAGGGTCAAGTATTAGTGTTATATATCGACAAACAACAAACACGCATATATATAAAAATATGAAGTTATATTTTTATTAATGACGATGGACCGTGTAGCATAGGGAACAGAGAATTGAGAGAGCGCGCTTCTAATGGGTTGACGGGAGTGTAGTCTTATCTGTTGTGTCTCTCTCTTCACCGGCCGATCACTGTTGCTCCTCTACTGGCGAATCCGTGTGCCGAGGTCTTTTTATAATCTTCCAGAACCGGGACTTTTTCTTCCGGTTTTGCCTCGCCCACGCACGCCCACGTAATTCTCAGAGACACCTGTTCTGTTTGCCTCTGTAGTTATTTCCGCTGCTGCCGGAAATAAGGTCAAACGACATCCGTTCCTTTCAACGACCGGAAACACCCTCGCTTGCATCAGCCTTCCTCGGGTGGGGCCAGATTGTTATATTACATTAGCAAATAGTTTGTACAAACAAAAACAAAACGCTATGAAAGTATAAAAATACATTTTAAAAATGAAAATAGCAACAATCCATTTTTATATAAAAGTTTATTCAGACATTGAATAAGTTCTCGGTGTTTTCTAATGTATGACGTTCCCAGAAGTGTGTGCGTGTAGTTCAGAAGATAACGCATTTATAAAGTAGTTTGAGCAAGCTTTAAATTCAGTGCATGTCATTTAGTCGAATTGTAAAGAACTTTGTTTTCCATAGCGTTAAACATGTCGGATTTCCTGCCAAAGAAAGTGTATTCAAAAGAAACCTGCGAGTGGAATATACAGAATTCAAGTTTAAAATTACGGCGACCATGTGCTGTCGAAAACAACATGCAGAGGTTGTTGTTGGTTGTTTTATGGCATATAAACCTCGTCGGGTCATCTATTGCCAACCAAATTTTATTTATTTATTGCTGGTAATACATTTTTTCTTTCAACAATTTATTGTTGTTTTTATATAGGTTTTGTGTCTAGTAATACTTTTTACTTTTCTAGTATGAAGATTCATTGGGATTTGTTTTTAAGGGCAGGGCCCCAAGTCCTACCGCGATATTTAACCCATAACTGGAGGGAAGGGAAGAATTAATACCTTTCCCAAGGGTAACAGTGCTTAAGTGAATGCAGGGTATTCAACTGGAATTCGAACTCAGCTCACCGGTTTCTCTTTCCGAGGCGATATTTACTGCACCACAACGCACATCGTCACTAAATGCTTACAGCACCTGGTATTCTCAAGCGGTCATGCATCTAAGGCTCAACGTTGCAGAGATTGGTTTAGACGCTTCAAAAAGTATTATTTATATGTTGAAGTTAAAGAAAGCTCTGACTCATCGAAAAAGGTTGAAGGTTGAAGGTTGAAGGCGAAGAATTAGAGGCATTACTTCAAGAAAACTCATATCAAGCACAAGCTGGACTTACAGAATCACTAGGGGTTCATTACACAACAGTTTTGAAGCATTTGAAAGCATTAGGAATGATCCAAAAGACATTGGGTGACCTACGAATTGAAACCGAGAGATGTCGAAAGGCGTCTTGTCACTTGTGAACAGTGGCAGAAAAGGAATTTTTTTTTTCTTTTAAATCATAGTTTGAGTTTGAGTTTTGTTTTATGGCATATAAACACCTCTATGGGTTATTTAATGCCAAACATGTCGGGGTTTAAGATATTTTTTAATATTTTTTAATCGAAAAAATCGGGTTATAGAAGGAGTGGTCCGATTTTAATCAAATTTGATACACTCATAGACAAAGACATAAGAAACAATATTCAGAAGTTTCAAGGTTGCAGTTCTTACAATAAGGCAGAAAATTGATAATAGATATTTATATAAAAGTCAAGATTTTTGTGTGTATGTCTGTTTATCTGCCTGTATGTCTATATTTTTCAGCCCTTTTATTTTAGGTTTTGCTTCGGGTTTGGCTCTAAGAAGTTATAATTGTAGTTCTTAGTCTCAGCCATGATACTATTTACTCAGAGGACTTTTTTAGCCTTCAAAATTCAGTTTACGACGAAAAAAACTTATTTGATATCGATACCAGGTAATCAAAATTTGACTTACATCCTTTCATTTTTCTTTCAGTCTACAGTTTCGCTTTAACTGGAAACAACTATTGATTTTTAGTCTTTCCTGCCAACGTCCAAAGAGTCTGAGCTCCAGGACCAAAGATCAGTTTTAAAGCTTTCATTACACCCGAGCAACGCAGGGCTATACGGTTAGTAGGCTATATTCATGTGGAACAAGTTAGACATCAAACAGGCTAGTCAGTATTAATGCTAACACACACTAGCTCATTACCCATATTCCAATTCTAATACAGTTTAAATTGTGTATTTAGTTAAATGTGCGTTGTGAAATCAACCAGCAACCCACATGAGCGGATGCCCGAGCAAGATGCGCCACAAGGCCATTTAAGTAGAAACACCGAGCCCATAAGCTCGGACAAAAATTCTTGTCTGCTTTTCCCCGGGCAAGATTCTGCAGCGAAGCCTCATCTGGGTTCCTCTCCGCCAGAAGGCAGAGAGTCCGACAATGTGAACATCCGAGCGACTTGTTTGATTTAAATGCGCCTTGTTGTATAATAGATAATCGTTTGGAATGAGAAATCGGAGCGAAGAGTTTTAGAATTTGCTTCATTCAATTATGCACCATTGGGAAATGTATCAATCCATTTTTTTTTAATCATATCACCTCGAGCAAGGCGGTAACGCCACTGATGTGCAGGGGGCTACGTAAGAGTGAAAAGATTGGAAAAGAGAAAGCCGGAAACCTCATTCTAAACAGGGAACAAGGGATGAGCCTCTTCACCTGTTCAACAGACTTGGGTAGAGTGTGACCCGGGCGATAGTTTAGTCTATCTATCCAATTGAAAAAAGAGTGAGAAGATTGGAAAAGAGAATTCCGGAAACCACATTATAAACAGGGAACAAGGAATGAGCCGCTTCACCCGTTCAATAGACGTGGGTGGAGTGTGAACCGGGCGATAGTTTAGTCTATCTATCCAATTGAAAAAAAGAGTGAGAAGATTGGAAAAGAGAATTCCGGAAACCACATTATAAACAGGGAACAAGGAATGAGCCGCTTCACCCGTTCCATAGACGTGGGTAGAGTGTGAACCGGGCGATAGTTTAGTCTATCTACTCCAATTAAACTCTTTTCTCCCTCTAGCTATGGGTTGAATAGCAGAACAGATTTTGTTATATAGCATTTGTTGGTAACCAGTAATGGCAACCTACTGCGGGGAAAAACTTCTAACTAGTCAGTCATGATTTGAAAGAGAAATGATCGCCCAAGCGTGTATCACTTAACTGGATTAGTTTAATTGTAGAGACTTACCGGATCCCTAAGTACGGCAGATCTCGCTTAGCTTAAGCGACGAGTAAATAATAGCGAAAAAAAAAATCAAATTAACCGATTAGTTCATAAATGGGCATTATTCATTTTACTGCAGTCGAAAATTACATTTTTAACATTGTTTCATTTTTTTTCATATTTTTGCAAGAATTTATTTGTTGAGTTTTGGTTGGCAGGTCAGGTTCTGGCGTGACTGACACTTGTCTCTATTGGCCTTAGAGCTGAATACAATTAAATTCATCATGCCATGGAATAAAAGTTATTACCAAACACCAAAAATATTTATATATTTGCCATCAATTTTCACATAAATTTTGATTTCATTCTTTTTTCATTGATTACATTCGTTATCTCACCCAATAACAAGCGAAGAAGTCTTTTGTTACTGATTACGCCTACCAACACATATCCTGGAAAACAAACTGCTGGTCCTGGGTACGACGCTAAACTGCATACGGCAGTAAGGCCTCTGATTGCGGGGTGGTTGAGTAGCATGTAACCACCTCTTAATCGTTGTTGTTCCCAGGTGTACTTTGACCCGGAGTGGTTGCACCTGTCAGCTATGGGCAAATAGTTAACACCCAACTCGGGTCAAAACACAATGAAATTATAAAAATAGACGTTTATAGAAATATATATGTGAAAATAGAATAATAGAAAATATACATTTTTGAAGGAAAAAAAATTACTGCCATAATACATTTTTGAAAGAAAAAATGTTTTTACCAACATTACATGATTGAATGCAAAACTAAAAATTATCTTCATTTTTCTAAAATAGAAAAAAATAAAAGTAATATTTTTTCATCAAAATCTGAATAAATCAACCTTGTCACTATAACTAAACATTAAAAAATACCTTAAAACCCCATCTTTTTGGCATTAAATAAACAAACTGCCGACAAGATTTTTAGGATAGGTTCGTATGAATAGAATAGCTGACTCTAGTTATGAAATCATCCGAGTGGAGTTTGAGCCTTACTGTGCGAACTCAAGTATTAAAAATATTATATTGTATTTGGTCTCAATTTGTATACGACATTTATATACATTGACAGATAAAATCTCATTGATCCCCTTATCAAAAGTCATCTATTTCCTGTTTCAAATATAAAACAGATATGACAGCAGCGTTCTATGCACAGACGGATGGTTGATTCGTATATGTGCCAATGGATTCAGGACGAAAAACCTTCCTTGTCCGACACAATAATCCAACCTTCTTAGCAGTGTATTTAGCTATTGACTCAATGAAATGATTCACTTGAGGTCGGAAGATAGGAAAAGCCCGAGAAGGCGGACAAAATGTTCCTACTATTTTAACAAACAATTTAATGATTAAAGTAAAAAATAATTATTTAATTATAATCTATATTATTTTTTGCATATCTTTTTTTAAAGATTTGATATGCAAGAATCCATTTTCTTGTTCGCCCTGCGTTTGCAAGAACTATAAAAAAAAACAAAAAAACACAAACTCACAGCGCCAAACGCTTCAAATTTGGAATTACCTCCAGGAAGAAATATTTTTTTATGGTTATATATATTTTGCATCCTCAAGAGAATTTATTATTCGCTATTAAAAAGGAAAAATATATTTTTTTAAATTATTGTATACCATAAAGACCTAAAGTTAAAGAAAATATTAAATAGCGAAGTGGGGATTTTGTCAAAGTATTTTTACAAACGAACCAGGTTATTCAAACCTTGATGATTGTTTTGTAAAATTGAATAAAATGTAAAGTTCGTAAATCTCAACAAATATTGTTAGCAATAACTTCTAATATACTAAATACTGTGAGGATTTCAACACATGTCAGCGTGTTGTCATAAAATTACTGTTAATTACAATGTCTAGAGCACATAATGAGCAAAGATGGCTGAAATGCCGTGGCTTCCTGTTAGACATAGTCGATTGCACTTCCTTTGCCGATCAATATTTTCAAAGTCAGAGTTATTCTTCGCCTAGACTTAGTAACCAAAATAGTAGAGAACCCAATCTGAATTACAAAATACTCCATTCTAGAGACAAATGAAGCTGATTCATGCCTTTCACAAGTGAAGTGAAGCGGAAGTTGAAATACAAAACGGAAGTTGAACCCGACTTGTCGATTCGTCTTTCAGGGTCAATTATGATTACGACATTAAGACATACAGGGTGTTCTTGTGCACTTTAAAAAATATAACTTTATTTGTATTTGTGATAAAAATAATCTGTAAAATGGTTATAAAGTTTCATGTATCTAGTTTTAAGTATAGTTATAGAACAATTCTTTATCACAAAATTTGCAACATTTTTTAGATAAGTAAACAGATGGATCGGAAGGGGTGGGCCATTTTATTGGCCCTCATGTTCGCCAGATTTGATAACATTAGATTTTTTATGGGGACATGTGAAAATAATTGTATATGCAACCAAACTTAGTTCACTATAAGATTTGAAAGCTAATATAACTAATGTGATTTCAGGCATTACTGTAGATCAGTTGGCAAATGTTTTCCGTAAATGGCAAAATCGTATTATCCTTTATATTGTTAATGATGGAAGACATGTGGAAACTTAAATATGATTTCAATAAAACCTTAAAAAATATAGATTTACTTCTTTACAATTCTTTTTATAAATTATTTCTATCGGAGATACAAATAAAATTATAAATTTTTTTAAAGTGCACACAAACTCTATGGACACCCTCTATATAATTTTGTTATTTTACATAATGCGAATTTTTTCTTATTATTAATGTTATTGAATTTACCTGTTTCTTTTTTAATGATCCTGATTGATTAATCAACTAATTTTCTTATCCGTATTTTTTAATTGTTTCGTAGTATTTTCAACGAGTTCAATGAATCAATAGCTGAATAAACAGATGGATGAACAAATGAAAGAAAGAAGGGATAAATTTTGTATATATACATAACTTCATGCAAACAAATAAGTTTTCAATAAGAATTAAAAGAAAATATAATATTAGAAATGAAAATAAATTCCTGTCGGCTAAGAAATAAGAAATAAAGAAAATACTACAACTTAAGGTTCAAAGAAACAGACGCTATGAAAAAGATCAAAATTCTACAGACAGAACAAGATCTTTCAAACAGATGCGAAGAATCTTTACAGAAAAATATAGAGAAATATGAAAAACAAAAATTGCAACGATACACCCCCAGAAATAAAAAATGTTATACAGTTCTGATAAAAAAAAATGAGCTTATCCTAAAGGACATAACAAAGAAGCAGATTGGATTACGCAAGAGGTAGATTCTTCTCCTTCTATCTGCCATGTTCTTTCAGTACATAGGTAATCATGGCTTTCCACATCTCTCAGTCCCTGGTGGCTCTTAGCACGCCTTCTCCTGTTGCATCATGTAACACTTGTTCCTTCAACCACCTGATCAAGTCCTTCAAATAAATGATTCGCTGCTTTCCCTTGTCTCTTTTTCCTTCTATCTGGCCTGTCAGTATCATTTTATGATCCTGATTGATTAATCAACTAATTTTCTTATCCGTATTTTTTAATTGTTTCGTAGAAAGACTACAATATGTGTAGTAGATAACGCCAAGTATTTTCAACGAGTTCAGTGAATCAATAGCTGAATAAGCAGATGGACAAACAAATGACGAACGAATGAATAAACTTTGTATATATACATAATTCCATGAAAACAAATAAGTTTTTAATAAGAATTAAAAGAAAATACAATATTAGAAATGGAAATGAATTACCGTCAGCTAAAAAAATTATGGAGGCCCTGTATATTAACTAATTCTACATGTTGCCTCATTATTATATATATTATCCTCTGTACGCCATGAGATTTATTAGTCTAGGAAGTAAAAGCAAAAGGCATTATGTCTTTTTTTTTTTTTTGCAGGAACGTATACTCATTACATTCCATCATAGCCGAACGGACCGAGAACTACCACCAGTCGCAAGGAATGGATTTCACCTCCAGGAAGCTCCGTGCCTTGACAGACTATTAAACCTTGAACTCACACCTGAACTCAATTGGAACCCGGACATAGGATCCATCGCAGAAAAAGGTCAGAAAAATAGTCAGTTTCCTGAACTCCACCAGTACGTACCTGATGTCGCATGCTAATATTTGCGCTACAGGAGCCAAATCAGAACTGAAACAGAGCGCTGTCGTCATATTTAAGCGTCAGCTATCCAGTCCTCACATTCCAGTTTCGATATAGTTCATTATTACCTCCGAGCCCTTGTATTTTCCACCCACGAACTTCACTCTCACCGACAGGATGTGGCAATCATCTGACTGTTCTATCGCTGCTTCCATAGAAAATGCACGAAAGGACTACATTACTTTATACCGCCTGCTCCAACCTTCACGACTAGGATTCGCCATGCCACTCAGATTGAAGCAAATCACCCGTCTTTCATCCGTAGTGAATTGCGTAACTATCTAGAGAGTTCCTTGATCACAAGATCATCCACAGTAAGTTTATGGCCTGGGCCTTACACAATTTAACGTTTCCTGGAAGACTTTCCAATATGGTAGCGTGGAATATCTACATACAAAAGCGATAAAAAGAAAAGAGAATTCTAAATTAATTAAGCTAGATAAAAAAATGTAACAAATATAAAATTTCTCAGCACCCCCAAATTTGAGCGCATAAGCATGAAGATCCCGAAAGACGAATCGTGACACAAGTAAACTTTTTTCGATATTTGTTATACACTTTCTACAAACACTGTTCTTGATCTATCTATCTATCTATCTATCTATCTATCTATCTATCTATCTATCTATCTATCTATCTATCCGTGGTGCAATGGTTAGCAAGCTTGTCTTGCTATAACCTATTAAAACTGAGCAGTGAGCTCGGTCCTCACTGTATACCATATACTTCCGGTCTTGTGCCACATCTAAAAATCATAAATATATATATATAACAAATCATATATATATATAAATATATATATATATGATAAAAATCATATATATATATAAATATATATATATAACAAATTTAGGTTTTAATGTATGCAATATTTATGGGTAAATATAAAAGTAGACATACTTGAAAGCAATTTTCAGTCACATTTAAATTGTGCTCATGCACGAAACAAACAGTCGCCTTACGGTAGTGTCTTCAGCGTCCACTTATATATATATATATATATATATATATATATATATATATATATGTGTGTGTGTGTGTGTGTGTGTGTGTGTGTGTGTGCATTACCAGGCTTTTTGTCATGTTCATACGACTTCAGTGTGCTTAGAACTTTTCACGACCAATATTATTTTTTATACATATATAGTTATAATGGATATAAATAGCAAATTAGAAAGGAATAGATAGATAGATAGATAGATAGATAGATAGATAGATAGATAGATAGACAGATAGACAGATAGACAGAATTTGTAAACGAGTTATTACAAGCCGAAGTCGCCTATATAAGTATAAGCGTGTGTATGTTTTTTCGATTCGGTCGTTACAATCAATGACGCAAAGCTCTTCAGTAAACAGTCAATACTCATCATCAAAGACTGCTTCGTTTTTGAGCGTCGCATTCCTTTTATGAAGCCATTAATTTCCGGTGTGACTTTTGACCCGTGACTTTGCCAGACCCCAAAACCCTTGACTGACTATATCCGTCTACACCACTTAATGAGATATTATACAACAAAGAACTTATTATTTTTTGCTGCATTTTCCCCGGTTTATGGCATTAATGAATCTAAAATTGTTTCCTGTGCATTGGTCCCGCCCCACCACACCGATACGTTCACGAATGTTTCCATCGGCGATTTTCTTCTAAGATAAACTTTAGGAACCTACAGGATATATTTATACCTGAATGGCTTTTTAGAAATGACTGAACATAACGACAAAGAGAAAAAAATGGATTTGATATCAATACTTCAATATTTTCTTATAGTTGCTCTATGATTTTTTATCATATTATAAAGTACTTCTGGCTTTGCGACTAACATAGCCTGATGGTTAGTAAACTGATTTCATAATCAATGTTCTAAATATAAGTAAATGCATCTTTGTCGGTTGCCCTATAAACTTGGTTTATTTTTTTATTTTTTTTTAATCATGTCACCCCAAGCAAAGCATTCCACTGCCACTGTAGCGCAGGGGGTTACATAGAGCGATTGGATATATGAAATGTCAGAAGGAGGGTGATAGACGAGTCAGAATGTACATAGGGAGAGAGTTGGAGAGAATGGGTGTGAGTTAGTGTGTTAGGAGGTGTCTATTGACCCTACATTTAAAATCATTCTTGGAGAAAATAATCTCTATATTAAAAACCTGAGGAGGAAAGATTGTAAAATTTGCAGAACCAATTGTATGTATTAGAATCTTCCCGAAAATGGAGTTGGTTCTCTACAAGAATTCGCCACTATGATCAAATAATATCTAAGGTTAGTCTGTCTGTTCTGTTCTAAGAAATGAGCTATTGGACCTGATACATAGAAAGCGAGTATGTAGCTCTGAGGAACAGTAATTAATAATATTCGAGACTACCTTCTCTATTATTTCAATGCCGAGTACTTTATCCACAGTTCCAAATATCGCGTGCCTTTTCCACGGTTTTGAATGCCGAGTACCTTCTACACGGTTTCGAATGCCGACGGTTTGAAATGTCGAGTACGCTTTCAACGATTTCGAATGCCGAATTTTTAATCCAAGACATCTTACTACAGAAATTGAGAGTTGGTTCGTTTTGAGAACTTGTGGTACCAGCCAAAACTACATCATATAACTCAGTCATTTAAGTGCCATACGTGATACACGCTTGTGTGATCATGTCTCTTTCGGGACATGACCGACAGATTTTTCATTTGTAGGTTGTCAATTCTCTCTGGGCTCGACTAGCCGCCACCCAAAAGCTAGAGAACCTAATCTGTCCAGCAAGTTAATCTCTAGCTTGATAAAGAAGAGATGGATTAACACCTTTCCCAAAAGTAGGTGCAGCGAATTGAGTGAATGTAACGAATTCAGCTGGAATTCGAACTCGGATCTTCGATTTTTCATTCTGAGTCTCCATTGCACCACAACACACATACGTAACTACAATGGTGAAAGGCTATGCAACATCAGCATGATTCTGAATGATGGACAATTCTCGCAGAAATGCAGAAAACCCCTAAAGCAATATACATTTGTTGCTACAAAAGAATACTGAGAATATTATTGGTTGGGACGTTAGAGCAATGAGATACTTTTAAGCAAAAAATAAATCAATCAATAAATCAATAAGAAAATTAAAGTTAAAATTGTTGGGTGACATGATAATGTAATAAAGTTTGGAGCAATTAATGCTCACAGGTCATCAGTAGAAGAGAAACAGTGTGAAAACGCATAAAAAGTTTTCGAAAATGAATAACAGATGACGGAGTTGGGGTAGACATTGGGTTAAGTAAACATTGCAGAGAAAAGACATATTCGCTCAGTTACTACAGCGACAGGGAACTGAAAATCAGTTAATGTCCCTGCCATTTATTTAACATTTTATGACTGTCTTACTCACCATCATAAGCTCTATCACAATTTTAATATATCTCTCTCCATATATATATATATATATTAACCATGTCTCCCCAAGCAAGGTATTTTACTGCCACTGTTTGTATGGGGTTACATAGGAGAAATGTTATGAAGAGTGAGGGATTGCAGGGGATGTCAGGAAGAGAGCAGGAGAGGGAAAAGATTACTGATGAGAGTGGGGTGAACGGGGAGGAATGTTATGAGGAGTGAGAGTTTTCAGGGGGTGTCAGGAAGAGAGTAGGAGAGGGAAAAGAGTACTAATGAGAGTGGGGTGGATGTAGAAAAGCATGAGAGAGACGATGTAAGTTAGAGAGACAGGAGAGGACTATTGACTTTACATTTAAATTCTTGGAGAGTGTAACTGTCAGGAAAGCACGTATGCGGAAGAGAATTCCACAGGTGGGAAGTTCGAGAAAAGAAACTGCTGGAGTAGAATTTGTGTTTACAATTTATTGGTTTCACAGTAAAAGGGTGGGACCTAGTTGCTAATCTTGCGAGGAAATTCGTATATAGGGGTTACCAGTCAGCTAAGTTCATCGGAGCAGAAGCCGTGAAAGTATTTGTAGGAGAGACACAGGGAAGCCACACTGTGTCGATGAGAAAGCGACTGTATCCTAACTGCCAAGTCGGGAACGATCACATTGCAGATTCTCCGTTGGATTAGAGCGAGGACACCTAAGTTGATAGCAGGAGCACCGAACCAGATATGGCAGCAATACTCAATGCACTGGCGGATGGTAGACTTGTATATGTGTATATGTGCAGGATTGTTTGGGATGGGAATAAATTCCTGGCCCTTCACAGAGAATTGACTTTCTTAGCAACGGATTTAGCTATATATATATATATATATATATATATATATATATATATATATATATATATATATATATATGCGTGACTCTTCACAAATGAATTTAGTTCTCTCGGTGATTGGCGTCGGTATACACTGCTTATATACAAGACGTTAAAATTTCCTTTTTTCTGAAGCCATGCGCCGATGGCTTAGGGAGTAGATACTCCGACTGACACCAAATCGGTCGAGTTTCGATCGCGGCCAGAAGCAACTGGATATGTCTAGCCACACAGATGAGCTGTGATACAGCGAAACGGGCTTATATGTGGATGACTAATATATATATATATATATATATATATATATATATATATATATATATATATGTTCTACGTTATATATATATATATATATATATAACGTAGAATATTTGGTATTATAGTCAGGTAAATTCCGATAAAGACGAACTCAGTGTTAAATTTCTTTATTTAATTTAACAGATTTGTAGAATATCTAAATTTTATATAGTCATGAAATCACGAACAAAAAGAAAAACAATCTGTTGTGACACCTCGCCCCCGGCTTTAATCGCTGCCCCTGGTCGGTAACCTGTTGTGCTGATGATGACCGGAACCTGAGTGGGTTGATGCTGTCGAAACGGCACCAGTTATGACGACGTTCTCGCGTCGCTAATCGTGACGATGGCCTCGTCACAGTAGCTGGTCTTCAAGACGTCTATTACAACTGTGAACTTTTCTCACCTACGCAGTGTTCATTGATCTCAGGAAAGTCACGTTGAAAACCCGGTAGCTGTTTCTATACCACCTCAAACCAGACCGGACACACGTGTACACTTGTGTTGAAAAAAAGCACTGCACAAAAAATAAATAAATAAATGAATAAGTTTGAAGACGCCTGGATTAGTTACAAAAAAAAGTAAATTTATAAAAAATAAATAAATAAATAATAATATAACAGGTGTCACACTGTGGTATCGTATGAAAATGGAAAGTTTGTTAATTTTAATTTTAGGTTATTTTTTTTACATTTCTTTTTATAATTTATTAATTTGCTTACTTTTCTCAATATTCCATTAGCCAGCAGTTACCTATATATAACAAATACATTAGTAATCATATCACAGTGCCTAATGATGGCTCAAGTTGTGTAAAAGACAGTCTCTGTGGGGTAGTGTCCACACTATTAATTTCTACTAACGACGCTATCCGCGATTTGCTTCATAATATTGCAGTGATATGAATTTAAATAGATCGATCTGCATCAAGCTTCTTTTTTTTTCTTTTTTTTTTTTTTGCGAAGAAATAAAAAGTTGAATGAAATGGTTTAGTCATTATCAGAGCCATGATAGTTCACGACCTCTCTACAAGAGGAAATTAAATCATATATTCTTATTTACTGTTTGTGTATAAAGACACAACTGTAGAACTTTAGGTACGGCTTTCGTTTCCGTAGTAACTTGTCTATCGTCCGGTTCACACTTCTTCCCAGTCTACTGAACTTGAATAAAGGTTGTCTTCATGTTACCTGTTCAGGAATGTGTTTCCAGGTTTTTCTGAAATTTACTTCAACTCTATACTTCTAACGTTTCCACCTAAACTCCAAAATTTTATTTACAAATTTGCACGAGATACTAAATTAGCAACTAGGTCCCACCCTTTTACAGTGAAACAGATAAGCTGTAACCGTAATTTCTACTCCAACAGCTTCTTTTCTCGCGCTTTCCGCCTGTGGAATTTCCTTCCACATGTCTGCTTTCCCGACAACTACAATCTCCAGGAGTTTAAATGTAAGGTCAATAGACACCTCCTATCAAACTAACTTGCATCTATTCTCCCAACACTCTCACCATCTACCCAACGCTCATTCTCGGTATCCTTACTCGTCTATCACCCTCCTTCTGACATTTCCTATATCTAACCATCCTTTCTCACCAATTTCCCTCCTATTTAACCCCCTGCGCAATAGTGGCAGTGGAATGCCTTGCTCGGGGTGAAACGATTATAAAAATAATGTATTTATTTAATTTTCCTTGATAATGGTGGATATATTTACCTATCGTACGGTTCACACTCCTCCTCGGTGTTTTGAATAGGTTTCTCCCTAGTACCAAATTTAAGATTCATTTTCCGGTTCATTCTCTTGTCTGATTCATCTCTATACTTACCAAGCTAAACTCTGAAATTCTCTTTTTTATTTATTTATTAATTTATCGATTTCTTTCTTTCTTTTTTAAATAATAGTAGATAGGTTTGCTTGTAACTTGGTTCACACTCCTCCCTTCTTTTGAATCAGGTGTAGATTTTTATCCCTTGTTTAGTGTTTAGGATTGGGTTTCCAGTTTTTCTAAAGATAGACTAAACTATCGCCCGGTTCATACTCCATCCACTTCTATTGAACAGGTGAAGAGGCTTATCCCTTGTTCCCTGTTTAGGATGTGGTTTCCGGCTTTCTCTTTTCCTATCTTTTCACTCTTTTCTTTTTTATTTTTTTCAATTGGAGTAGATAGACTAAACTATCGCCCGGTTCAGATTCCATCCATCTTTATTGAACAGGTGAAGAGGCTCATCCCATGTTTCCTGTTTAGGATGTGGTTTCCGGCTTTCTCTTTTCCAATCTTTTCACTCTTACGTAGCCCCCTGCTCATCAGTGGCGTTACCGCCTTGCTCTAGGTGATAAGATTTGAAAAAAAGAAGTTTTTTTCATTCTCTTTCACTCCCATTAGCCACTTTCATCTAAATGGCATAATAGTATACTATAATTGATTAAAAAAGTACATGTTTATAGGGGTCGGGGCATTTTCTACCTACTCTCTCATGAACTGAGAGTTGCTTTTCTTCTTCACCTTTTCCCTCTCAAATTAATCTTCTGGCCACTCAAGTCAATCTTCCATCCAGTCAAATTGATAAAAAAAATACGACCATTCGAAATTTATTTTAAAACCAATACGAAATTTAGAATTTATGAAATAGTTACACACAAACTGGGAGATCATCACCTTCGAAATACCCCTGGTAGTACTGCACCACGCGAGGAACTTGGGTATGTTAGCCATAGGAATCACATCATCAATTGAATTTTCGTGCTCCACCTTTGACACCCCCTCAGGAGGTTGCTGCTTCATCTGTTCGAATGTTGACGCATAGTGCTCCTTTATATGCGCTTTCATGGATGACTATAATAGCTGGGGTGGGGCACGCAACTTTGTGGGGTCAAACATTATATAACAACCGGGCACCTCGAGGTGGTCTAATGGTTAGCAAGGTTGTCTCGCTAGAATCATTATAATTAAGTCGTGAGTTAAGAGTTCGATCCTTATTGGATGTCGCTTACTTTAGGCCATGTGCCACATCTAAGCTACGCTTTGAAAACCGCCATAGTATAACAACTTCTTTAAGATCGGCAGCCCCTCCCAATATACTGCGATTATAACCACAATAATTAAATACCTTGTTAATACTATGTAATATAAATTCAAAATTCAAAATCAACAACGTTATAATTAAGTTAATTTAACCATGCGACTAGGCAGAAGATTAATTTGAGTGGTCGGAAGATTAATTTGATTGGGTAGAAGATTAATTTGAGTGGTCGGAAGATTAATTTGATTGGGTAGAAGATTAATTTGGGTGGTCGGAAGATTAATTTGATTGGGTAGAAGATTAATTTGGGTGGTCGGAAGATTAATTTGATTGGGTAGAAGATTAATTTGAGTTTTTTTTTTTTTTTTATAAGCGTTTCATCCCGAGCAAGGCATGTCACTGCCACTACTGTGCAGGGGGCTACGTAGAGTGGAGAAAGGCTGGTTAAATATAGGACATAACAGAGGGTGGGTGATAGGCGGGTGAGGATACCGAGAATGAGGGTTGGGTAGATGAGAGTGTTGTGAGAATAGTTGGGAGTTAGTGTGATAGGAGGTGTCTATTGACCCTACATTTAAACACCTGGAGATTGTAACTGTCGGGAAAGCAGACTTGTGGAAGGGAGTTCCACAGGCGGGAAGCGCGAGAAAAGAAGCTGTTGGAGTAGAATTTACGGTTACATCTTATTTGTTTAACTGTAAAAGGGTGGGACCTAGTTGCTAATCTAGTATCTCGTGTAAATTCGTGCTTGGGCGGCACCAGTGATCTAAGCTCATCGGAGCAGAAGCCATGAAAGTACTTGTAGAAGAGGCACAGGGAAGCTACATCACGCCGGTGTGAGAGCGGCTGCAGCCGGTCTGCCAAATTAGTATCAACCACGTTACAGATCCTCCTTTGTATTTTGTCAAGAAGCCCAAGGAGAGCAGCAGGGGCACCCGACCAGATATGGCAGCAATATTCAATACACGGGCGGATGGTAGATTTGTATATGTGCAGAATAGTTTCAGGTGGGAAAAATTTCCGGGCCCTGCACAGAGAGCCGACTTTCATAGCAGCAGATTTGGCAATGGATTCAATATAGTCATTCCATTTGAGGTCCGCTGAGAGTGTAAGGCCAAGGAGGCGTAGTATTTTACTCTCTGGGAGGCTAGCCTGTCCCATGCTAATGGGAGATAGATGCGATAGTCTATGGTGGTTAGTTGATAACAGCTTTGTTTTGGAGGCATTGAAATTTACCAACCATTTCCTACCCCAGGTCACTACGGATTGGAGGTCCCTTTCCAGTGCGGCAGCGAGGTTCACTTTGTCGTCCAGACCTGGTTTCTGATCGATGCGGGAGTAGATTGTTGTGTCGTCGGCATACATGCCAACTTGGGATCTAATGGTGTCGGGGAGATCATTAATGTAGATCAGAAATAGCGTGGGACCTAGGATAGAACCTTGAGGGACGCCCGCGTTCGTCTGGTAGTTTTGGGAGGCATGCCCATTTAATACCACCTTTAATGTGCGGTTAGAGAGGAAGGACTGGATGAGGTCAAACAGATGTCCAGTTATCCCATAGCTCCGCAGTTTGCACAAGAGGCCAGCATGCCAGACCCTGTCGAATGCTTTGGAGATATCCAAGGCAACGGTTCGGGCTTCACCATTCTTGTCGAGTGCCTGGTATATGTACTCGGTAATGGTCGTTAGCATATCAGCAGTAGACCTGGTGAAGCGAAACCCATACTGTTTGTCAGAGAGAAGCCCGTTGGTCATAAGGTGCTGAATCACCTCGGCGTTGATAATGGCTTCGAAAACTTTGCCAAAGATCGGAAGGAGACTAATAGGACGGTAATTGGCGGGGTCCGAGGGTTCGCCAGAATTCTTAAATATAGGTACTACGCAGGAGGACTTCCAACAGGCAGGAAAGCAGGAAGCAGATAGGCAGAGGTTATAGAGTTTAGAGAGGACAGAGGAGAGTTCTGGGGCACATTTCTTCAGTACTATGACTGGGATTCCGTCACCGCCGCTCGCTTTGTGTGGGTCAAGTTGCGCAATTATCTTGGCGACCAGCGAGGGCGAGATGAGGATGTTATTTAGTTGAGCCTTAGTTCTGGGTGGGAAGTCTGGTGTAGGTATTCCTAACGAGTCCAGTGTCAAATTGGTTGAGAATTTACGGGCAAAGCACTCAGCCTTGTCGGCTGGGGAGGTGAGATTAGTGGGGGTATTGAAGTCTTGTTCCTGCTGAGCACGCTTTTGCAGAGACGCCAGTAATCTTTGGAGCCAAACTTAGAGGATGCTATGCGTTGCCTAATTCTGGTAGCAAACGCCCTCTTGGCTTCGTTCAGTACTTTTTTACACTTGTTCCGTGCTGAGGTGAAAAGGCGCCTGTTTTGGTTCGACGAGCAGCTTCGATAGAGCCGGAAGAAATGGTTCCGGTGGGCAATAGCGGCCGAGCAAGCGGGTGAGAACCAGGGGGACGAATTAGGTTTTAGTTGGAATTTTCTGGCAGGGATAAAAGCATCGATGCCAGCCTTAACCCAAGAGGAGACTTCGGAGGCACAGTCTTCGACAGGAAGATCAAAGACGTTGTTCCAGGGGACGTCGCAGAGGAAGTCCCTGAACGAGTCCCAGTCGGCTCTTTGGTAGCAGTATGATATTCTGCTGGTCTGGTTTTCTTGGGAAGAGTTAGTGCGGATTGATATGTTTACGGAGACTACGGCGTGGTCAGAATTTCCAAGGGGGCAGAGTTGCCTGGTAGTGCAGGAGTCTGGGATGGAAGTAAAACAAAGCTCGAGTAAAGAGTCCCTTCCGTTTGGGTTTTTAGAGAAACGCGTGGGGAAGTCCACCACTTGCGTTAGAGCTTGGGCTATTGAAAAGTGCATGGTGCGGATCCCAGCAAGGTCGGTGGCTGAGTTTTCAAGCCACTTGGTGTGGTGGGCGTTAAAATCGCCAAACACAAATATTTGGGCAGATGGGTGAGAAGAAATGGCCCTGTCGATGTTATTAGAGATGCAATCAAGTAACGTACAGTCAGAGGAGGAGGGGGAGCGGTAGAGGAAGAAGAGATAGCTAACCGAGCTTAGAAGTGAGAGACGGAAGCACATGAAGGAATGATCAAGGGATTCAAGAGATGTGACCCTGGCTAGGGGGGTTGTTCGCTGACATATACACCAAGCCCATGCATATGGACATTGGAGTCCTTCCTGAAGAGAGGAAGGTAACCAGGAACGAACAGCTCTGAAGAGGGGATAGAAGAGTCAAGCGGAAGATTAATTTGATTGGGTAGAAGATTAATTTGAGTGGTCGGAAGATTAATTTGATTGGGTAGAAGATTAATTTGGGTGGTCGGAAGATTAATTTGATTGGGTAGAAGATTAATTTGAGTACCTGAAAGAATAATTTGATTGGGTAGAAGATTAATTTGAGTGGTTGGAAGATTAATTTGATTGGGTAGAAGATTAATTTGAGTGGTCGGAAGATTAATTTGATTGGGTAGAAGATTGAATTTGAGTACCTGAAAGAATAATTTGATTGGGTAGAAGATTAATTTGAGTGGTCGGAAGATTAATTTGATTGGGTAGAAGATTAATTTGAGTAGCTGAAAGAATAATTTCATTGGGTAGAAGATTAATTTGAGTAGCTGAAAGAATAATTTGATTGGGTAGAAGATTAATTTGAGTACCTGAAAGAATAATTTGATTGGGTAGAAGATTAATTTGAGTGGTCGGAAGATTAATTTGATTGGGTAGAAGATTAATTTGAGTAGCTGAAAGAATAATTTCATTGGGTAGAAGATTAATTTGAGTAGCTGAAAGAATAATTTGATTGGGTAGAAGATTAATTTGAGTGGTCGGAAGATTAATTTGATTGGGTAGAAGATTAATTTGAGTGGTCGGAAGATTAATTTGATTGGGTAGAAGATTAATTTGTGTACCTGAAAGAATAATTTGATTGGGTAGAAGATTAATTTGAGTGGTCGGAAGATTAATTTGATTGGGTAGAAGATTAATTTGTGTGGTCAGAAGATTAATTTGATTGGGTAGAAGATTAATTTGAGTACCTGAAAGAATAATTTGATTGGGTAGAAGATTAATTTGAGTGGTCGGAAGATTAATTTGATTGGGTAGAAGATTAATTTGAGTACCTGAAAGAATAATTCGATTGGGTAGAAGATTAATTTGAGTGGTCGGAAGATTAATTTGTATAGATAGAAGTTTAATTTGAGAGAGCGAAAGATTAATTTGCCAGGAAAAAATGTGTGAACTGGTTGCCAAGTGAAGATAAAGAACCGAGCTATGTGCGAGGAGAAGTAATGAGATCACATCTTTGTAGGCAGTAACTGTGCGAAATCGAACGCATATCGTCGAATTGGATTTGATCTCAACATGGCAACCTCACTTTTGGTGACCGTGTTATAGTATCGCGGGTTATCCAGTCTTTCCAAGTTTATAGTGGGGAGTCCGTCCTAGTGAAGGGTAGTAGTTTATTGTTGAAGATGGACGGAATTTGGCCTCGTTGTAGATAGCCCTCTATAAGTCACAAAATGATTATAAATCAAGAAAAGCAAATTGAGTTGAAAAATAACATTTTATATATACACATATCAATTAAGGTTTTTACAATTCAAGTAATAATTGAAATATAGGCCCAACGGACGTTAAAATGTTCATGGCAATAAAATGCTGAAAAGAGAATTAATGCTTAGGAATGTGGTAGCGTCGTGAGTAAGGAATATCTTTGATGTATTCGCTCCTTAGGTCAGTAAGTAGTTTCGAGACAGCGAAAGATAAGAGGAGAGGGAAGGGAGGCTAGGATAGTAAGCCGCTTGACTTAGGACAAGGGGATTACTGATTACACTTCTCTCTCTCGAGTCAGTCCATGTGTGTCGGCCTGCGTCGGTCTGTCTGTCTTTCTGTTTCGGCTTTTTATTTCGACTTTTTGGATCGCAGGTGATCATTTGAGAATTCATGTCCGTATTTGATTCTGGGCTTCCCGTTGGCCGATAAATAAAATTCGCGTAGGCTCGCGAACTGGAAATTTAATATTTAATTAATTTTTAGTTTTCAACCGGAACATCTGCGCGAACCCGGATGCGCACCGTCGAGTTCTGGTCATTTGCTTTTTGGTTCTGAGGGTGCAAACATCCGGTGCCTCGCTTTTGCTCGGTCGGTATCATCACAATAGGCACATATCTCTGCCCTGTTAGAATTGATCATTAATTTGTCTACTTGTGTCGTCGTCTTTTATTGTGTCAGAAACAGATAATAGGTATTCGCTCGGATTCGATTATCTGCCAACATAGACAAAAGAATTCTTGACGCAGACACGTTCCTGTGCAAATAAACGAGGCCCAGAGGTAATAATTAGTGAAGAGAAAAAGCAGATATAGAAGAGAAATAATAATAATAATAATAATAATAATAATAATAATAATAATAATAATAATAATAATAACCTATTGAAGTCGTAAAAACAAGATGGCAGCTTGACAAAAATTCATGTTCATTGTACGGTCTCGGAACCTGGACATTTTAAAGGTTCCTCTGGTGCAGTTCGTTTATATTATTTTATTTTATTTTTTCTCTTTCCAATTTTCGTAATGCTTTTTCACATGTACCGCCTAATCTTTTGAACATTCCAAGGGACAAAGAAGGGAATGGGGTCTGCTTTCCAACCTCATTTACACAATACTTGAGAGCTAAGCTGCAGATTCTCCGGACCAAACTACATTTTTCTGCAGCTTCTTTCTTTATTTCGTCCTCTCTTTGTCTTGCAATATATATATATATATATATATATATATATATATATATATAATTCCAAGTGAAGAGGACTCAAGGTTTATTTTATTTTTATGTTGAGTATTATGGCATTTATTTTATTATAAACAGTGCTCAATATAATGAGTATTATAGAGCTTAATATAATATAATTATATGGTTATATATCAATTTTACATTGAGACATGGAAATTTCTGTCGCAATGTAAAATTGATATATAACCATATATATATATATATATATATATTCTACGAGGCCAAAGAGCCATACAATGTAGTGATTAGATATTCTCACTCTATCTCTTTTTCTTTCCCTCTATCTTTCTCTCTCTATATATAAAAATAAAAAAAATAAAATGTGAACGTTCAAATCATTAATTTAAAACAGGTCTCAGTATAAAAATAGAGAAAAATATTCATTATTATTATTATTTATATTAGAACATGTAAATAACTACTACAAAGTAGTACATTTTGCTTTGACATTGAAAAAAACAGTTTCATCAGTTAGGTAGTAATGGTGGTAATAGTTACAATCATTATTTATATGTTCTAATGTATATATATATATATATTGTGTATGTAAACAGTTTGTCATCGTTTGTCCGTGTTTATAATATATAATGTAATTTGACATGTTTGAAAATGGCTGAATGTAAGATTGGGTTATTAAAATTATGTATCAATGTTGTAATTTTCGTTCTTGATTTAATGATAATTCTATTAAGCTTATCAAAGTATATGAAAAAAAATACATAAAATCGACAAAACTTGTCTCTATTATTTAATAAGACATGCATCACTGTATATATATATATATATATATATATATATATATATATATACTATAGTCATCCCCAGACAGATCAGTTTCGCTGTATCACAGCTCTTCAGTACGGTTTAGACTCCGATCGCTTCCTAACCCAGAATTGAAACCAGACCGAATCGACGTCAGTCGGCGATTCTGCCCCTAGGCCAAGAGCGTCCGGTAGACGAAAACACGCTTTTAATCGCGTATAAACACGCCCAATAGCTAGCGTACTCTAATTCATTATTGAATGAGCGATGCGTATATGCCGGAGTTTACAAAGTCTCCCACTCTTCCAGAGTGCTCAATCAGGGTGTAAGTGCGTAAATACTATAGTCATATATATATATATATATATATATATATATATATATATATATATGTGTGTGTGTGTGTGTGTGTGTGTGTGTGTGTGTGTGTGTGTGTGTGTGTGTAAAATCAGGTAATATTTCGATTGGGGAATAGCTATATCAATATATCAGTTCAAAACATTCATTGTTAACCCGGTTTATTCAAAGAATGGGGAAAATTCTTCTGCCGTAAGCAGGGGATAATCAGGGAAGGGGTGGGGAATGTTAGTTACTATAGGGTTAAACTAGAGGAACCATAGTAGTAGATTTCCTTTTGGTAGTGGGAGGCATGTGGCTTGACCTTTGGGTTAGTAGTTGTAGGTAGGATGAAAGAGGTTATATTTTACAATGATGTTCATCGTGTACAAGCGCAAAGAGTCACTCACGATAAATGGTTACAAAGTAAAGCCTACCACAACAAGATGCAAGACGCCACTCGTAATGAAAGAGAAGGATAAGACTTTATAATGAAATAGCAAACTTATCTTAAACAGGAATTATGAGATAAATCTTGACCGTGTTCCAAAGGGCGGGAAGAAATGTGTGCCGGGTGATAATCCAAACTATCTAATCTTATTGAGATAAAAAAAAAAACAATGAGGGGTAAATAAAGATCTGAGTTTTAGGCGGATATGTTAGAAGTACAGCGTTGAAGTAGAATTTAGAATGAAACAGAAACCCCAAAACAGGATAGACAGGATAAACATCCAATGCTGTTAAGAAAAAACGGGTATGGATGTGAATCGATCGTTAAGTGAAACAATCTATATATTTGAATACGCAACTGAGTAGATACTTTTTCTTTTTTTTTTCTTTGAGAAATCTGAACCCCGACAGCTACAATCTCTAGAAGTTTAAATGTAAGGTCAATAGACACCTCCTAACACACTAACTCGCACCCATTCTCTCAAACACTCTTCCCATCTACCCAACCCTAATCCTCAGTATCCTTACCCGTCTATCACCCTCCTTCTGACATTTCCTATACCTAACCACTCTTTCTCATCACTTTCCTCTATGTAACCCCCTAACCATTCTTTCTCATCACTTTCCCCTCTATGTAACCCCTAACCATTCTTTCTCATCACTTCCCCCCTATGTAACCCCCTAACCACTCTTTCTCATCACTTTCCCCTATGTAACCCCCTAACCACTCTTTCACATCACTTTCCCCTATGTAACCCCCTAACCACTCTTTCACATCACTTTCCCCTATGTAACCCCCTAACCACTCTTTCACATCACTTTCCCCTATGTAACCCCCTAACCACTCTTTCTCATCACTTTCCCCTATGTAACCCCCTAACCACTCTTTCTCATCACTTTCCCCTATGTAACCCCCTAACCACTCTTTCTCATCACTTTCCCCTATGCAACTCCCTAACCACTCTTTCTTATCACTTTCCCCTATGTAACCCCCTAACCACTCTTTCACATCACTTTCCCCTATGTAACCCCCTAACCACTCTTTCACATCACTTTCGCCTATGTAACCCCCTAACCACTCTTTCTCATCACTTTCCCCTATGTAACCCCCTAACCACTCTTTCTCATCACTTTCCCCTATGTAACCCCCTAACCACTCTTTCTCATCACTTTCCCCTATGTAACCCCCTAACCACTCTTTCTCATCACTTTCCCCTATGTAACCCCCTAACCACTCTTTCTCATCACTTTCCCCTATGTAACCCCCTAACCACTCTTTCACATCACTTTCCCCTATGTAACCCCCTAACCACTCTTTCTCATCACTTCCCCCCTATGTAACCCCCTAACCACTCTTTCTCATCACTTTCCCCTATGTAACCCCCTAACCACTCTTTCTCATCACTTTCCCCTATGTAACCCCCTAACCACTATTTCTCATCACTTTCCCCTATGTAACCCCCTAACCACTCTTTCTCATCACTTTCCCCTATGTAACCCCCTAACCACTATTTCTCATCACTTTCCCCTATGCAACTCCCTAACCACTCTTTCACATCACTTTCCCCTATGTAACCCCCTAACCACTCTTTCACATCACTTTCCCCTATGTAACCCCCTAACCACTCTTTCTCATCACTTTCCCCTATGTAACCCCCTAACCACTCTTTCTCATCACTTTCCCCTATGTAACCCCCTAACCACTCTTTCTCATCACTTTCCCCTATGTAACCCCCTAACCACTCTTTCTCATCACTTTCCCCTCTGTAACCCCCTGCGCAACAGTGGCAGGGAAATTCCTTGCTTGGGGTAAAATGATTTTAAAAAAATATAGAACCTAACCTTATTGGGATGTTTTCCGTACTTGACGAGTGAAAGTCCTGCAAGGTTAAACTGTATTTTATTCCATAAAGGTGTTCACACGTTCGAATTCTGCCTGAGTCCACATTTTCTTTAATAACCTTTCTCAGGTATACAGGTTGGTAAATGAAATAAATACTATTTTTTTAAATTTTGGGAATTTTCTTCTTCCCATTCTGATTCAAAGTAGACATATCTCTTAGGTTTTCATTCAGCTTAAAACTAAATCAATGCTCCCATATTCTTCTATAGCAACAAATCTATGAGTTTCTACGCTAATACAGGTCTCAAAAATAACTTTTGAAGTTATAAAAATATCTTGAATTAAAACTAATGATAACAACACTTAATTCTTTTTAAGAAGAACTGACATCACATAGCAATCCAGTACTCTTATCTTTGTTTCTAGCGAAAGACTTTACTTAGCTTCTTAAACGCTTCCTTTGACATGCCAAGTAGCCTTCGAATCTCTGTGTTGCACTTTCAAACTTGTGTTAGAACACTTCACGGATATTTAAACTTCTGTACCTGCTTGATTTTCAGTATTCCCCAGCTGTATTTGGAAATTTGGGCTGCTCTTTTTGCTGATGACCATGCATTCGGTCTTCTTGGAGTCTTTCTATCGATTAGTTAATGCTTGACAATACCTGCAGAGATAAAGAAGAGACTTGAGGCAAGAGAAATGTGGTTTCACGAAAGATTATCATGTTTTAGAAAATATGGAAAAAATGACACTTAAACTCAACCCCAGAAAGAAACAGTTGAAAGTTCTATGGCGCATAACAAAAGAGGAAGGCTTGGAAAATTCGATACTCACATGAAAGACTGAAGACAAAAGGAAAATATGTAAACAATGTACAACCTACCTAATGATTGAATGTGCGTTATGGTGTATAGTGTGGGTATCTATTCTTTTCCGTTTCTCATGGGAGTCCGTTCTAGTGAAGGGTAGTTGTATATTGTTGAAGATTAACGGAATTTGGCATTGTTGTAGATAGCCCACTATAAGTCATAAAATGATTATAAAATAAAGAAAAGCAAATTGAGTTGAAAAATAATATTTTATATATACACATATCAATTAATGATTTTACAATTGAAGTAATACTTGAAATATAGGTCCAACGGAAGTTGAAATATTCATGGCAATAAAATGCTGAAAGAGAATTAATGCTTAGGGATGTGGGAGCGTGTAAGTAAGGAATGTCTTTGATGTATTCGTTCCTTAGGTCAGTAAGTAGTTTTGAGGCAAGGAAGAAGGAAAGAGGTAAGGGAGGCAAGCGTAGTAAGCCGCTTGACTTCGGTCATGGGAGATACTAATTACTCTCTTCTCCTCGAGTCGGTCTGCCCGGCGATGCTTTCTGTATCTGCTTTTTATATCTTCCTTTTGGATCACAACAGATCACTTGGTATTTCACACTTGTATTTGATTCTGGCTTTCCCATTGGATGATAAATAAAATTCGCGTAGGCTCGCGAACTGGAAATTTGATTAATTTTTAGTTTTCAACCGGAACATCTGCGCGGAGCCGGCTGCGCGCGGATGGCTTTTGGTCATTTGCTTTTTGGTCGTGAGTGCGCTAACATCCCGAACATCGCTTTGATCGATATCACCACAGGTGCAGTGATATCGCCTCGGAAAGAGAAATCGGGAAAGCGAGTTCGAATTTCAGTTGAATTCCCTGCATTCACTTACGCATAAATACCCTTGAGAAAGGTATTAATCCGTCTCTTCCTTCCAGTTATGGGTTAAATAACAGGGAAGATTGGGCTCTATAGCCTTGGCTTGCAGCCAGTCAACTTCAGAAAGGAATGGCAACTTACTGCGGAATAATATTCTGCTCAATCAGTCATGTCTCTTTCGAGACATGATCGCCGAAGCGTGTATCACGTATGGTCTTTAACTGACTGAGTGACCTAATGCTCATAAGTAAATCAACGGATGACAGTATAGAGGTTTTGAAAAGAGATAATCGCCAATGTTCTGAAATATTCTTTTATAATATTTTATAAAAGAATAAATTAAAAATAATTTTCAGCATCCATTTGTAGAACAAGATTTATTTTAGTTCATTGTTTTCTCGTATATATATTTTATATATACATTGCGTTTTCTCTATACGGACAACATTTCAGTTAGATTACTTTTCTAGCTGTAATGTTGCTTAAGGTAGAATATATTTTTAAATAATCAAATAAGCAATTCGTCTGTTAACTACAAAATTTGGTTTAATAGAAACTTAATCGATAACAGATGAATTAATTCTAAGACGACCTTCTTGACATAACGGCAAAGTCGCTAGAAATGACAGACTGTTTGTACTGGTTTCTCACAGCCATTAAACTTATTTGAATAAGGTTGACTCATCCTCCAGAACATCTAGACCGAGCCAAGCAGAAATGTCTTTCAGTCATGGAATATTATTGAGAAGAAATGGTGTATTGGACGTTAAATAAATAGCAGAAACCTAGCTGAGGAGCGAGTTTAAACAACAATGACCGATCGATGCGGCGTGTTTTACTGGTGTGAGAAATATATTCACATAGCTTAGCGCTTAAGCAGTGAAAGGAAATTATCAAACATAACAAGACATACCTGGTATAGAAAAAACAATTTATTTGTCTTGCAAAAATATGCTGAATTTTGCTGCTACAGTGTAGCTTGGTATAGTCTCTTTTCTCTGCTTAGCTTGGTATAGTATCCTCCGTCTAGGAGTGGGATGAAAAAGACACAAGGAACTGCGATCCGCGACGTACAGGAACTTTCTTCAGGGTCAGCTTCTTTCACAGTTTCTTATCTTGGTATAAGATGATAGTGCTTAGAGAATTTTTCTCTAGGAAGGCAAGGCTTTGCCCATAGGGTATCCTTTTTAAGGTAAGAAGGGTAACAAGAGATTTTCTCTGTTACAAAGTTGTGGCATTAGCCTAAAAGATTAAAAAGAATTGGTAAGATGGTCTCGATATAGCGAGACAAGTGGGCGCCAATTTGGGCCCCGTTGTCTAAAAAAACGTGCTCGACAACAGCGGGCTGACATATTGGATTCGAAACGAGGTTTGCCTGCTGAAAACGAAAACAAAATTCAACTTCGGCCAATCAGGAGACCCGTTACATCTGTAAATTTCCGACACTGGGTTATATGTTTACTAGGTTATATGTTACTAGTATCAACTTGAACTGACTATAACAATGTTGTTGGTTTAGATTGCTTTCCTTAAAACACTTCTTTAAAAATAAATTTCTCAATTCCAGCAGATTTATCGTTCTTTCTAGAATTGATAACAGTTGCCTTACTAACCTTTTGTTTATGCTAGTGTGACATGTTGAAATCTAGATTTTATGCGTATATTCTCTTCTTGTTACCTGTGTTATCCATTTTAATTGTTTTGGTGGACAGAGGGTTCATTACTTATTTAAGTTTAACGAGTCGACTCGACGCAACCTTAGTCATTGTGAAATAAAACAGACAATAAGAAAGAACGAGTAAGGCGAAAGTAACCAGAAAACAATGTATTGACAAAGGTTACATGGGGTTGAGAGGGCATGCATAAGAAAGTGAAAAGGAAAGAGTCATTCCCCTTCGTCTGTTCGTAGAAACAAAATAAGATGTATGAAGTTTTTTCTCTAGCTGAAAGAAAGGTTTGTAACAATTGTTAAGATTATCGTAAAGAGTTCAAAGTTCAAATCCTTGATGAAGAAAGTCAGACAGAAGACAAAGTTCTGTGTCTGTGTGTGCGTTGAGTAGAGGGAGTGAGAGACTTACATGCGAATGTAGCAGTCAGTGGATTTCTACTGACGAAGGTTGGAAAAATTGTGGATTTATGTGTAGAAAGTTATTTTATGTAAAGTCCTGTTTGAATGAAAGTTAATGTGCATAGTGTTAATGTCGGAGAAGAAAAATAAAAGAAATTTGCGCCACTAATTGCTACCCGCAATTAGTGCGCGTGTGTTTGTGTGAGTTAGGGAGACATGTCTGCTCTTGTCCCGGGACGAAATCCTAACTAGTGTACCACGTGATGTTTTCCGTTTTTATTAGCATCGTTTTTGGCGGGAACCAGTCATCACGTGAACGCCGAGTGACCATGCGTTTGTGTGTGTGGGGGTGTCAATGTATGAAACCCCACATTGTCACTGTATTTAGAGGTTTTTATACGATGTATCTTTTTCTCATTTAGTAACATTTTTTCTAACTGATTTTAAGTCTTTTCTTTTTAAGACCTAAAAGATTTTCTTAGTTTTAAAACATTTTTAAACATACCTGATAGTTTAAAACATTTCCGAATGAATTTGATGCTGCAATGAGTGCCGTTTTATATCAATTCAACCAATGTCATACTTTCCCAATGTTTTGTTACCTATAAACTTCATTACCTTTAGCAGAATTAATCAATATTATATACGAATTGTGAAATTACTATGGATTAGAATTTTTGAGAAAATTTATTAAAATTGGAATTTATTCTCCAAAAACTCTAGTTTTCAGAATCTGGACATCTTTTGCTGCTTTGAGAATCTGAAGATACAATTTCATGATTTTCTGTGTCGCAGTGACCTACAAATATTCATTTGGTCACAAGAAAACTGTTAATATCTAGCATGTAAACATCGCATGGAATATCTGGGTTTCTGGAACCAAAATCTATAAGAGTATTAAATTTCATTAATTTCTGGCCAAGAGATCAGAAAATAAAAGGGTTTATGCGGGATCGTTAAGTTCGAAAAATGAAAATGTTTATCGAGGGAAAACTCTGATTTACCATAATTTTAACATTTTAATAACGGTTTGAAATTTCTATTTAAAATTTTCAGTATTTTCTAATGCCTATAAGATCTATGATATATAACAAAATAAAAGAAAAATATTCTTGGAGGTTCCATTGATTGGTTGAATTGACATGGAATTACCTATGTGAGAGTCTAGCTAACGAGGTTATTAGAAACATGACTTACGTTTTAGTCTAATATTTTTGGTTTGTAGCATCATGCCTTCTTCGCTAAAGCAACGCTTGAAGCAAAGCATCCTACGTCTAATTTGCTTATCTCTACATTAAATTTGTTCAAAGTCTCATCATAATTTTTTTTTTTTAATCATTTCACCCCGAGCAAGGCGGAAACGCCACTGATGTGCAGGGGGTTACGTAAATGTAAAAAGATTAATTAGAAAAGAGTGAGGAGTACAAACTAGTTAGAAAGGAACAACAGAAAGCTGAGAAAGCAGGTGCGATGACAGATACATTGGTGGAGAGAAAGGGAAGGTTATGCAGGGGAGGGGAGAGAGCTAGAGTCCAGTGGTTAGTAGATGAGTATTGAATTTGCATTTAAATTTCTGGAGGTTGTAGCCGTCAGGAAAGCAAGAATACGGGAGCGAGTTCCACAGGCGGGAAGTGCGAGAGGGGAAGATGCAGGAGTAGAATTGTCGTCTGCATTTGGCTAACATGATTTTGAATGGGTGGGATCCAGTTGCTAGTCTGGTTGCACGAGTAAACACCTATTGAGGAGGCATCAGTGACTTAAGCTCATCCGAGCAGAAACCATGAAAGTATTTATAGAAGAGACAAAGGGAGGCCACATTTCGACGATGGGGAAGTGGCTGCAGTCGAGTCGCCAGATCAGTACCTATCACATTACAGACTCTCCTTTGGAGCTTGTCAAGAACACTGAGGAGAACGGCAGAGGCACCTGACCATAAATGGCAGCAGTACTCCATGCACGGACGGATAGTTGACTTGTATATATGCAGGATGGATTCAGGTGGAAAAAACATCCTGGATCGACATAGTGACCCAATCTTCTTAGCAGTAGATTTTGCTATGGATTCAATATAGTGGTTCCATTTGATGTCTGAGGACAGGGTAAGTCCGAGGAGGGGTAGTGTATTACTCTCAGGGAGAATCACTTGGTCCATGCTTATGGGAGGCAGAAGAGGTTTCCTGTAATGGTTGACAGACAACAGCTTGGTCTTAGATGAATTGAAGTTGCTTAAAAGTAGATTAAAATAACTGAAATCAATGCTAATGATTTTTTTAAAAGCCAGTAAAGCAAGACGGAAGTCAGTTTGAAGATCTGGAACTGTCGGCGGCTCATTTTACATTTTAGATTACTCTAGAGATTGTCGAGTATAAACCATTGTGATAGTGCGAATTAGGATTAAAATACGCGTGGTAAGAAGTGAAAAGCCGAGTACTTATTGTCAACAATTACAATGTAGTGATGAAATAAAAATTAGAAATATGTATTCTTTGTGCTATAAGTGTGCCTTTAGGTATAAATAATTTGTGCATATCTATAGTGGGTTATCCTTTCTAGTGATGCGTAGTTGTGTGTTGAAACAGATTAACTGAACTTGGCCTCGTTAGTAGATAGCCCACTATAAGGGGTGTATAAACAAGAAAATCAAATTGAGTATAGAAACAACATTTATATATACACAGATATCAATTAAGGGTTTTTTACAAATAAAGTAATGTTTTTAGGATGGGTTCAAAGGACTTTAAAATGTTCATAGCAATAAATGCTGAAAAGAGAGTTTGTGCGTCTGTATGTGTGAGCGTTTGTCAGTTAGGAATGTCTTTGATGTATCCGCACCGTTGGACGGGTAAGTAGCTCAGGGGACAGCGAAGAAGATGAGAGAGAAAGGAGAGGTCAGCATAGAGGATCGCTTGACAAGGTCAAGGGACGTGCTAATTATGCTCGTACTTTATCAACTGGCGGTGCTTTCTGTGTCGGCTTTTTATTTTGTCTTTGTGGGTCCCAGCAAGTCATTTGGGAATTCACATCCGTTCTGGGCTTCCCATTATACGATAAATAAAATTCGCGTAGGCTCGAGAAAAGGAATTTGATATCTATTAATCTTTGGTTTTCTGCCGGAACGTATGCGTGGAGCCGAGTGCGCAAAGACCACTTTTGGTCATTTGCTTTCTGGACCTCCGAGGGCAAACATCCGGTTCCTCGCTTTGCTCGGTATCATCACATATCTCTATACAACATTGATGGCAATAAAAATATCGAAAATAGACGTTTTATACAGGAAATATACGCAATTTATCCACAGAACAGTTAGTATTACTGCGGATTGAATTCCATAGTTTTATTAATTAAAAGTTTCCTTTATGGAAATTCAGTCAGTTAAGTGCCATACGGGATAAACGCTTGGGCGATCATGTCTTGAAAGAGACATGACTATCCCGCAGTAGGTTTCCATTGCTTTCTGCGGTAGACTGGTTGCTGACCAAGGCTATAGAACCCAATCTGTCCTGTTATTTGACTCATAGCTAGAGGGAGAAGATATGTATTATATTAATAAATAGTAATTAGTGGGGGATCAGTTTATTACTTCATAACAATAGTAAACCGATCCTCCACTTTATGACCAATAGACGTCTTAATCATGTTTCCAACTATTCACTCAGTCAGTTAGTTAAGTGCCATACGTGATACAGGCTTGGGCGATCATGTTTCGAAAGAGTATGCTGCCATTATTTTCAAGGCCAGAGAAACTAATGTTTTGCTATTTAACGCATAGCTGAAGTAGAAGTGTATTAATACCTTTTCCATGGGTATTTGCGCGTATGTGAATGTAACGAATTCAACTGGTATTCGAACTGGGCTCTCCGATTTTTCGTTCAGAGCCGATATTCACTTCACCACAACACACATCCTGGAAATAATTAACAGTTATAGATCGTTTTAGTACCGATATGGGATTCATTCCAAATATTTTTCATGTTTATAATATGGGAAACCAACGCATTGATTTCATCATTATATCTCCAAGGAAAATGTGCTACTCATTGTTTTCTTATTAGTGAGTTTTAAGTTGACAAGTTTTGTGTATTTGTCATTTGTAAAATAGCCCTCTACGCAACCTTGTGGCGCCAGTCTATCTGCCTGTTTGGAATTGTTTCCTTTAATACCGACAGAATGCATTCACCAGAAATAAGTTTCAAACCAGAGTTAGTCACATGAGGTTAACATGTAAACATTTGAAAATACTCGTCATTACTAGTTAGTAAAATGATAAACAAAACATTACCTTTCTTGCATTTTGTTATATATCTATGTGCGTGTATATATTATGCATATATATATATATATATATATATATATATATATGCGTGTGTGTGTGTGTTTGTGTGTTTGTTTTTGTATGTATGATTATATATATATATTAATGCAGGTTTCATTGAATAATATAGACAAGTTTTGTCTATTAATTTTGTGTAGGATCCCTTCGTACTGTCTGATATACTTGATGGTGATGTCGTTGAAAGACAACAAACAATCACAGTAATTAAAAGCTTAGACCCGATAAAAAAAATCATCAATTACTTCAATTATTTCAATTACAACACCATCAAGTATATCAGACGGTATGAACGGATCCTACACAAAATTAATAGACAAAACTTGTCTATATTATTCAATGAAACCTGCATTAATGAAAAAATGCTGCCAAAATACACACAATTTATATATATATATATATATATATATATATATATATATATATATATATATATATATATATATATATATATATATATATGTATTTATGAAATTAAAAATAAAATTTTATTGAGATCTACCTTAAAATTTAAAATTTATTCTTTATTTTTATATCCAAAAAATCCTATAACATTTTTCTTTTTATTTAAACAAAAATTTTGTTTGGTAAATTTTTAACAGAGTTTAAAAATTAAATAGTAAATAATAATATCTAATATATCGGTTCTTTTATCTTCCTTCCAACTTTTTTCTCCCTTCCTTTCCCAACCGAAGTCGGTTAACTTTCCCTTGTCCACCCGTTTTGTCTTTCCTTGCCTTTCCCCCCTACCACTTCTATCCCTGTGACACGGTTTATTTTTGACTTTTCCTTTTTACAGACGTATTGTAAGGTTCCTAATATCGAGTCATGAATCTCTGTGTCTGCTTTTCCCTATTCTTAAGTCGTGCTGACAAATTCAAATAAGAATTTATTTTAATTCCACCCGCTTTTTAACTTCCTGTGTATGGATACGTTTTTGGGCTTCTACCGATATAGAAATTTTGTTACTTATTTTAAATTAATAATTTTTGTTTTACGAATTTTTTTTGCTGAAATGTTCATTCAATGAAATTAAATTTCGAAATTTTCGGCTGACATCGAGCCCTCCAAGTTGATCAATTTTAATATTAATGAAATTAATATTAATATGATCGGGTTTTGGAGATTTTGCCTATTTGCTCATCTTTTTTTATTTAAATTATATATACATGTGTGTGTGTTTGTGTGTGTGTATCTGTGTGTGTGTTTTTTATACTTGCGTAACATGCAAATTTTGAAGACTTAATATTTTAAGATAGTTGTAATATACATTATACACAAGATATAAAAGTAGCGTATGTACTACTAGCCTGGTTTATGTAAATGACCAAATTATAGATCTATTTATAGCAGACAAAAATTAAAACTATGTTATGGGGACTCACCCATATAACACATGAACTCGTCCAAGCTCTCTATATAGCAGTTCTGCTTTGTAGAACTGCTACGTACATATTTAGTAATATAGTAAGAGTAAGTTAAACAGAGAGAGATATATAGAAATATATATATATATATATATATATATATATATATAGAGAGAGAGAGAGAGAGAGAGAGAGAGAGATGAATCTCTTCCAGGAAACAACTCTGAGAGCCAGAATTACAGTCACGCCAATAATCTCTCATTGGTATAGGTTTGTACTACTGTCTTTTTAATATATTTGTTTCAAATTATGCCGTTCTTGTGTCTTTATTTCTGGCCCCAACAAGAGCACACCAACTTGGTGACGAGGACACAACAAATTGGCGGCGAAGATTCTTACGGACCACACAAGGATTCTCACGGACCACGAGGATTCTTAAGGACCCTTGAGGACTCCAAAAGGACTGCGTGGAAATTGTCGATATTGGTTCAACATCGTACGCACGGAAATCTATTTTCGTCAAACATTAATAATGTTGAACAGTACTTCAAACTCAGCAAGAGCAAAGAAACTTACTTAAACTGGCAAACTGGAGAGAAATTAGTGAAAAATAAAATGCGTTCTCACAAAACATGATTTAGGGCGCAAAAGACACTATTATATATTCTCCGGGCGAGGATATAACCTTCGCATCATATTTTACAAGCGTTTTTTGACACCTTTGAGGACTCCAAAATTACTGCATGAAAAATGTCAATATTAGCTCAACATTGTACGCACGGAAATTTATTTTCGTCACATTTTGTCATATTGAACCGTCCTTAGCACTCGAGAAAAGAAAAACGAAAGAATGGGAAAAAATCTATTTTCGTCACACTTTGTTCTACTCAACAGTATTTGGTAATCCAGAAAAGGAAACCAAATGAAAAAAAAAGCAGAATTAAATTACACTGAATTTGAACTCCTTTCACTAAACTACGAGAATTCACGTTTTTCAGTAAAAACGTACACGTGATTATCTGAGTGATTAAAAGAAAAAATTATTCACTTTCAATTAATTGATATTTCGTTACTAAGTGAGTAAGAAACTAAAGTTATTTTTTGTTATTCAAGAGAAAGAAAAGTTTTCCTTTTTAATTTAATTTTTATTTGGTTAACACTAAGAAAAAGACAGGTATAAACATTATGAATTTAAATTCGCCATACTCAAATTTCTTAAGTTTTAACTTAACCAGCAAAACAAACGAGAACTTAAATGGCAAGAAAAGCAACTTGAAATTTAAAGACAAACTGACCTCAGATATCAGAAACTCGAAGGAATTCTACTTCAAACTCAGCAAGAGCAAATAAACTTGCTTAAACTGACAAACTGGGGACAAATTAGTGAAAACGAAAATGCGTTCTCACAAAACACGATCATTGTCACAATAGACTCTTTTATATATTCTCCGGACAAGGATATAACCTGTGCCTCATATTTTAAGAGAATTGAGGATTTATACGCCAGAGATTGCATGAATTGGTGAGACTCTAAGAAAGTTCGCCTTCTTCTTCGAAGGCTGTGTACCGCAGAACACAACAAATTTGTGAATTATATTTTAGCCCCTAAAACAAGAGAATTAACATTTACTGAAGCGGTTGAACTTCTTACAGCACTTTTTAATCTTAAAACTCCACTCTTTTATAAGAAATGTGTGAATTTAAACAGAAAATATAGTGAAGATTTCACTACGTTCGCGTCTGTTGTAAACAAGTATCGCGATGATTTCAAACTGTCAAAATTGAGTGCAAATAATTTCAAGTGTCTGATATGTATTTAGAGACTCGTTTCAGCTAAAGACGCTGAAATTAGACAGAGAGTTCTAAATAAATTGGAAAATGAGCCAAACCTTACTCTCCAACAAATAGTGAGAAACTGGAAGCGTACGCCAAGAATCGTAAAATATCGTGGAATCTGGCATAGAAAAAGTACACCGAATGAAAAAGCAATTTATTTCTCCCCTTAAATTAAAACAATGAATGAAGAAATAAGACAACTTGCTCACTAACTCGTATTTCGGTTGTGGATTATTACATTGGTATCAAGGCTGTTCTTACTGGAATAAATAAATGCCTAAATTTTAGTCGTATCGAGTGGAAGAGTTGACATTGTCGAGCGAGAAAAATGTTAATCGCTATGTAAAAAAACAAAAAAAGCAGATGAACAAGACGGGTTAAGCATTAGGAAGTACCTGCAAGTACAGATCTTAAATTAAAAATATCAAATTGGTTTTGGATTCTGGTTCAGATTTAATAATAATAAACCTACACGCTTGCAAAAATATTGGGTTAACCAACCTTGCTAAGAACTAGTAAAATGGCCAGGTCCGTGAAAGGGGAGGAAATCAAATTTACGGGAGAACTTATCATAAATGAAACATTTCAAGGAAGGACGTAAAAATTAAAGACATTTTTATAAAGAATAGAGAAAATCTATTTGGCACCGACTGGATAAAGAAATTTAAATTAAAAATTTATAATTAATTTTGCCAAAAATTAGAAAACCTTACCAACGAGGCAAATAATTTAATAAAAAAGTGTTTTTTCTAGTGGTCTGTTTTAAAAAATGACGGAAAAATTCGAGTTAAAAAACAACAACATTAAGCCAGTGTTTAAGAAAAAAGGAAATGGGCCTTTCGCCGTTTGGCCAAAAATAAATGCAGAACTTGACAGTCTAGAAAGGGCCGGTGTCTTACCGAAAGTCGTGTACAGTAAATGGGCTTCACCGACCGTCTATATGAAGAAGTCAAACGAGATCCGGGTCTGCGCCAATTTCTCAACGGGGCTTAATGCAGCATTCAAAGAATATCAAAATTCTTTACATTTGCGGTTTAAGGAAAATGAAGGACTTTATTGTCATAAATAAAAAAAAGAAAAAATAGTAATTCTTCTTGTGGGGTTAATACTTAGGAGTGGTGTATTATAGGGATTCACCCATATGACATATGAACTCGTCCAAACTATATGTAAGTAACAGTTCTGCTTTGTAGAAGCAGAGTCAGAGTAAGATAAGCAGAGAGAGAGAGAGAGAGAGAGAGAGAGAGGAATTTGTTCCAATGGATAACGCTGACAGCCAGACTTACAGTCAAGCTAATAATCTTTCACTTGTATATATTTCACTACTGTCTTTGTAATATATTTTTGAACACTATTCCGTCATTGCGTCTTTATTTCTGTCCCTGACATTACCACAACAACTTGGTGACGAGGTGACAAAAAAAATATATTTAAAATAAAAATGCTTTTGATAAAAGTGAGATTTTACTGCATCCAGTAACAATTTCAAATTTCAAATTTACAATTTTAATTGGAAAGGATGTTATTTTTCCAAGGTTGTTTTTTTGTCTTCATGTTTTCACTGTGGTGTAAACGCTCCTTTTCAAAAATACAAAATAAATTACGCTACAGTCAAAACATGAGGATAAAATAACAACATTGGAAAAATAACATCCTTGAAAATGGACACTGAAGTGGCTGAAAATTCTTAGAAAGTAAAGCATTATGAAACGATTTTACATTCCTTATCTCGAGGAAAAAAATGGAAAAATGGAAAAATCAAATAAAAAATAATCAAATTTTCTTTGTCGGCTTTTTTTTAACAAAACATATTTAAAAAAATGATTGCTACCCATAGAGACTATATATATATAAATAACCGTTTCGTCGACAAGAAAACACGTATTAGTATATATATATATATATATATATATATATATATATATAATAATAATAATAAAATCGACTCTGTACGTATCCGAATCTTAAAATCTTACACAAGTAATCCTTTAGGACCACGAATAACCGGCAGAATCTAAGTTCGTTATTGTCCGCCGCTATAAAGCTTTGGACAATGAGGGAAAAAAAAAAAGAAAACTGCGGAGCACCGACAATACATACAGTACTTCACAGCAAAGAAAAAAAACCCTCAAACGGAACGAACCACAAAGAAAGAAAAGTGATCGACGAGCCGTTGTGCGAAACCGCGGTAGGTCTTGGCGATCTTGCGATTTTTTCTCGTGTATATATATATATATATATATATATATATATATACTAATACGTGTTTTCTTGTTGACGAAACGGTTATTTATATAATATAAAAAAGTGCTCAATATACAGTTCAGAAAATATAAAGTGTTGTGCTACTTAATATTTAAAATATCAAAATCGGTAACCTTTTACGCTACTGCGGTTTTCACCACTGATGGTTTTCTTAAACAGTTTTAAGATCAATTGTTTCTCTATCGCATTATATATGCATTTATTCTATCAATGAGTAATTTAATGTAAGTCAGGGTGTAAAACAAGAATAAAGTAAATACGCGAGAAAGGAGATAGGATGAGAAAAATACGGCACTTTATGACGGTGTATTTTAATAACACTTGTTTATATAATCTATGTGTATCATATTGCCTGCGTATAGACCTACGTTGACGTCACTTTATTTAAGCGTATAATATATACACAAAACCATTGAATAAATAACAAAAAAAGAATCACAATGCAAAAGTTCAAATTAGCGTACCATTTAAAGTGCATTCAAATACCTAGCAAGCATGCATACATGGTAATCATATTACACAAAATTGAACAGTTCCTTCTGATAATGAGATCGAAGACGTTGTTTTCTCGCATAAATATGTAAGAAGCAGAGATTGATAAATTTCAATTTAAAACCAAAAAATACCTCCTTCCCTGCGATAGATGAGTTGACTGGTTTTGATAAAGATATGCTTGTTATGATGAATAAGATCAGGTTCAGAAAATTAAGTAGCGTCTTTTAGAAACGCCTTGCTAATGAGATGAAAATTTTTTTAAAAAAAACTCCAAAATGTTAAATAAAGGCGATAAAACCGGAAATATCTACATGATATGTCCAAAGGTATATGGGGAAAAATGACTAAAGTGTTCACTAAATTTTATAGAAAAGCACCAAATCAATATATTGAAAAAAAAAAGACGAATGAAAAAAACATTACGATAGGTGGCAGAATCCAGCAACTATGTAGAAAGCAAGTCTTTCTAACCGAAAAGGAAAATTTGACAAACAATCCACTATTTCACCTAATCAACCAAACAAATCCAGAATCGGGATTCTTAGGAGGAATGTGTAATTTACTACGGATATCAACACAGGCTTAACAGCGGAAAGGTACAGGAGATTGTCTATCTTGATTCCACGAAATAAAAATCATGTGTCTACTAAATACGATATAAATGATTTTTCTCTCTCCATGTCTGAGCAGGGACTGCCTGAAGCATTAAGCTTCGCCAATTCATTAATGTAACTCCTGAGCAAGTAGAAATTTATCTACACTGTAGAAAATGGATTTTTCCCACATCAATGATACATAGCTAAAAAACAAAGATGCATTTGATGTCCCTCAGGGTTCGTTTGACGATGCAGAGAATTCAAAATTGATGGCCATATATATAGTAAGTAAAATAAATCAAATAGAACACATAAATGACCATTGCCTAGAAAGGGATTACGGATTAATGGTGGTGACAGATAAAAGAAAAGTGAACAATAAAATATGAGCGAACGATAAAATAAAGAAGCAGCTATACAAACTTTTCAAAAATATGGTCCAATACTTGAACGTGGATTTGAATTTCGAAACTGATAATATCTCCCCATACATGAAATCAAACAGCAAGTTGTATTACTTAAATGCTGGATTAAACCACTCAAAAATTCTGATCAGACACATTTCTCTTTTCCAATTTTTTTACTCTTTTCTTTTTTTTTTTTGTCAATTGGAACAGATAGACTATCGCCGGGTTCACACTCCACCCACGTCTATTGAACAGGTGAAGAGGTTCATCCCTTGTTCCCTGTTTAGGATGTGGTTTCTGGCTTTCTCTTTTCTAATCTTTTCACTCTTTTTTTCAATTGGAGTAGATAGACTAAACTATCGCCCGGTTCACACTCCACCCACATCTATTGAACAGGTGAAGAGGTTCATCCCTTGTTCCCTGTTTAGGATGTGGTTTCTGGCTTTCTCTTTTCTAATCTTTTCACTATTTTCTTTTTTTCTCAATCGGAGTAGATAGACTAAACTATCGCCCGGTTCACGCTCTACCCAAGTCTATTGAACAGGTAAAGAGGCTCATCCCTTGTTTCCTGTTTAGGATGTGGTTTTCGGCTTTCTCTTTTCCAATCTTCACTTTGTTTTTTCAATTTGAGTAGATAAACTAAACTATCGCCCGGTTCACACTCCACCCACATATATTGAACAGGTAAAGAGGCTCATCCCTTGTTTCCTGTTTAGGATGTGGTTTTCGGCTTTCACATTTCCAATCTTTTCACTCTTACGTAGCCTCCTGCGCATCAGTGGCGTTACCGCCTTGTTCGGGGTGATATGATTAAAAAGGCAGTGAATGCACGCTATTTGTAAATTCTTTAAAAAAAAGATATTTTGAAGAAAAAAAGAAAGAGTATAAAAGAATATTAAAAGAAGAGGGACACAAAATCACACGGATTTAAAGACCAAACGATTCAAACTATGGACCACTTTAAAAACAGAAAAAAGAAACATTGCTTTTTTATTAACCCAATTTTTAGTTTGAGAGTGAAAACAAATATAGAAAATAGGTTTTCGATAAACACTTCCCTAAAATGTATGAATTGCAAACGTCTTTTAAAAAAACACCGTAAAGATATAGTTTTACCAGAAAGTTAGAAAATGCAATTAAGAAGCCAAATATCAAGTATTTTTTAATAAAATAGCGTGCCGGATAATCACATATACAATCAGATGTGCAATTGTAAAAATAAAAATAAGTGTGCACTGAATGGAGTAGGAAAAATGAAAGGGGTAGTTTGCAAGGCAGTGGTAGAAAATAAAAAATGTAAAAATATCGTGTATTTTGAATGTATATAATGCAGCTTTAAGGAAAGATGTTATAACGATCGATCATAATTTAAGCTAGAAGATTACACAACTAGCAATGTGTGGAAGCAGAAAGGGGAAAAAAAGACATTGAAAAACTAATATGAAGCATTTTGAGAAAAGCCAAGCCATACAGTATTGGAAAAATATGTAAAGATTGTGTCAGAAAGAAAGGCTGGCGATTATGTTTTATCTCGAACAAGGCAACATGTCAGTTGAGATATTTGTATTAATGACAGATTGAAAACATGCAAAACATCTTCTTCTTCTTCTTCTTCTTTCTGCCTTGTTCCTTCAGGAAGTAGGCGATCATGGCCTTCCACGTTTCCCTATCCCTGGTGGCTCTGAGCACGACTTCACCTATTACACAAAGCAATTCTCGTTCCGTCATCCACCTGATTAGGTCCTTCAAATATGTTGTCCGTTGCTTTCCCCTGTCTCTTTTTCCCTCTATCTGGCCTGTTAGTATCAGGTTCTCCAAGACTTCCTTCCTCATTGCATGTCCCAGGAACTTCAGCTGTCACTTCCTTATGCTCAGCATTAATTTTCCTTTCGTTTCAATCATTTCCAAGACCTCATCATTGCTCACATGCTCGATCCATGATATTCGCAGCATCCCTCTGTAGAACCACGTTTCAGTTGCTTCAATTTTTTCCATAATCTTTGATGATATTGTTCAGCATTCACTGCCATACTGAAGGACGGACAGCAAGTAGCAATCTAGTACTCTCTTCCTAGTTTCTAGCGAAATTGTTCTGTTTCTTAAAACCTTATTCAACTTCTGGAATGCTACATTCGCCATACCAATTCGGCTTCGGATCTCTGTGTCGCACTTTACGTCTTCTGTTATAACGCTTCCCAGGTATTTAAATTTTTGTACCTGTTTGATTCTGGTATAACCAACCTGTATTTGGCATATTGGGCTGCCCTTTTTACTGATGACCATGTATTCGGTTTTCGTGCAGTTTATTTCTAGTCCTTCCTTGTTACTTTCTTCTGCTACCATCTGTAGATGGTCTTGTAGTTTCCTTTCTGTGTCTGCTAAAAAATCTACAAGAGTAATATGAACCCGGATGAGTGAATAAATGTATATATTTCTGCCTGCCCTTGCTCTTTTCACATATTTCCAGTACTCTTGATTTACTCTCTGCGTTCTATTGAATTTTTCATTGTGACCATGAATGTATAAATGTAATGACAGAGAAACAATTGACTTTTTCACTGTCAGTGTGGACTTGTCTGAATAACCAGTAAAATGGTCAGTCAGTTAAGTGCCATACGTGATACACGCTTAGGCGATCATGTCTCAAAAGAGACATGACTGACTGGGCACAAGATTATCCCGCAGTAGCTTGCCATTGCTTTCTGCGGTAGACTGGTTGCCGACCAAGGCTATAGAACCAAATCTGTCTAGTTATTTGACTCATAGCTAGTGGGGGATCAATTTATTACTTCATAACAATAGAAAACCGATCCCCCACTTATGCCCAGTAGAAGCCTTTAATCATGTTTCCAACTATTATATTCAGTCAGTCAGTTAAGTGCCATACGTGAAACACGCTTTAGACGATCATGCCTCGAAACAGAAATGACTGACTGGGCACAAGATTATCCCGCAGTAGGTTGCCATTGCTTTCTGCGGTAGACTGGTTGCCAGCGAAGGCTATAGAACCCAATCTGTCCTATTATTTAACCCATAACTGGAGGGAAGAGACGGATTAATACCTTTCCCAAGGGTATTAGTGCGTAAGTGAATGCAAGGAATTCAACTGGAATTCGAACTCGACAACTCCGATTTGTCGTTCCGAGTCGATATCCACTGTACCACAACGCAGTGACCTATTTTAGAGCGTGTATGTTAATCAGTTCTGATTTATTCGTTTGTCCGTACTTTTTTGTTTTAAATACCTTGTCTATTGTTTGAACTTTCGTGTTGACGTAAGAACACTAACACTACGAAGGCGGACAGAAAAACTCTCTCCTGCTTCACCATCAGCGTGGGCAGTGGATAGACCCAAGAAGTTTCCTGAATATTATTATGCCCATAAAAAGGTATTCAAAGAATAATTTCCTAGCAACAAACTGCTGACAATTCGTTCTGTCTTGAAAGCATTCCCGCCCAGAACGATCTCCCTGCTGACTACAGATGCGAAAATTAATCGGCGTCACTAGGGAGAGGATAACGGCAGCACTAAAAGGACTCAAAGGTGCCGGTCAGGAAGTCAAACACCATGTCAAACACATGCTGGCGAATGTACAGAAAGCCAGAAATCTAGCAGGAATCATCCTCATCGTAAAATCGGTAAGGTTGTAAATTGAATATATGGCTACTCGGAATACGAAAATAATATTCAATGGAATCAGTCGGTATTCCAATGAAATTGAGTGAAACCGATAAAATGCAGCTGTAACTTCTACTCCAACAGTTTCTTTCCTCGCACTTCCCGACTGTGGAATTCTCTTCCAAATGATTGCTTCCCCGACGGCTACAATCTCCAGGAGTTTAAATGTAAGGTCAATAGACACCTCCTAACACACTAATCTGCTCTCATCCTATCAAACACTCTTCCCATCTGCCCAACCCTCATCCTCGCTATCCTTACTCATCTGTCACCTTCCTCCTGACATTCCCTATGTCTAACCACTCCTTCTCTTTACCTTCCCCTATGTAGCCCCATGCGCAATAGTGGCAGTGGAATGCCTTGCTTGGGGTGAGATGATTAAAAAAAAAAATGTGTGTTTTGTGGGTCATTATTCTGTCCAGTGACTTTTCATGTCCTAGAGGACGCTTGTGAATAGAATTAGTAGAGGGGATCACGAAGGAAACTCACTGTGGGCAGTTAAGTTGCGCTCTTTTTTGTCTTAGGCATCAGCGGACTAGTTCAGCAACCCTGATTTTCTCTTTCCTGGCGAATGATTCTGAACGTGCTACATCTCAATTACCTAGCCTTCAGAAGGGGTTGGGCTGATTTCGCGCGACTGTAATTGATGTCATCATAGTTAAAATCAAGCGGTTTCGTACCTGTTATACTACTTTAGGGACTATGTCAACTAGTTGACAGTATCGACACCGACCGTCTTGCCTCAATTAATCTTGCATACGCGCGCCATAATGTGTCACCCCACGTATTTTGTGGTAATTCGAATTCTGTTTCTACGTTGCTAGCCGTGGCAAGAATTTTGGTATGAACGTCGCGAACAGAATTATTCTAGAGATACGTTAACTATTCTTATCAGGATCTGGATGGATTCATAGAGTTCATGATTAAGATCAGAACTGATAGAAAGCGTTTGCTATCGGCAAATTCAGCGAGATGTGGATGAAACTGGTAAAGTTTTTTCGAGTGAATGGGGTCAGCTTTGATTTTTTTTAAAGTCTCCTTGGACCCAGTGGGGTGGTTTCCCGTCGAACCCGCTCTTGGTTAAGATAGAATCTCTTTGTTTACTTAGTTAATGCCGTGACGTGTCTTCCCTGTGCCTCTTCTATAAATACTTTCACGGCTTCTACACCGATGAACTTAGATCACTGGTGCCACCTAAGTACGAATTTGCACGAGATATTAGATTAGCAACTAGGTCCCACCCTTTTACCTTGAAACCGATAAAATGCAACCGCAATTCCTACTCCAACAGCTTCTTTTCTCGCACTTCCCGCCTGTAGTATTCCCTTCCACATGCTTGCTTCCCCGACAGCTACAATCTCCAGGACTTCAAATGTAAGGTCAATAGACACCTCCTAACACACTAACTCGTATCCATTCTCTCAAACACTCTTCCCACCTATCCAACCCTCATCCTCGGTATCCCTACCCGTCTATCACCCTCATTCTGAGATTTCCTATATCACGCTACTCTTTCTAATCACCTCCCCCTATGTAACCCCTTGCGCAATAGTGGCAGTGAAATGCCTTGCTTTGGGTGAAATGATTAAAAAAAAAACTTCATTCCAAGCCAGTTCTCTGTTTTATCTTTGGTAAGATTTCCAACCTCACAAGTTTGTTTTTGGCTTCCTTTTATATTTCGACTGGGTTAGTGTTCGATTTTCTCATTCCGTCATTTATTTTCATGCGTCCTTCTTCGTTAGTGAAAGAGGTATTGCCAGAGTAAAAAGGCTACTTTTAATTTTTATGAGACAGACAGGCCCTACTAATGCTTTTATGTTTAGCTTGATTTTTGTTATAATTTGTTTTCTTTTTCTGCGTTCATATATTCTTACTCATTTCATGGTCGTTAGATTTTTATATATGTTTGCAGAAATAATAAAAAAAAACACAAAGAATCATTTGGACTTATTGTACATCAGTTAGTTTTTACTTCATGCATTTTTTGGTTACCTGTGAATATGTGGCAATGATTGGTGGTGGGAAAGTTGTTATGGTGAATGGGCAAGTTGTAATGGGTGAATGGAACATTAATCAGATAAAAAGTGTTGAGAAATTCTACCTCAATTTTCTCTTGGGCCTTAAGCCGAAATTGTTGTAATTTTTCAACAATACATGATTTTTACTTCATTGGTAGAAACCACGGATGCGCTAAAAGGTGTTGTTCCGAATATATATATATATATATATATATATATATATATATATATATATATATATATATACTAGCAGTATAGCCCGGCGTTGCTCGGGTGTGATGAAAGCTTTAAAACTAATCCATGGTCCTGGAGCTCAGACTCTTTGGACGTTGGCACGAAAGACTACAAGCAATAGTTGTTTCCAGTTAAAGCGAAACGGTAGACTGAAAGAAAAATGAATGGATGTAAGTCAAATTTCGATTTCCTGGTATAAATTTTTTTCTTCGTAAACTAAATTTTGAAGGCTAAATAAGTCCTCTGAGTAAATGGTATCATGGCTGAGACTAAGAACTAGAATTATACCTACTTAGAGCCAAACTCAAAGCAAAAACTAAAATAAAAGGGCTGAGAAAATACAGACATACAGGCAGATAAACAGGCACACAAAGATATTGCTTTCATATATATATATATATATATATATATTATCTATTTTCTGCACTATTCAAAAACTCTAACCTTGAAAATTCTGAATATCGTTTCTTTTGTCTTTGTCTATGAATGTATCAAATTTGATTAAAATCGGCCCACTTTTTTTATAACTTGACTTTTTTCGATTATCGATTTTCGATATTTATCGGGGGTACCTCGACACAAAACCTAGCTAAGAACATTCGCAGACGCTTATAGTACAACCGTCCAAATTTTCAAGAAAATCGGTTCAGCCGTTTCGGAGTCTATAGGTAACGGACACACGCACACACAGACAATGTTCTATTTATAAATAAGTTCAGTTTTATATATATATATATATATATATATATATATATATATTCTAAACATATTCTATTAAATATAAGAGACAATGAATGTCTATTATGTTTAATCATGAGCCGTTCTAAACGTCGTATTTTTGCCTTACTTTCAGTTGAAAATAAAGACAAAAATTCTCAAACATTTGGATAATGATTTATTGGTTTTCTTCTAAGCTTTCGGCTCACATGAGCCATCTTCAGAGAGGTTGTTTAAACTGAAATATTATAAAATCCACCATCGCCGACGATTTTCTTTTGTGTTGACATAAAACTCCGCTTGGCAAAGGCAATAGTTACCAAAAATAATAAACGCAGTTCTTAAGTTTGCGATGCGGTTTTATTTAATAGAATATGTTTAGAAAATTACTTGCTGCCTCGATATACTAAATATATATATATACTATTACTCTTTTCCTGTAATTATGAGTTTAATTAATATAATAAGTTTCTATCTATGGAAATATATTGCCGCTATTTTTTTTATAAATAAACTTTTCTCGATTATTGTATTGCTGTGTTTCACTTACAGTTCGCAGCATATTATGAAAATAACAAATAATTTTAATTCGAGGAAATAATTACACCTTTATTTCAAATTTTAAATTATAACATTGTAACGGAGATTGCCTTTTTATGCTATTAATTTCCAACAGTACGACATTTCTTTTTATTTTTTAAATATAATCAGTTCACCTCAAGTGAAGCAAAGCCACCAGTGGTGCGCATGCGTTCACAGCGAAAGAAAAGAAAAAAGAAAAGTAAGTACAGGGTATGTCTAAGAAAGGATAATAGATGGATGGGAATGGAGCAGATATAAGATGGCAAATGACGTTGCATTTAAACTTTTGGAGATTCTAGCTATTAGCGAAACAAGTATACGGAAGGGAGTTTCACAGGCAGGAAATACGAGAAAAAAAACTTTTACAGTAGAAGTATGGGTTACATTTGACTATTTTGACGGCAAATGAGTGGGGCCTATATACCAGTCTGGTAGCACAAGTAAATTCATGTGGTCAGGACATCAGAAAAAGAAGCTTGTCATAGCCGAAGCCGTGATAATATGTATAGAAAAGACAAAAGGAAGCTAAATTAATAATTGTAAAATTATAAATACGTTTCTATACATCCAAATGGGCTATTTAATTTCTGAAATCCAGGGTGCGTAACGAAATTTTAATAGTTGATCTGAGAAAAAGGTTTTATGTAGTGATACTTAAAAGATAAAAAAACTGATTTAGGCAGCATTAATATCGTCCATATGAAAGTATGAATATATTGTTAGAATAATAAACTGTTAGATTGATTGATCTTTAGATAGAAATATGGATTGTTGGATAGAGGGATTGGTTGTTTCATAGGGTGTTTGATTGTTACATATATCGATTGTAAAAGTGATTGATTGTTGGAGCTGTTGATTGTTACATAGATTGGGTGGTTGTTAAACACCCCGATTTATTGTTAGACAAAGTGAGCGATTTTTAGATGGGAATCCTAGATTTTTAGATAGAGGGATTGATTTTTAGATAGAGTGATTGATTGTTAGAAAGAGTGATTGTTAAAGTGACTGATTGCTAGATGAATTTTTATAAAGAGTGATTGATAATTAAATAGATTGGCTGATTCTTAGACTGGTTGATTTTTAGAGAGAAATATTGATTGTTACATAGTGTGGTTGATTGTTTGTAAGAGAGAATGACTGTTAGAGAAACTGATTGTTAGAGTGACTTATTGTTAGATTTTTAGAAAGAGTGATTGATTGTTAGATAGATTGATTGATATTTAGATAGAAAGATTGATTGTTAAATAGATCAATTCTTAGAGTGATTGTTAGAGTGAATGATTGTGTAATACCCCAATGGCCGTCCCGAACAATTTCCTCCGGCGGCCGTTCTCCACGCTGTGTTGTTGCCGGATTTTTGTAGAAACCGTCGGCCGGACAGCTGGGGGTACAAGATTGACTGTAAGAAACGAACTTCCAAGATTTGAATGAGTTGAAAAGGAAGCTTTATTCGTTTAGAGTTAGCCTTGTCTGTTGGGGCAGGCGAATGTGACATACAGCTCTAACTCTAATTAATGGAGATCAACAAACCCAAACTGAACGAACCAAGACGAACGGAGACCCTTACTTCAAGTTCGCACCCGGCTGACTCCTTTCACTTCTCTCGTCTTTAACTTAACTGCTCAACTCGGAAAAAACACCTGAATTTATCTAAAAATCGACCGGAACAAGGAAATCCGGAAATGCTCTAGACCACCGGTGACAAACACCGGCGACTGTAAGTCTGAAATTTCAGTTATCTTTTGTTTGTTTATCTTAATAAGGCTTCCGCCGGAAAAGGCTTAATGTGAGGTCAAGATACAGTAAGGTCAGCCTTTGACTGGGTCAGACCACCGGTGACAAACACCGGCGACTGTAAGTCTGAAATTTCAGTTATCTTTTTTTTGTTTATCTTAATAAGGCTTCCGCCGGAAAAGGCTTAATGTGAGGTCAAGATACAGTAAGAACAGCCTTTGACCGCTGAACTTTATCACTGAGTCAATTTTCCTCAAAAAGAAAAAGTGTTTATTTATTTATTTTTCTCTTCTTTTTCACTTTTGTTAGACATGTTTTCTAAACTATTTTCTATTCTAATCTATTTTCTATTTTAATCTATTATAATAAAATACATATATCTAGTTATCGTGTCACAATTGTTTAATAGACTGTTTGGTCTTGAGAGAGAAATATTGATTTTTAGATAGAGTGATTGTAAGATAGATTGAATTTTAGATATAAACATTTTAGTGTTAGAGTGATTAATCTTTAGATAGAAATATTGATTGACCTTTAGATAGAGTGATTGATTGTTAGGTAGAGTGATCGATTGTTTAGTAGAAAAATACGTAGATTCCTGATGAAGAAACAATCCAGATGTTTGCTCATTTGGTCGTTTAGGAAAAGGTTTTTTTGGGAACTTTTCAGCAACCGCTTATTGGTGTCTTGGTAAAACACCATGCCAGATTCACAAGTAAATATATAGAGCTGAAGAAATGAGTGCAATATATGAAGAACTCTTTTGACTGAGGTTCATTTATTTAGCTCTTTATTTTTTATAACCATTTTTTACCTTCTTCGTAGATACGTGAAAGGTTTTTCGACACGAGTATCGTTATTATCTCTTATATATATATATATATATATATATATATATAATATTAACTATAGTAATATCAATGACAATAGTAACAGAACAATCTCTGTCGAAAGTAGTATTAATTAAGCTATAATTTAAATCGTCTTGAACTCGGAGGGAAAAGAAAGGGGAAGTAAAAAAAGAAACAGACGAAGTACGTCAAGCACTTGTAAGAAAGAAAAAAAGCCCCAAGACGTAAACCCTATCACTAAAGCGCTCGAAAGTAGAGCAAACAAAGACAGAAAATCTAAACAAGAGCCAACAAAACCGTGGTAGGTTTTCTGTCTTTATATATCCCGGTTCACACTCCACCCACGTCTATTGAACAGGTGAAGAGGCTCATCCCTTGTTTCCTGGTTAGGATGTGGTTTCCGGCTTTCTCTTTTCCAATCTTTTTACTCTTACGCCCCTGCACATCAGTGGCGTTATAGCCTTGCTTGGGGTGATATGATTAAATATATATATATATATATATATATATATATATATATATATATATATAAATTTTCTGTTTTTATCTACTCCTGCAGCTTCTTCTCTCGCACTTCCCGCCTGTGGAACTCGCTCCCGTATTCTTGCTTTCCTGACGGCTACAACCTCCAGAAATTTAAATGAAATGTCAATACTCATCTACTAACCACTGGACTCTAGCTCTCTCCCCACCCCCGTATAACCTTCCCTTTCTCTCCACCTATGTATCTGTCATCGCACCTGCTTTCTCAGCTTTCTATTGTTCCTTTCTAACTAGTTTGTACTCCTCACTCTTTTCTAATTAATCTTTTCACATTTATGTAGCCCCCTGCACATCAGTGTCGTTTCCGCCTTGCTCGGGGTTAAATGATTAATATATATATATATATATATATATATATATATATATATATATATAGAGAGAGAGAGAGAGAGAGAGAGACATATATATATATAGATTTCCTGTCTTTATATGTATATATATATTGTCATCCGCAGACAGATCTGTTTCGCCGTATCACAGCTCATCAGTACGGTTAGACTCCGATTGCTTTTTTTATCCAGGATTGAAACCCGACCGTAATGGCGTATATATATACTCACAAAGTAAAATCATAGAGAAAAGAGTGCGTGAAATCAAAGACGAATTATTGCGCGCGCAACTGAATAGCTACCTCTACGTACATTTCTGAACACGTTCATTTGTGAGAATTCATGTATCTAGGTATATTCACTTATTTAAATGTTTGTGTGTCTAAATAAAAATTTATGTATTAATCTATGGTTTGCATGATCAAGCCAACTCTGCGTTTTTGCCCCGCGCCCACAAAGAATACATCGGCCAATCCTCCGAACGGGCTGAAGACAAAACGCTGTAATTTAAGGGAGTGAATTCGAAAATGAAAGACAGTAGCCAACAAAAGCTGTCCCGCGGGTAGAAAGCAGCAAGACGGGGAGAGAACGAGAAGATCAAATGAGAAGAAAGAAAGGACGGGTGTAGGCGGGACACATTGAACAGTGGACGACGTAGGAGGCAGTTTGGACGTGGTAGCAAGTGTTAAGAAAAGCGAATAACCACGTTCCTCCTGGCAGGATGCCCAATATGCGCAGACGCGGGCAAAACTGGAAAGGGGAAGTCATCCGAACATAATTCTCTCCCCTGGCCACTTTCTGTACTCGGTCAGAGTTATTTTATTGACTTTGAGGAACGTTGGC